>CANUEZ040000137.1:0-1224166 GCA_948099385.1 Fasciola hepatica
AGCGAGAGAGAGCGAGAGAGAGCGAGAGAGAGCGAGAGAGAGCGAGAGAGAGCGAGAGAGAGCGAGAGAGAGCGAGAGAGAGCGAGAGAGAGCGAGAGAGAGCGAGAGAGAGCGAGAGAGAGCGAGAGAGAGCGAGAGAGAGCGAGAGAGAGCGAGAGAGAGCGAGAGGAGAGCGAGAGAGAGCGAGAGAGAGCGAGAGAGAGCGAGAGAGAGCGAGAGAGAGCGAGAGAGAGCGAGAGAGAGCGAGAGAGAGCGAGAGAGAGCGAGAGAGAGCGAGAGAGAGCGAGAGAGAGCGAGAGAGAGAGAGAGAGAGAGAGAGAGAGAGAGAGAGAGAGAGAGAGAGAGAGAGAGAGAGGGGGGAGAGAGAGAGAGAGAGAGAGAGTATCAGTAGCGTAAACTGGAAATCGACCGTACTTCAGAATTTCGACCAAATGGAGGTGATCCCGGATTTTTTCGTCAGACCGTACACTGCTCCAGTTAGATCCGTACTTTTATACGGCTCAGCAACTTGTCCGTTACGGATAGATGATACACACAGACTGTCGGTGTTTGATCATCGGTGTTTTCAAATGTGGTGGAGACTCCGTCACAGCAATTCTGAGTTTAGGCTTAGGGTGTTGGGACGCTGAGGTCAGTCACTGTAACAAGTGCCGAATCTTAATAGACTTAGATGGCTGTGACATTTGATGCCCACAATCACAGATAGACTTTCTCATTGTACATTGTTCTCTGTGACCGTTAGAGGCTGAAGGGTGAGTTGAAAAGGTTTATGATAAAGAACAAAGGTATTCAAACCCTAATTAGTGAGTCTGGATTCCGGATGATTGAATTCACTGACTTTATATTTACCTTTTATTATTTACTTTCTTATTGTACAATTGCAGTACAGTGCTTCTGAAATTTGGTGTTGATTGTAGCTCAGGTTGATGTTCAACGGCTTCTGATCGCTGAACTGGGCGTTTAGGTCGCAAACATCTCATCAACAGTCGAGGCGATATCACTGAGGTTTAAGTATTGGTTGAGAAATGAAAAGCGAAGGCCAATCCATGACATAGTAATAAAAACCTAACCAATGAATATTAAAATGTTCTGTGTCGTTTTTTATAACATTTTCCGTCTACATGATGCCACTGTCTGTAATTCTCTTCTCCCTACTGCGATAATCTTGGTTGTTTTGTTTCCTGAATAAGCTTTCTGCCACTACAACCACCACCGGCAGCTCATTGATAATTGTTCGAACCAAACAGGAACTTGAAGAAAAAAACAACTTTCATCATCATCAACGTCGCGCAGCGTTAAACAATAAGGCAAGCCCCACTGACCACTGCCTTCCTTACCATGTTGCACGTTGAATTAGAAAGTATGAATATACAAGATGGATAGGGAGTGGACCTACACAAGTGGGAAAAAGAAAGATCGCCCTAACAGCCAACATACGGAATACACGGTCTAACTGTACAAGCAAGCATTGATCAATCATTCTGATTCGACAGAAAGTGACAACACGATCTCCACTGCTCGCGGTTCGCTGCCATATCCTTCAGTGTCTCCAGCCAACTGGTAGACGGATCTTTTGGACCCCAACCACGGAGACGTGAAGCACCTACTTCTCTTAAGTTCGCTGTGAAGTAGCTGAAAGGCGCCTTCGATTCAGTTGATCGAACATCGTTTTTCAGTGTTCTTCATCGAAAAGGTATGCCCCAGAAGTTCGTGAACCTAATGAGATCATTGTATTCTCATACTTCTGGCCGCGTTAGGGTTTGCGGTGAACTATCCGGTCGGTTCGAAACGACCAGTGGTGTTCGACAGGGATGTCCTTTGTTTCCATTCCTGTTCAACTTCGTCATGGACGAAATAATGGAGAGTGCGCTGCAAAATCTTCAGGATGTAGGCGTCGAACTAGGAAATAGTGGAAAGCTATGTGACCTAGATTACGCGGACGACGTTGTCTGCTTGTTCGAATCCACGGAACATGCTCAGTGTGCACTAGATAATCTCGCAAGAGCTGTAGCTCCATTCGGCATGCGCTTTGCACCTTCAACGTGCAAGGTGATGTTACAAGACTGGACGTCAACAATTTCGAGCTTGATGCTCGATGGGGAGGTGCTGTCAGTTGTCGGCTACTTCAACTACCTCGGTAGCAGCGTGACGACGGATGGGAGCACAGAAGTGGAGGTGAGCATGCGGATATCCAAGGCTCGAGCGGCGTACGCTGGACTGAAGCACTTGTGGCGCCGACTTGATATTTTACTGAAGTTGAAAGGTCGTGTATGCTGTGCTGCAGTGCGTTCAGTTTTGTTGTATGGTTGCGAGACTTGGAGTCTGCGTGCTGAAGATATTCGTCGTCTTGAGGTTTTCGACCATCGATGTTTACGTAGTATTGCTAGGATTGGGTGGAATAGCCGAGTAAGCAACGATGAGGTCAGAAAGCGAGTATTGGGTACTAATTCGGAGAACGTTCTGTCACAGCGTATCCAGCTTAGTAGACTTCGTTGGTTGGGACACGTGTTACGTATGTCAAACACACGTCTACCATACCGTGTCCTATTCTCCGTTCCTCCTAAAGAGTGGAAGAGACCACGTGGAGGTCAACAGATGACGCGGAAGCCAGGAACGAGAAAATGTACAGCAGACTTAGGAAAAGTAGGTGCTTCACGTCTTCGTGGTTGGGGTCCAAAAGATCCATCAACCAGTTGGCTGGAGACACTGAAGGATATGGCAGCGAACCGCGAGCAGTGGAGATCGTGTTGTCACTTTCTGTCGAATCAGAATGACTGATCAATGCTTGCTTGTACAGTTAGACTGTGTATTCTGTGTGTTGGCTACTAGGGCGATCTTTCTTTTTCCCACTTGTGTAGGTCCACTCCCTTTCCATCTTGTATATTCATACTTTCTAATTCAACGTGCAACATGGTGAGAAAGACAGTGGTCAGTGGAGCTTGCCCTACTGTTTAACGCTGTACGATGATGACGATGGTGATTGAACTTCTGGGGCATACCTTTTCGATGAAGAGAACTAGAAAGCGCTGCTCGATCAACTGAATCGAAGGCGCCTTCCAAGTCGAGGATAACCATTATTGTCGGTCCACAGTGTGTGTGACGCGTTTCAAGTAGTTGGCGAAGAGTAAATATCTGGTCGATGCATCCTCGACCTGGGTGGAATCGAGCCTGCTATTCGCGAGCGTTCCTCTCGAGAGTTGGTGTTAGGCGGTGCAGCAAAATCGAGACTAATACCTTGGTGACTATCGGAATTAAGCTAATCCCACGATGATTACTGCAGTCATTGCGTATTCCCTTCTTAAAGATGGGAACAATCAATGACTCGCTCCATATTAACGGAATACGTTCCGCGTTCCAAATGTCACGGAGCAAGGTTGTGAGTGATTTCATCAAAGCATCTCCACCCAGTTTGAAAATAACTGGGGGACGTTTTTCGGTACCTGCCGCTTTCCCATGTTTTAGTAATCCAATGCATGACTCCACTTCCACTTTCGATGGGGACTCGAATGATACCACCCAAGGAATCGCAGCTGTTGACACAGGATTAACTACACTAGCGCGCGGTCAGATAAACCGCTCCTTGAAGTATTCGGCCCAACGACGAAGTCTTTGCTATTCGTCTAATATGATTCATCATGCAGCTTCAACACTCAACTCACCATTGAAAACCATGGAAGCACTGTACAGCTGTTTCATCCTTGTTGGGAATCATCAGCACTGCATATCCACCGAGCCCCCACGGGGACTCGAACCCGAGGTGAACGATTGTGAATCGAACACCTTAACCACAAGGCTATCCGGGCTGGCTCTTGACGGTTTGTTGAACATCTACACTACATGATATAGCGCCCTTCCGTCACCGGCTTTGAACGGTAACAACCCGCTTCCCGCACAGCGATCGACTCCTATGATGGATGACTTCTCTGTAGGGGCCTAAATACAACGAAGGCATTTCGTTATGAACAACCTACGGAGCTTGGTTACTATTTGCTCTTTGCTATCTGCCATGAATGGCCTCTCCAGTTCTATCGAAAATCGTTTCACTGACCTGGGTTCGCCGTCCACCGGTGTCGCGAATACATCTGAACAGTCTTTGACTGTTACCTGAAGCAACTGCTATTTCCATTTCTTCGGCTACCTTGACCCACCAATTTCCGCGATCATTCTTAAGGCTTTTCGCAACTTGCTTTTGTAGATGTCTTTGTATTTTATTCATCTCCTTGCAGTTCGAGACCTGACGCCTTTGCTCCATTATACTAAGCGACTCTTGTGAAATCCAGTGTCTTTGATGAACAACGGATCTAGGACCACAGGCAAAACCTGCTGCAACGTGCATCGTCCCTTTGATATGGGCACAATGCGCATCTTCATTACTGTTTGTCGTAGTTCCTAGTTCATGTGCTAATTTCTGTTCATATCGGATGCGAACTTATAGATCACACATACGTTTCACGGCTAATCGGGCTTGCGGTTTGTGACGATTACCGTGGCGATGGATAGATAATCGCATTAAAACTAATGCATCATCCAACTCTACGTACGTGGACTAGTAAGATCTACAGTTCTGAACGGAACTGCACCACCGGTAGCTCACTGCGATATGATCAATCTGGCTTAGAGTACCTGTAGAGTTGAGGAGCCATGTCGCTGAGCAACGTGACCCGTGTCGGAAAATGGTACTAGACAAGAACAGTCGATTTTCTGCACAAAACTGGAGAAGCCTATCCCCATTATCTATACGCTGAGTGGGTAGAGCGCAACAGCCACCTGGACAAGCTCCAAATGCACTAAGTTTGCTAACTTGTGCACTAAACTCACCTACTAGCGCTACAATGTCAGAACCTTTACTGCTGCGAACGAGGGTGGTGAATTCGTCGTAGAACTCATCTTTCTGCAAGTCAGAGCTGCAGTCCGTTGGGGCGTATGCCGAGATAACACAACTATCCTTTCGAACGCCGACTGATCCCTGGAGCCTCACAGCACACAAACGACTGTTAACAGGGATCCAGTCTAAGAGGGCAGCTTCAGTCTTGTCAGTCAAGATTATTCCTACACCACGTTGACCCACGGCTCTAGCTGTTTTGTCTCCGGAGATGCTCAGAAAATACCTCGGGGAGATACCAGGAGCAGTTAGTTTAATCACACTGCTCGAATCGTGGATACGCGTTTCACTTAAGCGGCAGAGATCAATCTTTGGACAACCTATTGTGAGGGCTGGGCACGCCTACTGACCAACCTGCATGTGTGAGTGTACGCATGTTAAAGAAGCCGAGGTTCAGAGGCTGACGAAGCTTGAGAAAATAAGAGTTATCAGACAGAGGATTATTCCCGACACTGTTTAACAATGAAACGTTGCTAGTATGTGGCGTGTTATCAGTGGAAGCAATATTGGTGGATAGGGGGGGGGGGGGGAAGAGACGTGGTTGGGGACAGAAGACAAAGGTTGAACAAAAGAGAGGGAACTCTGAGCAGTACCCCACTGTGCACTACCCACCACGCTCGATGCATTGGGCAGCGCGGTCCTGATTATCCTGCGCGACGACCGATGCAGTATGGGATTCTTTTTATTCGTGCAGTTCATGGGAGATGTTGGACGAGTACTGTCAGGGTGTCTGGCCGCAAAGCAGGAGAACGATTAGGGTTCTCATCCAAATCCTTTAGTTCTAACGAGAACCTATCTGCAAAGCAGCAGGATGGCTGAGTGAAAGCGCACTTACTTGGATCAATTATTATTCCACTGATTTTACCGACTGAGTTGCCAGCTCAAATCAACCCCCAACCTGGAGGACCAGGAGATTGGACTTTGTATGGCTTCGATTCGTTGACCTGTCAGGCATGATTGCATCTCCGGCTTAAAAAAGCCATCCTGTATAGCTCTTTTGGTCTTAGAGGTACGCAATCCATCACTTCACGTTAAGGCACAGTTTCGTCATGATGGAGAGAAAACAACAGTGAATGAGGATTAATTGCTGATAATGCGTTTACCGTAAAAGCGCATAATTTTCGTTCAAAAATCGTGATTAAGCCAATGCGCTTAGTATCCAATAATTCGGACAGATGGACTCTACAGTTATCAAAAAGATCAAAAAAAAATACAATAATCAAATCGCCTGTCGATTGTTAGATTTCAAAAGACATGACTGTCCCAGTCGGTGGTGCTGTTCTGTTCATGCTCCGATTTTTCCATTTGTTAGTTTCTTCTACTAGTTTTCACTTGCGGAAAGTCCGAAGCCCTTCAGCATGGCCTTGTAGTCTGACCGGTAGGGCACACGCGATACTAAAGCGTGGGTTCGAATCCGTCTGGGGCATCTGATTTTACAGTTGAATCAGTCGAACAGTAGTTTTGTGCTGGCGGTCTTATATTTCATATTTTTCACTATCCCGAGAAGTAGTTACCAAAGCGGCCGCATATAAATGCGAAATTGATAATGGTATTTGCAAAAAAATATTTGATGATGTAATTCGGTTCATGTCGTTTTACATTTCACTCTGAGGTGATTTGCTGTTTAATGTAACTCAGTTAATACCATCTAGCGCGATTCGTCAGTCAGCATTCTTATGCAGTTGCCACCACTGAAGAAGAAACCATTTGTATAACTGGTAATTTGTCAATCTATATTGAATTTTAAATCGGTTTATTGTTTACGACTCTGATTCCTTCTAAATTGACTCTGTTGGAATTGTCAGAGCAGTGCAGATGAACACGACCAGCAAAGCACTGTGAAATATGCTCGAAAAGAAACCCCCGTGCCATCGAAAAGAACAAGTGGTCATCAAGCGAGGACAGATTCCAGTTCAGATTTGTCAGACGCGGATGAACCAGTTCATGATAATAGCCCCGACAATATCGGCGACGATGAGGATAATGATTCACATCACCACGAACTTCAGAATAGTGAGGAAGAAGAAGACGATGCCCCATCGCTGAGGCGGCGAACCCAACGTCATGGTTCCTCTTCATCCGAGCAGTCGGATTCCGATGAGGAGAAGAACGAACAGCCCACGCAACAAGCCGGTCCATCTGGTCGTTCTCGTGTCGTTCGGGATGATGGCGACAGCGACGAGGAGGGGAAAGATACTGACGAAGAGGCCACGAATGAGCATGAGGGAGAGGAGGACTACGACGCAGGGGACCATGAAGTTGATGAGCATCAAAGCGGAGAGGGTGACGGAGCAGACCAGGAACCGGATGAAACCAGAATAGCCGTAGATTTTCCACTGATACGGGCCGATTTGGGAAAGTAAGTGCAACCGTTCTACTGTTTTGATCGCCTTCAATTTGACGCCGGCCGTTATGTAATTCACGTTATCTGATACTGTGACGTTTCATTATTCACATTAGGGAGAGCGTAAACTGCGGATCGTTTGACTAGTCTTTCCGTTTGGTCATCAAAGCTGTTGACCAAAACCCCGGGGTAATAAGGTCAAATGAAAACGTGGATACGCGGTATTGAACGTCGCAGTCTGTGCTGTTCTTGATGCGTTAGCAAGAAATTTGTAGTTGGTTCTGTTGCACTCCTCGGGAGTCTCATCGCAGAGATCATCGGAAGCGACTGTGGTGGGGTTTTCATTTCATTTTTGCGCAAAAGTGCAATGGTTGGAGCGTAGCCAATTTAAGGAACGACGGACCATCCGATCCTGAAACTTGAAGCGGAAAGCCACATAAAGGACTCGTTAGGTCAGGCATAGAGTGACGCGTGGGACAGCACTTCGTACGTGATTTCCAAGATTCTTCATGAACAGTTCCTCCACACATACCGCTTATGGGCAGGTGCCATTCAGACGTCCATGAAGCCGGCTGATCCTCTCGAAAAGCCAGCCGCATAAAATTAAGTAAGGCGTAGTAATGCGAGTCGGATGATGGTGAATTTCCTCCTACCATCAATGTGACCGGCGGTGACAGGGTTCGTACTTCCTGGATGCCAAACCTTCTCATCACCACCACCGGTCATACATCTCGTGTAACCCCGAGGTCTGCTGTGAGATTCTCGTTCATGACTGTTTTGTGTTGTTTTGTCTACCTCATACCAGTAACCTCCAATTCAACCTGACGCTTTTCCTCGAGTTACCTATGTGGTGCTCCACCACGCCCTATTGGTGCATTAGGTCTTTGTCGGATGGTGAATTGTAATCCCTAAACCATTCAACTCCAGCAAATGCACAGCAAAAAAACGATCCACTATTTGCATTCATGTGTGACTTGTGTGATCTTTAGGAACAAGATCAAAAATTGTTGGTAATAAGGTAGTGCCCCGGTGCTTACATGAGGGTTTTTGATTTTTCGCGATATATATATATATATATATATATATATATATATATATATATATATATAATATGGGTCTGGCACAGACAACCTGCCAAAAAGACCATGATATAGTAGGAAAACAATGTACGAAAAGGAAGAGGGTAGAAGAGTTGGAATAATTTTTTGCAGGTTTTTTCCTCACATGTTATTTTTCGTATTGCTTATGATTGTATCCAGGGCAGGGGAAGGATGAGAAGCCAGCACAGCGTTCCATACAGCATTGACGCCACTGGCTCCGGTTCGGGGCCATATCCCCCAGCGTATCTAACTGACTGTTTTCGATGTCATTCTTGCTCCAACCTGGTAAGCGACAGGGCCCCACCGTGGCTGGACCGGAAGTCAGTCTGTTTAAACTTCTCCTCCAGGTCAGCGGTTGTCCGTCACGCTTCCGTCTCCGATCTGGCCCAGCGGGTGCGAACAGAGCATGGTGAGGCAAACGTTGGGCGGGCATCCGCAAACGTGGCCTAACCACCGTAGCTGACGAAGAGAAACAAGTACCCCGAGTGATGAACAATACACTCCAAATACTCCTCCGCACTTTGTCATTACTGACGTGATGCTGCCACCATACTCTTGCGATTGACCGTAGACACCGGTGATCGAATACAGTCAATCGGCACAGATCTTCCCGAACTGGCTATGTTTTGCATCCATCAAGTAGTACCGAGCAAACTTCGGCGTTATAGACTCTACCCTTCAGGGAGAGCTTTATGTCGTGACGATGCCATAGGTGCCTTAGACTGGCAAAAGCCAACGGGCGTTGGAGACGCGGAGCGAAATCTCGTATCCGAGACCTCCACCAGTGGAAATGCAACTGTTCGGGTACACAAAGTTGTTGACATTTTCCAAACGTCCCCCACAAAGAGTAAGTGCAGGAGAATCTCCTTGTCAGTCTTGAAGAAGCAATTTGCACTTGGATGGAGCAAAGTATAAGTCGTGCTCGGTGATTTCGACGGCCAAGTAGTTTGAGGCATCTTGGACGACTTATGGGTCGTCTCCCAACAAGGCGACTTCGTCATCATAATTTAAGTCAACAACTCTGGTGCCCGGTAGAAGTTCCACACCACCGTTTGCAACACCACTAAAGGCTATTTAGAGCAGATCATCTATAACTAAGTTGAAGAGGAACGGGGAAGTAGGGCGTCCTTGCCAAACGCCACCTGAGACGACAAAGGACCGGGATGGTTGTCCATAGACCCTTACTCTGCCCGAGGTCTTCCGATTGGGAGCTTTCAGGATGGAAACGTAATTCTCGGGCACGCCATTCCTCTACAGACAAGTCTATAGAGCAGTCCTGTCGACAAAGTTAAAGGCGGCCCTAATATCCAGAGAAACAACCATAGTTGGCCTTTGGTAAACAAGACGGTGTTCAAGGAGGAGGCGAAGGGTTGAGATAAGATCCGTGCAGCCGCGGCCGGGGCGGAACCCAATTTGTTGTACATGACATTGGAGCTCGCCTACGGGAGAAAGTCGGCGGAGAATAATGGACACTAGGAGTTTTGAAGCGACAAAGATCAGGCTAATTTCCCGATTATTAGAACACAATGTACAAGAACCATTTTAAAGACGGTTACAATCATCGACTCACCCCAGGATGCGTGAACTTTTTCTTCCGTCCAAACCTTTGAGAACAGGATTGTCAATTCTGTCATCAAAACCATCCCACCATCGTTGAAATGCGCAAAAGAAGTGTAATCTGATCCGTGTGCCTTGTGACGCTTGAGGGTTCGTAGTTCCTTACGAAATTCCGGTTCTGTCGGAGGACCGTCTGGAATAGGCCACACGAAAAATGTAGGAGTGCTAGATGTAGTAAAAGCAGCCGGTAATGTTCTACCTAGCGGTCTAGTCTGCGCGACAAGTCGGTGATAGATGTCCCATCGGTTTCGCGGTTTGTTTCACTAACGCCTGTTTTTCGCGGTCCGGTAGCGCGAATAAGTTGAAAGAGCTTCTTGGAGTTGCCAGAAGCAGAAGATGCTCCCGTCTCAAGGACACGTTCTGATCACCACGTCTCACGATCAGCGCGCAAACTGTTATTCTAACGTGAACGGATTTCACGGCGTGCTTCGTTGTGTCTTGCATCAGCGGAGATATGTCGGCGGTTCTCAAACGATAGTGAGGAGTTTGGAGAAATCCAACTTCTCTGGGTATGACGGATCGTACCTTTAACTGGTCAGGCCGGCATTTGGCAAGGCTTCTTCAGTCGCTCCTAGTGCTCATCGACATCAGGTGGAGCGGTGGATTCCAGTGGCTGGGCCAGCGTGGTCTGGAAAGCTTCTAGAATTAGAGGGTCTTCCAGCTTGTCGATATTTAGGCGAGTGTGATTCCAATTCTTCGAGCCCCCAAAATCGTAAGCAAATAGCAGCGCAGACTAATGCGTGATCAGAATCGAGGCAGATTGACCAGTAAGAGCGACAATCTGACACGCTGCCGTGTCAACGGTAGCTAGTCGCCACGTGATCGATTTGAGACCGATCCTGTGTTGAGAAAGTTGTTGTTGCGAAAGTTTGTGCTTGGTAGGAAAAGCCGGTGATCAGCGCATATTGTCAGCAATCTGTCCCCATTGTCCGTACAACTGGAGTCGAGGCCAAAGTGCCATCCTAGGTGACGTTCACTCGCTGCCAGGCGGCCGACGCGCGCGTTAAGATCTCCGACGAGGACCACGATATCTGTCCGGCGCACTGTGAGCAGCAGCATATGAAGCTGTTGGTAGAGTTCATCTTTGTCTGTATCCGGATTGCAGTTTGCCGGTGGAAGTAACGAATGAGTCGCGTGTACGATCTAGATGTCTAGTCACTGGGCAAGAACCTCGCAGCTGAACTGCACAAAGTCGGCTATTGATAGGAATCCAGTCTGACATGGCCGCTTCAGCTCTACTGCTCAGAGCAATTGCAAGATCGGCCTGGCCGGCTGCTGTAGCGTCCGGGTCTCTAAATAGGCGTAGATGAAACCTGATGTTGGTATTAGTTGGGGACGTTAGTCGGACCTTGGAGCTTGCGTTTTGCAGTCTTGTCTGTGGGAGGCAGCAGATATCGATCGAGGGCGATTCCAGTGTGCGAGCTAGACTTCCCCGTTGTCCGATTTCCATAAATGTGCGTACTTTGAAGCTGGTCAGTTTAAATCGTAGGCGAGGCTGAAGAAAGGTGAGCTTCGAGGTGTGATTATATATATCAAACTTAATCGGTTTACCTGAGGTTTGTGCGTGAAAGATGGAGTCCAAAGAGCGGTCAGCCAAGCAGTGTCACCAGTCCCACACACCACTCTCAAGTGATTGAGATATATGCAATTGAACTATGTTCTTGAGGCTCCACACCGTCAGCTCAGAATATTTCAAGCAAGCCGAACACTGGTGTACTATTGCGTCATACAATCTGCCGTTGCACGAGATGTGTGCTTTCCAATCTGACAGACCACACGTCTGTCCGTTCTTTTAAGTTCATGTGATGCTCACGAAGGTGAAGGTCGTCTGGCGTGCCACCAAAAGGTGGGAATCAGGGGAGATTGCCAAGTATGTTGGTCTTTCAAGACGGACGGTGAGCAGATGGATCGAACAACAATGAAAATCCATCATTTGGGCTGATAAGTCAGTATTTTCGTTACCTTTTTGCTTTTTCCTCTTGTGCAACTATCTTCTGCAAGAGGATAAGTCGGCTTCTTGGATGTCTCTAATGGTAGGTGTCCACCCGTTCCGGTCTGTGGCAAGGTCCATACACTGTAAAATTCAGTTGTTCCACTCACGTACTCCGAAGACGGACTGAAAGCCCAGATGATCAAGGTCTGCCTTAATAGTGCTAACCCATGCCTTAAGTTGCTTACCAAGGCGACATTTCCAGTCTGAGGAGGGTGATAGCGGTAGGCTCCTCGTCGTAGATTCCGTTTCGGACCGTCGTAGGACATGACCCAACCACTACAGGTGACGCCGTTGGAGGAAAGAAGAAAATCATTCCGTATTCGCACAATGTTGACGTCCAGCGGAGTTTGTGACGCGATCATACCACTTGATTTTGCCCACGTAGCGGAGGCACCAGTGATCAAAGCTTTTTAGCCTTTTCGTGTCGTCAATTCTCAACGACCAAGTTTCGCAGGCATACGTAAGAACTGGGCGGACGGCACCTTAGTATATGCGGACTTTCGTGCAGAGGCTTATTTCACTGCGAAATCATAATGACCTGCGAAGTTATAGGAATGTCCCCTTTCACAGTCTACACGAAGTTTGACTTTGTCCCTGACCTGGCCGTTTGGCTGGATAGTGGAACCTAGGTATTTGAAGTGGTGCACCTATTCTAGAGTTTCACCATTGACGCGTGTAAAGTGTGTCAGGCCCTGCAAAGTCGTGAAAAATTTCATTTTAGTGTTGTTTATCTCCGGACCAACAGCTTTGGCTTCACATACGATACGTGGCCAAGTTTTATTCCTCGAAAATCGATGAGGACGCGATCTGTTATCCAGTCTATAGCGTAGTTAAATAGGACTGGTGATAGGGGGCGGACGCCGGGGTGGATTGAGAACTCTGAAGACTCTGAGCCGTAGGCGCGGACGCGCGCTTGTATTGCTCCTATCAATCTGATGTACTTTTCGGTCATCCCATCGCTTCGCAGTATGCTCCAGAGTGACTGTCTGTCAGTGGAATCGATTGCTGCCCGAAAGTCAATGAAGCAGGCTGTGATGGATTGTTGGAATTTATAGCGACGCTGCAGGATTCGCCGTAGCATGAGGATCTGGTGAACACAACCTCTTTCTCGACGAAAACCACACGGGTTGGAGCAGGTTCGCACGTCCTGAACAGCAACAAAGCGGTTTAGCAGGATGGTCGCAAAAAGTTTAGCCGCCACATCGATGAGGCTGAAGTTCACGCAGACACTCTTCTTTTCCTTTTTTGGTACAGGGAGTAGGATAGAAGTTGACCGGTCTTTGGGAAGAGACGTTTTTGTCGCAGATACGAATGAAGAAAGTACTAAATGGATCTAACAGAACTGGCAAATAGGACTTGAAGATCTCAGGTGGGATGCCGTCCTCCCCCGGTGACTTCTTGTTTTTCATTATTTGAGCTGCGGTGACGATTTCCGCTTCGTTGGGAGGCTCGAGGTTGATTGCATATTGTTCTATATCGTCTGATGCCGTTACACAAGCGGATTGGACGGGAGGACCGTTGAGTAGCTAGTTGATGTGTTCGATCCATCTCTGAAGCTTTTGGTCGCAGCCGGATATGAGGTGGCCGCTGTCGTCGCGTAGCGTGAGAGGAGGAGGTTGTGCCTTCCCCGAAGAGGAGCGGATGAGTCGAAAAAGCTTCCCAAAGTCTTCAACAGTAGCTGCTGTTTCCATCCGGCGTACAATTTCAGACCAATATCGTTTACGGTCGCTCCTCACTGAGCGTGTAGATTCGCGGCGAGGGTTGTGGTAATCAGGTGAATTGCGGAGTCTCGCGTCCCTAGCCTTAGTGCAACGGTTAAGGGTTTCTGCAGATATCCAATCTTTCCCGTGCCACTTTTACCTAGCTGTTCAAGGGAGGCGCCGGCGATGGATACTTTTAGGCCCGTTCATTGCCCATCTACGCTACCATCATCGTCGATCGTAATTAGTGTGGACGAGATCGCATTTGACAGGGCTTGAACGTTGTCCGGGATTTTTAGCTTAGAAGTATCTGCTCTGCAGTGAGGACGAGATTTTTGCCTTACTGGAAGGTGAAGCTTGAGACGAGCGTGTACCAGTATGTGGTCCGTGCCGTTAGCGTTTTCCGTTACGCCGCCCTGGTATGCCGAACAGTTCTTGACTGATGATACCCAACGAGAGCGCACCAAGATGTAGTCGATTTGGTGTGCTGCCCTACCATCATTGGAATACTAAGTTAGCAAGTACCTTTTTGAATGCTGAAAGCGGGTATTGGTGACGACCAACCGATTGAGGTCTTCAAACGTGACCAGGCGATCGCCGTTTTCACGTCGTTCGCCGAGGCCTAATTTCCCCAGTACACGTTGAGTATACTCGTCTGCTGGTCCCGTGCGGGAGTTCTTCTGCAATCAGCAGGATATCGCGCCTGGGAACCCGGTTGACTGAACTCTGAAGTCCACTGTAGAGGACATCTTTAGAGGTTGGTTCAGCATGTAGCATTGGAGCGTAGATAGCAATCACGGTCCTATTAAACGGAGTGCTCCTGAACCGTGCCACGGCAGTCCTTCGAGGAACTGCTTCCCAAGAGATCAGAGCGTTGTGAGCTCTCGACCGTTCATTGCGATCGCAATTCCATGAAGCCCATAATTGTCTACTGGTCTCCTGTGGTACATCCAGTAGGATGCGTCCGTTTGAGGGACTTGAATATGTCGGCTGCCGGACTTGGGTTGGCTTACTTCGGATAGACAAGCTACGTCAATTCCGTAGTCGTAGAGTGTGTGCATGGTGAGGCACTGTCTACCTGCATCTAGAAGAGTTTTCACGTTCCAGCGGGCTACGTGGACTCGTGACCTTGTTCAGATTTAGATTCCCAGCTCGCGTTTGAGTCACCCCGGCCACCGGGGGAGCACAAGGCGCGTCTCTTACCGGGGACGCCGTGGCATGATCAGAGCTGACTGTAGAGACCAAATCCGTGAAGAGACTTGGGAATAGTGTACAAAGTGGTATCCCCAGTGTTACTCGGCTTTTTGTTCGAGGCTGCACCTCTAGCCCGTGCACAGCTAAGTGCTACCTGTCGTTATTCAAACACAATCGTCAAAGGCGTGTTTGGAAATAAATCAATGAAACTAATCAGAGTGATATGATGACAGCAACGATGCAGCGCAATTCAGGTTCAGTGCCTGCCTCGTGAGCTGTCTGGTGTGAAGGTTGGAGCGATGTCCCAATCTGACTCATCTTACCACTATTGAGCACAACTACGAAAGTGATTTTCCAGGACAACAGCGCGCCCGCACATCGTCCCCATTTCGTAAGTGAGTTCCATGCGCATCACAGTGCAAAGACGTTCCCGTGACTAACTCGATCCCCCCATCTCAATCCAGTGAAATAATTATGAGACCAGCTTGGGAGAAAGGGGGACCAAAGAGGGTAATACAAATCTCTAGAGGAGTTGAAGACTACTTTGAGGGAGGACTGGGACCGAATGATGCTAGGTACTGTCATACAGTTGATAGCGAGCATGATTCAACGGGTAAATGCTGTTATATCATCCAAAGGTGGCTCAACTATATGCTAACGAGTAATCGTTTGAAAACGATCACAGTATTCTATTAACAACAAAACATTTTGATTTCAATAAAGGATTTCACTAATGTAGAATGCTTTTTTTTGGGGGGGGGGAGGGGAAGAGTGGTGTTTTTGGCAAATAGTTTGAAGTCAGTGGGCCATTGTGTCTGAGATAGGACGCGGTGGATATGCACTGCTGATGGTTCTCAAAACGTATGATGCACATGATTCTCAATAGTGATCGGGATATGAATAGTTAGTAATTTCGTAGGCAATTCGCATATCGTACTAGTCATACAGGTGACGAACACGCTGACTGTCCCCGAAGTTGATAAGCCGTCTGACATCAACCAGCCACCTGTTCGCTCACTCCCTTATAATGTTTTTCTCACTTCACACGGGATTCGGTTTCAGAGAGATGTATTTAGTCAAAATGCCCAACTTCCTCTCTGTGGAGACGCGTCCATTCGATCCAAATTACTACGAGGATGAACTGGACGAGGATGAAGTACTCGATGAAGAAGGTCGTACTCGGTTGAAACTGAAAGTGAGTGCTTGCTTTTCGCATGTGAGATGTTTTTGGGTTTATACTTTCTATGAACTAACAAAAATCAATACCACTTTGGAATTATTCTCAACATCAATTCATATCACTCAGAATTCGCTGCCCAAAAGAATCATTCATTCGGATTAGAGACACAATATGTTCTGCTTCGCCGTCCACTACTCGTTTTTATGAAAGCTGGCAAAGATCAAGTTGGGCTAGGAAGCGCAAGCGAGCCGGTTGGCAGACAGCACTTAGTCGTACGTCACCAAGCCAGATGACAGTTCCCTCATTTGTCAGTACTAACATTCGCTCCCTGGTTAGAAAGATGTCCTTCCTAACCAATGTCCTGAACTCCCGGAATCACACGAACACTTGTGAGACCGGTATCCAAGAATCTTGGTTAAATGAAAATATTGATGACGAACTCGTTCTCCTTGAGAACTTTGAGCACTTTCGTCAAGACAGAAAACAGTGCCAGCAGAAGACAGGTGGCGATGCGATTACTTACATCAATTCCTCCTGTAATGGTGATGACTGTGTGGTTGTTAAATGTTACCTTGAATTCTCGTCTTTTCGAGGTACTGTGATCAGTAACTTGTATATAGGTCCCTTCTGCTCCCAGAGGGACATCGACCTGTTTTTTGACGCTTTCGTACCTGTCCTGATTCCGATACTGTCTGACTGTTGATGCTTTTTTGTTGGTGATTCTAATCATGCGCCTATGTATCCCTTACTTGCTTTTGGTTTAAGTGACTTCTGTCTTATCCCAACTAGAGGGAACGCTATTTAAGACAGAATTATCAGAAACCATCTCGATTTTTTCACCTCTAACTAAAAGCTCCTGTTTCAACGAGTGGTTCTGCTCTCATTATGATCAGACCCAGAGTTTATTCACGTTCAGCGCACTGTTCACTCATCAGGACTAAAGGTAAGCTCTAGAAATCTGTCATCCACCAACAATACTCTTCCTCAGAGATCCCTTTCCATTGTTACTTCGTGGTTTTCTTCCAAATGCTCTCCTTGTCCGCTAGACCTATTTACGAAGACCCTGAGTGAGGTATTTGGTTTGTGTTGTCCTGTGGAGACTATATTTTAACAACGGCAGAATAGCTTCTTCAATTGGTGAAATCTCTGAGAAGACAAAAAGAACGTGCCTATAAACTACCCGACCAGGCTTCGGTGAAACGACACTCCATCCTGATCAAACAAGGGATACGACGGCTGAACAAGACACTTGCCCACTAGTTCTTTTGTACCACCAATAGAAAACTTCTCTGGTAAGGAATCCGGCTTCTGTGTGGGCAACGGGCCCGACCAAAAAGCTTTGACATAGATGCCGACAGCCTAAAGGCCGTGTTCAGTCATCCTTCATTGGATACCTTGCCATCTTATTTTCCTTCTGTTCCCTTTGTATATAGAGCCATTTTCCTCAGAAGAAGTCTTCAAGCTTCTTCGAACCTCAAAAACAGCTTCTGCTGTGGGTCTAAACGGTTTACCCTTCACAGTTCTCAAAAATGAAGCACTTCAGCTACCCGGAATCATGACTTCTCTAACAATGAAACTGTTGATGCTGGTGCCATTCCTGTTTACTGGAAACCCGTGACAGTAGTGCCTATTCCCAAACACTTCAAGTCCAACATTTTGTCAAAACCCTTTCGTCGCATTGCCATCACTTCTGAGCTCAAGTTGACCAAGTGTGCTATCCTTAGTCGATTGCGTTCTTCTCCCTTGTTGTTCCAAATGACCCCCATCAGTTTGCGTACAAACTCATCAGATGCACTCTAGATGCATTTGCTTCAGTTTGCCATTTCATTTCAAACAACTTAAACCGTTCCATGAAATCCGTTCGATGTATTTTCCTCGACTATTCCTCCGCATGACATTCGATTCGGTTCCCCGTTCTTTACTGCTTCAAACGTTAGAGTCCTTTGGCTGTCCCACCTTTTTACTCTCGTGGTTGAAAGACTACTTTTCCAACAGAACTCAAAGCACTAGAGTTGGCACAAGTTTATCGAGTCATTTGACTAACAACTCAGGTGTTCTTCAGGGTGCCGTTCTTTCCCCCTTTCTCTTCACCACATATATTCGCAACTTGACCATTGCACCACCTGCACAACTTTTTAAGTACTCTGGTGACGTCGTGCTCTGCCAACCTACCTTCAACCAACAAGAATTGAACTCTTTTTCCTAGAACTTATACAATATTCAGAATTTTTCGTCCCATTGTGGACTACATCTGAACACTTCCAAATGTTTTGAGTGTACTTTCTCCCTTCCTCGTTTTTCTTATCTCAATGAGCGGTCAATCATCAACAATGTCCCACTTTCCAGAGCTGACTCGGTCGAATACTTAGGCGTCACAATCAGCGCCAATTTACAATGGTTTTTTCACATTCTTGATTGTGTTAACAAACTGCGTAGACTGTCTTTCGAAATTCGTAGACTAAGGCAGTTTGGTGCCACACAAGCTGTCATTTTTTCCTTTGTCCTTCAGTGTATTATCCCCACATTACTCTACTGTTCTCCTGTAATCTTTCCTGGTCAGCTTAAGAAAGATTTTATCGCACTATGCCGCGGCCTAGCCATTATCAGTCGTGTCTTTTTGATTTCCATGGGTTGTCTTAGCTGCAAAGTTTGCGATTTGCACATCATAGCCTGTGAAAAATCGGCCAAGAGGATTCTTGCGGACCCCACCCATCCCCTGTACCGTGACCTATCTGCATGCCGTTCTCATCCTTCCACACGTTCCGAGTTTAGACTTATCCCATCCCGCATGAATGTCCATCATAACTCTACAGTGCCTTGGTTAGCACGTGTTCTGATTGACAAAATAAGAAACTTCGGACTAACCTCGATGGCTGAACCAATTTTATTTCTACAGTATTTTTTATACCCATATCAAAGTGGCAATGATCAGTTTCCCCTCCATTTGGCAGAAATGTGAGTTTTCTAACTTAGTAAAGTCTTCAATGCAATACAAAACAATATGATACGAGGAAATCTACAAAGGCAAATTACGAAAAGCTTTAAGAATGACCGCGAAAATTGGTAGGTCAGGGTAGCAAGGTAGCCAAAGAAATGGAAGTAACAACTGCTTCAGGTAACAGTCAGAGACTGTTCAAACTTATTCGCGACGCCGGTTAGTAAAACGATTTGCGATAGAACTGGAAAGCCCATTCATGGCAAAAAGCAAACGCTGGACCGTTGGACCGAGTACTTTAAGGAGTAATTTAGGTGGCCGCACGCTAACGTAGTTATTCCTGTGTCAATAACCGCGGTTTTTCTGTAGAGTATCACTTGACTCCCCATCGGAAGTGGAAGTGGAGTCATGTATTCGATTGCTGAGGCGAGGAAAAACGGCCAGTTCCGACTAACTTTCTCTAGTTCTTTTCAAAATGGGTAGTTATGCGTTGATAAAATCACTTACCACCTTGATCCGTGACATGTGGAACAAGAAGCATATTCTGTTATCGTGATGCGAGTCATTGTACCCACCTTCAAGAAGAGAATATGCGATGATTGTAGTAATCATCGTGGGATCAGTTAACTTCCGGTAATCCCCAAGGTATTAGCCTCGATTTTGCTGCCGTCTTACACCGGCTGGCGAGAGGAACGCCCTCGAACAACGGGCCGGATTCCACCCAGGTCGAGGATGCATCGATCAGCTACTTACTCATTGCCAATCACTTGAAACGCGTCACACACCGTCGACCGACAATAATGATTTTCCTCGACTTGAATTCAGCTGACAGAAAAGCGTTATCAGTTGCTCTTCATCGAAAAGGTATGCCACAAAAATTCGTAAGTCTTCTGAAGTCATTATGCTATCATACTTCTGGCCGCGTAAGGGTTTGCGGTGAACTATCTAGGCCATTCGCAACAACTAGCGGTTTTTGACAAGGATGTCCCATCTTTCCATTCCTGTCCAACCTCATCGTTGGTGAGGTAATGGAGAATATCTTGTGAAATCTCCAATGTGTGGACGTCGAACTAAGAAGTAGTGAACTGCTGTGACCTGGATTAGGCGGACGATCTTGTCTGCTTGTTCGAATGCACGGAACATGCATAGCACGAATTAGATAGACATGGGAAAGCTGTAGCTCCATTCGGCATGCACTTTGCACCTTCAAAGTGTAAAGCGATGTTGCAAGACTGGAAGTCAACGATTCCGAGCTTGATGCTCGATGGGAGGTGCTGTCAGTTGTCGACCACTTCACCTACCTCGGTAGCTGCGTGACGACGGATGGGAGCACAGTAGTAGAGGTGAGCACGCGTATATCCAAGGCTCGAGCGGCGTACGCTGAACTGAAGCACTTGTGGCGCCGACCTGATATTTCACCGAAGTTGAAAGGTCGTGTATACTGTGCCGCGGTGCGGTCGTTTTTGTTGTGGTTGTGAGAATTGGAGTCTGTGTGCGGAAGATGTCCGTCATGAGGAGGTTTTCGACCATCAATGTTTGCGTAGTTTCGCTAAGCTTGGGCGGAATAACTGGGTAAGCAATGCTGAGGTCAGAAAGCGAGTATTGGGTACCACCTCAGAGTGTTCTCTATCACAGCGTATACAGCTTGGTAGACTTCGTTGGTTGGGGCAGGCGTTTCGTGTGGCAAACACATGTATACCATACCGCGCTTTGTTTTCCGTTCCTCCTCGGAAGTGGAAGAAGCCACCTGGTGTTCAACACACGACGTGGCAGCCAGGAATGAGAAAATGTACAGCGAACTAAGGAAAAGTAGGTGCTTCACGTCTTCGTGGTTGAGGTCCAAAAGATCCGTCTACCAGTTGGCTGGAGGCACTGAAGGATATGGCAGCGAACCGTAAACATTGGCGATCGTGTTGTCACTTTCTGTTAAATGAGAGTGATTGATAAGTGCTTGTTTGTTCAGTTAAACTGTATTCCGTGTGTTTCCTACTAGGACGCTCTTTCCTTTTCCCACCCATGTAGGTCCACTCTCTTTCGCCTTTGTATATTCATTTCCTGTCTTTATGAGTGCAACATGGTGAGAAAGGCAACTGTTAGTGGGGCTTGCCCTGCTGTTTATCGTTGTACGATGATGATGAAGCATATCCGACCGGCAGAAGTTCAAATCAAGGATCCAACTGTTTCCAAGGCTACAGAATCAGCAAAAACAAAAACCACATCGGCTTGCATGTTGTGGAGACAATAACAGACACATCGTGCATATCTGAAACAACGTTTTCCCGGTATGAAAATGCAAAAAGGATACAGCAGAGTTACGTTTAACAGTGTGTATTCGGGTAGATTTCGCAATGTCTCATCGGGTGCATACTACAGATAATATTATAGTGAACATTACAATAGTAGAACAACATTACCGGTGATATATTCAAAGAGGTCATATTTTTACGAAAACAACGCCAGGGTTGCACAAACTAGATTTACATCTTTGGGTCGCACTCGCTTCGGCAAACTGTAGTAGACGCGAATTGATGGCAGAGAAGATCACAGAGAACGCGGTTGTGCGCTCGATCCGGTGCTTTGTGTCAAGCAAATGACGTGCGATATAAGAGAATGGTGGCTGTCTGACCGGTGACCTTTGGCCGTTTGCTTCCCATTGGTTACGTGTGAATGCTCGGCCACCTACTTAGGCCGAACTGAACGGCAACTTCGACTGAGAGTGACCGGACATGTCCCACGGTGAACGGACACTTTACATTAGGAATGTATCATCTGTTGTCCTTAACCAATGCCAAATCGAGGCTCTTTCATTTGGTTTGAAATATTACATTCCACCTAAAAAGATCAATATCGAGGAAACACGAGCCCGTTTCGAATATTTCTTCTATCAACAGTCATGGCTGACGTCTAACTCAACGGACGCAAAAGCTTGGTTTAAAGCAAGACCGGTTGTTCTTAAGCGTCAAGACAGATGCATTCCATCCCGACAGAGTAGCCTTTAGAATGAAAATCATCTGAAGGCATTGTACGAATTGAGATGCAACAAAAATATCGTCATAATACAACCTGACAAAGGATCTGGGGGGGGGGCATCAATAATAAGACAGATTACATAAGAAAAATGGAGGCTGTTCTAACAGACGTAAACAAGTTTCAAGTATGCAGCAAATAGAGCAACGTAACAAGTTTAGAAAGAATCATCTCACAAGATGTACAACTGCTACTCGAGGGAATTGATTGATAGATTCACTGCGAAACAAATTGAACCTCTTGGCAGTGATCTACCTCGGCTCTATGGCCTACCTAAGCTACACAAGCCCGGTGCGTCTTTAAGGCCCATCCTGTCACTGGTCAACTTACCGCAACACAAGTTGGCAAAGTGGTTAGTCAAAACACTGGAGCCAGTCACAAAAAAGTTGACGCATTACAGTCCTAAAGATAGCTTCCAGCTCTCTTTTATTCAACTTTTGTCTTCCGTCCCTAACCATCCCTCTTTGCCCCATCTATTCACCCATAATGCTCCCACTGATAACACGATCGATACTCGCAACGATTCACTGTTAAATAGTATCGGGAATAATCCTCTGTCTGGTAATTCACATTTTCTCAAGCCTCGTCAGCCTCTTAATCTCGGCTCCTTCAACGTGCGTACACTCATGCAGACGGGTCAGCAGACGTGCCTAGCCCTCATATTAGACTCTCTGAAGATTGATGTCTGCTGCTTAAGTGAAACGCGTATCCAGGATTCGAACAGTGTAATTCAACTAACTGCTCCTGGTATCTCATCGAGGTATTTTCTGCGCACTTCAGGAGACGAAGTAGCTCGAGCTGCGGGTCAACGTGGTGTAGGAATTGTCTTGGCTAAGAAGGCTGAGGCTGCCCTTTTAGACTGGATTCCTGTTAACAGTCGTTTATGTGCTGTAAGACTCCAGGGGTCAGTTGGCGTTCGAAAAAATAGTTGTGTTAAATGCAGTTTGTTTGTGATCTCGGCGTACGCCCCAACGAACTGCAGTTCAGACTTGCAGAAAGATGAGTTCTATGATGCCCTCGCCACTCTCGTTCGCAGCAGTAAAGGTTCTGACATTGTAGTGCTAGCTGGTGACTTCAATGCACAAGTTGGCAAACTTAGTGTGTCAGAAGCCTGTTTAGGTGGGCGCTGTGCTTTACCTTCTGAGCGTACCGATAACGGGGATAGACTTCTCCAGTTTTGTGCAGACAATCGATTGTTCTTGTCTAGCACCAATTTCCAACACAGCTCGCGTCGCACAGCGATATGGCGCTCCAACTCTACAGGTACTTTGAGTTAAATTGATCATATCGCCGTAAGCTACCGGTGGTGCAGTTCTGTTCAGAACTGTAGATCTTACTGGTCCACGTACGTAGAGTCGGATGATGCATTAGTTTTAATGCGATTATCGCTCCAATTCCATGGTCATCGTCGCAAACCGCAAACCCGATTAGCCGTGCAACGTTTGTGTGATCCAGAAGTACGCACCCGTTATGGGCAGAAGTTAGAACATGAGCTAGGATCTACGACGAACAGTAGTGTAGATGAGCATTGGGCTCATATCAAACAGGCGATGCACGTTGCAGCAGGTTTTGCCTGTGGTCCTAGATCCGATGTCCATCAAAGCCACTGAATCTCGCAAGAGTCGCTGAGTATAATGGAGCAAAAGCGTCAGCTTTCGAACCGTAAGGAGGTGAATAAGATGCGGAGAAAGCTGCAAAGACAAGTTACGAAAAGCCTTAGGAATGATCGCGGAAATTGGTGGGTCAAGGTAGCCGAAGAAATGGAAATAGCAGTTGCTTCAGGTAACAGTCAAAGACTGTTCAGATGTATTCGTGACACCGGTGGACGGCGAACTCAGGTCAGTGAAACGATTTGCGATAGAAATGGAGAACCCATCCATAGCAAACAGCAAAGGCTTGACCGATGGGCCGAGTACTTCAAGGAACAGTTTAGCTGGCCGCACGCTAGTGCAGTTACTCCCGTGTCAACAACTGTGACTCCTTGAGTGGTATCACTTGAGCCCCCATCGGAAGTAGAAGTAGAGTCATGCATTCGATTACTAAAGCTAGGGAAAGCGGCAGGTCCCGACGAACTTCCTCCAGTTCTTTTCAAACTGGGTAGTGAGGCGTTGATAAAGTCACTTACCGCCTTGCTCCGTGACATTTGGAAGGAGGAGCGTATTCCGTTAATATGGAGCGAGTCATTGATTGTTCCCATCTTCAAGAAGGGAATACGCAATGACTGCAGTAATCATCGTGGGATTAGCTTAATCCCGATAGTCACCAAAGTATTAGCTTCGATTTTGCTGCATCGTCTTACACCGGCTCACGAGAGGAATGTCCGCGAACAGCAGGCTGGATTCCGTCGAGGTCGAGGATGCATCGACCAGATTTTCACTCTTCGCCGACTACTTGAAACGCGTCACACGCACCGCCGACCGACAATAATGTTTTTCTTAGACCTGAAAGGCGCCTTCGATTCAGTTGATCGAACATCGCTTTTCAGTGTTCTTCATCGAAAAGGTATGCCCCAGAAGTTCGTGAACCTAATGAGATCATTGTATTCTCATACTTCTGGCCGCGTTAGGGTTTGTGGTGAACTATCCGGTCGGTTCGAAACGACCAGTGGTGTTCGACAGGGATGTCCTTTGTTTCCATTCCTGTTCAACTTCGTCATGGACGAAATAATGGAGAGTGCGCTGCAAAATCTTCAGGATGTAGGCATCGAACTAGGAAAAAGTGAAAAGCTATGTGACCCAGATTACGCGGACGACGTTGTCTGCTTGTTCGAATCCGCGGAACATGCTCAGTGTGCACTAGATAATCTCGCAAGAGCTGTAGCTCCATTCGGCATGCGCTTTGCACCTTCAAAATGCAAGGTGATGTTACAAGACTGGACGTTAACAATTTCGAGCTTGATGCTCGAAGAAGAGGTGCTGTCAGTTGTCGACCACTTCACCTACCTCGGTAGCTTCGTGACGACGGATGGGAGCACAGTAGTAGAGGTGAGCATGCGGATATCCAAGGCTCGAGCGGCGTACGCTGAACTGAAGCACTTGTGGCGCCGACCTGATATTTCACTGAAGTTGAAAGGCCATGTATACTGTGCCGCAGTGCGTTCAGTTTTGTTGTATGGTTGCGAAACTTGTTTAACGCTGTACGATGATGATGATGATGATTGAACTTCTGGGGCATACCTTTTCGATGAAGGGCACTGAAAAGCGCTGCTCGATCAACTGAATCGAAGGCGCCTTTCAAGTCGAGGATAACCATTATTGTCGGTCCACAGTGTGTGTGACGCGTTTCAAGTAGTTGGCGAAGAGTTAATATTTGGCCATGAATGGCCTCTCCAGTTCTATCGCAAATCGTTTCACTGACCTGGGTTTGCCGTCCACCGGTGTCGCGAATACATCTGAACAGTCTTTGAATGTTACCTGAAGCAACTGCTATTTCCATTTCTTCGGCTACATTGACCCACCAATTTCCGCGATCATTCTTAGGGCTTTTCACAACTTGCTTTTGTAGATGTCTTTGTATCTTATTCATCTCCTTACAGTTCGAGACCTGACGCCTTTGCTCCGTTCTACTCAGCGACTCTTGCGAAATCCAGTGTCTTTGATGAACAACGGATCTAGGGCCACAGGCAAAACCTGCTGCAACGTGCATCGTCCCTTTGATATGGGCACAGTGCTCATCTTTATTACTGTTTTTCGTTGTTCCTAGTTCATGTGCTAATTTCTGTTCATATCGGATGCAAACTTATAGATCGCACATACGTTTCACCGCTAATCCGGCTTGCGGTTTGTGACGATTACCGTGGCGATGGATAGATAGTCGCATTAAAACTAATGCATCATCCAACTCTACGTACGTGGACCAGTAAGATCTACAGTTCTGAACAGAACTGCACCACCGGTAGCTTACGGCGATATGATCAATTTAACTCAAAGTACCTGTAGAGTTGGGGCGCCATGTCGCTGAGCAACATGACCCGTGTCGGAAATTGGTGCTAGACAAGAACAGTCGATTTTCTGCACAAAACTGGAGAAGCTGAGTAGAATGGAGCAAAGGCGTCAGGTCTCGAACTGTAAGGAGATGAATAAGATACAAAGACATCTACAAAAGCAAGTTGTGAAAAGCCTTAAGAATGATCGCGGAAATTGGTGGGTCAATGTAGCCGAAGAAAACGGAAATAGCAGTTGCTTCAGGTAACAGTCAAAGACTGTTCAGATGTATTCGCGACACCGGTGGACGGCAAACCCAGGTCAGTGAAACGATTTGCGATAGAACTGGAGAGGCCATTCATGGCCAAATATTAACTCTTCGCCAACTACTTGAAACGCGTCACACACACTGTGGACCGACAATAATGGTTATCCTCGACTTGAAAGGCGCCTTCGATTCAGTTGATCGAGCAGCGCTTTTCAGTGCCCTTCATCGAAAAGGTATGCCCCAGAAGTTCAATCATCATCATCATCATCGTACAGCGTTAAACAAGTTTCGCAACCATACAACAAAACTGAACGCACTGCGGCACAGTATACATGGCCTTTCAACTTCAGTGAAATATCAGGTCGGCGCCACAAGTGCTTCAGTTCAGCGTACGCCGCTCGAGCCTTGGATATCCGCATGCTCACCTCTACTACTGTGCTCCCATCCGTCGTCACGAAGCTACCGAGGTAGGTGAAGTGGTCGACAACTGACAGCACCTCTTCTTCGAGCATCAAGCTCGAAATTGTTAACGTCCAGTCTTGTAACATCACCTTGCATTTTGAAGGTGCAAAGCGCATGCCGAATGGAGCTACAGCTCTTGCGAGATTATCTAGTGCACACTGAGCATGTTCCGCGGATTCGAACAAGCAGACAACGTCGTCCGCGTAATCTGGGTCACATAGCTTTTCACTTTTTCCTAGTTCGATGCCTACATCCTGAAGATTTTGCAGCGCACTCTCCATTATTTCGTCCATGACGAAGTTGAACAGGAATGGAAACAAAGGACATCCCTGTCGAACACCACTGGTCGTTTCGAACCGACCGGATAGTTCACCACAAACCCTAACGCGGCCAGAAGTATGAGAATACAATGATCTCATTAGGTTCACGAACTTCTGGGGCATACCTTTTCGATGAAGAGTACTGAAAAGCGATGTTCGATCAACTGAATCGAAGGCGCCTTTCAGGTCTAAGAAAAACATTATTGTCGGTCGGCGGTGCGTGTGACGCGTTTCAAGTAGTCGGCGAAGAGTGAAAATCTGGTCGATGCATCCTCGACCTCGACGGAATCCAGCCTGCTGTTCGCGGACATTCCTCTCGTGAGCCGGTGTAAGACGATGCAGCAAAATCGAAGCTAATACTTTGGTGACTATCGGGATTAAGCTAATCCCGCGATGATTACTGCAGTCATTGCGTATTCCCTTCTTGAAGATGGGAACAATCAATGACTCGCTCCATATTAACGGAATACGCTCCTCCTTCCAAATGTCACGGAGCAAGGCGGTAAGTGACTTTATCAACGCCTCACTACCCAGTTTGAAAAGAACTGGAGGAAGTTCGTCGGGACCTGCCGCTTTCCCTAGCTTTAGTAATCGAATGCATGACTCTACTTCTACTTCCGATGGGGGCTCAAGTGATACCACTCAAGGAGTCACAGTTGTTGACACGGGAGTAACTGCACTAGCGTGCGGCCAGCTAAACTGTTCCTTGAAGTACTCGGCCCATCGGTCAAGCCTTTGCTGTTTGCTATGGATGGGTTCTCCATTTCTATCGCAAATCGTTTCACTGACCTGAGTTCGCCGTCCACCGGTGTCACGAATACATCTGAACAGTCTTTGACTGTTACCTGAAGCAACTGCTATTTCCATTTCTTCGGCTACCTTGACCCACCAATTTCCGCGATCATTCCTAAGGCTTTTCGTAACTTGTCTTTGCAGCTTTCTCCGCATCTTATTCACCTCCTTACGGTTCGAAAGCTGACGCTTTTGCTCCATTATACTCAGCGACTCTTGCGAGATTCAGTGGCTTTGATGGACATCGGATCTAGGACCACAGGCAAAACCTGCTGCAACGTGCATCGCCTGTTTGATATGAGCCCAATGCTCATCTACACTACTGTTCGTCGTAGATCCTAGCTCATGTTCTAACTTCTGCCCATAACGGGTGCGTACTTCTGGATCACACAAACGTTGCACGGCTAATCGGGTTTGCGGTTTGCGACGATGACCATGGAATTGGAGCGATAATCGCATTAAAACTAATGCATCATCCGACTCTACGTACGTGGACCAGTAAGATCTACAGTTCTGAACAGAACTGCACCACCGGTAGCTTACGGCGATATGATCAATTTAACTCAAAGTACCTGTAGAGTTGGAGCGCCATATCGCTGTGCGACGCGAGCTGTGTTGGAAATTGGTGCTAGACAAGAACAATCGATTGTCTGCACAAAACTGGAGAAGTCTATCCCCGTTATCGGTACGCTCAGAAGGTAAAGCACAGCGCCCACCTAAACAGGCTTCTGACACACTAAGTTTGCCAACTTGTGCATTGAAGTCACCAGCTAGCACTACAATGTCAGAACCTTTACTGCTGCGAACGAGAGTGGCGAGGGCATCATAGAACTCATCTTTCTGCAAGTCTGAACTGCAGTTCGTTGGGGCGTACGCCGAGATCACAAACAAACTGCATTTAACACAACTATTTTTTCGAACGCCAACTGACCCCTGGAGTCTTACAGCACATAAACGACTGTTAACAGGAATCCAGTCTAAAAGGGCAGCCTCAGCCTTCTTAGCCAAGACAATTCCTACACCACGTTGACCCGCAGCTCGAGCTACTTCGTCTCCTGAAGTGCGCAGAAAATACCTCGATGAGATACCAGGAGCAGTTAGTTGAATTACACTGTTCGAATCCTGGATACGCGTTTCACTTAAGCAGCAGACATCAATCTTCAGAGAGTCTAATATGAGGGCTAGGCACGTCTGCTGACCCGTCTGCATGAGTGTACGCACGTTGAAGGAGCCGAGATTAAGAGGCTGACGAGGCTTGAGAAAATGTGAATTACCAGACAGAGGATTATTCCCGATACTATTTAACAGTGAATCGTTACGAGTATCGACCGTGTTATCAGTGGGAGCATTATGGGTGAATAGATGGGGCAAAGAGGGATGGTTAGGGACGGAAGACAAAAGTTGAATAAAAGAGAGCTGGAAGCTATCTTTAGGACTGTAATGCGTCAACTTTTTTGTGACTGGCTCCAGTGTTTTGACTAACCACTTTGCCAACTTGTGTTGCGGTAAGTTGACCAGTGACAGGATGGGCCTTAAAGACGCACCGGGCTTGTGTAGCTTAGGTAGGCCATAGAGCCGAGGTAGATCACTGCCAAGAGGTTCAATTTGTTTCGCAGTGAATCTATCAATCAATTCCCTCGAGTAGCAGTTGTACATCTTGTGAGATGATTCTTTCTAAACTTGTTACGTTGCTCTATTTGCTGCATACTTGAAACTTGTTTACGTCTGTTAGAACAGCCTCCATTTTTCTTATGTAATCTGTCTTATTATTGATGCCCCCCCCCCCAGATCCTTTGTCAGGTTGTATTATGACGATATTTTTGTTGCATCTCAATTCGTACAATGCCTTCAGATGATTTTCATTCTAAAGGCTACTCTGTCGGGATGGAATGCATCTGTCTTGACGCTTAAGAACAACCGGTCTTGCTTTAAACCAAGCTTTTGCGTCCGTTGAGTTAGACGTCAGCCATGACTGTTGATAGAAGAAATATTCGAAACGGGCTCGTGTTTCCTCGATATTGATCTTTTTAGGTGGAATGTAATATTTCAAACCAAATGAAAGAGCCTCGATTTGGCATTGGTTAAGGACAACAGATGATACATTCCTAATGTAAAGTGTCCGTTCACCGTGGGACATGTCCGGTCACTCTCAGTCGAAGTTGCCGTTCAGTTCGGCCTAAGTAGGTGGCCGAGCATTCACACGTAACCAATGGGAAGCAAACGGCCAAAGGTCACCGGTCAGACAGCCACCATTCTCTTATATCGCACGTCATTTGCTTGACACAAAGCACCGGATCGAGCGCACAACCGCGTTCTCTGTGATCTTCTCTGCCATCAATTCGCGTCTACTACAGTTTGCCGAAGCGAGTGCGACCCAAAGATGTAAATCTAGTTTGTGCAACCCTGGCGTTGTTTTCGTAAAAATATGACCTCTTTGAATATATCACCGGTAATGTTGTTCTACTATTGTAATGTTCACTATAATATTATCTGTAGTATGCACCCGATGAGACATTGCGAAATCTACCCGAATACATCGTCTATGGACAACCATCATTCGTTTTGCGAACATGTCTTCCCTATCTAAAATAGAGGGAAAAGTTGAACTCAGCGAGGCAGATCGATTGACTGAACGTCATTGCTTGCCCATAATCGAGTACAGGATTGGAATCAGCGAAGCGATTGATGGGCCAATCGGTGGTCATCTGTTGGCTGAACCGACCGGACCTCAAATCAGCCAACCGGGTTGCAACCAAAATGACCACCCAGAAAAGGCGTTTTTGAATAACAAATGAACCAACACGTTTCTGTTTTGGTGATGATCACCATCTACCTAGCATGAACTCCGTTTTGTTCTAATAAAACGAGGTAATTCGAGGGCAAAGAAGTCCTTACTGGAGCCAGTGGAAAGGATTAAAACGCATGTGATGATCCAAACGTTTTTGAACATGAACGCTGGGGGGAATGCCGTCAGTCACCGCCGTGTTCTGGCTGAGCCACCGAAAAGTACGAAAACCCACGCCACCCATCAAAATGATTTCGTCCGTGTTATTCCTTTTACCATCTTTTCCTCCTTACTAGTATTCAGTAGTCAGACTCTGTATTGGACCATTTACGACCTGCAGTCTTTCTGGCCAATTTTTATAATCTCTGTTCGGAGTGGTCGTTCGTCTTGAATTTGTCTAGTTTTCCGTTCTGACCATCAAGGGACGGTTTTTTCTTGCCCAGAATTGCCACTTACTCGTTTTTCTCGACATCTTCCACTGAGAATTGTTTTATTACTGTAGAGCGATTATCTTGCCGAGAATTTCGACTGTCTTCTGACATTTCACCGACATTGGGTGCGTCTACTCAGTTATAAAACTATCATTGATGGTGAACAGGCATTTTTATGTCTGCATTCCATCGATTGTGGTGTTCGCGCTAGATGCATTAGACAAACCGATAGTCCCAGCACTAAAGTTGCGCATACCGCTGGATAGGATTCCTCGTCGTGCAATATCTTCTGAAAAGCGTATCGGTTGGAAAATGAGTAAGTGTCCAGAACATGACATGAAAGGTGGATGGGAAAACCCAGACTTGATTGTGTGGGACGTATCAGGCCTCTTGAATGGAATCCAAGTGATCCATCAACTCGGTAGATGCCACGACCAACGCTTTTGATATATCCTTTGTTCAGTGGATGGAGTATACTCCATATCCTCGAAGACCTGCTGAATTATTAGGGATTACCAATAACTCGACTGAGTTTTAGAATGGATAACCACATAAGATCTCAATAGATCAAGGGTTCTCGCATTCTGTTTTTCCCCAACTTAATAAAGTAATCCGTTACTTTCTTTAACTTTCTTACACAACACATTTGACTGTGTTTATGAGTAACAATCAACTGTGTTATAAAATAACACCTCGAACGACCGTCACTTCAGCGTTTCACACGGTACACAGAAGCCTATCTTCTGAGGGAAAATTCATTGGTAGCCTTCCACTCCGGACAAGGCTCATTCTCCAACGGCAGATGTGATTGAGCCTGTTGCTTGCTTAGATTTATTCTCCCCATAAAACGTATGTAAATAGCAATCTCTTGTCTGACCGTATTCCAGGTGGAGAATACCATTCGCTGGCGATACGGGCGAACTCCCGAGGGTGAATTGGTGCACGAGTCCAACGCGCGTATCGTTCGTTGGTCTGACGGATCCCTTTCACTTCATCTAGGCGATGAGATTTTCGATATTCACAAAGTGGACATCCAATCGGACTACAACTATCTGTTCATCCGTGAGGGTAGTGGCCTACAAGGCCAGTCAAGTCTTCGTACCAAGCTCACATTCCGGTACGTTCGTTTCCATCGTAGCCCTACACCATGTCTTTTTGGACAAAATTTCCACACCGGTGTTGCGAACCCGGATGAACGATACACACGACAGGTGCAAAAACACAATCATGACCTACCTAGATACGAGAAGCCTGCAGGAACACAGGTTCTGACAGGTGAAAACAGGAAAAAAACTACATGACACAATAGATCACTATGCTGAATGTGACGGCCCTTTGTCGCACAGCATGTGACCCTTCATTCGGAACACATTATAACAAAGAAGCTAAACCAAAATGTGGGCTACCCATTGGATGGGGACAGACTATTCTTATGAATTATTATTGTTATACACCGTGCCTGGAGTCACGCGTGGTGCCGGCACCACAAATACAGAAAGAGGTAACATGGAGAGAAAATGTGAATAGTCAGTACCAGGACCGAACGAGGCTCGGAGTGTATGGTAAAAACGAAGCGCCATGGGGCGTGCCACACGAGAAGAAATTAAATGTCAATTACATGGCGTTGTCGGTGGAAAGGTTATAATTAGCCAACCTTTCGGTTACTGCAGGTGACTTCTTTTCAGGGCAATTTCGCAATCAAGCCGAACCGTCAGCTGAATATAATTTTCCCACCGACGACGCTGTGTTAGTGACATTACACTTTTCTCGACTAAATGTGAATGACGTTCGCCAGAAATGGAGTCCTCGCGACTAACTTGAGGTGTTGTTGGCTGTTGTACTACTCTTGCTGGAACCATACACAAGATATCATTTTTTCTATAATAGGAGTTGGAAAAGGTTGAAGCATGTCCAGATACGACCTTCCTATTGAGAATCACTAAAATGATACCTGTTGGTATCTCTGACGTTTTCGTAGATTGTTCGCAGTCTTTTGTCGATGAGCGTGTCCGGGATTGGAGACTGAACCCACTCGATCATTTCGGTAACGGAGCGCACATGAAGCTGTTACGTGAACAACTGTTAGCCTGTGTCCAAGTAATGAAGCAACCGATATTCTCTCGATATTTGAAGCACTGAGTACCGCTCGTGCAGATGGTCAGTACAGTACAAATGATGCGAGATGTTAACATTTCTCTCATATTAACAAACAGTGTGACAATTAATAACGGTTTTCTTTCTCTAGTCGACTCCATGAATCGCCTAGGGACATCAATGAATTAACAAACAAACTAATGACTGAGTGATGCACTAATTTCAGTGCATGGACTTCACTTCTCTTCGTTCTATTCTACATATGAGATGAAATCTGAATGACATGGCTTTTCAAGCGAATGTTCTTAACTGAAATGTAAGCACATGAGCTTACAAAATTCATGCAACACAAAACAGTGTTCTCCGGATCAGTCAATACTCCCAATGTAGTGGCTGCCAGTCAAGACGTGAAAAGATTTTGAGTTTGTTCATCAGGGTGTCAGTACGAATTCTCAGCATGTGATCATGAGCGGAAAATTGTGAAAGGCAAAAATTCTGGAGATATCTTCTGAACCGAAGACAACTCAAAATTCTGCAGCGAAACGTCTTGGCGTTTCGTGGAAAGCCGTGCAGAATGTGATCGCAAACAAGACTGGTTCAAGATCGTGTAGGCCACAGTCTCCAGGGGGAGGGAGGTCTGGGACTACTTATCAATACAACCTCATAAATGACCAAGAGCTTTTGGTTCCGATTTCGTACAATCACTCGGACCGCTCGACCCAGATTGATCTGATGACGAAAGGTAGCATGGTGTTTCGCAATCGGTAAAGTCGGGTTTCTTGTGGTCGTTGTTCTCCGGGCACTCGCCATTTCGGTGCATGCTCGCCCAGTCTCCGACTGAGACATTGATCCATCATGCCTTTATTATTATATATATATATATATATATATATATATATATAATGTACAAGAGCCCACGATTGGAGATGATGACTGGGTAATGCTTGAGCTCCACCGAAGATTCGTCCAGGGTTAACCGAATCGCATCCTCGACGGGAGGTACCGAGTACTTGTCCGGTCTGACTTTCCAACCATTATCGGTAGCTTGACCAGAGACCACATAGACATCCAGCACGTAGACAAAATCCCCTTTGCAAGCCACCAGATCCGGTTTACAGTGTGTTCGCTCCAGAGAGGTGACGGGTTCGACCATGACCTCGAGTGCCTTTCGCAACAGACAAGCTCCAACCCAACTCACGACCTTTGTTGAGATGAGGTAATCACGTAACCAGGTCGCCTGCGCGAACAGCTTTGGTTGAATTGTGTCGCTTCCAAACAGGCAGAAAAAACTCGTGTTGTCCGTCAAACATCGCACAGAACACGACCATCACAGCAACCAATCAACGCATTCGTATGGGCAGCGGCAACTTCAACTTTGCTAACAGTGATAGTAAAGCCCACTCTCATCGGTAGGTTGGCTTGTCGCACCAGCTGATAAAACGCAGGGACAGAGAAGGCTAAAAGCGCCTGGTCTAGAGATGACCGTGTCAGACTTTTCAAACGCGCTGTTTGAATCAGGGATATTGAAGATAATAGGTTGGCGAATCCCAACCTTCATGCTACTCTCGGCATAAAAGAATTCCAGTGTTGTATCTCTTGGAGGACGAAGCTAAGCACGTACCCTCTCGCGCACCAGAATATCCATATGTTTGAATGTACGCCGATGAACCATATCGGAAATTTTATCCGCTTATTTTAGGTCAAACAGTTTACTGCCTGGGTGCAGATGGATGCCGCTATTCTCGCACGAAGTTGAGGCCAACCCAGTAACCATTTCAGCTATAAAATTGAAGAGAGAGGGCACTAAAGTGCAACTCTGACGGATACCACTTCTCGTGATAAACTTCAGGGGAAGATCGTTGTCAGCACGAAATGTTCGCATACAAGGATTGGAAAGGAGAAATGAATTTCTATGGCATACCCTCCAACGAGAAGCAGCGCCAGAGAATTGTGCCGTCGATTGAGTTGAATGCCGCTTTCGGATCAGGGAAGACAGAGATTGTCGGCATATGGAAGATGTGTATGTGCTATAAAACTTGTCCAAGGGTAAAGATGAGGTCGATACAACTCCGACTGAATGTGAAATCTGCTTGATTATCACGCTTGCACCTTTCACGGGCGTCGGATATTCGGTGGAGAATAATCCCGGCGAGCAATTTCAATGCGATACTTATCATGCAAATTCCTCTATGGGCCTACCGCCTTTCTTATGGATCAGTACAATCACTGGTTGTCACCACTGCCCGGAAATCTCCTCACTGTCCCAGATTACCCGGAAGAGTTTTGTTAAATCCGAAACCAAAGCTTTGCCTCGACTCTTGAAGGAGGGCGGAGACAAACAATCCCGTCCAACAGCCTTGTATCTTTTCAAACAACATATCTCCCGTATAACCTCCATTTCTAATTGAGGAATGATGTCTACCTATAGCGCTTCCATCGCAGGATTATGTGGACAAGATTTTCCTTCTGAGTAAAGATCCAGGCAAGGTGCAAGCTTTCCTAGATAGCCTAAACAATGGTGTAGTAATGTTCGAGATGCGTTTTGTATCTTCAAAATGTAAAATCCTGCCCGAAGGACTGGGTTGGCACCACACCAAATCCTGTATTGACAACAGGAGCTCTTGATGAAGTAGTTAAGTTTCTTTACCTGTGCGGTTTCATCTCACCAGGTGAACAGATATTGGATGAAGTGTCATCGCCGGTGTGACATCCGATAGTCTGTCAAGGGTTGAGTGTGCACTGCGGCAGTTAGATCCATTTTTGTATTCGGCTCAGAAACATGGCGGTTTAAGATGGAAGATAGGCGAAGACTGTCATTGTTTGAGCATCGATTTCTCCAAAGCATTGCCTAGATGTGATGAGAATATGGTATCAGCAATGCTGAGGTTAGGCGTAAGGTGTAAGGAATCAGTGGTCAGTCACTGGATCAGGTACTGAATGTAAACAGGTTAAGATAGTTGGGACATGTGTTAGGCATGTCCACCGATAGACTTCCTCAGTGTACGCTGTTCTCCGAGGCGGATAGCGGTTGGAAGGTGGGTCGAGGTGGTCAGACCGTGACATGACAGAAAGGTATGAAAACCTTAACTAGTGAACTTGTTCAGGTAAGAAGTGTTAGACTTCCAGGTTGGAGTCCACGCGACCCACCTACCAAATGGTTGGAAACATTAAGTGATGTGGCTAGGTGTCGCCGCCAGTGGCGTATTTGCACTCGGACTCTTTCTTTATCCTCTCGATTTCCGCTTCTTACTTTGCTTTCGGTTCGTTTCCATTTCATGCTTCTTTTCTTTTTGCCCTTCACTCGACGATGCTGTGAAGTTGTAACCGGAACCAGAGCACAAAAGTGCGAGGTTAATGGTCGAATGAACTGAACTGAACAGAGTTATATTCAGAAAGCCCACCGTGGAAGTGGTCCAGCTTAACTGTTTCTGAAAGTGCTGAGCCCTAGAGTCCAGACGACGTCTCTAAGAATGAATCAGTGAACCGTGAGACTCCTTGAATAATTAGTAGCTAAACGATAATGGTTGTGAGTATTGCTGATAAGCGCAGCCCTCTCCCCTTCCCTACATTTCGCAATCCACCATTGCTCACAGTCATTTCTCAAACTGCTAATCAGTTGGCGCCTCAGGGGTTTGCGCACCTCATTGAATGTGTTATACAGAGGGACGGATCTGCGAGCACCTAACGGGGCAACAGGTGTCAGAGATATCCACCATTTGTGAGGCCTACTCGAACCAGAGTTCTGGGTGGCATTGGAAGCAGCTTACGTATATTTTTTTTACACCGGATTGAGAACAGGCATGGTGCAAACGCGACAACAACAGAAAAATTACAAAGTCGAGGGGCGGGGGATTAAGAGTCAGCATAAAGAACGGGCAGTCAACAGACAGGCCATACAGCATTCGCGCCACTGAACTCAGTTCTGAGCCATATCTCTCTCTTAGCTTCTCTAACCAACGGCAATTCTCATCGCTTGAGCCCCAACAAGGAATGCGGGGAGCACCAACTGAAACCAAAGCCGATGGTAATTTCATGCCCCTGCACCAATTCATAACCTGACCGCCACGCCGTTTCTTCCAGCCTTACCCAGCACCTGCAAAAAAGAGCACGAAAGGACAAACGATGAGCAGGCATACGCTAAATGTGCCCAAGCCATTGGAGGCGGTGTAGAGCGATTACCTTATCAGGGAGCGACTATCAGCAGCCAACACACGACGACGAACCTCGTCATTGCTCACCCGATGTTCCCACCAGACACGAGTAAGGCTTCGGAGACACCGATGGTCGAATGCAGAGGTACCCGCTTCATTGATCATTATCCTCGTCAGAGAACAATGCAACTCGATGGAGTCGATCTTCGAGCGTGCGTAACTCATGTCCCAACCATCGCAACCTGGTCACACTGAACACTTGGCTGAGTCTGACATCTGGTCCTCAACACCTGAAGTCTAATTTCGTCATTGCTGACGCGGCGTCCCCACCATACGCGAGAAATGCTTTAAAAACGTTGATCCTTATACACCGATCACCTGCGTGTATATTTTTTCGTAAGCGTAGAGTTGCTAACAACTACAGTGGGACCGATCTAACTGTTACAGTTTGCATTTTTGATGAAAAAACGAATGCCACTTCAGTGGCATATATGGCTCAGAATGGAAAAGCCAAGCAAGCCTTCTATGCATGTGAGAACACTTCATTCGATATCCGGCCGCGAGGTATTGAAATTGATCTTCGATCAACGTGTCGTCCGCTGGTACCATGTTTAGTGCTAGATCAACCATATTCCGTAGCATCATTTTGCACTCTGAGAGTACAAAACTCATCTCAGAAGTTAGTTTATTTTTATTTAGGCTATCCAGAAAGATATGCATATTGGGTCTTAACTGTGAAGCACAAGATCTTTGATGCATTTGAGTAAGAGGTTTTTTTAAACAAATACCGGTACTGTTGTTGCTACTTGGGTATGGGTTGGTTTGTATAATCGTTCGGATTATAAAATTACAAAAAGAGAAGGGAAGCCCTGAGGAACATTACTGCCGGAAATGAACTAAGGTGAATGATCACCACAAACTGTGGCTGTTCACATAAAGACTGCTAAATAAGGTGTTTCTTTGTATCAGTTGGTAATCGCTGAGCTTGGTGTTTAGGTCGCAAACATTTCACCACTAGTCGAAGTGACTGACAATGTTACCTCAACTGGTGATGAAACGTTTGTAAAGAACACTGTGGCAATGTAAACCCTTCCCTTGAAGGAAAGCCGGGTGTCATGGCGACGCCAAAAATGATGCAGGTTCGCGAAAGCGAAAGCTGCTCTGGCTCTCGCATGTCGTGGTGTGATCTCCTCTCCGAAACCACCACCAGCTGTGATCAAGCTCCCTAGGTACTTGAAGCTATTGACTACCCCTTACCGATCACCACTAAGGATGAGTGCAGGCACAGGCTCCTACCAGTCTTGAACCAGTACTTTGCACTTTGAAGGTTCAAAGTACATACAATACTGGGACACTTCAGTCGCCAAGCAATTCAATGCGTGCTGAATTGCCTGTGCACTGTAGCTCAGCAAGGCGATATCATTGGCGTACTCCAAGTCAAAGACCCTGTTCCTTGGGAAGAGTTCCTTGTCGTACTCCACTGGAAACGGCCAATGGTGACGAAAACTGGCCATAAGCCCTAACCCGACCTGAGGTATGACGATACAACTCTTTGAGGACCGGTAAGAAACTCAGCCTGCTCCTCGCGAGTTTGCTCGTCACACGTGTTGTATAATCTGCGAAGAATGACAGACGCTAACAGCTTGGACGCTGTCGGGATTAGGCTTATACCCCTATGGTTGGCGCAGTCAGTGCGCGAGACCTTCTTGAAGATGGAGACAACGATCGATCCCCCTCTGCCCGATCTGAACTGCCAACCTCAGGTCCTATAATGGGAACAGAAGTCTTCCGCCGCGCGCCCCGTGAAATGTGGACACTAATCCCCGACACTTCCCTCCTTGATTGTATCATTTATCCGTCCAGTCATGTATATATTGTGTTGTATTGATACGGTTAAAAACAACTGATAACGAGTTTATCCGCCAATCTGTTTTCCAAAAAACGTAGAGCACAGTATTTACCAGCTACTTAAGCTAGCATGCATTACTCTGATCTTTCTCAAGTTGTCTTGACATTGCAGCGAAATAACCACACAATCAGGACCCCCTCATCGGGGATCATTTTTGTTCTGTTCTTTCAACCATTCATCTCACACTTCTGTACTCTGATATTCGTCGCTATCTCGCAACATCGTCAAGTCAAGAGTGGAATGCACTGAAATACAAACCGAAAACAATAAAGTCACGTGTGAAAATCTTGTAGACGAGAAAAGTGTTCGAATGCAAGTACGTAACTGACTGCGGCACTGTTCGGGCGACCTCGTGTTCAGAATAAAAGGTACTTTCCCCTACATTTGGACGCTCAGATTCTAACCGTAACATATTCTGTATTCGAAACTTCAGTTATGGAGCAATTCGATTTTCCCCCTAAATGTTTTCCACGTCGTTGTATATTTTCCTGTTTCCCTTCTTTTTTAATTTTTTTTCGTTTCTGATTGGTCAGTTCACGTTTTCCGCAAGGTCGTCCGAACAGACCGAAGCTGGTGCTGATCGCCGCCCATAAACATGTGGTATTGTGTTGTGTCCGGTTTTTCTATAGCTGGCGGATGAGCTAGCCTTATAGAGTTCCACGCCGTTTTCCAGTTGTTAGCCCGTTAAGGGCCATTGTGTTGTGCTGTGCAAGTGGAATTGTGTCGCTGTAGTGACCGAGCATGCCGGTACCCTGCGATGCCGCAGGTGTTGTGTTCCATTTCTGACATTTCAACGCCAGTACAATTTGTGTTTACTCAGCCTCATTGAATTGAGACGTTCAGTGTCAATTGTTTGACCTGGTGCCACAACGGACACTTAACCAAGTCACTTAATATTTTCAACCATGCGGTAGGCAGCTATCGTGGACGCCTAACACATTCTCATCGGGGATGTCAGTAGTTATCTATTTGAACACGTTCCTCTGTCGTCTCGTTTTCGGTCTCTCTTCATCCATTGCTCAATTCCCTCTCGCACCTCCCCGTTACTGACCACAGGCCTCACTCGACAGACTCGTTCACACATCGCAAGATCACCTTATCTCTAGCGGACAAAACGAACAAATCTCAAAAGGTAAGCATCACCCCGTCACTCCCGCCCCATCGGCCTCCTTCACTCACGCATGAATATTAAGCTTCTTTGATACCCCTTTTCAGATTTCCTTGTTTTGTAGATCTATCGGTTGTTTTTATGAGAACAGTGGCTCGTTGTGGAGGTCTTTAGGAACGCGACCCCCCACCCCAAAAAAAGTAACTTACCATCAACAAGCATTGCTGTGCCAGTCCGTATTTGTGTTGTGAGAAATAGAATAAACTGTCCTGATGTTCGATTTCGTGTTTCTCTAACCCCGGATCGTTTTTCGTTCAAGGTTAAAATCCTCCCAGTGGTCGGTGCGGACCCGGAGACAAATCGGAACGATTTGGTACGAAAAGAAGAAGAGAAGTTGCGGGCCGCATTACGTCGGGAAAACAAACTGCGTCGAATGCGGGAACGTCAGGCGATGTCCCGAAGTAGCTTCGGTTCCGATCGTCGTCGAAGTTACGGGGATGACGACGATGAGGATGAGGACGACGACGGGAATACGACATCGTTGAATGCTTTGAAACGAAATGCCAAAGCCTCGCTGAATGCCAGCCGCAAAGGTCAGTTATTATTATCCGTGTGTAGTTGGAGTCAGTCAACTGAATTGACTATTATAACTTAAATTGATGAGGCTGTGTTCTTGTAACAGTTTCACTTACAATATACTGCAAGGTTTGATAATCCCCCCAGTTCTGGAATAGTTGTTTCCATTTGGTATGCCTCGGTGAGGGTGGGATGGAGTGGGTTATGGAGTTGGTACTGTTACTACTACCGTTTTCCCCCGGAAATTAGACCCAATCTTATATTCATTTTTGCTGCAGAAATTCCACCACGGTTTTTCTTCGGGGGATGCTCTACTTTTCAAATATAAAAATCACATTTATTCATCTGCAAAATTCCACGTTTAATCAGATACTATTATGTCTTGTTCTGGGATATCGTCATAAATCTGAAAATCTTGAATTCGGGCTTAAATTTATTGCGACTGAGTTTTATGTGGTATCATTGACCTCAGTAACTCGGACCTAGCAACAAACCATTCGTTGTTCGTTTAGTCTGCTAGTAGTACGTTGGTAGCACAACTGTCATTGATTTTACCTCATATGTTCACAGTTTCGGTTCTGATTTCTCTCAATTCAGTTTTCAAAGTAATCGTTAATTTCTACGAGCAAGCGGTTCTTGAAGTGGTTGTTTATTGCAATATCAAGAGTCTGGAGACATGAAATTATTCCTTTTGCAATCATCATTTGACCTATGATATTTCTCGTCTGTAGCACGGTATGTGTTAGTGATTGCAGGTGGGGTTTTCTTTACGTCCAGACAAAATGCCGTCTGATCAGTTGTCGTTTGGCATTCCAGGCCTATAAACACTGCCGTTTTGTCCGCGGCAGTCGTGCTGGGAGTTGATAATTGGACAGGTCTATTCCATCAACAAAGTACTTGAACACAAATGCATGTTTCAAAAGTTCAGTATCTTCCGTCGTGAACTATATTGTGGATCGTCTTAGAGACAGTTTATATTGCTGATGGAAGCCATCCAGCTAGTGTGAGCGTCACGCAAACTCGAAAGACCGCATAGACGTGTGGTCCGTCAGACTGGAAAGTATACATAAGTGTGTGTCTGACCCTCATATCATCTCGTGCAACGGTAGACTGTATGACCAAAACGTACAAATGTGCTGGACTTTTGATATAAGTAGTACATCATTGTATCTGGATGAAGGGACAAAATTTCCTCGGAAGCACACGACGGGTTTGACGGTTATTGCCGCTCTTCAGGTATGCGTACCCGGTATTCTCCTGCGCAATCACTCATACACTCGAGCACTCCGCATTAGGTTCATCACCTAACCTCATTTGTTTCCGGAGGAACGTGCATGGACGAACAGTCCATTTTTAGAATCACAAGGTGGTTCTTCGGAAGTTACTTCGTCGGTTAGTCGAGGAAAGCCTTCAGAACGAGAACACATATTCCCAAGTTGCTTTATTTGTTTTGTTATCTGTGGCTTCTGGATGATGTATCATGATGAGGCCAATGAACTCAGTCATATAGAACATGTGGAGCTTCCAGGGTAGGTCTCTGAGATCCATTATTTTAGTGGTTACAGAAATTGGAAGAAAATGCTAAATGTCGTGACTAATGGCCCACTTGTATTCACATATTCCCCTCATTCGTTCTCCTTACATAATTGTTATCTTCACACAAGGTTCTTGCTGAGAAACAGCAACTAAAACCATTACATTCAGTTCATGCTCAGTGGTTGTTCGAACTGAACTTATGCCTCATTCTAAACCGTGCAGGTTTGTTAGAAGGCGATTGGGTCCGGGAATTCGATGATGCATAACTTGCTCGAAGCATTGCGCACGGTAATTTTCACGCTCGATCAGTATTTATTTTCCTACTGTTCCCTTGTACTTCGGTTCCCTGTTCTTTTGCAGAAGTGGCGGCCGTCTACTCGGAATCCGAGTCGGAATCGCTGAGTGACGTGAGTCTTTTTTTTTCAATATCCACAAACACATGCGTGTACACATACATACATACATTCTGACACATCTTACCTATATGGAACGATAAACCAGCGGAACACTTCAATTTGAGGCCAGTCGTACCCTCACGAAACATACTCTCCCCAGCATTCAGCTTTAACTCCAAGACGCAGATGCACTCCAATAAACAGGCAAGTCTAATCAAGCAAACGGGACTTTCGATTCTCGGTGGGACATTGCTCCTCGAGCACCCTTTTTCCAGTTTTCGTGAAGTCGACATAGGTGGCCCAGATCAGAACCCACCGGCTGCGCTGTCAGTAGTACCCGGAAAAAATGACTTCTCATTTGGCGATCAAAAACGTCACCATACTCCACGAAGTCCTGTTGTCTCGCAGTTTGTATCTGGGTGATTAAATGCTAGAAGTGCATCTTTAAACAGAAAATCAATGGCGCCTCGTCGGTCACTGTCCCACTCTGAGCTGAACGACCGAATAATACAACAATTCGGACCACCAATTTTTATCGTTTTTTGATATTGGCATCATGACTGTTTCCAAGTCGGCGTTAAATATATACACTTCATCCCTACTGTTGTATTACACATCAACCAGTTTACATCAAGATCAGTCGATCGCTGGTGGTCGAGTGATTTAAAGCGTTTACCTATCGCTTCAGAGACACGTAGTCTGAACCCTGCCACCGTCGGTGGTCACATTGATGGTGGTAGACAGAAGTCCATTTTCATCCGCCGGCAGGTCACCACACCTGACATTTCGAGACCTCATGCGGTTCTCCAAGTCTCCCGGTCAGACTTCGGGTTATCCCTAAAAGTGCAGTAGAGATCAGTTCACGCATAGCGAGAGCTAGAGCAGCTTTCGCAAACCTGCGACACTTGTGGAGTCGCCGTGACATCTGACTCTCTCCTAAGGGACGGGCGTGCGTCGCCGTGGTTCGTAGTGTTTCACTCTACAATTGCAAGACCTGGCCACTTCGCGTTGAGGATGCTCGGCGTCTTTTTGCATTCGACAACAGATGTCTCCGAAGCATTGCTCACATATGGGAACATCGCGTGAGTAATGACGAGGTGCGCCATCGTGTTGGGTACGGACAGCCACCCTCTTAACGAAGCAATTGATCTACACAGCCTCCGGTCGTTCGGTCATGTTTTACGAATGCCTGCCCATTGTCTACCTTTCCGTGCTCTATTTGCACATGCTGGGACAAGCGTCGTGGCGGTCAGACCATGACTTGGTGCAGAGGTATGAAGATATTAGCATTAGTATTGGCTTCGATTGATGCTCCGCGCTTACCTGGTTGGGGCCCAAGGGACGCGAGTAGTATGCGATCTGTCTGTCGAACTATCTTGCCCGTAACCAAAAAAACACCATTCACACAAACAATATAACAAAAAAACATCAAAAAGTGTACGATGAAAAAGAAAAGAAAAAAGTCACAGCATTTTTATTCATTTAATGACTGTCTCCTTTATTTCACTCTACTCCCCTTCTGTTTATATGATTATTGTTGCTGCGTTGGCATTAGGCTTGATTCTAAGCTGGTGTAATATGTATAATGCACATGCATAAAATTCGAAAAAATAGTTGGTTTTCAAAATACTTCATGATTTTTCGTACCTACTTTGAAGTTTTTTCTTTACACACTTTTGCGGGCTACATTTTCTAATATTAAATGGACCCGTATTTGTGGTTTCTGTTTCTCTCATCACGTAACGAAAACTGGTTTTTTATTACATGGTTGATCAGTGGTATAGTTGATGGGCATACACCATAGGTTCATAGGGCGACTGTATTATCAGGGCCCACCTGATACCATCATGCCGAGACTTTCTGTGTACAACCACAAACGGTCCCGATAGGATCCTGTGTGATAAGAAACATGGGTGATAGTGAAATACTGTCTGTTACCAACGGGACCGATAAAAACTGTTCCAATCTCACCTTCGGGGTGATATACGCTTATACCACCGAACTATCATCAATCTCTGAAGTGCACCTGAGCGCACGGCTCAGTTGCACCCGTGGTGGTTAAATCAAATGCAATAGATAGATCTGCTCGTAATCGACATCACAGCTGTCACCCGGATGATTCTCGCGCTTGGTTCTGTTGGGGTGTTTCTATTGCTCATCATTCGAAACGATTATCAGAATGATAATCACCAACTCCCATTAGTTATTACAGTGGTTATCTGTAGCCATGGAAAACTAACCCGTTTCAGTGTATCATACGTGTGCGTGCACTGTAAGAATTGGTTGTTCCATTTGATGAACTTGTAGGTCGTTATCCGCTTCCCAAATTGTTGTGTGGTATAAACACAACGAGTGAGATCATTGGCCGCCTATAACGCAGAAATTGTATTACGGCAGATCTGGCTACGTTTTCACTCTGGTGACGTGCGTATGGATGCTACATGATGAATCTACCGTCTCATTAGAAGCATCGGTCCACAAAAGCCAAGCTAGCGAAATGAATAAGGTGGTGAATGGCTCGCTGATTCAGACTCAGGAGCATCGTCTATTTCGTTGGGTGCAGCGTTTCGAGAGGCAGTTTAATTGGCCCTTATCCACGACAGGCTTTCTAACCAGTGCGATGGGTAAAGCTCTAGTTGTAGATACCAGTCCTCCATCAGAAGCACAGGTTCTCCGTGAGATAAGCTGTCTTAAACGATACAAGGCTCCCGGATCGGATGGGTTGACTCCGTCTATTTTCAAAGACATTGGCTCAGCATCGACTGAAGGCGTATAGTGTTAGGTACACGAACCAAATCAGTAGATGAAACCCTTTAGCTCACCAGACTAAAATGTTTAGGACACGTGTTGCGCATGCCCCTTTATTGGATTCCTCGGCGCACAGTGTTTGCTGGGGCGGATAACGATTGACATGACATGAAAGAAAGGTATAGAAAGCCTAACGAGTAGACTTAGCCATGGTGGGCGTGTTAGGCTTCCTGGGTGGGGTCCAGGAGACCCGCTCACTCTATAGTCAGATACATTGGAACATACGGCTAGGTGTCGCGATCACTGGCGCTCTTATATCCACTACCTTTCTTTATCGACTTGATACCAATATCTCCGGTTCTCCTCTCACTCGTTTCATGCTCTGTTTTTCATTATTTCTTTTTGAGGCTGTTCTCTGGGAGATAGCAACCATGACCCCGCACCCAGTGCATGGTTAATGGTGGTCTGAACTGTGTCAACTGTTTTCATAAATCCTTGATAGCTAAGCTTGGCATTCAAGTCGCAAACGTTTCCTAACCAGTCGGGATGACATCCTTCGTGTGCAGGGTCATCTCAACTGGCGATCTAATGTTTACGTAACTGGACGCCAAATTTCACGACGAAGCGACCATGAATACGCGTCAACCTGAGTTACAACCAACACTGGTATTCAAAATAGATTTTTAAAAATCCTTATTTTGTTTGAGAACGTTTTATTGACTGTAAAACAGTTGGTCAAATGCATATCCGGGTCTATTTTCATGCTGCAGTTGGATTGTTTTTTCCACGGTACTTAATGGTGTTCATCGACTGGTTTGTGGCTCGAGTTTATTCACTCCTTCACCGCCTCCCCCGTCCCGTCCCCCTTCACCTGCAGATTTCAGAGCCGAAGTCAAGAAAGAAAGTTCGCGCGAAAATTATCGACGAGGAAGATGACAGCGATTAACCACCGCGATAGGCAACTACTTGTGGCAGCGCCCTCATGGATATGTTGTATATATTTTTTGCTCCATAAATTCTGTTTTACAGTTCACTAGTGCTCATTTTTGGGATTTGAGACACATCAGACCATGTTCACAAAAATCTATAAAGAAACTGGACGTTTGAACATGAGTGCCCTTTTTCACCTGCTTAGATGTTGCACATGACAGCTCTCTCTCTCTATTTTTATGGAATTCCGTGCTTCCCAGGCCAAGCCGTCTACGAATTCTCACTACAGAAGTGATGCGTTTTTTCAAAAACAGCCGGGTCCGTCTGATAATTGGATCGCGTCAATGCGGCGTGGGTGGGTTCGAGTCTCACCCGGGAGTATCAACCCGTCCGATTTGAATCAGTTGTACTCATGCTGAATTAGCTCAAATCCCGAAACTCCCCAGCCTGGGCGGTAGCCGAACTCTTGCAAGCACGGTGCCGAATTCTGAGTAGCGTTTAGGTCCCAAAAGCTGAGCTACGAGGCAACGCTGAAAGCTTTGGACATTTTAAAAATAGTTGGTTATACCGTTTAGCCACCCAATTCACCTGATCACACAGCATCCTCCACAATTGCCTGATAGCTTGACAACTCCCTGCAAGACTTTATCTTGTATCAATCAATGGGATCCACGAGTGTGACCGAATCTAAACAAAGCGGGCTACATTTAAAATTTGCCGCAATCGGACCAACCACAATTCGCACGGAGCAGTCCCCCTGATTGTGATAATCCCTCGGCAAGAAAAACCACTTCACAAAAAACCTCCCACAATGCAATAAATCCCCCGCAGAACCGAACAAGAAACACTGTCGGGTCAAATATATCTGGGAATTTCGTTTTCCAATCAAAATCGGTTATACACTCGTCTAGGGATATGGCATCAGTTTTCTGGCACGGTACCATACCTGGCCCAATGGGACCTTACATGGTTCTCTACTCCAAATCCCAGGATCTGGCTGCCGGCCATCCCCAACAGTGCAGTAGATCTTTGACGCTATGGGGTATACCCCTTCTGCACTCATGCGCAACCACGTAATAAAATGCGTTGGAATCACTAGGTCACTGGGTTTGGTGAGTTCTAATCATGCCGACCCTGTCTTATCCGAGTCAATGGGCAATAAATTAAAACACTTCGGTTGCTTGGGGTTGGGGAGGTTTCCTCCTTATGCTAAGAAGTCGATGTTGTTCTTGTGTCAATGTGATCCAGACATTGATAACGTGAATAGTAATCCTAATGGTAAAAAGCCGTCTTTTTATCAAATGGTAATGGACTTTGAGATGACGAATCAGAACATCACGTATTTCGCTCATGAATCTTAGTTGTTCTTAGGGTTATCAAGTCAATACAAGTCCTTCTGGTCAAATTTACTTGTTTGAATGGTTGAAAGACGCACATTTGTAGCAAATTCTACGTTAAAATTTAAACTACTTGTGTGGCTACTTCCTTTTGACTGTCTCCCTCCCTGAATGCAATTCTTTTCAGCAAGGAAAATTTGAGCGATCCCGGCTAGTGTAAGTACCGGGAGATGAATTATTATATTTGTCGAAATCTCTAAAGCCATATATCCTAAGAAATCATAATTACACCATCGGACTCCAATCAATACTCAGAAGATACAAGGTTGTTTTACTGACAGCAGTTGTAATCAATTCAGTTGGAGAACGAGCAAATAAAGAAAACGAAGATGTTTTTGAACTTATCGAACAGGGGAATAAGTTTTGGAACGGTGCCCCATTTACCATATCCAACTACCAGTTGTCGTTTGTTTGATTTCCATAGAAAAAAGAACAATGGATCGGATCTTGTCCGATCAACATGGAGAACTTTAGACTTCGCGATCCGGGTTCAAATCCTGCTGCTGCTAATCATTTCCCCATATGGTGGCCTCTAATGGGTCACAACATCCGCTCTGAGATATTGCGTTATTTCTGCATAATAAATAAAAATGAATTAAAACATTCTCAGTATTATTATTCTTGTAAATGCCGATACACTGCCATTTTTATCACACCCGAGTGAGTTTCTTAGAAAGATTGTCCCAGTATCAACAATGGAGCAGGTGCAGTCTACTGATAGGCGCTTTTCGGTCTGCATAAGAGGCGTTTGAATAAGTGTCTGTGCTCATCAATAATCACTAAATTTGATATTGAAGGGCAAAATCAAACCAAGAGTAATTTGAAAATAAGTAAAAGTTGTTGATTTTCAGGGCAACTGTGCATACGAACTACTCATGTAACACAACTTCGCTCCCTCTACCTATTGCCAGACACGTCTAACTTTTTCATGAAATGATTTACTACGCAGTGTTTGGTTCTGTCCCACTAACTCTAGTGGGAACTTAGTTCTGCCTCGGGATCATATCCGTATGTTTGCGCAAAGAATATATGGCTTGCTCTCACATTCGCCCACTTGATACACACAATGCATTGATCCGATTGGTGTGGGCGAACACGCCTTGAGGCTTAAACAACGCTGGCAAGATTCATCTCTCCAACGATCGACTGTCTTGTCACTCGGGTTTCCGTTGTCTCAAGCTTTGGGCTTGGTACACACCAGTGCTGACTGCCGACGCGATTTGGCTGTCCACCAACGATGGGTTAGCACATTCCTTCACACGTAGTATGAACGCCGAACTCACCAATGAAAGCTATGGAAGCACTGCACTGCTATTTTGTTTTTGTTAGGAACGCGTCCAATATAGGAGCCAGTTACTCTGCAGGTTAATGGGTTGTTACCACTGTATAGCCAGCGACGGAAGGGCACCGTATTACGTGGTGTTGATGAGAAGCGAACCATTAAGAACTAGGAACCTGACCGATGATGGTCCAGTGGTATAGAAAGTTTGCACACCACCTTGGAGATCAGGGTTTGGAATCCCGCCTCGGCGAAGACTACGCGGAATCAGCTTGATCGAAGTGGTTATTGTTGTCTGCTTAAAGTCACACGACGCGGACAACCAGTCAATATTCCTCTCGTGCATAGATGTACACTTGCTTGGTACTGACATCTAGTCGTGCTTCGGCGTGGACAGTATTGACTGATCGATCTTTCCATGTATCGACTGACATCTGTTTACGCGCGTGTGCACATGCAGCTCAAACCTTTTACCCGTTCGCTCATTCACTTGCTCGCGGCTCACGCGCCGGTTGCGGTTTGGCTACATTTTCATGCTTACAAATAAATGGGATACACCAGTTACGTAATTCGCAGCTCGTGATTAGGAACACAGCAGTTACAAAGATACTCTCCGTGCTCCTGCTGAGTCGTTTCCTAACCGCGAGGGACGCACGCACTCGTCCCAATCAAGAAGGCTTCCGCCGCGGGAGAGGATGGGTGGGCTAGATATTTACTCTTCGTAGAGTACCAGAACACCGCTACAAATTTCAATAGCCGACATCAGCCTGTTTCGTTGATTTTCGCACGGCATTTGACTCAGTTGACATACTTTATGGACCACTCTACAAGCAGACGGCATGCCGGCAAAACTTGTCAGTCTCATGAAGTCGTACGACTCAACTACGGATGCAAGAATACGCTCTTACAGAGCAGAATGCGGGAGTTCTCCCTCAACTCCACTGTTTGACAAGGTTGTCCCACTGGATCGTGTGACAAGCGCCCATCGATCGCCCTGGTGTGCAGCCAAGTCCGGGCGTTTTCACAGCCGATTTGGAATTTGCAGATGATATTGTTATCTTCGAGGAGAGTCCGACTACTCTACAGCCAGTTCTGAATCGAAGTTTTCTTCGAGAAAACCATGGGACTAAAGTCGGTTTATCAAAGACTAGGATCTTTTCAACTTGTGTTGAACAGTCCGCACAACCAATATATACCAGTGGCGAGCTAATTGAACACATACATGCATTAAAATATCCAGGCTCCAATGTGTTTCCAAACGGCCATGTCAAAGTGTGAATTGACAACACCAGGTGAGTGTCTCTACAGATACATAAGTCACTTTGGCGCTAAACGAGATCGGCCTCCGGGCCGAACTCAACGTCTTCCGAGTCGCCATCTGCCCTGTGTTGATCTACGGTTGCGGAACGTGGCCATTACGTGTCGAAGACTTCATAAAGCTGTAAACGTTTGACCATTGATGTATGCGAATGATCTTTAAAAAGACCTGGCTTGATGGGATATCAAGCGATACGATAAGAGAAAGCTGTTTCGACTTTGAAAGGTTGCCGGTATTCCTTAGACGACGGTACTTGCACTGGCTTGGACATGCCCTGCAACGCCCAAACACCGAGATCTTAAAACAGTGTCTGTCACATTTTTTTCCAAGGTTGGAGGACAACTTAAAACATGGTTCAGCACTTCCAAGTCGGACGTCGAACAATTGGGAATCCAGTCTTTTTACGGTGCTCCCCTCTGAAATCAGAACTGGATCTCCGTGTTCCGATCTCACCTCTAACCGCCCTTAGTGGACAGGCGCAATCCGCGATGTCCACGAAGCTGGCTCATCATTCCTTAGGAAATGGCCGCATCAAAGCAAAGTGATCCCGTCAATTTGGTAGTAATCCACTGTTGTTCTCCTCGTCACCACTCCTGACTCATTAGGACCTTATGTGATTTCCTTTGTCTTCTGTCTCTAACCATCCCTCTTTGCCCCATCTATCCACCCACAATGCTCCCACTGATAACACGGTCGATACTCGCAACGATTCACTGTCAAACAGTGTCGGGAATAATCCTCTGTCTGGTAACTCACATTTTCTCAAGCCTCGTCAGCCTCTTAATCTCGGCTCCTTCAACGTGCGTACACTCATGCAGACGGGTCAGCAGGCGTGCCTAGCCCTCACAATGAACTCTCTGAAGATTGATGTTTGCTGCTTAAGCGAAACGCGTATCCAGGATTCGAGCAGTGTAATTCAACTAACTGCTCCTGGTATCTCATCGAGGTATATTCTGTGCACCTCAGGAGACGAAGCAGCTAGAGCTGTGGGTCAACGTGGTGTAGGAATTGTCTTGGCTAAGAAGGCTGAGGCTGCCCTATTAGACTGGATCCCTGTTAACAATCGTTTATGTGCTATGAGACTCCAAGGGTCAGTTGGCGTTCGAAAAAATAGTTGTGTTAAACGCAATTTGTTCGTGATCTCGGCGTACGCCCCAACGGACTGCAGCTCAGACTTGCAGAAAGATGAGTTCTATGATGCCCTCGCCACTCTCGTTCGCAGCAGTAAAGGTTCCGACATTGTAGTGCTAGCTGGTGACTTCAATGCACAAGTTGGCAAACTTAGTGCGTCAGAAGCCTGTTTAGGTGGGCGTTGTGCTTTACCCGCTGAGCGCACATATAACGGGGATAGGCTTCTCCAATTTTGTGCAGACAATCGATTGTTCTTGTCTAGCACAAATTTCCGACACAGCTCGCGTCGCACAGCGACATGGCGCTCTAACTCTACAGGTACTTTGAGTCAAATTGACCATATCGCCGTAAGCTACCGATGGCGCAGTTCTGTTCAGAACTGTAGATCTTACTGGTCCACGTACGTAGAGTCGGATGATGCATTAGTTTTAATGCGATTATCTCTCCAGCTCCATGGCCATCGTCGCAAACCGGATTAGCCGTGCAACGTTTGTGTGATCCAGACGTTTGCACCCGGTATGAGCAGAAGTTAGAACATGAGCTAGGATCCACGGAGAACAGTAATGTAGATGAGCATTGGGCTCATATCAAACAAGCGATGCACTTTGCAGCAGGTTTCGCCTGTGGTCCTCGATCCGTTGTCCATCAGAGACACTGGATCTCGCAAGAGTCGCTGAGTATAATGGAGCAAAAGCGTCAGCTTTCGAACCGTAAGGAGGTGAATAAGATGCGGAGAAAGCTGCAAAGACAAGTTACGCGAAGCCTTAAGAAGGATCGCGAAAATTGGTGGGTCAATGTAGCCGAAGAAATGGAAGTGGCAGCTGCTTCAGGTAACAGTCAAAGACTGTTCAAACTTATTCGTGACACCGGTGGACGGCGAACTCAGGTCAGTGAAACGATTTGCAATAGGAATGGAGAACCCATCCATAACAAACAGCAAAGGCTTGACCGATGGGCCGAGTACTTCAAGGAACAGTTTAGCTGGCCGCACGCTAGTGTAGTTACTCCCGTGTCAACAACTGTGACTTCTTGGGTGGTATCACTTGAGCCCCCATCAGAAGTAGAAGTAGAGTCATGTATTCGATTACTAAGGCGGGGGAAAGCGGCAGGTCCCGACGAACTTCCCCCAGTTCTTTTCAAACTGGGTGGTGAGGCGTTGATAAAGTCACTTACCGCCTTGCTCCGTGACATTTGGAAGGAGGAGCGTATTCCGTTAATATGGAGCGAGTCATTGATTGTTCCCATCTTCAAGAAGGGAATACGCAATGACTGCAGTAATCATCGCGGGATTAGCTTAATCCCGATAGTCACCAAAGTATTAGCTTCGATTTTGCTGCACCGTCTTACACCGGCTCGCGAGAGGAATGTCCGCGAACAGCAGGCTGGATTCCGCCGAGGTCGAGGATGCATCGACCAGATTTTTACTCTTCGCCGACTACTTGAAACGCGTCACACGCACCGCCGACCAACAATAATGGTTTTCTTAGACCTGAAAGGCGCCTTCGATTCAGTTGATCGAACATCGCTTTTCAGTGTTCTTCATCGAAAAGGTATGCCCCAGAAGTTCGTGAACCTAATGAGATCATTGTATTCTCATACTTCTGGCCGCTTTAGGGTTTACGGTGAACTATCCGGTCGGTTCGAAACGACCAGTGGTGTTCGACAGGGATGTCCTTTGTTTCCATTCCTGTTCAACTTCGTCATGGACGAAATAATGGAGAGTGCGCTGCAAAATCTTCAGGATGTAGGCATCGAACTAGGAAAAAGTGAAAAGCTATGTGACCTAGATTACGCGGACGACGTTGTCTGCTTGTTCGAATCCACGGAACATGCTCAGCGTGCGCTAGATAATCTCGCAAGAGCTGTAGCTCCATTCGGCATGCGTTTTGCACCTTCAAAGTGCAAGGTGATGTTACAAGACTGGACGTTAACGATTCCGAGCTTGATGCTCGATGGGGAGGTGCTGGCAGTTGTCGATCACTTCACCTACCTCGGTAGCTGCGTTACGACGGATGGGAGCACAGTAGTAGAGGTGAGTACGCGGATATCCAAAGCTCGAGCGGCGTACGCTGGACTGAAGCACTTGTGGCGCCGACCTGATATTTCGCTGAAGTTGAAAGGTCGTGTATACTGTGCCACTGTGCGTTCAGTTTTGTTGTACGGTTGCGAAACTTGGAGTCTGCGTGCTGAAGATATTCTTCGTCTTGAGGTTTTCGACCATCGATGTTTACGTAGTATCGCTAGGATTGGGTGGAATAGCCGAGTAAGCAACGATGAGGTAAGAAAGCGAGTATTGGGTACTAATTCAGAGAACGTTCTGTCACAGCGTATCCAACTTAGTAGACTTCGTTGGTTGGGACTCGTGTTACGTATGTAAAACACACGTCTACCGTACCGTGTCCTATTCTCCGCCCCTCCCAGGGAGTGGAAGAGACCACGTGGAGGTCAACAGATGACGTGGCAGCGAGGAATGAGAAAATGTACAGCAGACTTAGGAAAAGTAGGTGCTTCACGTCTTCGTGGTTGGGGTCCAAAAGATCCGTCTACCAGTTGGCTGGAGACACTGAAGGGTATGGCAGCGAACCGCGAGCAGTGGAGATCGTGTTGTCACTTTCTATCGAATCAGAATGTTTGATCGGTGTACGTTTGTACAGTTAGACTGTGTATTCCGTGTGTTGGCTACTAGGGCATTCTTTTCTTTTCCCACCCATGTAGGTCCACTCCCTGTACATCTTGTATATTCATACTTTTTAATTCAACGTGCAACATGGTGAGAAAGGCAGTGGTCAGTGGGGCTTGCCCTACTGTTTAACGCTGTACGATGATGATGATGATATGTGATTTCCCACTTCAAGTCTGAGGGTCAGGTTGTCGGTTGTCCCTAATAATGCAGTGGGCCTTTGAGGCTATGGGATATAACCCCCACACCCACAACCCCGTGCTATAGACGCGTTTGAGTTCCCAATGGGATTTGGTGGAATATGCACTCATTTAACTTCTTCAACCACCAGATACACCCTTCTGTGCTCTCGTTTCGGTTGCTACCTCGCAGCATTGTGTTACTGTAGGGAACACAGCATAATCGTAGGGTAAAGTGTGGCTTGAGATGCGAATTTTTATCGCTGTGCTGGTTGTTACGCCTAGAAGTCAGTGACAGACGAGCGCAGTTTAACTTAGTGTTTAAATGAAACAGATTGTTGAGAATCAGTTATCTGGTAACATGTGTGACTCAAAATCCCGCATTCCGTTTGGGTTCGAGTCCCACTTAGGACTCAGTGGCGATATGCACTGCGGCTGATGATTCCCGAACAAAACAAATGAATTCACTTCCATGAATCTCAATGATGAATTGAACATTACTGCAACCGAGTTATTCGTTTCTTAAAAGAATTATATTGATTCGTTAGTTTCTAAATAGAATAGGTAAATTCCAATGACCTTGTTCTGACTAAAGCGCCACCATCCAAATGTTAGTGATATGACGAGCTTCTGTTTATCGTGCGAAGTAATGAAATGACGGTCGATCGGAATGTTGTTTTACAGTATTTGATTTGCGCGAACGACCTCTGGATGGTGCTCCATGCCATTTGGGATGCGTATCAGGTCTGCGCAAGAGGATAAGATAATGTGTGAGCAAATCAAACGATTCAGTATTTTCCGTCAAAATTGGTATGTTGTTGTTATTACTATTATTTTTACACCGACTTGGATCAAGCATAGTGCCAAAGCAACAACTGAAAAAGGGGTGGGGGAGAACAGTCAGTCATCGTACTATTGACAGGTATTGTATTGTATCGAGGACTACTGTAAATTAACAACTCACATTTCGGCCGTAAAAAGGAACGAAAACGATAATTGTCTAGTTGAAAAGATCTAAAAAATGGGCTAACTAGAATCAGGTTCAACCGCCGAGGTTGGTGCGACGTTCACTTTGCTAAATAAGGCACCACAGGATTGTGATTAATATGTTTACGGGACGAGATAGGTCTAAATTCGGAACGTGTAGAACGATGTGAAGGAAAAACAGGCGGGTCATGGCAAACAGGGTGAGTGGGCCCGCAAGTATCCTCATAGTAGATTCTTCGTAGGTAAACATTTGTAGATCACAAATCTTTTGATGAGGCAGATTATGGGAACCAAAGAAACATGACTGATGATAGTCAAACCGCAGTGTGGTGAATGAAAATCGTTTTCAAGTAGGCCAGGAAAGTGTACAAAAGAACAGTAAAATAAGATTGGTAGACAAGGGAATTGATGACAGCTTGTGTTAGATCCAACGAGCCAAATTCGAATGCTATAGAGTATGTCCCGTATCCAGACCGGTGTAAAAGGTACGTGCAGCTTCAGAAGGCGGGGCCCAACCCAACGTAGGAGTTTTATGCAATACTTCATGAAAATCAATAATACAAGGTAACGAACTGTGCAAAACAATTGGTGGCGTCCCCCAGGGAGTTCATCGGTCACTCAGCATCAAAAAAACAGTGTGGAACGAAGCCACGGCATACGAGGGCCAGCAGGCCAGTTCAGCTGCATACAGTTCCGACTGCTTAGAAAAGCCAAAAGGCTTCGCAGAACCTGAAAATTGATCTAAGAATCACGGGCTGATGAATCAAAGGCGGAGGTAGGGAAACACGTCAAGCGAGTTTAGTCAAACGGGGCTAACTTGGGTCCTATATGGCCAATAGGTCACGGATGCAAGACGTGCAGTGAATGACTTGTGAATGCGTGCGTGTGTTAGTATGCTTGTATGCGTGAGAAAGATACGATCGGATATATCAATAACGAGTCACAGAAAATCGATCATAAACTAAGTGAGCAGTGGCCTGCGGCAAGGCAAAACAAAAGAGCTTGACAGATTCAGTACCGCCAAACCAAATCCAGTAGGGCTTTACTACACTCCGCTCGGTACTATACCCCATCAGAAAACTCCATGCGGAAACGGTTCCATTAACGATTGCCACAACCACAGGAGTCGAAGGGATATGTGCCCTACCCACGAGTGGTCACCCTGCCGGTCGTCGGCATCCGCAACAGAGTTTAAGAATATTACGCAGTACTAGTGCTGTAGTCCAGGTGAATATTCTCTCACAATTTTTGGACGTGCTGAGTTTTAGACCAGAAATGGACGAAAATTCCTGAATATAAAGTATTTGCTCAGAACAAGAGGTGGATTCAGGCTTGTTGAAGTTAAACTGGCAAAGCACTACATCATCAGCATACATAATAAGTGCAGGATTGTCGGCTCATAAGTCGCTAATGCACGCAGTGAAAATGTAGAGGGGAAAAACAGCATCCTGAAGAACGCCGGAGTTGCTCACTGAAGGACTCGACAAAACGCTATCCACTTTTGTACGCTGGGTTCTGTTGGAAAAGTAGTCTTTCAATCACGAAAGCAGAGAAGCCGGACAGTCAAAAAATTCCAGCTTTTTGAAGAGTTAACGAGAAGTCAAATCAAATGCTGAGGAATAGTCGAGAAAAACGCAGCGAATTGGTTCCGTAGAATTATTCAGGCTTAAAGAAGTGGAGTGACAAGCCGAAGCAACTGCGTCCAGGGTGCACCTGTCGGGCTGGTGTGCGAACTGATAAGAGCCATTGGGAGCAACAAAAGCGAAACGCAGTTGGCTAAGGATAGCGCTCAGTCAGCTCGAGTGCAGAGGAAGTGGTGGCTATGGGACGAAAACGTTTCGACAAAGTATTAGATGGGGAGTGTTCGGGAATAGACACAACCGTTACGAGTTTCCAGGAGGCACGTACAGCACCAGTATCAACAAATTTGTCGGCGAATGAACTCATTGTTTCCGTTAGCTGACTTGCTCCAAACCTGGTAAAGGTGGAGAGTAGTGGAAGCTGTTTTGAGATTCTTAGAAGCCGCACGACTTCTTCTGAATAAAAAGGTTCAACTTCGGAGGGAACAGAGAGAGTATGTGATTTTAGGAAGTCAGTGGGTGGCCGGATAAAGGCAATATTCGGACTGTCTTCATCTATACTGGAGTTGGTTGACTAGACCCGCAGACCGTACGGATGCTTGATTCAGTCCCGAAGAATTTTATTATTTGTGGTACTCAAAAGCTGGTTGGGAAAAGACTCATTCAACCGCTGTATCAGGATAGAGTGAGGTTTTGCAGATGCCTGGTCATTTAACTCATAGGCTTGGTCATTTCGCCTATTCGCGGATTTTACCGACTATCCTACGGCAGTTAAGAATACCGTTTCCATGGGACCACACAAGTCGAATATTGGATTCAATGCAATTGTAAATAAATATGGGGGTGGGGGAGGGGGGTAAAGAAAGCATTCAAATGTGGCCCACAAAGGCACGGTAAAAAGGGACCATTTAGGACTAGCAGTGTTGGCGGGGGACAAATTTCTGACGGTAGTGCTTGTTTGTTTCGTCCTGACGAACGAAGGAAAGCAGAACGTGAGTAAACCCGAGGGACTGGTGATAATCAGAGCATGATCACTGGTTGAAGCAGTAGCTTTCAGTTAATTCAGTTAACAGAACGAAAACACTTATGCACGGCAGAACTTGTATTCAGGATCAACGTTCGGCAAGCACAAGTGTAAGGATGTGTCAATCGGACGAAAGCTGTTAGTGGATATTAGTCACACACGGAACTAACTGCGTGCGATTTTTAGTCAAAAGATACTACAGAGCGTGATCCAGACAGGGATCACACATGCGAGTGCAACGGGGTTGGAATGAATCACGAGCGAAAATTAATGACACATGAATTAACGTCACAACATCATCCCTCATTTTTTTTTAAAAACATTCACAAGATGTACGCATGATGTGAAACAATGGAAAGCACAAAAATGGGGGTAGACTAGAATGACAACCAGTTGCAGTTATGGTATGCATGATCGTGATGGGAAGCAACGCCCCTACTTCTTAAAAAAGTTAAAACAAATGAAAACAATCGATAGGTCATACTATTCAGGTCAGGTGAGGTCTGTCAAGAAATGTAATGTGTGTAGGTTGCGGGGTTACTTGCTAGGCCGGTACCTATCGACCGGAAACCGCATTCTTCCTGATCTTCTAACTGCGGGTCCCGAAAAGTTCACGTCGGCGTTGCCTTCTCAATGTCGAGACGGGGAAGATTTTGAAAGTAGACCTTTCGTTATGGAGGCATAGAGTCGTCTTGCTTCCACCGTTGATCCATCTGACAACTTGTAAGTTCCAGGTGCGTATACACCTTCAATCTTTACTGGGGTTGTTAGTCGGAGCCCACTCCTCTCTCAGCTGTCGGAAAGATCTCATATATTGGCCAACCTTAAGAGGTTTCGCGGCTCGGTAGTACACAGTCTGATAATTGAATCTTCTTTGGATCTCATGGTAGAATTTTATTGCTCAATAACACAGCGTAGTCGAAATCGTTGGTAGGTTGTCGACGTTTCGGTCACCACAGGTAACCTTTTTCAAGACTGGTTTTACAACCGAATGAAACTGGAATAATAGCTTAGAGCAATTGGGTGTTAGTCACAGTGTGTTCGTGTGTTGGTCTGTGTGTTTGTGATGTTGTTTTAGTGGATCTCATTTGGTTTGTTTTTATTCGCTGGTAGAACCACCGCGTTCAGCTTTGATCAGATTCGTCTACCCAGCATCGGCTCCGCTGGAGATTTTGCGTCGCTGAATGAAGAACAGTTCCATAGGTGCGTAAGGCAATGAGCAGTGCTTCGTCCCAAGAGGTGCCCTACTGCTGCACAGTTTATATAGTCTCCTTCAGCGTTACGTTCCAAAGCTCGACCATGCTATTCGCAGCTGGATTATATGGGATCGTCTTTAAGTGCTTGATATCATTCATATGAAGGAATTCGTGAAGCTCCCCGCTTTTAAAATGAGGACCTTAATCTATCACAATTTCCTCTAGCAGACCGAACTGTGCAAACGGGTGTCAGAGCCATTTACTAACGACGGTAGTGACCACTTTCTCAACCTTTTGTAGAGCTTCGGCCCATTCACTCTAGAAACAGGGGGCAACGAGAATATGTTGTTTATCCAGTTGAGCTTTTTGGAACGGACCCATAATGTCGATAGCCACTTTGGCCCACGGACGCCTGGGCTATACAATCGGCTGTACTGGAGCAGAAATTGGTTTGGCAGTTTTATCGGAATGCTGACATACCGAACAATCCCTAACGGCTGCTTCAACAGAGGAGTTTGGTCTTGGGCATCACTAAAACTCTCAAACGTGTGCTTTGGTAGGGACAATTCGAGGATACCCCTCATGAAGGCACCGGATGACGACTGAAACCAAACTTCAAAGGACCACTTATCAGTCTCCGCGTATCATACACTTGTCAACAACGGATAGTTTGTCTTGGAGGGTGAAATAAAGAAGAATTTTTGCTGAAATTGATCGTCTTTCTGACCTCAATGACCCTAAAGATCGGGATATTTGGGTCAGTGTTGGGTCTGTTTCTGAATGTTTCTGGCTTCTTGTTATTGCGCCGCTTTGGCGGTCTTCTAAAGCCGGGATAGTTTGGGTCTCCCCGATGTCTCCATTTTCATCTGATGTTGTCACTGGAAGACATGACAGTGCGTCAGCCACTTGATTCTGGGAACCCGGAATAAACTGTATTCAGAAGTCATAGTTGAGTAGGCGAGTGCACCAACGACTGATTCGTTATGGCCTGTGGACTTTGTTGTCACGATTAAGGAGACTAGTAAGCGCTGAATGGTCGGTGTGAAACGTGAATGAGAGCCCAAACAAGTATAAACACCATTTTTTGACAACCCACACCCAATCGGGAGCTTCTTTTTTGCTTGTGGAACACCTCCGTTCAGTTGCGAACAAAAATCCTGATGCAAACACAACCACTCCCTCGTGACCATTGCGAATCTGGGATAATACAGCCCCCAGGTCATCGTCTGAAGCAGTAACGATTCAACAGTTTCAAGGCACTCCTCGGAGGTCGCTAGTGTCAGTGAAGTAAATACCATTGAAGAAATCGAACTGAACGCCTCTTGTTGTGCCGGATCTCATGAAAATTCTTCATTTATTCTCTTAAGCCTCCTACGAGATCCCAAAACTGTTGAGAAATACTTAAGGTGACGAATATAGTAGGAACATAAACCTAGAAACCGTTTTAGTTGATTCGGAGTTCGTGGTACTGGAAAATCCAATACAGCTTGGTCATTGTTCGCTTTCGGGTGGATCCCATTGGCTGATATTGAAAAACTTAGGAACTCAGTTTCAGGCACCACAAACAAACACTTTGTCTTATTCAGTGGTAAATCTAAATCACTGTCGCCCAAGTGGAGAGTACAAACTGTCATGACGATTCTCGGATGAAGAGCCAAAAACACAAATATCATCTACGTAGGCAATATATCTTCGCAAGTCGCCCAAAGATAAAGTGATAAACTTTTGCCAGGCAGCAAAACCGCTGTTTTAACCTTCCCGAAGCACTTCTTATTGGTATAGGCCGTGGTGCGTTAGAGAGGCAGTCAGCGGCTTGGAATCCTCAGTGACGGACACGTAGAAATATGCACTACAAAAATCCAACTTCCAGAACATTTTAGCATCAGAAAGTTTAAAAAAGAGTATTTTAGAAGTCGAAAGAGGTAACTTTTCGATCATGATCTGCTTGTTCAACATCCTAAGATCAGTGCATATTCTGACGTTACCGTCCTTATTTGACACAGCAACAACAGCATGTATCCAATCAGAACATTCAAGGGGTTCAATCAAGCCACTATGCACCATGACAAGAGGAGCCTTGAGAACGGCTTCCCGTTTGGCAAAGGGGACTGGTCGCGGTTGAAAAATAGCCAAAGAAATAGCCGAGTGTTGCAGGAAAATACAGTGTTTCATCATAGGAATCCTGCCGGTATTCTCTTGAAATAGATTCAGAAATAAAGACTATAAGCTCTCGGTTTGAGTGACAGAATGTTCATTCTGTCTATGCTTGGGGATACTTTCAGGTCTAGCGTAGCTTTTTTTTAAAAAAAGGGTTTATTACTGGTACTAGATACGCGCACTACAACGTCCATTTGTAAAGCGTCTTCCAAAAATAGATGAAGGAAAACTAATCCTAGAATAAGGACCGGATTATTAGAATAGCTGCCAAATCTGTATGATGACTGTTGAACTGGTAAAAGATTGAAGTGTTTCTTGTAGAAAGCATGAGAAACGATACTGATGTTTGATGAAGAATCGAATTCTACAAGTGAAGAAATGATCTTATGCGACACAATAAAATACACAGTACGACTATCGGCAGAAGGTAATCGGGGTTCAGCAGAGGAAGAAAGATGAACAAACGAACGTGAACTAACAGCACACAAACAATCACCACTGGGTAATGACATTCACTGAATTACTCGATAGGTTATTAATCTCGGAAGTAACATGTGAACGACAAACTTTAGCAAAATGACCCAACTTATCGGCACTGGGGTGCAAAAGCTGGACGGTTCTGTGAATTTGCGAGATGTTGAGAGCTGCCACAGCGATAACACCATATCGTCTTCGGGGACTTGCGTGAAGTTGTGGATCTTCTTAACAACACTATTTTCCTTTGAGTTTGGTAGCAAGAAATATCTGATTGATCTCACATACTGCGATTTCTGCTTTAGCAGTGTCACATTTACGGTTCCAAGTTAGCGTGCTGGTGCCCTACGTTAGCAGGACCTTACGAAAGAAAGATTCAGACTTACCGGAAATTAGTTGCTCGGTATGTAGAGCCATTCCTTTCCTCTTTACTTAAATTTGTATTTAGTTCCCCTTTAATCCTTCAACTCGATGCATTTCCTAAACCTTTCTGTTATCCCCAATTTACCTTGGTCTTCAAATGTATGTTAGCTTGCTTCTCGAACTACGCGCAAGATCGGCCTCCTACCGCGCCACCTACATCTCTTCAAACCAACTCAGCTCCTCTTCCCCTTGAATACTCCTGTCACGTGTGGGTTGCGGTTCCGTCTTCGTCTCCGTCTTCATCTCCTTCCTTATCTCTTCTTGACCGGGTCCAGAGTAAGGCCATTCGTCTGGTAGATGATCCAGCTTTAACATCCACTTAGTAGTTACTTGCCCATCCTCGGACAGTTGCTTCATCGCCCTTATTCTACCGCTATGATTTGGATATTTTTCCTCCTAGCTCCCATCGCTGTTCCCATTCTCGATATCAATCTCGAGCACAGGCAGCTAGTCGTCCTTGTCAGGTTTCTGCCACTAGATCTTGGACCTAAACTTTCCAATCTTTTTTTCCCGAACGGCCAAGTTAGGGACAGCCGTTCCCCTCTCTATCTTCCCATTGACCCACAACCTTTCTATTTTAAAAACTAAAATCAACAGACTGGTTATGACGTGAATGTTCCCCATAAACTCCTCCTACAATACGTTTTCGAGCTACCGGGTTTGCGCCTTATTCACAGTGTGCAAAATAATAATCAAAAAAAGATTCCGTTAGTTTTACCTACTAACTAAAACGTTAGTAGCAAAAACGAAAGGATAATTGAATGTAAACATCAGCAACATTTCACTGAGGTTGAAATACGATGTCTTTGAGCGAAGAAATAATTGTTGAAAAATGGTCTGTCTTCCCTAGCACTAACCACAATATACTTTCATCAATCCCTGACCTATTTGTTGTAGAAGTTTTCCGCTTTCCTACTGTGTATCTCACGCACCGTATATACAGGGACATTTTACGTAAGCGATCGTCCAGAATAAAACGTATTCCTTTCGTTCTCGGTAACATCTGACTGAACGTGACACGACCGATCACGTTCGGGACATGAGACTGTCGCTGTAATTTTTTTACTTGCGTCGGGACACCGAGTCAAATTAAAATGTTGTCTCCGTAGAGTTTCCTAATGGTACAGTGCATTTTTATTGGAGATCAGAGCTCCGAAACAACGCGACCTATGAAGTCACAGATTTTATCGCAAAATGCTTAGCGCATTAGCGAAAACGATTTTGTCTGAGAAGTAAGAAAGCTTTGCCTTGATTGAAATCTACACCAGAGGGTACTAGACTTTGTATCAACGCAAAAACCAAGTATTCCACTTAGTAGTACGCGATTCTTACAGATGATTCGATTTTAGACGTTCCATATCTAATCCATATTAAATCTTACCCTTTGTTTACCATACTTTCCGGACTAGGCGTGCCAAATGACAAAAGTTTGATAATTTTTTCTTCCGTCATGATTTCGTTTCAATTCTTGTTGCGGGTCATGGATTTGATTTTTACGTCGCATGGCGCTCTCTACAGGTTGGACAAAGAATTCGGGATGTTTCTCAGTGTTGCAAATATCAGAGAGTGACAGGTTTGGATTTACCGAATAACTTATTTCCGTATGATGGACAACAATTTGGGTTGAATTCAACGCTGAGTCATTCGTACACTGAAGATGGTCTTGGTTAATCATGAAAGGAAAGTACGTGCACTATTTGGATCCTCAGCGTCCGATGTATTCTTGGCTGCTACGGACAAACAGGCCGCACGTACACCATATTTCTCATTCGATTCCCAGAAACCAGCACCGTCGGCTTTATTCTAAAAAAAAGAAATCAGACCGCATGGTGTGTCAGTGTCCGAACTCCTATCGTAACCACGGTTAGCCTCACGAAAGAAATCGGCTTATTATTTGTGGAGCATCAGTGGAGTCACAAGTTTGCGATTAAAAAAATCCAGTTTAAAAATGAACTGTGCGATTTAGTACAGATGCTTCAACTTGTCACGAATCATCAACTGAAGTACGTTGCCCCACCCAGTCCTAAATGAAACTAGAATCAAGACCGGAAGTCAGATTAATAATCAATATTCCCCCAGCTAATACTACTACTACTACTACCACCACTAAACGAATTCGTGAGGAGTTTGATTCATGCATTTCGTTACTCTCTTATGGAAAAGAAGCTTGATGAATTGTCTCATGTGAATATATGCAGCCTGAGGTGCAGGTTTTCGAGCGGGTATTTTGGTGAAATCTTGACACTGTTATCCCGGGTTCCAATCTCTCAATAGCCGGTCAGTTACCTTTCACGGCCCTAATTCTCCTCAGCCTTCTTCTTGAATTATTTTACTAGTTCTTCATGATAAACAAAAGGTAGTATTTCCCCTAATCTTCTCAATGGTGTACGTAAAACAAGGAAATTCGTATTTGGATCGGGCACAGAGCCAGTCACGGTTTTTCGGACCGGTTCCTAAATTTTTTCGACACTGTCTTTTCCTCTTCTCTTTCCCTGTGCCCCACTCAAGCACGAATTCACGTGTTTTACGTGCTCCATTAGGGAAGAATAAAAGAAATGCTTGGATTTTGAAATTCATATCTTTTATCGGTTTTGCTAAATTGGATCAAGGGGACCTTATGTTTCAAAAAGTAAGTAAACAATTATTATTATTATTCATATCAGGGCGCGCGCTTTTTTACCTCCTTCTCGTCGGTGAGTGAAATAACACCAGGGATCCAGATTACCAAGGAGAAGATGCTTGGGGCAGCAAATGCCGTCCGAAGCCTAAGAACTAGACGAACGGAGAAACGATGGGCATTTGCTTCCTCAGTCAAACTGTCAGATGGTCACAGATCGACTCCTCCGCATCCCAGATATGATTATGCGTGGAGACACCTCAGACGCCAAAATGTTTTGGAGCCTGATGAAAGCCAGTAAGTAGAGTCAGATTGCTAAGTGTGGGGCGAAGTGTTAGGACACAGTCTCAACCTCTTCCGCTTGCTCAGGAATACCTGCCCCCGAAAGCCAAGCGTAAGCGAATAGATGAAGAAGAATAGCGGATCGAAGATTCAGATACTGAATTTCTCTTTATCGTTGAGAATCGCATTTTAAGAGAAGAAAACTCGTTCAGCCGTGCCCCTTAAGGCATCAATTCCATTGGACGAGCATGTTCGAGACTTTTACATTCTCACTTTAAACAGCGTACAATTTTTCACATGAATACACAGGTTTTTGCACGTTGTGTTGCTGTCTTTTTGTTTTCCGTTTGCAGGCAGAAGCCATCGGATTTGCAAACTGAATTCGAGTGCGTAGTCGATCAGAGCAGTCAATACAACATTATCCGGCAATGGGGGTTTTTTTTACACTAGAGGCTGCTGATCCAAATTTCAAAATGTTTCAGTCTCAACGAAAGTTGATGGAGATATTGATTTCAATACTTGCAGACATCGGCATAACTCGTGCCCCCAAATAACTGGTCCCAGAAACACCCCTCCAGAAGGAGGAGAATTTTGTTCATGATCCACAGTCACAAATCACTTCTGACTCTTGGTTCAATCGATATGGAGACATTTTCTTTGTGGAGCTGGTCAGCAAGGACTATGAAACCACGATCCGACTTATGCTACGGAAGCTGGGAGCTGTAGAACATGCTACCTACATGAACTACATCCTTCTAGATCAATTTCAGTAAGGCGCTTTTGATCAGACTGTCTACACTCATCAAAATAATTGGCGCCTTGCCTTCATTATTCAACGTCTGTTACGGTTGTCTCACAATGGTTAAGCTAGACGTAGATGATCTTGCTAAGTATACTGATGTAGCAACTCGTGCTTCAGTAGCTTTCATTTTCGATCGTCGACCGATGACCGACTCTGATTTCTTGTTTTCTTTGGTGGCCGCCAGTCCGCTGCTCACTCAGACTTACGAACTTGGATGTTGACTAAAATTTACCAACAGCCAGTAACCACATAGGAGGAACACGTTGAGGAGTGTGAGCGACTCATTTATTTGAAACATGACGCTGCAATGATCCAGGAACCAGACCTACCAACACGTCGTCCACAGAGCAGCTGTTCCCCCATGCCACCCGCACCTGTTTATTCCGGCCCCGGGGAACCACTCTTTCCCTAAGGATACTGCGGTTTGTACCACTTCCATAGATCTTGTCCGTTCAAGAGCAACCGATGCAAAAGCTGTTTTCAATTTGGACACAAAGATGGTTTATGCCAACGCAGAAAGTTCGAAGAAAAACAACGGTCCAATCTACCTCAACAGTGCTCCAACTCTGACCAGTCGTCCGTTCACTCCTATGGGCTAGTCATAACATCACGACCGCAAGTAGCTGGGCTTCAGAAGTTTGTAGGTTTTCAGATCAATAACCGCTGCTTTCGCCTCCAAATGGACTCTTCATCAGACATTTCTATCACATCAGAGAGCACATTGTATGAAATCGGTCGTCCAAACACCCGGCCCACCTGAGAGATTGCAACTAGAGCATGTGGTGGTTCAATGGAGCTCACCGACCCATTTCACTGTACAGTGACTTCTAGTGATATGACACATGCACTGCCGATGTCACCTCGACTGGTGATGAGACGTTTGCGATTTAAACGCCAAGCTCAGGGATCAGAACATCATGGCAGTGATATGGCAACTTGAGTGATCTGCTTTGTCACCAAATCCGACGTTAACCTATAGGGAGCTGAATGGGTTGGTAATCCTCGTCTAAAATGCCTACCTATCAGCAGTTTTTGCAGCCAAATCCAAACAACCCCCGCATATCCTTCAACAGATCAACTAACCAAACCACTTGTCACAGTTTTCGAAGACGAACTGGGCTTCAGTACCCATAATTATCCCCTATCCAGTCGAACAAGTACTACGGACCTGAGTTCCGACCAAAAAGTCCGGTCCCATAAGCCGCATTGCTTCTCATTGATTAAGAAATGAAACCTCTCGAAGACCTCGGTATTCTGATTCTCGTCACATTTTCTTTATGGGCAGCTCCAGTGGTGACCACGGGCAACCAGGAGTGCTCCATCTGAATATGCTCCGACTTCCCTACCGAGTTCAATGCGGCTCTCGAATCCGATTGTTACTCACTGTCAGTCCCAGAGGGTATATTCACAATGCTAAATGACTGTACTTGTTTCGAGAAGCTTGACTTGACTGAAGCCTATATCCGGTTAGAAATCGCCCCACAGTACCGTCTATTCCTGACAATCAATGCGCCTCGGGATGTCTACGCGCGCGTCTCGGATGAAAAGGCCGGGGTTCAAATTCTGGGCACGGTGGAGGATATGCAGCAGTAATGAGCTCTGGTGAGAGCGAACTCGAGTCCGACGCTTCTAGATGTGGAATGGAAGGAGGAGTCTGAAGGACTGTCAGTCGATCAAAGTATCACCAATCCCTCACGTTACTTGCAAGTAGTTGTGCGACGTATACAATTTTCAACTAGCTGGCGTACCTTAGTGATAGTGTAGCGGGAATGCGGGCGAGAGAACGACATGAATATCAAGTCGATCGAACCAACCAACAGTCAGCCACAGACAAAAGAACATACTGCGAATGTGTCGGAGTCTTCCCGAAGCAGACAAAAGGAGACATACGGAATACTAGAGGGAAAGCAGCGGGATCTCTCGTAACCAGCAAGATAGCCCAGGTGAGGGGCTGCAGATCAAGCGGCCACAGGGACAATCGGACCGTCCGAACAGAAATGATGCTCAAGAGAAGCAAGCTATCGGCCACAAGCAACTGGTCAGAAAGTAGCCGAAACACTCAAGCAGCTGCAAGAGCAATGTTGGTGCCGCGCTGTCTGGAAAAAGGGGCTATATAAACGATTGTATTTGTTTCGTTGACTCGACGCGTTTGGCCGATGAAATACAAATGTCCCAGTCCGTCTTGTAGTCCTTGTTACAATAGTACCCGTTTATAAGAAAGATGACAGGCCCTTCTGTGACAACCACAGGGAATAATCTAACCTGGTCGCCGTTATTTTTCTACACCAGTTATCAAAACCTCATGAAAGTTAATCGAGCGGGCATCAAGTTGGGCTTAGATCTTTGTATTTAAGTTGCTTGCATTGTCACTCTTTGGCGAATTTTAGAAAATAAGCACACCTTTCGTGGGTTCACTGTTTTTGATTTTCTTGACCCAAAAGTGATGCCCAACCTAGTCGACTGCACAGTTCTTTGGTGCTGCCTCTTGTTAATGGGTGTACCAGTGAAAATCCACTTCACTTAGTGATTCTCTGTACATGAGTAGCCGAAGCCCAGTTCGGGCTTATGGCAATCTGTGTCCACAAAAAGTAGCGCACCTCAGGGTTTCGCCCTTTCTCCTTTTCTCTTTAAGGTTGCGCTTCATATGATCCTATAGACTGTCCTTTCTCATATAAGGAAAGCGGTATAGAACTTGTGGAAGTACAAGAGATGTCAGGCTGACAGTTCCTTTAAGTGAAGATCCGAGTAAGTAACACGTTTTCCTGGACAACTTAAACAACCGCATAGCAATGTTTGCTATGTGTTTTGAACTTTCAGAGTCCAAAATAGTACTACAGGATTGTACTGATCCAGCACCAAATCCTCTAGTATCTGGCGAGACCATAGACCAGGTAGACAAGTGGCTATCTGATTATCTGTATTTCACCCGGCTTTCGGATATCGGTTGAGGTGTCCCTGCGTACACAGGATGCTCGTTTGGCGCCCGCCAACCTGAACCATCTGTGGCGTCGACCCGAAATCCGCTTGTCTATCAAGGTGCAACAACATTCAGTACAGTTCTCTGTATAGTTCAGAAACATGGCCGCTTCCGGTTGAGGATATACAAAGATTGTCTGTATTCGAACACCGATGTTTTCGTAGCTTTGCTCGGATGCGGATCACCGTAGGACCATTGTTGAGGTTAGACACAGAGAACTAATCAGGCAAACTAAATCAATATATGAAGCTTTGATGATTCAATAGACATAACACGGATCACGGACCTATACAACTTCGTGACCACACACGCTCGGGATCACCAGCCAGTCATAGTCTCTATGAACAGGCTAACATGTGATCTACAAATCATATCCTTTGATGTAACGTATCTAAGCAAACCAATTCTGCAGTAGTATTACCGTACAAAACGGCAGTCCTGATCTTCTCGTTATTTAGATTCGCGTAGTTTTAGGTTATAGTAAGTTCAGAAGGTCCACTCAGCCCGAGTATTGCAAATAGAACAGTTGGCATCACGTCATGGAGCTGCCCTGTATTGAACAGCTGAATCTGCTCGTTGGTTCATCTGAAATTGATGATGGGATTAGAAGATCCGACATTTGGTGTATTATACGCATGGATCTGAAGGAGGAGAATCAAGGGGGGGGGGGTGGTTCTTCGGGACTGGTGTCTGCCGTTCATTGTATTCGTCGATGAAGAACCTAGCTCTCCCGGGGGAACACCGGCTTCAGTTCCATCCAGGAGACCTGGAGAACCTCATAGGACACGTTTTCCCGTTTGAATTCTAGGTAACTAATTGGGCGAAATCAGATCCGTTAATTCGTGGTCCCAAGATAGTTCGTGAAGTTTTCCTGATGCCGCAAATCTAGACTGCAAGATGCGAGTTTGGGGATTAGTTCTACACCCAACTGCGGATCCATCTACTGTTGGCGTGAATTATTCGGTGCTGCAGGAAAGCTTTTCCCGGAATCAGACCTCAAGTCCCCTGAGGCTCTCTCAATATGTGAACAATCCGATCACGTCTCCGAAGCGTCAGCCGAGCCATACTCGGTGCATTATCGACAGATTCCTCCCCATGAACCAGGCACTTCATATAGGGGAACTTCAATCAAAGCTAGCCAACAAGGTTACTTCTGAGCGTAGACCAACGAAGCTAAAGCGTTGCTTTTCGTGTGGCAAAACTCCTCTCCAGTCCAACTGCCACTTCTGTATTGCAACGTGCTACTTCTGTTGAAAGACTGGTGGCACACACAAATTGTGTCTCCTATCCCAATGCAATGTGGGGAATGTGATCCCTACTATTTCGAAAGACGAAATCAATCCAGTGTGGACATTAAAAATATAGAGCAATGTAATCATTTCCTGTTTGAAGCAGTCTAACTTGGATTAGACTTGCGGTATAAATTCATTGTGGATACTGGCAGTATATCATTTCCAAAGCAATGTTCAACTTGACCCAGCCTAATGTGTTCATCCAGTCTGCTGAAGTGAGTATTCATGTTGTTATTGGCCATTACCTTCGGCAGTTATGGTTCGATCGAAACGTGAGTTTGCTCCGGTACGTTTTCTAATTTCAGCATACAGTCTGCGGTTCTTGGATTTGAAGGTTTTGCGTGCACTGGCCCAATCGATAGCCTTTCAGACAAGTTCCGAGACCCTGGTGAATCAACTTATTCTTCAGAAGATGACTGTACAATTTTCCAACAACAAGGTCAGCATGGCAGTTGTACTCGCGAATTTGGCAGTTGCCGGTGGTTCGGTAGTCCTGAAGCGAAGAGTATTGGCATGTGACCAGCAAGAGGGTGCCCTGAAGGCGCATACTGAGATAAAACAAAGTGTTAACACACGCGTAATTTCACCCCTTTGGGTGACTCTGCTTGTGATGAAAATGAAGAATGACGGTCAGACAGCCCGAATTTGCCGTGATTACCCACTAACTCTAAGCCCGCCGCTGCAGATTTGCGCAGCACCCACGGTGGAGTCAGGAGATTACATGAAACACAGGCTCAGCAACAAGTAATTTCCGAAAAGTGACCTAGCCGACGCATGATTTCCAATTCATCTGCTTATGAAGTCCAAACCACTGACAAATATAAAAGCTTTGTGGTGCATGTTTCTATACGGTTTCTTACTGTTTGGACCGCATGTTTTGTCCGGGATACTCCGAGCAGCAGTTCATAGGATAATCCATGGTATCGAGAGAATGATGACCTAACAAGGTGACGTGTTTATAGTTGGATTCACGAAAGAGGAACATGACCGCCGAGTGCCGAAGCTGTTGGAGACGTTCGTTTCGTCAAAAGAAACAAAGTGAAAGATCGGTCTTATCAAATTGGATTTCCTTGGTGTTAAATCTGCTTGGGGGTCTAGCCAGATTAATTGTGAATTGCCCCTAACTACTCCTGACATACCCATGTTGCCTGTTGACCACTTGTTTCGGTGTATAGGTGACCCTCTTCGCCGTTGTTTACTTGACACTGTTTTGGGGCACCGTACTTTCGGTTTTACGGCTTTGCTTATTCTCCTAGAATCAGGACTTCTGTGACTAGTTCATGTTCATTTTCCTCACTGGTCGGATTTCGATGCCGCTGACATTCGCACTATTGGCTTGCCACTCGCTGCCTTTAGCCTGACCCCGGAAACGCCGTTCTCACTTGTTTGACTTGTCGCACACTCGTTGGCACACACGCACACACAAACTTACTAGACGATCTGTAGTGGCCTGGAGATGACTGACTTTGAATGTGTAAATTCGCGACGAAAAATCACTTTAGACAAACGTAACCCATCAGTAATTAGCCCTGAACAGTTTGTATGTTGTTGTTGTGCTTTGTTTGTCTGCTTGTTGTAAGGACAAGTGGTTTCCGCCATTTGAAAAACACATTTCCGACTGCTCTGCTTGAGGACGGTTGAAAGTTTAGTTCCCTTAGCTAGTGTCGCATCCGGTGTCGCTCCCAAACGTAAACGTGAACAAAATTGTTTCAATACAAACCGTCCTTCGCCTATTCGACCGACGTTTATCGTCTTTTGGCAAGCTTCGCAACTTTTGGCTTGTTGCCCGTTCCATAGGCCATTCTCGGGATCTAGTTAGTACCTGGTATCGGGAATACTAAAGATCCACGGACCCTCTGTTCTCCGTTCAGGTTCATTTGGGTACACCAGACTTCTATCCTTTGATTGGTTCCCGTTTTAAGTGACGTATCACCATAATCTCTGCCCTATTTACGCGTATCACGTGTTAACCTTGAACGCTTCGTTTGACAGCCGGTGACCCGGTTCATTGGCACTCTGGACACAGACGAGCGCTGTCTTGTACGCTCCTTGAACCACCGCAATCGACGGTGCCTTTTGCCATTGTAGATAAACCCTTTAGACACAGTTGCGTGCTATCTTATTCCTCCTGGTATGATGCACAATTTCATTTATTATTCTTCCATCGAAAAATGTACCTTATTTCGGAAAGTGCACGGAACGACTACCATATCCGAGATACTTCAAGATTTGAGGTTTATAATATTCATCAATTTAATGACCTGTTATTGTTTAACGGAACGGTATATCCACACTGTTTCGGTGTTCATTACGTTTGATCAGGAGCTTTACGCGTATCTCTATCGTTCAGTTGCTCACAGAAGGGGAGTCTCACTCTAATCCCACGCACGGAATTAAAAGTTCCCAAATCTGGTATTGTCGTGAATCAGAAGGCTTGGTTCATTTTTCTTCGGAATTACGAATGAAAATACGGTTCCAGAAGAAGAACTGAGCTACAAATACATGTTCAAATAAATAGAGATAGATCTCTGGGAGCTGAAGCTGAGGAGACGCTTGGTACAAAGGACCACAAATTGTTTCCACAATTCCCAGTTTTTCACAGTTTGCGCAAACAGAATTCCAGTTTGGGGAATAATATCGCAAACTGATGTCACCAGATCAAGGCTGGACGACAGCAACATGATTTCCACTACCAAGGTGACAAGACTGGAGCGCGCCAGTGACTCACAGCTCTCGATGAAAAGATGGATCATCTGATTCGGTTGAGAAATGAACCATGACTCCTTCAGGCTGATCTGTGTTCCTGGTGAAAAGACCCAAACATTGGCTGTAAAGAATACTTCTTCTATCTAGATTTTTTATATCCCTTCCTTTAAAACCTTGGAGATGCGTCAATTTTGTATTCGGAACAGGGAAAGTTGACCTCGTGAGAAACTAAAACACGTGGGTAGAAAACCGATGTCCATTTTTTCTGTCTGATTAAAAAGACGGAAAGTACGGTCTCCCAACAACAACAAAAGTCAAATAAACAACAGCGAAGAGGGTCACCTATACACCGAAGCAAGTGGTCAACAGACAAAATAGGCAGGTCAGAAGTAGTTAGGGACAATTCACAATTAATCTGGTTAGACGCCTAAACAATGTAACACAGTGTGAAATGCAAGTGAATTTTCCCTGATCTACATTGACGTTCCTTTTTAGTCTGTTGCTAGTCAATCGATCGTTGATTGATGTTCACGCAAATAGATTCGATTGCCTGTTTATTTGAGGACATCAGCTAAGCGACTGGAGCATCGCAATATAAACACGGAATCCAGGTCATCGAAAGCGAGCTAGAATACTCGGGTCAGGTGATTGACAAAGGTAACCGAAATAAACCGTTTTGGACCAGGTGAGTTCTACCATCACCATTGTTGTCGAACGTGAGGCTTGAGCATTCCAGGTCGTTGTATCAAGTGACATGATCGATAGAGAATCTCCCAAGTCTACAATGAACGGATGATACGTGTAGGAAATGATCTGGCTGTGAGACGAGATCGGACAGATATTGATGTCATTTCCTCAGGACAAATGTTGCGTATGAAAAATAAGTCGTGTTCTAATAATGTCATTTTTGGGATATTTCTGTGTCAAAGTTTGCTGCATTGTGTGGTTAAATATGATGTTATGATCAACAATACTTTAGGCTGGAGAAGTGACGTTCATGATTTTTTCGCTCTGTAGATTTCATTCTGAACAAAATTCATTGATATCTGATGACGGACTAATCGTGTTCATTATAAAAAATACCGTTATCACTAAAATAACAATAATAATATATATTTTGCAATGTACTTCGCTATTCTAATTTTCCCATCAGTTCGGACCTGAGTGCATGTGCATAGTTGAGGAAATGACGTGAATTGATTACGAGATGTGTACTTTTGCATCAATAACCCAGTACATAGTGCAGTGTTGAACTAAACAAAAAGTTAAAAGCCAACAGAATAAAGAGAAAAACGCTATATCTCTGAACACTTGGAAGACACAATTTGGCGACACAACCACGGCCGACTACAATTATGAGCTACATCTTGCATGGTTTCCAACCTAACATGGTGTGGATAACGAAGTCCCCGGATGTGCAGACAGGAGGAGCCGGCAGGAGACAAGTCTCGATTTCTGCGTTTGGACAATACACTATGGCTTCCAGGATGCTTCTTCCAGTCAAACCGAGACTTAGCAACCAGAACATAAAACGTAATAAACAATAAAGCTGTTGGAGTTATAATAACAATTAGTGAGTAGGTGGTAATTCAGGTTCTGATAAATTTCGCAGGCAGCGTCGAGCGATGACAGATGACGGTTGCAAAGAATCGGCGGCTCAAAAATGTCGATGATTGTGAGCTAAATGATTAAATTCATTCTAACGTGTGAAGATAAACCTGTGTCATACTATCGTGAGATCTCTTAGGCCATCAGGTGCATGAAACGGATGGCTTCAAATTTCGGAAAAAATACGTTTTCGAAACAAATTACAATTAGGAAGCCGGAAAAATTGGTTCGTATTATTCATCGAAGATTATCTTGCCGGTTCTTGACAAGTACTTACTGCAGTCAGTACCCGTGTATCTATTCACAATAGAAATAGATTTTCTAGAAAATGGATCTGCGGACAAACAAAAGCAACATTACTTTAGGGAAGAGAAAGAAGGGTAGGCATAGGTTTTTTTCTCACCATGGTAAAGTTAAGTTAATGGTTCAAATTCGGGAAGACTGATCTGCTGATCAATCTATGCGGTCTTCTGGAGATTTTGATGTCCAGAAATATAGTTAGATGGTCTTCTTCCCCGTAGCCTGTTGAAGAGATATTCGGATTGATCATATTGAATTGAATTGGCCAGGCCAGCACTCCGTTTTTATTGGTTTTTACTGGATATGAATTGGTAATAAACATGACGACGATATAATTCCAGCCTTTCGGAAAAATAAAATAGAAACCATAAGACCTACCAGAAAGGTGAGCTGCTTTAGAACCCGCTTTCATGGGTAATGATGTTAATCCGTTATTGAAATATCGTCTAAACTCTGTCGTCAAGCCCATCTGCTAGGCGGTCGAAATAGCTACCGTCGTCAAAGCAACCCGGATACATGCAGAGCCATTGAAGGTACCACTTTATCTATCCGCCAAATCCACGTTTCACTGGGGACCCTCAACCGTCTACACAGGATGAACGCATCGGGCAGATGAGTTAAATTCCATAATCGCCACAGAAAGTGATGAAAGACAATTTTTTCACAATGGCGTCATCACCAAAACCAGCGAAATTCAAACTATCGATAACAAGTGTGGAAAAAGAGGCACTGTCTCAGCCCAGATGACACCTTTCAAATCGCTTACCCTAGCACCAACATCAGACCTCTCAGTTTGGCCGAAGAGCTTGCCATCCACAATCCCAACCCTAATTTGTGCAAGCAATGCCAATTGACTGACATGGAGAAGAAACAAACTGTCACCTTCTCTTTTCCCTTTCTCCAGTAATGTTAAGTTTGTTTGTCCTCAATGCCGCTTCTTTCAAAGTTTTTTTTGTGCTGTGAATAGATGAAGAAAATATTGTGATTGCAATATCGATTTGGAAAGATGAGGCGAAACAATCATGGATTCATTGTGTACAAGTGAATTTTTCCGGCCTCTTCGCCCACGAGAGCTAGTGTTGTCAGCCCGATACTGATTCATTGTTTTTTCAATGGCTTATTCTGCTGTCCTGTTCAACTTATTCCCAGTTCAATTTTCGCGACTGGTTTCAAATGCCGCATTTTATTTCTGAATACAAACATAGGCACACACACACACACATGCACGAAACTGGGCGACTGCTGATTGAACGAGCTGATATATCGCGAACGTCGATACGCCCCCTCCCCCTCCCCCACACCCCCCGGGTTTGGACCTTTGTGAACTGAAGGTGGGGTGGACCAGTGCAGATGGTTGATAAATATGAGAAAGACCCGTGTGCGTTCTTTTTGAGGTCGCTCGTTCGCTTCAATTGATCAAACTTTGATCCAACTACCATTACTGATTAGCTTGTGTTTCAATCACTGCTTCTGTAATCGTTTTTCAAAACCTGTCCCGGAACTGGAGTTCCAATTTACCATTGTTCGGATTCCATGGTCTATCACAAACCAGAGTCATTTAATTAAGTGTTTGTAAAATTAGTTTTTCTTTTGAACTGGGAAAGGGAGTTACAGTCCAATATTTGAGCAGGAGAAAAATAGTTTTTCAAAAAACAAGGAATGCTCTGAGATGGACCGAAATATTTCTTCTCATGCTGAAATCATCTGGTTGCCCATCACAGTTGTGATTGTGGATTATTGATTATTTCCCAGAAAGAGCTCAGCATAATAGGATGCATGATTAGTTCTCCAAATTCATGGTGCTCACCACTCTGACTAAACTGGTGATTTATATGCAACACCGCGAGGCTATCCTTTGGCATATATCGAGTTGGTTGTTTTTCTTGGCACAAAGATTTTCGTGATCTGCTGACAACCTAGCTAGAACTCGGAATTTTCCACCACATTCGCCCCTATTTTTAACCTTTCGATATGAATATGAAATCATTCACCATACCGTATAAGTGCTCAGCTTACCAGTGCAAATCGTGTAAGCACTGCGTAGCTATTTAATCCGGTTTATTAGAAATTATCATTCGGAGATATCCGCCAAGTTCTACTTGGATCTCGAACTAGGGCTTTCTGATTGTCCATCACGTAAGTTCCCACTGGGCTTTCAGGAGTGGCTCTCAGTGGAATCCCGTTACGGCAACTTGGTAACAATTCCAACAGCTTCTGTGTATACAAACTACATTATTTTTTAATTTTGTCAACCAGAGTTTCCCTCCCATCTTTTTCTGTTGTTCTCAAGTAGTTTTGGATCGTCTTCTAAAGAAAGAACTCACAACATTTCGCCATTCTCGGTAAATATTTTTAAACGACTCGTTCACAAGACTGCGTTAGGAGTCAGTGAAAAATATTCGCAGTGATCCCTGCAAACCGGTATGTTTTCCATTTATTGAATCGTTCTTATGTCATCTTTATTATTATTGTGCATCTCACATTCACGGAATAGTTTATACATGAATTCCGTTCCCTCAAACCTAATCCCAAAAATTTAAAGCAAACAAGGGCCTCTTCTAATCATTCACTGGGATATTCAGCGTATGAGGTTTCGACTGTCAGGAGAGTTTTTTCTACAAAGTGCAATATAACATTATTACGGAGGTATTCGCATAACTAGTAATCAAACGTTGCTGTCGTATTAGCCTGTTTGTCATGACCCTTTTGTTCAGCTAACACTTAATCGATAATTGAATATCGTCCAGCTTGTTGTGTTTTGAGTGGTCCTCAGTTGACCAATCACATTCATTTATGTAACGTGCTAAGGTCACGTGTCAGGCGACTCAACAGTGTTCACTTTTCCGATAAAGCGTTGCTCGGCCCCGTTGTTGTTCTGATTTGGGAGCTATCGACTTTAACAAATATAACCAAAGTTGCTCGATTTGTTCAATGCGACGTGTGGTGTCGATAGTTTTTGGCAGCTTTTATCGCTAGGTCATTTGGACTGCATTCGTGTGACGTAATGGAAAGCGCGCTCGTTGAATTGTTCCGTAATGCGGAAAGAGCTGGCTGAGAATGAACTACGTGATACATCAAAGTGGAATTCAGTTTGCACCATGGTTGGCCGTAAACCAGACATGACATTTTAGTTCTTGGTTTTCAGCCAAAGTGTTTCATGAAAAAACCAAGTATCTGAAAGTTGTAGGGGGAAGACCACATTTAGCTGCATCAAGTAGACAAAAGATGTGGTGAATACAAGAATGCAGTCGGCAGTGCTATTTACCGTCACTTCTCGTATCGCTAACTGTAGAGCAGATGAGTATGTGGAGGCATGAGTTCAGTTCCGCATGATTTACGTCGCACTAGTTATCACATAATGAGAAACATTTTGCATGCTTGCCTGTGGAACAATCTTGATCTCTGCCAGTATTGATTGGATGATGCATCCACTCGTCCTTCAAGGTCAGCTCTGGGGTTTTTAATTACAGAATGAACCATATTCATTGGATCTATATCCACCAACTACCAAAGTGGTCACAGCTCACCCCCGTTCTGTAAAAAAACCGATTTCTGAGATAGTGTGACAAATTATCACCTAATCGCGCCAAAGCTCCTCAAATGCAGTGCTGTCTTGTTGTGCATACAATACGAAATCAATCACGATTCACCAAACCCAATGAAAATAGCTCTTCTCCTGAAGTATTTCGTTTGCGAAATGGGACGCGTGAACGCACCTCAACCAATGTAGGTTTCGTCCTGGGGAGAGGTTGCGCTGACCACGATGACGCAGTGGTGAATCCTGGAACAAGAGTAACAATTCAACAACAACAACAAAAAGACAGTCACCGCCTGCATGATTGACTTTCACATCGCCATCGGTCCCGTCAAGAGACAGCCACTTTGAGGAATATTAAAAGCTGATGGCATGCCCGAAAAATGTATGAAGCTGTTGATGTCGTATTATTCGGCAACGCGACCACGTGTCCCTACCCTACGGATTCACTGTTCGACTAGGGCTTCCGTAATTGCTCCTCCTTTTCATCAGTCTTATTCACCTACGCCATAGAGCAACGTGACGCACTCTTGTCCACTACAGAAGAATTCAATTCAGTCGAGAATCTTGGATCGCGGAACTCGAGTTTGTCAAAGACACTGTCCATCTGAGGGCTGATTCTGAAAGCCTGTAGCCGATTCACAACTGCATCAAGTGCGAGGCTAATGAAATCATTTTCGGGATAAAAACCTCAAAAATTAAGATCTTCACGACTCTGTCAGGTTGAAGGTGCTACTTTCACAGTAATGGCAAAACCCGGGAACTGATATACGTCTTAAAGGGTCTCGGATCTACCAAAGAGCCCGAAGACTAGGCCAAGAATGGACGAAACTTCGTGTCGATTACGCAATGAGAGCATTCTTGTAAGTTCTTAAAACCACAGCGACTACTCAGTGAAATAAGCCTCCGAATGAAACTACTTGTTTGTCCGGTCACCATACACTTCAGAGTCAGATCAACAAACAAGAGTAGAAGAATAACCAATCATAGCGAAGACTTTAGGGACCGGTCATCTTAGAGGCTGAACTGTTCGAGAGATTAACAAGTTTCATTCTGTCTTGAAAATTCTATTAAGAAAACTGTCGAATTCTAACAGTTAATCGGGACGTTTCGAAGAAATAAACCGATTCTCTCGATGAACAATGGCGAACATTTTTGGCAGCGATTAAATGTGAATGGTAATGACTAACGTTACTAGAATCAGTCAAGATTTCTTCATCATTTCGGGCAAAATTATAACCTGTAGCAAAATGTAGATGGTTGCATTGGAATCATCTGAATTCGTTGTAAATCTTCCCTATTTTGGAATACGACTGACCACAATAATGTTCATTACGCCTGGCTTCTTCAGGTACGTGCTTCGATTTTCGTACTTTACCTCTTTCTCTCTCTCTTCACACTTAGCCTATTGGCGTGACAACGCTGAATTCACCTGTTCCGTTTAGGTAATCTTGAATGACAATCGGCTGATATTTTATGTACCAATCTCTATTCTACTGTCTCTGTTTTGGTTTGGCCTGACACTTATCATCTCCTTCCTTCCCATTAAGCTCTTCACCTTCTGATCAAAGTGAACGTTCGTGTATTTTCTCGCAGTTCAATCCAAATGGTTCGCCTTATTCTTTACAAACTCTCGTTCTTTCGGATGGTACTCAATGATCATCCACTGACTGATCTGCACCCTTTTGTGTATCGATAAATTTTACAATGTTCCTCAAAGACCGGATAAGTGTGACTGGATGAGCACAATCACGTATTCTGTGACGCACAAGTCGCGGCAGCCAACAGATACGTCCCACGGATTAGCATTATCAACGAAAAAGCAGCCATACCATCAACCTAGCATATCAGTGTGTGGTTGCTACGCCGGAAGAACACGATACATAACTGATCGCCTGAGTGGTTTGTCTAAACAACTGATGCTCCGCTGGTTCCCAGGGTCCGACAAATGAAAGAAAGTTGCTCCGACCCATCCAGCCCTATCATCACTAGGCGGGGCACGATGCATACCAGCACGAATTCACCCAATACTCGCAGAATTTCACTTATGATTGCCAATATCCAATCCCCTTTATTCCATCGCAGCTCTGTGTAATCATTGGACGGATAGTTTTACCCGTCATGAAGATAACAGATTAACTTTCTATGTTTTTCCTCACACGACAAGTATTCTGTAACTTGTGTATTTCGTGATATCCTCGTTATTTAAACGAATCTAGTACTCATTATTCAGACCTAGTCGTACAAAAAATTGAATGCTGACCACTCTTCTTTCTCCTTTTTTTTAAAAAAATCCTCACCATCGTCAAATTGTCTTTACCCATATTCCACTGCCCCTAAGTGTTCTCCCATAACCGGTTTCATCAAAGTTGGGGAATTTGTCTAGCATAAACCTTCATCAGAAATTGGCAAACTGCCCTATTCGAAAAAAATTCCATCAATCAAGGGGAATGTATGAGCGCCTAAGATGGGTTTTAGCCTACGTCATCAGCTTTTTGTGGCCCATTCCCTTGGCATCCATCTCCGTTGACGGAAGTCCTCTCATGTTCTTTTCATTTTCAAGCGAACTGATTTTTGTAGCCTTAATACAAATGTGCTACGACTATACTCATCTTTCTCCCTCTCTCACATACAAACACACATGCATATTCATTTGGATTATACTGAAATTCATGGGTTCATTGTTCGTGCGATAGCTTCGTTCACTTCCGGAACACACAGACTGCAAATTGGTGCTCTCCTTCTCACTTTCCGGGCGGTAACTTGTTGTCAAACGTGGTCCTGATTTGGCCAACAATAATAGTTTTCTGTACCCTGTTCCACGTATTTCTCTTGATATTTGCAAGATCTTTTACCAGACCGCGTAAGGTGGGCTCTTAAATGAGTTTCTATGAGTTCGGTTCGGATCGAATTTCATCCAATAATCCGCAAGTGACATCACACCTACACACTAGTGATGTTACGTAGGTTGGAGGTGACCTTTGTGACCTGAATGCCAAGCTTAGCGATCGGACGGTACCCACGGAAACCACCAACCTGAGCTACGAACAACAACGCCAGAATATGCAAAGCCATTTGCGGCTAGCGTCCACTACGAACCGCAGTCATCTGTGGCGCCGGTTGTCTGTCAAAAGTGCAGTGTGCACTGTGGCGGTTAGATTTGTCCTTTTATACGGCTAAGAACCACTGCTGGGTAGAAGGTAGACCAAGACTGTCTACCTGAAAAGGATTTTCATTCACTACACCGTGGTGTGATTATTATCAGTCTGGTTCCTTTGACTCCCATAGCCTGTCTCATCAACGAAATATGTGATCCCCAAGTTTTTAACCAAGAAAATTTACTTTGAGGATTCCTGTGCACTTGGAACGAACTCATTTAGTCTGTAGAACCGGCAGCTGTTAGACGAAGACTCGCATAGCATAGTTCACTTAAAAATGAGGTAACGAAAAAATCGCAGAATAGAATGAATAAAAAGCAGAGAAAGACTGGTTATGAAAATGAGTTGGAGCTGTCTGAAGGAGCTTCAATTAAAATGCTACAATAGGCATGAGATTCGCCAATTTCTTCTCGGTTATTCCCGCTGAGCAGATAGGGGAATCTTGTTGACACGACCAGCGGAAAAACCACTCAGTACGGACAGTGGCATGAACAATTCACTACTCACTTATGTGTGCAGTGTGATTCAACGATGGCTTTCACAGTGTGAAGCCTGAATAAAGAAGTTAAAATGGCCTGACAAACAGTTTGTTTCATGCTGGTCACCCGTGACTAAACAGCATTCACTACGCTAATTTTAGCAGTGTATGAATAAAAGTGAAACTTATATACCATTTCCATAGATTCTCATTGAAGATTAGAATGTGCACAGTGAGTTACCAATCGATCCACTCTAGTTTGTATCACGTGATACTCGAACTGATCAGCCAAAATGAACGGTGCAGGCTGTTTCTAATATTTTCAACCCAAATCGGTTTCCACTGAAAATAACTCCACCGTGGAACTCCATCGACTTGTGGATGACATGTTATGTACATCAAAAGTAGGGGTTATGTTTGTGCTGGATCATGTAGCATTGTTGTGAAGCAGACCAGCCAAAACCACCGTATTGTGCGATCCCGTCATTGATCGGACCTTTGACTGCGTCCAGTGCAGACCAAATTATTTTGTTGATTTGCCGGTCGATACTGACTACTATAAGCAAGCACGCACACACGAAAGCGTTTCACTTTGAACTAGCGCACACCACGAATGGTTTGAGCCAGCGAATCAAACTTCGTCACTTAGTCATGCTTGCCTGTTGATTCGTTACCCGTTGAGCGGCCCAGCTTAGCCACACGCCATTGAATGTGCTGCCGCTTCACGTACAGGTAAACGGATTCCCTACGTAAGGTGTTGCCAGTGCTAGTGTACCTAACACAAACCCCATAGCCTAGCGGTAACATGTGCGTGACTCATAATCCCGCACTTTTGATTTGAGTTCGTGGTCATTTGCCTAGTATTTGGGCAACATTGGATATTAACTTAAGTTATTCACCATAGACTGGCCGTACTACGATAGTACAGATGGTTATGCAACAGACCAATCAGTGAGAGATTACCGGTTTCATTCTGGCTTTCTTGGATACGAAAAATGAAAGTTGATTTACCAATATATAGGTAAATAAAGGGCTCGGAGAGTATGCTAAACCGTTCATAAAACAAACATTTGTCATTTTTATTAACGTATTAGCAATTGGTAGAGAATGCAACCCTATAGTCTTCAGACCACACTGAATCCATCAGATTATTGTTGGGACTTTGCGGAATTAGATGAATGTCAGTCTAGATCACCAGATGTGGGTGTGCGCTTAGGCCACGGACTTCCAACCGTGGCGACCGGACAGACGTAAAAGGAGCTTTTCTCAATCAAGTGCATCAGGCTGTGACGTCAAATTCGTCAAACCGTGGAGTCAATTCCAGTGTATCGTGATCTCAATCCATCAGCGAAAAATGATCCAGTGTCATGCGACGGACAGGCCTCAATCGACGCGGACAACTGCATGTCTCAAGCTTCTGCGCCAAACCAACACAACCCATTAGGTTGCGTATACTGCGGCATTGTTGCGCGCGCTGTCATTAGCGGAGAAGTCATGCGATTTTTTTGCGCTCAACGTTCTCATTGTAACCAACCTAGAACGGTACCTAGGGGGGTGGGGCGGGATTTGTCTGGCGCGCGATGCGGATGCATGCTGAAAACCGACCAATACCGCATTCAGTCTTTTCCCCACGGTGTCTGTTTGGGCCACTCAAATTATTTGCCCATGGTTCCGGCTAGATTGAGGCTAGAGAGCCGGATAATGACTTACAAAAAGCAATTAACCAAATGCTTGCATCCTAGTAACATCCCACCCCCCAACATTCCTTTTTAAGTGCCTGTATCCCCCCCCCCTCAGAATATGAAGATAGACAACGGAAACTTGATAAGCACAATTCCATATGCACATTTCATAGCGCAATCGTGTGCATTCACTCATGTTTTGAAAAAAACATCCCAGTCGGCACGGGTCAGATGAACCTCTAATACGTCATTTGGCGTAATGCAGCGCCACGTGTATTGCGGCATCAGATTATTCGGTTTTCAAAATCCTATTGATACGGTTCTCGGTTTACAACTCACTTTTTCCATGAACATTTGTATTTCACTAAAAATGTACCCACGAAAGCACTCAGTCTTGCCCATACACCCAAAACCCGATCGCCGGTTTTCTCAGCTTGGATCACATTAGGAATTGTGTGCACCCCTGTAATTCTCATAACCATGACTCGTATTTCTGTCCGAAAAATACACTGCGCATGTGAACTCAGAACCAGATCCAATAATTTATACCCCCAGAACCACAGTAACGCACAATTTAGTGACACTCTATCACCCATTATCGTAACTTACCGTACCTTTTCACTCTCGGGAATCAGATTCAATAAGCTGTTTGCACGGGAACAGTAATCCCTCCTATTTTCACTATATTTCACGTACACTCATGTAATAAAAATGCAAAACAGTGATGAAAAACAACAAATATTATTCGCAGCACTTTTGAAGATCACGGAATTCCAGGACAATCTCACACATGTGTGCTCATGCCTTAGCAATGAGTTGCGCTTATCGAACGTTTTGCTCGCTCAGCAACATTGTCCAGGAACTTCATCCGCCATTCCCGTTTTGATGTTGAGCCTTGAAGGTAGCTTGTTAGCATAGTATAATACTGAAAGACAACTTTGGTCTTATTTTTTTTTACTTTATTCTGCTCCACATTCCCTCGATTGGGAGTAAGAGCCAGTGAATAAGGTGTCGGTCTGATGATATTGACTCTTCTGCAGTCTTCTTGTTTGGTGACCAACTCTAGACGTGAGTGTCTACGGGCATTGCCAATTATAAAAATGTAGTCTTGAGGATTTTCAACACCGATTTCATTCAACAAGCTTTTCAAGCACCAAATACAAAGTCCACTGGTATAGCTGCCTCGTGACGGTCTAGTGTAATAATTACGTGGTACCAGTTGACCCAAAGAGATATATCACAAGTTTGGACCCCAGATGTTCACAACTGTTCGAGAAGTGCAGATTCCCTTGAAGACCTGATTTTCGGTTCTGATGCAAAATAGAATGAAAGTTGTTTCGTTAATCTAAAGCATTAGTTTATCATTCAAATCGAGTCTCAGTACTTCAGTGACTTAAATTTTCCGTCTTTGTTCGTTCCTAAAAGATTTGATTGTCTCCGGAATACATTTTCTTCATCGTTACTATCTTTTCGTCCAGATAACGGGCCATGGTCTGTGCGGGAGAGTTTCTCAAATCCGACCATCATCCTTTCTTGCATTTGCTTAAACTTGATTGTTGGATCGTAAGAAATTGACGATAACAGTTCGTCAACCTCCAACCATGTAATCAAGCAACTGTATCCACTGTAGCTCACGCTGTCTACCTCGTAATCAATCATATGTATCCAGCTCTCGACTGTTGATCTCAGCACGTGCTAAACGCCGCCAATCATGTTCGTGATTAAAACGCTGCAACAACGCGATCTCGGATCCTACTGGAATGGTTCTCGTATCCTGTGCACCCAGGACATGGCATGCAAGATTTAATGAACAGCCAATCGGATTGTCATTTTAAAACACAATTCAATAGCACGTTGCTGCTTTATATCGATTATCAAACGTAAATCAGGGCTTATCTATATGTCGATACAGCTACGTTTTTTAAGATATCTCATGCCCAGGCCTAAATCTAGCCAGAACCACGGACAAGTTAATTGAGTGGCCTAAACAGAGATCGTGAGGAAATGAATGGTCGTAGCACTGGTCAGTTTTCAGTGTGCATCCCCGTCAAAGGACAGACACATCGCCTCTCCGATATCATCATAGGTTGGCTACACTGAGAACGTTGAACACGGAGAAAATCACAGGTCTATTCCGCGAATGACGGTGCGTGCAACAAAGCCGTAGTGTACGCAACCTAATGGGTTGTGCTGGATTGGCGCGGAGGCTTGAGACACACAATTATCCCCGTCGATTGAGGCCCGTCCGATGCATGATGCTAGAGCATTTTTTTGTTGATGAATCGAGATCACGGTGCGATAAACTTGACTCCACGGTATGGCGAACTAGACAACACAATATGACGCATTTGGCTGGAAAAAGGTTCGGTCACTACGCCTATCTGATACCGTGATTAATTAGGCAAAAGTGTTCCGGTGGGCTGTCTGTCGCTCACTGCATTATCTGGATAGATTTTTGGTAGACTGTGGAAATGAAAATGAGAGGCACTAATTGCAAAATCGGTTGTGTGCTTCCAGGTTAATTTTGTCCACCCATTTGCGGACTACTCACCGCCAATGTGACACAATGTACTTCACAATTGCACATGTGATTTGGTTTACAAATCAGAATTCAGCTGACAATCTACGATAGACGTTAGAACAACGACGAAAGAGTGTCATCTGCCTCTCTCACACACAAACATGGTGAATGGCCACTTGTAAGACATAATAGTTCCTTCAATGATAATGATATCAGTCATAAAATGAGAGGAAATATAAAGCTATGACTGATTGTGCATTCATATACATATATGATTATATCATTGTGTGCTACTTTGTTGGAAGTATTTGTTTCTGAATGCAACTGTGTGTGTGTGTGTGTGTTTAAATATATATCACAAAGTCTCAATAAGTTGAGTAAAAAAGATTGAGCCATCTTGCGTGGGATGCGATTGCACGGACGGGCGATCGAACACACACGGGGATGGGGATAAGGGTGACAAAGGTGATCGATCCCTGGAAGAATTTGTGGACGCGATAGATGATGACAATGAAGAGACCATAGGAGTTGTAGTCTGTGTGATATGGGGATAAGAATGACCTTCGCCAGGCAAACTAACCCATTGACCGGGATCCGGACTGGCCTCAATGGCTACTTTGAACCCGGGGACAGAAAGTGCGATAGGGACCACCGTCGGACGAGCCTCATTCACCTCACGATCGCTGCCTAGCACACTTGAATTCACGCTACCACCATCACGATCTGGCAGGGTAGGACTAAGCACATTGGTAGTTTGTTGTGTAGGTGTAGCTGGTTTAGAGTTTGAACTCGACTGAACTGATGGGTCTGTTCTAATCGTTTGAATTGACGACTGCTCGTTGCGCGTCGGTTTCTGACAAGAGCCAGTAGAGTTTGCAATCTTACGCTCTTGTTGTGGTGGTTTTCTTTCCTGTGGTTCCTCCTGGGCAAGATTCACGGTTGATATTATTGGAGTGGACCTTTCCCTGGGAATTAGTGGAGATGAAGAATCAGAAACGTCCGGTTTAGTGACAGTTACCTGTGGAATGGTGGTCGAACCTTCAGCAATCGAATGTTGACCAGCTGCTTTTTTCGATTTTCTAATCCCGAATGGTAACCTTTTTGAAGACCAACTTTCTAAAATACTCTTATCCATTGACTTGCTTCGAAGTTTATCAGTAATTGACTTCCTCCTTTCTGAAAGAAGAAAAGAAACGGTACGTTTTCGCTCGTGACCGGACACCGAATTGTTTGTTGAAAGGGAATTCGTCACGCTCGTACTCAGTGTGTTCCTTGTTTGTATGGCTGAAAGGGCCGGTTGAGTTGTACAACTGCTCGTTCGATCGTCGGCACTAGTTGTGGAACTGAACTGATAACTGTCCGAACCAGAAAGGCTTTGTGCTATATCGATACTAAGCAAATCTCCCGGTGGCGAAATCAAAGTACTGTCTGACGGAGATTTTTCACCTTCCATGTCTATCAGAGGAATAACACCAGGAGAATGAACCCGCGGTGGAACTGGATGGCGATGCGTGTAGTGTCGATGACGATGCTGGTGATGGTGGTGATGATGGTGATGATAATGCTGTACAGAGGCATTTGTGGAGGTTGATGAAACAGTTGTCGGGACCACTGGCGCTGAAACTGAATTGCGTACAGCATGCATGTGACAGTTGGGACATCGATGATGATAGGGACATTGTAGTCGCTGGCACTGAGTTGGGGCTACCATCACGGACGTATTCGAATGTTTACCGGAGACAGAGTGACTGTGATCTGTACAGTAAATCTTTTTCTGATCTCTTCGGGCCTTCTTCAAACGGGCTTGTGCACGCTTGAGATACAAAAAAATTGAAAATGAGATCAGCACGGCAATCACAATACCTATCAGACTGGAGATTAATGCCGGCCAGTGAAACCAAGATGTCACTGTGACACGACATAGGCGTTCGGTCACTGTGTGCGTTGTATCAGGTAAATGAGCAGCAACTTGCGAGCCAGTTCGATCGAAACGAGTCAGACTTGACTTCAATACATGATCACTTTCCGAGGATTCGGGTGTCGTGGGTGGATTCCAGTCACGTGTAATATGAATACAAACAGTGTACCGAGTGTCCGGTTGTAGTCCGCCCAGTTTATATGAATCCGCTGTAGGGTCGTTCAACAGAGTACCATCGTCTTCTGTCAAACCCACGTCGCTGAAGTGAGTGATCTGAAAGACAAGTGAGATCACATGACAATAGGACAATCTTTTGTGGATAAAACAAACTCTGTTACATGGGGATATCAGTTGACGGATAGTGGCAGTGACAGTAGCTGCGATATTGCGCGTTGCAGAGGCATCCACATTGGCATTTAGCATGCTGATAAGTCTAACCCATAGAATCACACAAAAATCACAGCTAGCAAAGCGTGATAACGCTCTGGGCATCATATTAGTTGTCTACATCAAAGCAGACTGGTACAAGTTAGGTTCGAAATTTGTATCTAAGGCTTGATTATCCACACTTGACAGTCGACCAGTCATGCTCGAGAGTTTTAGAGCGTTTATTTACAACCTCTGAAGTCAGAGGTACAAATCACGCCATGGTCGGTCACTCGGGTGCTGGACAGTAATCCACTGTTGCCCGGCTGGTTACCACGCCTGATCTAATGGGACCTCATGTGATTCTCTGCCACTCCGAGTATCGCCGTAAAATCAATGCAGTGGGCTTTCGAGAGTACCGGGTATAACGGTTCTATTGAACTCATGCGCGACTATGTGAGTACAAAAGTGTAAATTATGCTACTTGACCACCCTGTTTATCAGCTGGTAAATATAAATCCATAAATCTACGGTCCAATTTCATCTGAGTTCACGAACAAAGGTGTCACACCAAGAATGATCAATACTGTCAGATCTTGTTTCTCACACCTCTTCTCTTTTTATGATCGAACATGCGCGCCAATGACTTTGCCTTCTAAATTTGGCTTCGCTGTTTTCGTGACCGCGGTTCGAAGACAATAAGTTCCGAGACATTTGTGCACAATTAACATGGGAATTTTTGCATTTGTTTGGCAGAAACAAAATTTCAAAACAAGGGTCTACAAATCAAAATTGTAACCTACTAGTAATGAGTATATTATTCACTGGAAACCCAACAATAAAGTGAATGGCCCCCATTATGCTTGTATTTATGAACCATCCTATTGTATTACAATATTGCGTCATCAAAACCATTTTTTATGATATCGAGACTTATAGATGGATAAACAATGTTTCTCGAAGGAAGACGATTGATTTTGTGGTTATCACCGTTCATCAGGACAGAGGAGTACTACATATGCATACCTAACGAGCGGCAATAACCACGAAAGCGGTTGTATTTTCGAGGAACTTTATCGTCCGGCCAATAGATACTATGCCCTTCAAACAGTCCAGCGCTCGACCACACTGTTGTTGTTCTGAGTGTTAGTTGCTACTAACCTCATACTACTCACCAAAGTCACACTACTGATGCGGAAATTAGGTTGTTTTGAACAAGATTTACAACAATTCACTCCTTTGGTTGAACCCTTAGTTTCTTTCTTAGATTATTTCTGTGATCGCTAGCGATTCGCCCAACAAAACCGCAGTAGTCATTCCCTTATCGGTTATAACTTCAGTGTTTCCCCAAGGTTCTATGCTGTCACCATTTTGCAATTTCCGTTTACATCCATTCCAGCCCTACCCACAAAAATACTCTTCTCATCCAGTACGTAGATGGTGTCGTATTTGGCAAACTATTTGCTTGCGATTCCACCCTTCCTTCCAGTCAGAATGATGTCACTCAGATTGCTGACTGGTCTGACGCTCTAACTCAGGTAATAACTCAAACGTGTTGATGATGTGCCCTCTCTGGTGAATGTTGGGAAGTGCTCTAACCATCAAAACTCCCACACTTCCATAGTAATCAATGCGAAACAGCTGAATCAGCTCCATTCAGTTAAGTGACCCGGTGTGATACTGGACCACAACCCAACGCGGTTCAGTCATGTAAGCTACATTTTTGTGAAAATTTGGCGTTTATCTTTCAATGTCTATGTTTCATGACCTAAAAGTTACTCCATATCCACTCACCTTAGCATATAATTTGTCCTTTCATGTCTCCGACCCCATCGGCCATATTTCTCTCCTGTTTTTTTCTAATCTGCAGTTGAAAGACTTTAAACTCATTACCAAATAAAAATAAGCCTCTATAATCATGCCCAACACCGTAGCACTTCAGTTATTGAATTACATTCCAACCGAGTAATGCTTGCCATAAGCTAGCCACGTGGATCCGTTTTGACGCCACGCACCCTATTCCCAAAGATCTTGCGAAATGCTTGCCAACTTCATTCACCAGTCGTCCGTACAAACCTCGGCATGCACGAACTCAGGCGTACAGCAGTACCAGTATTCCTTATCTGGCAAGATTTGTGCGGAACCCGAATCTTGTAATATCCCACCTCACAAAACATTGTGTAACGACATAGATCCGCACTTCTCAAAAGCCCCCAAACGATTCTTGAGCTACTCACTGCTTCTTTTAGGATATGAAACCGGCTGGACGAGAGCTAAATATTCACCCCTTGCGATTCGTGTGACATGCACTTGACTTGATGTGTCTGACTACATTTTACCGGCACCCTTCATTTAACGGCTTTCTGAACTAGGAACTTCTGTATACTTAACTAAAAGGAAGTAAAACGTTATTCTTAATACTATTATTATTCATTTTCGGATTCGACTCCCTCAAAATGTTGACAAGGTGCAGTAATTTGTTTCTGACAGTTCGCTCCGGGCATCTTTGGGTAAGGTTTAAATAAAATAGACAGCATTTCCGAAAGTTTGTTCACCGAAATTGCATCATATCTGTTAATATGACTGTAAAAGTAATTGAATAAATTCAGAAGCTAAAGAGGATCGTTCAAAGGAATAGTTGCAGGGGAATTTGGAAGAAGAATTAGAGTGTCATTTCGCGAGCTATTAGGACGAAGGTACCACGCAATGGGTTGAGATGGAAGCACTGGTTTCGGACAGCCATGGTAACCTATCCATAGCACTAGATTCAGCTTATTGATCACTGTGATTGCAGACGTTGTATAACTTCCTGTGTAATGTGCCGATAAGCCTGGATGTCGTTATCCGCGCCTCGTGAGTGGTCAAGGGTTCAGTCGCACATCTACTGTCAACCAACGTGTGGGTCTTGTTTTCGACTTCAAGTCGATTTTTAAGGAAATGTAATGTTCAACGCTAAGACGAACTCTTCCATAGAATCCCAGGATTATTCTTGATAATGAATATAAGAGAAAAGCAAATGGAATCTCAGATAAGGATGCTTTGTCTACTCGAATGTGGAGGGACCAGAGCCGAAACTGAGGAATCTCACTCAATTTCGAGCAAATTTACACAAATTCTGTTATCCTGATAACCACTATTGTCATGTACGAGAGTGATTCGTCACATTATTGTTTTCTCTGTATTATGCTGCACATGTGTACAGTACGTGGTTCCGCGTGTATGGGATAATGCGCTACATTCCATATTTGTGTGGAGTTCTTATTTCTTGGTTGTTCTGCGCGGGGTTCAGCTTATTCAATCCTTTCAAAATTCCAACTTTTGTCTTCAGATATTTTCCAACAGTTACGTCTGAACGCAGCTGTCTCGCGCATTGAGCGACTGACAGTGGCGCATCATGTGGCTGTGGAGCATCGTGGTTGGGACGGGCGTGGCTTTCGATGAGTGAAAATCACTGTCTAACACACGCAGTTCAGCATCCGTTACGGGACGGGTCAGACCACATCACGATCCACACACACACAAATGCACGCGTGCGCTCACGTGGGCACACATGACACACATACAGTGAGATATAAAGCAGTGTACCGCAGTGTCAAAGTCCTAAATTTTTGTGTGTGCGCTACTTTCCCACTGACGGTGAAATACACATTACATACGCGATGTGTTGTGGGATAATCGAATTCCTTTCAAAAATGACAAACGAAGCAGTGGCGTGCTATGAAACAATGCGGTAAACACGACCGTATCTATCAACAACAACCAAGGTCTACAACGAGAATTCTGTCGCGAAACTGGCTCACATCAGCGCAAGTATCGGCATTAAAAATGTTAGATAAACGCATACGTACACACATTCACATGTACGTGCATATGCTCGCAGATCTATAGTAGCATACATAGTCAAGTCAAGCCAAGTATGTGCTATTTGCACCCGAGGAGGGAATATTCAGCTACTACATAACCACTGAGATGCAAAAAATCAGCAATGGACCAAAAGCAATGGGAACAAAAACATGTTTAGTGGGGCGACTTGAGAAAGTCCATATCGATAGAATGTGGGCTGGTGACGAAACGTGCGAGATAAGGAACTACGTCGGATCTCTATGCTGCAGTGCCAGCAAACAGATGTCCGCACTGGGATCGAGCGGCAGATGTGCAGATATGCAACTGCTGAGAACGAGATAAAGGTGTGTACTGTCATCTAGGATGTCACGGAAGAAAGTCAGACATACCTTGTGATTTTGGGTTGCGATAAAGTGGTGAGCAGGTCGTAGGTGACACCACTTTGTCGAAATAAATGTTCAACGGACTTGACGAGAATTTTGAAATCTTCCGTAAGTAAGTAGTATGTTATTGCATCTGGGTGACAGGAAAAAATTCCCCCGGAAGCACACGACCGATTTCGTGGCTGTTGCCGCCCATCAGGTATGCGTACCCCTTACTCTCCTGCCCAATCACTCCTATACCTGGGCACTCCACATTAGGTTCGTCATCTTAATCTCATTTCACTAGTAGTCCGGTGGCGGTCAAACTGTCAACTCTTTGGTCTCGAGTTAGAATCCGGCTTCCGTCGACGGTCACTCCGTAATTGGCAGCCTCTGATTAGCCGTAACCCTCTTCCTGAAATATTGTACCATTGTTACGTAACAAACAGAAGTAAAGAAAAAAGAAATGCAACGGCGGATACATATAGCCTGTGCGGAAAGATGCATGAAAATACATAGCCTTTTATTAGACGAAACTGGGTAGAAAGTGACCTGAGTCGTATCAAGTAGAAGGTGAGTCATCGAACTTTCGAGAAGACAGCCGCGACGTGAGCTGTCCAATTAAGGTCACGGATGATGGTCACCGAGTACTTTACAGACGATACTCTTTGAATTGGCTCTCCATTGATGATAAAGTCTGGATTGGATAACATTAGGTCGGATTACACAAGCACGCATACACACGTACATATATACCAATGGATAGACGGACAGAGGGACAGGCAAACAGACTGGTAGACTGACCGACTGACTGATTGACTGAATGAATGAAGAATTTACACATGTACATGAACAGATACGAATATACTACAAAACGGAGCTGATATACTTAAGTGGATAGCCCTGCAGTCATTGTCCTCTCGTCTGGCTATGAAGCAAATCAAAAGTATTATATGTGGAAGTGGTTCGAACGATCCGCAGTTAAACTGCAATGTGAACACTGCCAGTGTGTCCGTTTGTGTGTAGAGTGCAAGAAGTTTTTCCAGGAAAAATTCCAAGGGAAGCATAACAAAAGCTGAATACTTGGGCTTTATCGTAGGGTAAAATGCTGTGTGTGTGTGTGTGTGTGTGTGTGTGTGTGTGTGTGTGTGATTTTGGATGTATGACTCAGGCTCCAAATCACACTATGACATGGAAAAACAATACATCAAATAAAAAAGTTTTGCTATCTGCACAGCCGAAAATCATCCAGTGGCTGGACATCCAACTGAGTGAGAACAAGTGTACAGGTGTTGCCACTTGGTTTTCACCAATCTTTTGTCTGCTCACAGCGTCAACTTGACAACTGACTATCCATCATTGGCCGAGTAAACACATCGTCGACGTGGCTGTTTCTTCTATAGGATTAGCCGTTTTGATTTACATAACCTTAAGACACAGCGGTGTTGTTGTAATCTCAATACCACAGTATTGCTCGGTCTTTGATGCAACAGAAAAATTCTCAAGAAACGAGTAATTTAAATTGTAGTTTCATTACTAGTCGAGGTGACATATTCGGTACGCAGGCGATTGCTCCTGTGCGTTGGTGTGTTTATGAGAATCTCGCTCTTGTATATGACCTTGACCTCTCCGGTGACCTTGAAAATTACCACTTGCCACTGCAGTGGTCAGGCTGTAGGCAGCCATATTAGTGTTCGATTATTGTAATAACGAGTCTCCGATAAGACACCTACTGAGCTGTGGGCTCATGGAGTTCCCTGTGTTTTTGTATTTTGCAGATCGGATACGTGCAACCCCGCGGTGGAAGTTCATCGGTCCTTACATGATACACCACTTATGAAAAGCTGATCTTTTAAATTTTACGCCTATTTCTATATTTATAAACTGAACCTTTTACCATATATGCCGACGATTGCATTTTCAAAAGCTTGAACTCTCCGAATCCCCACTAACCGAGCTTCAACTAGGGTTAACCTGCAGAGTTGGGATTCATGTTTATGGATCAAGAAGACTGGAGTCCATTGATTAGTGTTCTGCTTCATAAGGTAATTGAATGTCATGAAACTGTGTATGCTATCCCATTCGACGTGTCTGCTGACTAAGTTCGTTGAAAAGTGACAGGCTTCCAAGAACTCCCTTTAATGCCTATTAACTTGATCCAGAATGGATACTTCGTCCAGATTGAAAGTACAGCATTGTTCATCCAATCTGTTAGGGAAAGTGAGTCGCAATCTCTCGTAGCCAGTTTGTACTCATGCATTTCAGGGGCAAACTTTTCCCCAATTTGACTACCTTGACAATTGACCCCGTCCTCTCATTTAATCTTTTCTTTGACATGTCTCCCATTTTTTCTTTTGAGTTGCTTTATCAATTTTGATTCGAATCTTCTCGTGGTTTTGGTAGGCTGGTGTGCAAATGCGGTGCTTTTTTGGTTGGGTGAATCTGCCAGTTGATTCTGACGCGATTTGTGCATCCATTTCGGTTGTTCCGTACAAGCCGAAACTTCGCTGTCTAGCAAAGAGGATCACGGGGAATTTATTACCATCTTTTTTGGTTTACTTTTGATCAATCCACACGAACGCGTGAGTCCAGTGGAACTGGAATGGCTCAGCCACCAGAATAAGCCGTAAACGGTGACACTGGGACTTGCATGGAAGGGCCGCACCGAATCCCAATAAGTCAGGCGTGGTAACAAACTGAGCGAAAATGGTCTGGTCCCAATCACCGACTTGCGGGGGTTGGGGAGCGAAGGAGTCGATTTGATGAATTATTTACCAGAGTAGAATGTGGTTATTTTATGCTGCACTCTCACGCGTCACACGAGTTACCCCGATCAGACCAATCACGTTTCTTTTGGCTCAATACAAGCGCCTAATCGGGCCAAAAGAATTCATCCACGGTAGAGTATGTGTTTGATTCATTAGGCTGTAGACCTTATCTGGAATATCTACTCAATGTTGTCATTACTTTGCATCATTCGGTATAGTTACGGTAAAGAATCCCGTTACGTTCGACACAGATGTTAATTGCATATATTTCCCTGCGAACATTTACTGCCTAATACATTTTCGTGCTGTATGAAAAAGAACCCCTACATTTCCATAAACAGCGCCAGTGCTTTAAGGGTTCATTCGGTGAAACTCAGTCACTGCCTTATGCGTTTACAGCCTCCATCAACCACATAAACGATATGATAAAGCCAGGGCGAGGAATTTTTTTCTTCTAAGAATGACAATGAAGGATAGTCAAACTCATATAATTCAAAATAGTCGATAGTTCAAAGCGCAAAGGTGCAATTCTTTGGGACAAATTAAGCCACGTTACGTATGCCGTGGCCAACCCATGTGTCACTGGCATGCGCACGTGATTCATTCCGGTCCCGTCGACCTTGCACCCACGCGCGCGATGCCTGTCTGTACCAGGTTCTGCTTTGTTACACTCTACCGGTCACATGCGGCCAGCGCCGCGTGAGGCAGACATCGGCTATTTGTTCCCGTCCGAATGTCACATTATCACGCCTGCCTGTACCTTCGTTTAACTTAGGTAGGTGCTGAATACCCATTCATCCGTACATGCGTGCTTCCTTTTGCCTACCGAATCCGGGACACAGCAACGTGTATTTAAGTGAATGGTCCGTGTGTTTATTTCTGGGCTGCAAAACCGTAACAAAAATTAGATGTTCATAGGACAAAATACGATTTATGTCCATTCCTTTTGGAAAACATATGAAGAGGTTACGCAAGTTTTCTGACGGTTTCTTATCCTTTAACACGAATGATCTCTCGGCGATATACTGATTGTCATACCTCTTATGCAGATGAAATAAAAATCCGGCAAAACACCACTTTGAACGGAGATGAAGATATTATTCAGAAGAATTTCAAGACTCTCAAATGATGGTCCGAACTATGATCTTCATATATCAACACCAACAAGTGTCTACAAGCGCTTGGAGAAGCCAGTTATTGACGGGGGACCTTTCGCTTGTCTGCTTGTGGAAAGGGACCTTGGACAAAGGTCTCTTCATTTTTGAAAACCGAAGCTAATACGGATAAATTCTGTGATTCCAATGGGAGCGCCATTGCAGTCATCTTCCTACCTTTTGGATGATTCCTTCGACGCATCAAAAGAACTGTATATCTTCCATTTCCACTCACAACTGAAATATGAATAAACAGGAAAGAATGTAACAGAGTGCAACCCTTCTCGTTTTTGGGTCACCTGGGATCAGCTACGAAGTTCATCCTCACTTTAGCTGGTTCCTCCCAGGGGATCACATCAGTGCATGCAGTGAACCAATCAATATAATGTTCATTATCTGCAGAAATTTAGGTCTAGACCTAAGGAGAGACTTCCTTCTTCACGAACCCAGCCGTGAGTGTGGATAGCCTCTTATACTGTTGAAACCTTTTGTGGGCTTACTTTTGGTTTACTGTCTACCTCGGAGGGTAACCAGTGTATGGAACGCAATACCAGCTGAGGTTGTGGGACGGTTTATTGACCATGAGGTTGTTACGTTTTCCCGAAGAAATGGTGCCAAAATACCTACGCATGGGTTCACGTTCTGAAGCTGAGATAACGAGATACACACGGGGAATGTTACCTTATGCTTGTTTGTTGCAGCACTGAGAAAACTGAATATCCGCGCATCAAGTCGATAGGTGCAGTCATTTATGTGAATCTCGTGAATCCGCACTCAAATATGCAAGGTGCCTAATCAATAAATTAGAATTTCGGTTGTTTGCAATTGATTCACAAAATAAGGTAGCTTCTGATTGGGAAAAAACAACCGGAAAACAAGGACCAAGCAACAAACGAACTGAATGATCACAACAAATATAGGGTGATTTCGATTATTTTGCCCCATTGAATTGGAGAACAGCGGCGAAACTATAACCTTTATGTATTTCCTACTCTTATTGAGTGGGTTTACAGAATGTAGGTGATATCGAAATTGATTTACTCCGGGCACGATTTGTCCTAAACTGTGATAAATTAGCTCACCATTTTCGCATCAAATCAATGAGCGCTTCCGGGCACCTGAGAAAGGGCGAATTTTCAGACTGCTCTAATGACCCGAGCTCCACGTATACCTGCTATCTGAAACTAACCAACTAAGTGAATGCAGTAGTGGATCGTCTGTATCATCACCTTTGGAGAACAACCGAGACAGTGACCGAGTCACTTGTCCGTCCACTTGTTAGCATAAAAGTTAGTCTGCGGTGAGTTCAGTCATGCAGTGTCCATTTTACCAATGGAAATCCCCATTAGATAAACTTTGCGTTTAGACTGGCGACATTTCATCACCGGTCAAGGCGACATCATCGGCTTCATACAATTCGAAACGCTAGCAATATCGAAGAACATTGCAAACTATGAAATTGCATACGCGATAGAACAAGTTTCATCAGTCGCCAAAACCATTTCCGCGAGTTTTTATTCCCATAATTATTCCCAAGTCCAACTTCATGTTGTTTTTTAGTATGTCCCAGTTAGCGCAATGCTTCTCTCAACTGGTGGCAAAATAGACCATCTGTTGGCCAGATGTGGCTGTCAAACAAAAAGTTCTCGGCGTCAACATAAGATTACGAAACATCTAAACCGAATGGATTGAACTATTTATCAATCCGAATAACACCATTCGCGAACGAGCAGTGCCGTGTTCCCCCACCCCCACCCCCCTCTGCCCCCCCCCCTTCCCCCAGAGCAAACATCCACGGGACCAATCAAGTTTGGTCGCTCATCGGAGGTCTTCGCTCTTGAGCGGGACGTACAGAAAATGGCTCAAAACATGGTTTGGACACAAAGACAAGTTGAGAGCGCCGACCAAACTTCTGTAAGTTTCGAGTGAGGCTGCTGGTGCCGATCGCGTTTGAAAATAGGACAAAAAACAAGCTTTCGGTGGCAATTTATATTATCAGCAGGGAATTTATCGTAATTTGTTTCCTGTTTTATCATCACCTACATACAACTAACCTTCTTTATGTTTTTCGCAACATTGGGATCCCCCTCATCCAGTCCATCAAAACAGATATAAGACACAAATTACGAGATGCGAGCATTTCTTTGAATCTTCTCAATCGCGTACGTAAAACACACGTATTCGAGTTCGAATTTTTTTTCTTTCCGTGTTCTATTTTTTCTATTTCGGGTATACACTACACGCAAAACCCCAATGCGAATTCTCGCAGCAAGTGTCAAGTTTGAATTGCACGCATCACTGGCACCTTCTCACCCCCCGACTGTCTTCTCTGTCGTCTTGACTTTCACGTACTAACATTTTTTGCTTCTTGCAAACACAAATCACAAACTGACCGGAAAAACAACATACCGTTAGTTTCTTCCGCATTCCTAATGCACGTTACCAATTTTTATTGTATCCGAGCCGAGATCAGTACGAAGTGTATCGAAAAAATGATGTCCCACGTGATATGTTACAAGTAAGAATTTATTGTTCACTAACGCAGCTTTGTCGTATAAGATGGTAGTCAGTCAACTTTTCGATTACCGCAGGTTACTTTCCTCAAGACCAGTTTACAACCATATACAATCCCAAAATCACCCGATTGTAAACTGGTCTTGAGAAAGGTTACTCGCGGTAACTGGACTGTCAACTGACAACCATCTTTTCCGACAACGCTGTGTTAACGAAAGATGTATCCTTACCTGTTAATAACCTTTTATTTTATCACCAACGGTTGGGAAGGTCTTTCTCGTGGACAGTTCCATCACGATATACGTAAACCTGCGGGTTGTACTGCCGCGGTATAAAAGTTGCCGTGATTATATTAACTGAACCCGGCACGCTTTCCAGTTGTGCGATCAATGCATATTTGAAATAACCACCACCGCAGGTGTTAGTGGTTGCCTCAGACAACGAAGCGCGCACAGCAGCAGGCAGGATTTGTGAGATTCCTGAATATCCGGTGACATAGTTTATCAATTGTTTCCAATGATCTTCCATGAACTACCTGAATGGCCAATGATATTCACACATACAGGGGTGCGTAAAGCATTCACTTGACTTGACATAAGCGAATGCAACATTTGACACTTGTTGCAACAGAACGGCCTACAAGCTTTGTTTAGCACAGGATCAGGTGGCGTTTTTCTTAAATCTGTGTTTAGGTATGCGATCCGATTGCCGTGTTCGCTTCTGAGGCAGATCAGTGGGTAAAATCGGTCGGGACAGGGTCAACGAGTTCGTATGGGGGGGGAGCACTTTATAAGGCTCCCCCTCTCGAAAAGAACTGGGGCGAAAATAGGTCACAAGCATGGAAACAGAAAATGTGCAGTCAATTGTCTGCAAGAATTATCTTGTGCGATCGCCACATGAAACATCTGTACAGTCTGCACTGTGAATGTTGATTTTTCCCACAATCTTAACTATCTCATTTTTCACAACTAGTCAATTCGTTTTTCCGTGCACGATTCACAATCGATATGATCATGACCGCGTCAGACTATCCACTTACAGACTGCCAATCGATCGTACATACCCGCGGTCATTTCTGATTTTACTCTGTGATGTTCGGCTCAAGCAGTCACATACACAGTCAAACCGTCCCTCTCTCACTCTCTCTCTCTCTTGCACACAAACAAACCAATTTTGCATCAAGTAATTTCACGCACATGTATCAGAGGCACTTGACTGTTGAATAGCCCAGACAATACACGTCCCAAAACTGACTTGGTGTCCTGTCGTTTCCTCGACTTAAACGGTTGGGAACATAGGGAATACAAATCCCATCACAAATTGTTGAGCCCGGTTATCATTGTGCGCACATTACACTTATATATCATGCCCGACAACGATTCCCACGACGTCCACGCCATTTTACTTCAACTGCCTACATCCACCCCAAACGACTCTCGTGTTTCGCTCCTATAAATTGAGGCTATTTTCACCACTCGCCACATTAGCAACGAGCGCACTTGTTATTCTTACGTGGTCTAATCCTCACGATTTGATGTCGCTGCTGACGTCGAAGACCTTTTAGGATCCTATTCCAATCGGTAATCCTTAGACCCATCTCAAAGAGGTTGTCATTGAGCACACTGGAAAATCAGCTGGTAAAATGCTCCGAGCATTGTTCAATTCAGTTGAACTCGGCTACCAAAACGGCTTCCCAGCTCATGCATCATATGAAACCCATGCTGGTTGGTAGCACAATGGACAATGTATTTTTCTGAGAGATATGGGTTAATAAACTACCTCCCCCAATGCAACAGATGTTGTCCATGCTGGATACGTACGAACTATCACAACGTGCCGACTGGACAATGGAATCCTATTCATTCAATTATTCGTGTTCACAACTAACGTCATCCAGTACCGACACGAACGAGACCTCTTCCATGAACTGTCCAGAAACTGCATCATATACGGTCATCAAAAAATCAATTTCCTTCCAACTTGAGGGTTGTTGCGCTGATCCTCGCCACTAAAATGCCCCATCTGTTCAACCGAACACCCACAATGATATAGTCAATCTCAAGGAAAAAGTACGTGTTATACAGCCACGTGAACGCCAGGTGGGGGTCGCCATGGCTACTCGGCGACATTCGTCGAAACCCTTCACCAGTCAGCCTCGTCCCCGGTCTTGTACACGTCGCTCACACGCATAGTGCATGCATTATCTAACTTTCGGCCCAGGGGCTCGCCAGTGTTGTTTCTCACAACACACGCCGTCAAACAGGTCGGTTAAAGAAACCGTTGGGAGTTCATTGGTTGCTTTTGATTCCTTCGATTAAAACAAATCTTGGGTGCTGATTGATTGATTCCGCTCGGTTAGGTGACGGCGACTGTCGGTGGGTGATTGGATGATTTCGTTCCGTTTCGTCATTAACTGATTGGGCCACTGATCTCTTTCGTTGGTCACAGCCTTGTTATCGATTCTGGGTAGACAATGACGCACTGTCTGCTTACGGAACTAGACGGTTTATCGATGCGTCAGCCACTACCCCCCACAAGTACCATCTGCAGTGCAATTGACCCAACACAACCTGGGTCTCAATGACCTTGTGTGTTGATGACATTCGTAGTATGGAATTATGGTGCCGGTAAATTATTGATGACTGAACTTGACCTTCAGGGCGTAGCCATTTCATTACCAATGCAGTTCGTAGTATCCGTGTGGAAGCTACTGTTCGCATGAGAGATTGAGACGCCAAGTTTGAATAATAAGAACCGCAGTGTTCAATATCACCTGAGGTCGAGATGTGTCGAATCCGAGGTAAGTATCTCGAAAACGGATCGTGGAACATGATTACTGGAAACTTCGAGTCCACTGGCTAACGAGATAAAAAAAAATCCATCCAGTTTTGAAGCGCGAATCACTCGGTTCAAGTTACGAATGTTTCTGTCTCAGTATATCGCTTTGAATCCCCAGTTACAAATTTGGTATTGGTCACGTATATTTGGATTTTATAAAGCGTAAACTCGAATGAAGTGATACGCACTAAAAAAAAGTGGTTGTATGAAGTCGATCCGATTGGACAAATCGCAAAGCAGGGTCTCAGGAAACAGGATCAGTGATGTCGAACATTTACTGCCGATTAGGCTGAACTGCAAAATTTAGCAAACTTCATTTACAACCAACGTGACGGTTCGAAGAATATGGAGACCTAGGCTACGAACAACAGCTACAGCTGTCAGAATTATTTCCTTCAAAATTATACAAAGGCGGTCTCATACAGTCATTCCAAATCCTCAAGGCGAATTCTGAAGTAAGAGATCTTAGGGAAATAGAGAAAAATAACTTCAAGGAACTGATGATCATGAAAATCCGAGACGCGTCAAAAAACCAGTCTTTTGGGCTAACCTGCTTTGGAGACTATCACAGAAGCGGACACTGTGACGTAATTCAAGAGCAGACCAGATGAGGCCTGGGCGAAGATGTCTGGTCGAATAAGTGGCTGCGATCCGATGTGTAAATATGAAGACTGATTATGCCAACAGTCTTACCCAAACCATCCCACATCGCCCAGTTGTACAGCCTTCTAGGTGCCTTTACTCTGAATCCAATTTCTTGCGAACAATTTAGGTGGATAAACGAAAAGACAGTACTTGACTGGCAACAACTATTTCCAAAGTTTCATGAGAATAGATTAAGAAACTGCCGGTCTAACCCTGCTTTCAGTCCATCGTATGGATAATACCTGGGTTTTCGTATTGTCACAGCGCCGTAAGATCCTTAGGGCTCGCCGGTACAAAACGCCAAATAGTCAGGCACCTAACAACAGTTCGACATCACCAGTAATCTAGTTCAGTGTAAGATGTTACATTGATACTGTCTGTCAAGGAATTAAAAAATCTTCAGGGTCCCGGTTTATTACTTTGACCGAATGATTCGCCATGCAAAGCCAAAATTCCAGTCACCGTTTTCATCCGAGTTGTTCGTACCGATAATCAGAACAGATTCACCGAGTTCTCCCTAACAATGGTACAGGAATTTTCAAATCCTTTTGTCTAAAAACAATAAGTTCGGGCACTGTTATAACACTGATGAGGTTAGGTCTTATATGACTAATGAACGTAATTTAATGAAGCCCGACTGGCGTCTCAAAAGATTAAGTGCACGGAAATAGGTCTACTGCAACATTTGTATACTATTTGTTGTTTCCCACGGGCAGCCTTAGTACACAATTTCCACTTGCAATCCCCGATCACACCGGTCTTCCAGTATAGAGCTGGACGAGTCAGTAAACCGTGGGAGAGGGGCCAGTGTGCTGCTTAATCAAACTCCACGATATTCAGGGTGCCAGTGTCCCGGTCAAGAAACATTCGGGTTCAGTTGGGTGGCGTCCGGCTAACACGGTTGCTGGGTTTTGTCTGATTTCACGGACTGTCCACACGTACACCAGACCATGCGTCGAACTTGAGACAGCATGTGGTGTGGAGGTAGATTGGTTTGGGCAACCTGGCTTGACACGCTAACGCGGATTATTGCCTTTATTTCAGGGAGGCTTTGGGGACTACATATTACACGATGGACCCTAATCAATTGCGATCAATTACGACAAATAATATACGAGAACTAAATTATTCGAGTTGAAGGGCAACATTTCTATAGTACGTTTTGGAATATTTTTTTTTTCGTTTGTTCACATTACGAAAGAAAAGTTATTATAGGTTACATTTCCGCTAATGAGCCACGTTTTGGAAGATTTGTAAGTGCTTAGTTTATTTAAATTAGATTCAAATCCACATGAAATGTCCAAGGCCTCCGTTACGGCCACGTGGCACTAGAACGCACGTGATACGGAGCTTGGGTGTTGTCCAGGTGTGGGTTCGAAATCCGCCGGGTCCAGCGACTCTTACCGTCCAAGTGATTTCAATAAAAGTCAAAATCGTCACATTTGGGCAAGAAACTGGTTGATATTTTTATATCACATAAACTGGAATAACTGAAAACGAGTTTTTACGCCACATGTTTTATTCTCGATGTGTTCTGCGGGATTCTTCAAGCAATTCAAACGAGTCAAACACCCAGCCTTGCTCCATAAACTTAACGGTTACGTGAAGATCCGTACAACATTGGCCCTGGCAAATGTTCATGTTCAGTGTCTTGATGAGTGCATATCCAATTCAAAATATCCCAAACAATATCATACCTTTATGAAGAGGAATCGGATTAACATCACTACTGTATCTTTACAATGTCAAGCGCTCAATGAGAGAGATACCGAGTCAAGTCGAGTACCGGAAATGGAGCGTGATTTTGTGAAATCATCTACAGTACCTGATGAGCTGACCTCAGAAGAAAAGGAAATGTCCGTTGCCTATGTTCAATCAATTGTTGACAAACAATTGGAACGGATCTGTGGTAAACTTCGGAAACATATCAACCCGAGCAAACCGATTGGTGATATCTCTACAGACCCGAATAAATTCGTCCATAATTTGTCATCCATAAGTCTGGATTAGATATCAATTGAAATGTTATCCCTAGGGCCAAAGTTTTCCTGTCTAACCAATAGGACTAAACAACTGGATATGGAGGTTGAGTTTGAGAGCCTGTTTGATCAGCCATCAGGTCTTGTTCCGTCCTCGTCGCAAGAGTCAGAGAAACTGAAGTCCACTTTTGTGAACTCATGTTACAAATATCGCTAAAATAGGCCACTGATAAAAGGATTATTAACGTCGGAGAATCTGAAGCGCCTCAAAGAGTTGCAGGCTAATACAGAAATAACGTTGTCAAAACCAGATAAAAGTGCTGGTATCGTAGTTCTCAATAAGTCGGATTATATAAAGAAGATGAATGTGATAATGAATGATGACTGCAAGTCTATGAAGACCCCATCTGAGAATGATAAGACGTCTCAGATAGAAAAATCAATTTCAACGAGAATAAGATCCTTGAAGCAGAAAGGAATAATCAACGCGGTGACCTTCGAAAGGATACGACCGACAGGAACGGTAATTCCCAGATTGTACGGTCTACCGAAGATACACAAAGAAGGCGTCCCATTGAGACCGATTCTGGATATGTGTAACTCTCCATATCACGCAGTAGCCAAGTGGATGACTGACTTATTGGAACCAGTAAGAGTGGCAATTTCTAGACACAGTCTACAAGACACATTTCATTTTATAGAAACTGTGAGGAACCTGGATCTAGAACGAGAGCGAATGTTATCACTTGATGTTATTTCACGGATCACAAATGTCCCAATCAGTGAAACAATCAACTATCTGTGCGATTAAATTCAGAGTAACGGAATCAATCTGGGTATCCCGTTGGATGAACTGAAACAGTTACCATATGTCTGCACACATAATATCCAGTTTCAGTTCAATGGTGAAATCTACCGTCAGAAGGACGGAACGGCAATGGGACCACCTTTGGGACCTCCGTTTGTTGATATTTTCCTGGCGAAACTTGAAAATAATCAACTTGAGTCCATAATCCGAGATTTTACCGTGTACCAGCGAGACGTGGACGACACCATATGTGTGCTAGACACCAACCTGGACACCAACCTACTTCTTAACAATTTTAACGCTGCCCTTTATAAATGTTCAATTTACTTCGGGAGAAGGAAGGTACAATAGTCTGTCGTATTTAGACGTATGAATAAGCCGTCGGAGTGGTTTTTCCGTCCAATTATCAATGCATAGAAAAGCTACATGGAACGGACAATACATTCATTTTCACAGTTTTCTACCCCTCAAAATGAAGAGGAATCTCATACTTGCTTAGCTGATAAAGCAAGGAAAGCCTGCTCCGAAGACACAGTAAGAAATGAACTCCTTTTTCTGAGGAGTATTTTCTTAAATTACGGCTATCCTGAAAGGTATATCGACAGGACAGTGCAAGGAAGTGAAGGAAAATCAAAGGAGATAGAAGCCGCTAAGGAGGTTCTATGTTTCTTTTTCCCATTCAAAGAGGACACGGAAGCTGAAATTATTCAACGAAGATTATCAGGAGTAGTCAACAGAACATTCTACGCTGCACAGTTACAAATCCTATTCGTATCCAAACCGATAGTGTGTTTTCGATTGAAGGACATAGTGACGAACTTTGCAACCTCTTTTTGTGTGTATTCATATACCTGTTCCTATGGAACTAGGTGCATTGGTAGCACAACTCGGCGCTTATCCGAACATGTTCGTGAACACTGTACGGCATGGTTGAAAACGGGAGCAATTAAGACAATCACGAGTGCCGTGCTCACACCTTGTTGAGTCAAACCACTCGGTAGAGGTGATACACGCTTTTCGCGCCATTTACAAAGTCCGAGGAAAGCAGTGAAGACTTGTCAAGTGTCGCATCTTAGCCACAGCCGGAGCTGTGAGTATCCTTCTCTACAATTCTCCCCTGTAGGCTCGAAAACAATTTTTGCAAGCACTTCAACTTCCTTGGCCCACATCTTGTTCCCGAACACGTAAGCAACCCCTTGAACATTCCACACTGTGATAAATTTCACATGCACACACGCACGTGCAGAGACAGATTTGGATTATCATTCCCTTTTCTTATTTTGTGAGTCACATATATTGTTGCGTATTGGTATGTGTACAAATAACTGGAAACGATCTTGTTCGCGACGTTGTTTATTCTCAATGTGTTCTGTGGGAATTTTCGGGAAATTGATCATGATTAAAGTTTGCTACGTATGACATGAAACTCACTTTCGTTTTACGCACCAGCCGTTTGGCTAACTCGGTCGAATTCCAACTCCAGTTGAGTTGTAAACTTCGGCTGTCCATTGATGACGGAGTAACGTCGAACGCAGACAGAATACGTAAGCCATCCACAGGTGGCCCACTTGGGTGGGGCATTTCTCTTCACGTTCCGTAAAACTCGACTGGAGCAAACAAAACTGAACACCGCGTGTCGATGCGCTTCTCAATCACACACTGTAGATATGTACGTAACAGTTTGAACAGATTGCAACCGATCTGAACAAACGAAGAAGGAAAATACAAAGTATGCGTGGTTAACAGGAAATATAACCGTTTCATGAGATCAATATTTAAGTGAAGGTTCAAAAAGTTGTGGTGGGTAACTGTTACGACCGATTTGTCAGTGAGTCACATTGAATTCTCGAAAATACGCGCAAACGAAGCGCAAAAGCATAACAAACGATTTAGAAATCTTTTGGTTGACTCGTCTTCCTCAATGCGTCAAACTCCTTTCGGACAACCTGATAACTCGAACAGGGCAATCAACGACCTGACAAATCAATTTGGATAAAATCTTATTGAAAACACAACATGGCAAGCAGGCTCAATACAATGATTCTTGCATGTATTAATAAATTTATTCTATCCATATTATAGCGGAACGAAAAACATGTTGCTGAACTGCGGTAGAATCGATGGAGACAAGTAGTACAGGAGTTACACGCGTGGTTCACCTTTGTTTCTGAACCGAGAAAGAAATCAGTCGGTCCAATTAGCCTGACCAGTGGATCTCTCTTTGTATGTTTGAGGGATGGGACGATGTTAGGCCGCGAGAACTTTATCGCCTGCCCAAACCGTTTCTAAGTACATAACACGGACAACATTGCTTCGAAGTACCGGGGGAGACAAAAGTTGGTGCTTCAAACTAGATTTTGTGTTTGCGGATATGACCAGCTGTACCGCATCTTCAGTCATTTTCTTTCGCCGAACACTTGAAATTATTTTAACACAAAATATTGACCATTAGCTTCAACGACGGTCATTTTGAGGCCAATCGGCATTCGATGACAGACGAGTTTCAGTGTGGCTCTCCTAACTGCAGTGAACAACGATATCCGTTTTCGATTATTTTTGTTTACGAGAATAGCGTGTGCAAGTGTTGAGGTATGTGCTGAAAGCAGTACATGTTCAATGGTAAAATGAACGTGACACAAAAAGTCTGTTGACTTGGTCCACAACCTTGTCAGTAAATAAATACGTTGGGAGATATGGTTATGTGGCAACTAGTGGTGCTCTTGTACTCAAATACTTTCTTCACCCAATCGATGCCACCACCCTAAGTGCAATTCTTATTTTTTCAAACTACTAATTTGTTCGTTTTTCAAATGAGTTTCCTGCTGAGAAATAATAGCCTGAACTGCTGCACACACTGACGGAATAATGATTATTGGCACTGAAACCGTTTGAACTGGTTCACCTGACTAGTGGTAGTAAAGCAGTCATTGCGCAGAGGCTGAAACTTGGAAGTCTGTGGCTGGAATCCAATCAAGACCGATCTCTTCACTCTGACAGCTTCCAGCTGGTCTCGATCACTGTTCCGAAGTGTTTTTACTAGTTATGCATGGTAATTAAAAGGAAAGAAAACCAGTATTCTTAATATTAATATTATTATTATTGTTATTATTATTACTATTTTTGATGTCATTATTATTAGTAAACACTCAGCTTTGCAACTAAGCGACTTGGTTTCATTTATCCCATCTCGGACTGAGTCAGAAATGAAATAAAATTCCGAATAAAAGATGTAAACGGAAAGCTGCGAAAAATGCATCTTGTCCTTCGCCAGTTCCAAATAGTTTATCTGAGTAGGATCAGACGGATAGCCTAGGAACACAATGAAAGCCCAAGGAACGAATGGGTATTATGCAAGCTAGATCAACAACGCCCTCTTCGTGCCAGACTACAGGTGTTGTCGAAATTCGCCAGACCAACTTTTCTCTCCGTAATTAATTCCTCTTTCCTGAACTTTCCGCAGTATATCATAACACCAGGCTAATAGATAAAATACTACAGAACTTTATGTTGATTACGATGTTTCTGCTGCTATTCCTTGACGATTGAAACTATGTGACCTTGGTCACCATGGCAAATTAGTGTGGAATTCAGAAGCCCAAAGTTAGTTACATGTTGAATATGATTTATCGATAAAACAACGAATTAAAATGTGTTACGAATAATTTTTGTCATAAATAAATGCTCACCCTACTAGAAACGTTTCTTTTTTCTGAACTGTCTACTCTTTTTCTGGCTATCTGGTAGAAGCAAAAACAAAGCGAATATATTATAGAGAATACTATGTTGTTTAACAGTTTACCAGCCAACTCACAGTGAATGGTAGCCCCACTGGAGGGAACGTTTTCGTTTATTTCGAATGCGTGACCCGGAGCTCAAGGTCGTATGATCGCTGACCGTTAAATATTCAATTTGTGGTTTCGCTACGTTGAACAAATATTTATCGAAAATCCGAACACTGGGCTACTTCATCAAAGAGGAGGAGGAGGATGACATTGTGTGAGCCTACCGAATACATTTCCCTGATATAAAATCATTCCTTATTCTTCTTGGGAATAACAGCATGATTTTTCTCATTTTTCGAGTATAAACTGGTGTCACAACAAGATGTGTTAGGTAAAAACGAACACACCCGACCTTAACAACGATGTTAGTTGCGCCGGTATAAAAATAACAGCCAGAGAGCAATAAGTATTGGATCTGGGAACAGATTGGATAAAAAAAATCCCCTATATACCCCTGTAAAAAATCATAGTAAAATGTTTGCTGTTTTAACCTTTGGCCGATCGAAAGCCAATATTATAAGAACAACAAAGGTGACTAAATGTTACTACCACCGTAAATCATTCTGAACATCGATTTACTTTGGACGAAGTATGGTGAGACTGAAGGGGACCCAAGAACACGCCAGTCGTAAAAAGAAATTTCTCAAGAAACTCATTTTAGTGACTTTGAGGTCGCAAAACTCAGGACCCCGGTTGACATGAGATGCAAAAAAATACGAACCACTTCGTTGAAGGGGGTGCTAATAAAGCGATCCGGGACGACGGAGAATTCGCCGTGCTGCAAAGATGAGAGTTCCTTGTCGGTGACATCAGAAGTTATTCTAGGAAAACAGTCTTACTCTAGAATGATGCACCAGGTCATGTCTCACACGAGGTTGTGTATTTACACACAAGTGGACACATCCATTTGTGATAAAACCTGACACTAGCAAAACCAATGGTCAATTCAGTGACTCAGTTTTCCCAATTTCCTGATGAAAGTCACGATTTGAATGAGATTACAGATTTATTCCTTTTGCTTGAGGAAGGAGTTAGTGCAAGTGTCAAGTTTCAAATAGAAACTTTACGAGGTCCATGAACCTGTCTACTTTGCCCATATGAGTGATATCAATCATCTGATGAAAAGGAAAACAGTTAGATCAACAGCGTCCATCCGTACAATTCATTCTGGCCAGAACTGCAGTTATTGTGGTGGTTCTATGGCAAGACCAAGCAAACCCCATATAAGAACGCGCATATATATATATATATATATATATATATATATATATATATATATATATATATATATAAAGTTCACTAGGATCTAATTTGAATCGTTTGGAGTGTGAATGGATACTCTTCATTGAAGAGTCCACAAATGAATCAACTGTGATTTCTGTTAGGTATTCGTGTCTGGGTCACTGCTAACCCAACGAACAATGATGCTGCTTGTGCAAGCGCTCATATTGATAGTAAGTAGCATGTAAACGTGTGGACAAAATTTCCCCGGAAGCACACGACCGGTTTCGTGGTTACTGCCGTTCATGAGGTATGCGTACCCGATACTCTTCTGCCCATTCATCCTCATACTTGTACACTCCAACGTTATGTGTTCACTAGGATATAATTATATATATATATATATATATATATATATATATATATATATATATATATATATATATAATGACAAAGTTTGTTTACACACGATACGGAAGGACACCGTCCACAGTTTGTAAAAACGAGAACGTTGGCGTAATATTCCAGTCACGTTGTTTTTAAAGCTGGGACTGTTCCAGACAAGTGAGAACAGAAGTTGTATCGGCTAAGTCGACGTAATCAGTGCAATAAGGGGTGCAGGTAGGGGAACGAAAAGAGCGAGAGTAAATATCAGTTACAGGTGTTCCACCCCCAAATTATTGTACAATATACAACTAACTTTGGTTTCGCTTTATTTTCCACGTTATAATCTAATTTAATTACCAGTGCAAGAATCAAATATGGCTGAGGATTTATTAGATATCCTACAGTCACTGGAGTACAGATTTTGATCTGCACTGATCAGCAGTAAATAAGACTTCAGTAGTGGTATTATTAGCAATAATACTAATACTAATACTAATACTAATACTAATACTAATAATAGCTGCAGTAGTACTAGGTTTTCCAATAGTTATCTCGTGAGAGACTTTATCTGGGCAACCAAATACTATCCTTATTACCGAATAGAAATCAACATTTGTATGACCGTCGCATAAGAAAATAACTACCTCGTGCTCGTCAGCTCATCTTGTCTTTCATCGAGACGTGGCTTTGAAACTTCACGCACACACACACACATGTACGCACACACACACACACACACACACACACACACACACACAACGGAATATCAACCTTCGGAAGAGTTTTTATCTGCCGTGCAGCGGAATACCCCAATCGCGTGAGCATAAAAGCGCGTGGCAATTCTACTTTACCGTCTCTATTACGACGCGGTTGACTGTTCAGCTGGCTCAGTTCAAGATCATTTGTCCAATCAGTTGGACTGTTGTAAATTGGCAGAATTCAAATCAGTTCATCGAAATGAGTTGGAGTTCCTTTAATCCCCAGTTTTTTCCAAATCCTTCAGCTATTTAACTATCTTTCTGTCTGGAGTTGGTCCCCGTTCATTAACGTTTGGAGAAGTGGTTTTACTGCATTTGGAAATGATAGCTGAGTGGGAGACTGATTTTTATGAGAAATTGTTTGCGGGTGCAACTAGCCCATTTGACCACAACAGTCCAAATAAATCACGTTTATTCTTTTGCATTCGATTTTCTATTTGATAAAATTTACTTCGGTAGAATGTGCTATTCATGTCTCGTTCAATCAGACCATTCTGTAAGACTGCTTAACGATCAATCCACTAATACTAACTGCACTCCCGAGTCTATCAGTCTGTGCGCAGTTCATTATATTTGACCGTAAAAAAACTATTTCACAGGCCAGAGAATGTCATCAGTAAACAACTGGCCGGACATGACGGAGAGGTAATTTGTATTTAGTCGTTGAAATGTATCCGAAATCACATTCAGACAAACAGAAATAAAATATAGAGCTCGTTTGTAAAATGTCACTAAGAAATTACCGATAAATGAAAACTGCGGTCAGCTGACATAAAAATGTAAGAAAAAAAAATGTGGAACTCTGGAATAGGGGGATAGGAACAAGACTGTCCATACCGTACACGCATCAGAATAAATGGATGTTATTCTGCTCAGATTCAGTGAAGTCTGCCAAACGATGGCATTTATTGCAAACCTGGAGAGGATAAACATCCTCTTCATTCACGCTGCATCCTTAAGATTTCACCAAAATGGCACTGCATCGGAAATCTACATGCAGGGCCAAATACAAGTTTTGATACCACCCCCCCCCCCCTTGTCCCCCGTTATCCAAACGCATTAGGGGTCCCCGCTTATTTTTCCGAGAGTATTATATAGCCTTTATTCCTGAAGTAAAATTTTCGTCTCATTTTGCCACGAAATCACTGTATGTCACACATGTTCCCTGGGTCACGTGTTTGTTTTTGACCAGCAAGTTGATCGCTGTTCGAGCAAAGAAAACGAATACCGCAGCGCTTCCCGTCACGTGATGTTTGTTCCTTGATTTTATCCTGCCTGCTTCCTCGTTCGATGATCTCGAAACAAGGGACCATATTAGCAGACTTCTGCGATTTAATTTGAAGGCAAACAACAAAGTCCTAATGCAGTGCATCGAGCGGATGTAACCGTGCAGGTATTGTCGAAATTAAGGTAAAAATGTGGTTTTTGGAATGAATATGTCCTAGATATAGAACGTCACAACTTGGTACAAATTTTTATGCCAGTTTGAGTAACATGTATCAATTTATTCCACCAACATTTATGAACCTTGTCAGGGCGCTATTGTGAGTCTCCAAGTCTCATTACAGAACACGAAAAGAAAGTCGGAAGACAAAAGAAAGCACAACGCAACTTCCAATTATTTTTATTTCACCAAGTGATAAACCCTACTGGGCGTATAATGTTGACTTTTGCTAGCCCAAAAGATGGTTGGTAATAATTTACAAAGAATAACTTTCTTCGGATATATTTAGTGCCTTTTGATCGTTCCCTTTTTATTAAAACCCATAAATCATCATTATCCATGTCAATTGGATTGGCTTTGTCCACCGCGTCTCATTGTAACATCATTTTATTACGTTATTATTAGTGTGAAGAAAAGCATGTTTCTTTGCGGGAAAGTTCTGTACATATCTTTCACAGGAAGAGGCAAAAACGCAGTATCGTGTCTTGATCACTCTTTCATTTACTAGCATGGTGAAAATTTCCCCTGATGAATGAGCCTTCCTTCATAATTACGAAAACAAATTAGACATTTAACGGACTACACCCATTTGACCTTGACTTCAAGGTCATGTACTCGGGAAAAGGTCAACAGTTTTCGTTTTGTAAGTCTACCATCATCCTCGAAATTGACAATGAGCCATTAGGCGATACAGCTTTTTTCTGAATTTGTTTGCATTACCTTTGCTTCTTTCTGCTAGCCAGAAACGTAGACAACACTTCCCCTGATTCGATTTCTCCTGGCAGGCTCTGTATTTATGCCCCTGTGATGAAAACAACATGCGAGGAATTCTAATTTCATGACTTAACAAATTATTCATAGGTCGACGATTCATTGAATTTTGTCTGTCAAGCATCAGTCAAATTGATCAATGTTAACCACAGTCAGGCAAATTGTAACTTCGCACGGAATATCACAGAGCTAACGTGAACAATTTTCCGTTAACACGAATTTTATATTTCCAATCTTCGTTTATTATCATATGGGAGAAAAATACCAACGTACAGCTCATAACGAAAAAAATACTTTTTTTATATCATTTTTAACAGTACTTGTACGTTTAGTGCGATATACTTTCAAATGGAGGACAACACAAGAAACGTAGCCGTTTACCAAAATTACGAGAGATGACTAAACCAGTTCATCCGCAGCGCTTTGATCCAGCAAAACTCAAGAAATAATCTTACAGTTTTCGGTCGATTGTGACAGTAACAGTTGATTTTGTTTTTCGATCTACAGTACCTTCAATTTCACGCTATGACAATGTCGTGTACGAAATTCTCGCCTTATCGAAACGAAGCAACTCAGTATGCCCACTCCGTAGATCATTTTGTGGCTGCAATGTTTACCAAAAGCAGTACCTGCCTAACTCATTCTTTCTACGCCAATAGCCTGCGGAACATTCATGGTGAAACCAACCGTGCCCTGACTTGCATCCAATTATTGATTACCCTCTCTCTCTCTGTCTATCTATCTCGCTCTCGCTCTCGCTGTAATGCACTCGGTCGGAGCGAGCCCGTTGCAAATTTAGAACATGCACGATTTCGTACACCAATAAGTAGGCGACTGACGCACGATAAGGAAGCACAGCAAGCAAAAGTGCAAACAAGTAAAATCATGTGGTTGTAAAACCTAGATACAACTACCTGTAGAACAGAAATAATCAAACGACCGATTTTTTTCTTTCAGAAAAGTGGTTTACTCTTAGGATTGGATGAGCCGAATTTCCTGGTTCCTTGGTCGTTGAGTTTGACGTTCGGGTCTCATATGTTTCATCCCCGGCCGCGGTGACAATCAATGCATAGGTGATGTCAATTGGGCTGGTGGTGAAACGTTTTCAACCTGAACGCCAAGGTGAGCAATCAGATGTCTATGAAAACCATCAGTCTGAACCACGAACAACACCAGTGTTCCAAACCGGTGGGGACCAGTTAGTGCAAAGCGAGAGATAGATGGTCCACGAAAACCCTACCTGACATTGTCTGAGAGATATCTCTAGTCTTTGTAAAACAAAGCGAAACTCGTCTGATGGCACGCCGGTTCCATGATGGGCGGTGAACCTTTCGATTGTTAGACAGGGTCCCATGAACCTCCAGGAATGGATGGCAATATCTTCATGGCTAACGTATTCCCATCACCCGATACACTTAGTATGTTCTCAAAAGCGCGAGAGGCACATTAAAATATCTGAGCCAATCTCCGCATTAGGTGGTGTACCCACCAAGCGGTGTGTCAGAATTTGATCGGAGCTTCGGGCAGCAACATCTTGGAGAAAAACGGTGCTAACTGAGCTCTGCGTGCGAGAGGGATGTTCCGCGAGGACAACATAGACTGACAAACCAAAGACCCTACACGTATCGCCTAATGAAATCCATTAACAGAGGTGTTCTCATCAGAGATAGTACAATTCACAAAAGATGGTCTGATCAGAAGTCCGTATAGTTTCATGTTTGGAACGTATCTGCAATTTTCAAATAGCTTCGGGTGGATCGGACTTTCAAATCTATCAAATGCATAACGACAGGGAAGAAATCGGTAAAATTAAGCCTCACTATAAATCTCAGTCTTCAGAAATTCCAATCTTATTTTAGTGGGTAGCTCAACAAGCAATGCAGGAGTCCACGAGGTAATTTCATGATGATCGGTTGAATGTCTGGCATTTCCATTATTCAACACACTGGCAAGTTTGTTGATTTGTATTTACAAAAAACTGCAAACATTTTGCTCATAAGAAGACCTTTTACATCCCTTCCCAGCTAATTTTTCACAGCTCCTGACCCGTTTCATTGGGAGTTCAATCCTAACTTCGTTTAGAGTAATTGTTATGCAAAACTCGGTTCTACCACATCTGGTAGGAAAATGTTAGCAATACGGAAGAAAGTGTAAGCGTAAGTGTTTATTGTTCGGTCACACAGCTTTATCGGAAAAGATGGTAGTCAGTCGACGTTTCGGTTACCGCGGTTCACCTATGTACAGACCAGTTTGCAATCGAATGATCTTTTTCGATACTATCCGAACGGATCTGGGATCTGATACATGAAAGTGTAAGCGTGTCAACGGAAGGCACTTTTTGGTTTCGGTGTCAATGTTCTACTGTAACTTTCAGCAGTTGAACCCACTGAACCTCCGAAGCCTAGCCTCTACAAGTGGGAGACAAGGAAAGTGTCAGTAAGTGATAACCGATGACTTGGAGAAATCGCTCCGATTTTGGGCGAACAATTGGTCGGAAATTATCAGGTAAGGAGCAGAGTATGAAACACCCGAGGTTGACCACTGCATAGGACGCTAAATCTCATCGAATTATGATGGTTTGTAAGTGTGTTGTACGGACCACCAGATAGACTTTCCTAACACGCATTTTTGCTGAGGTGGGTCATCAGTGGAAGATGACTAACCGTGATCAGTTCATCACACGAAACAGCGGTATGAACAAATAATGTATCGGGAATGAAATCAGTTTGGTGTGCGTCAAAGAATCGATGCCCCGTAAGCGTCTGATGCTCGGTAACAGCTTTTTCGCTCTGTTGTCAAACGCTAAACTCTGACACATAGGGATCTGAACACATTGGTAAGTGGACTTGACCATGTAGGACGTGTTAGACCTCCGGGATAGGGTTCAGAATTTCACAGATGAAATGACTACAGGTCTTGGAGGATATGGCTAGGTGTGGCTACCATTTTTCAATGAACACAAGTTTACGCATGAGTGCTGCGGAAGGGATGTATCCCACGGAGTCAAGAGCAGGCTATTAGGGATAACTGGCAACCCGACCCTGAGAATTGGAGTGATAAGTTGCATAAGACATCAGTAAGCCAGTCGTGGTAATCAGCAGTTCAGAGGGTCAATTATCCCACTTCATACTCAGAGCACTCCATCACCATCGGTCTATGACCATATATTTGTAGGATTAGAGACAAAAGCCTCTGACTTCGTGTAGACTGTTCCAGTAATGTTTCCCCGAAGTTACCTCCTTGCTTCTTTGCGTAGGTTTGCTGTTGAAAGTTTGCCACTAATCAGAGACGAAACCTACAGTGAACCAACTGCTCCCAACCGCTATTTATCCACGCAGCTATCTTATCTGACCCAACGGTTATTCTCAAGCCACACTATCATAACTGGAAATTTTGTCACGTGGGGCAGCGAGCTCCTGTACGGTTGTGAAATCTGGTTTTGAAGCTAACAGCAGAAAATCCGTCTGTATTTTTCACATTCTAACGGTCACAGGACCAAATTGAACTGGTAACCCTCTAGTTACTGGGCAGTTGCTTTCTCTCCCTCTCTCTCCCCCCCCCCTCTCTCTTTCTCTCTATCAGCTGAACCATCGAGTTACAGCCAGCCGAACACGAAAAATGCAAGTGAACATCGAATGATGGCGAATCCCTAATGCAGTAGTACATAGCAACTATCCTAGTTTCAATCGCCGGACTAGCCTCGTCAGTCTTTTCACAACGGGGACAACATCACACCGCTAAACGAAACCCCAAAGGTATTCTGATGTAAATGTAGAATTTCTGGAAGATCAGATGTGCCGGATTAAAGTTACTAATGGGGAACTGGCTTGCATGATGATAATAGATTCCCTTGTATTTGCATTATTTCGGCTTCTCGTGCTAGGAATCAATTTTACAAATCTACCTCCATTGTTATGCTTATCTATCCTAAAGGGACAGTCGTACACTATCCGAACTGGTCCCACGGGAGTGAACAGTCCGTGTAAAATTGCTCAGTCTTGGTTTATTTGCCAGACAAAAAAAGGAAACTCTGATGCTCAGAAAATATTCCGTTCGCACGAGTTCATCTTACAGGAAAATAGTAACTTAGAAATTCTATTGATATTATCCTAGTGTGTTCAATAGTCGGCACAGAGTAAAACTGACCGAGTTCACAGATTTGAAAAGACAGAATACGAGTTACGCAATGAGGATCACTGTCAATAATAACTTATTAAAGTTCATTTTGGGCAGACGGTGTGCGGTGTCCATCACCGAAGGGTCAGACGAGAAGGTGAAGAATGTGAAAATCTGAAACACCCTCAACAAAGCTGAAAGTTGATGCAGAATTCACTCCTATTTATCATACCCAAAAGTTCAACGCTTTAAGCCGATGTGACAAACACGAGTGGATTCTCCAACACCTGGATCATTCTGTCTCCTCGTGTTATCAATAAAATCTACAAATCTGAAACCGTTTGGATTTGGACTAAACATGGTGGGAAAATTCTGAATGCTCTTTGGATTGTCAGCAAATATCTGCAGATCAGGCAGTCGGAAGAAGACTAACAAATTGTCATCTAAGAGTTCTTTAAAAAGGTGGCCTGAGGGAAAGATTTATGGATTGCTGATGCAGGTGGGAAGTAAGTAAGTGGGACGAACAGCACCGATCCGGGTGTCGTGCAACAACAACAACAACCCTGAAACAAAGACACTGGCTCCACCCGAACGTTCCAGACAGGGTCATACACACACACACACACATACACACACACACACACACACACACACACACAGTAGATCCGCCTCCGGTGTGCGACCTGTAATTCGTGGACAGTATAAGAAATAGGACAAAGTCCGACGAACAATGTGATCTGATACCTTGGCAAGAACACACACAGACTGGACGGATCGTTGACTTTTGTACGGAGTGTTCCAATTCCGCTCCAAGCACTGATCAAGTTATCGATGTGGTTTTTCCACACTGTGTGTTGATTCGTTCTTGTTTTACACTATGAAGGGTTGGTGCAACGGTGGTTAAGGAGCGGAATTCAAGCTTAGAGAGCCACGACAATAGGCAAGTCGATTTACTTTCGAAAAAAGTTCAGTGAGTCAGGCTAGCCACTGCGACGGGAAACGAAATGTTCGAAGCGGAGGAAGCACTACTGAATGAGGGGCTGGAATGGAGGACAACCATATATGGGACGGACTTTCGCTAGTGAATCAAATGATTGCACGAGCATCGAATATGGACAGCTCAGCAAGGTACAAAACAGTGCTTTATTCAACGATAGCTTTGGTTATTTGCACATTAATTGGAGTCGGGTGAAAGCAATGATCCTCTACGGAACCATGTTTTTTGTTACGACATCTGCCAGAACTAAGCTGGTCCATTTTCGTTACAAGTTTGAATCTGCTTGCTTGTAGAACCTGATTGAAAACAACGCCGTCTTCTCTGCTCCTTAAAAGCTAGTGTTAGTCAAATACAATCACAATTTGTTTGTGATTCTCCGGGTTCAAACCGGCCCTCCATGTCAATTTTTCACTCCAATTGGCTACGTATCGGTCGAAGAAATATTGCACGAAATTGCGCGGTGAGTAAATAGAGTCAAAAGATGACTTAACATGTTACACAAGCGAACTAAGGTTTGTTGTAGTAGAACTTTTTAGAATACAGGTTGTCCTGAAATAATCCAGACGCAAGATAATCCACGTGCTGTGCTTCACACAAAATCAGAATTTCACAGGTGTCCAGAAAAACATTACGCACCACGATGGCATGTAAATTGAGTGTAATGAGCAGGCTGTAGACCGCCATTCTGGTGTAGAATCTTGTCGATTTAATTACTGGGCTTCGACTATGGCGATTTTTTGTTGTTTTTATGGATCAGATACGTGCAACCCTCTCCCCTCACCCCTCGCCCCCCCCCCTCTCGGAAACAGCACTACTTCGCATATTACACGAGTTAATCACGGACGGATATGGATTCTCAACCGGCGGCGGGATTATTTTCGATGTAAACAGTGGTAACCGAGTCTAATCTGAGATCAGTAGTGACCTCAACGGTCCACGACTCGTCCAACTGAACTGTAGCTAGTCAGGCATTGTTTATTTTCGTTGTGCTCTGACCAGATTGAGGGATGATCACAGACCAGTAAAGTGATTCAAAGGAGATTTATTGACCATCTCTACGGGAGTCATCGATACGAATTCAGCCCCGGATTAACTCGGAAAAGCCGCATCCCTACCGATAGGTCAATAGTATCAATGTGGACTGGCCAGTCTAAGGACAATGAGATGTCAACGGCCGTATTGTGTGTGTGTGTGTGTGTGTGTGTGTGTGTGTGTGTGTGTGTGGAATCGACTCCTGATTGTTCAGTGGAACAGCCCTCGGCAAGGGAGAAGAACTGCTAGGGGGCCATTCGTATTTTTTAACGAAATGAGGACTTCTGTAAATTGAAAATAACTCACATCCCAGACAAAAGACCTGACAGAAAACGGGTAAATGTCAATGGGAACGAGAGAAACACGAGAGATGATAATAAGCAAACCGAGGTGTAATGTGTGAAAATTGTTCCCAAGCAGATTGGGAAGGATTACAAGAGAGCAGCAAATTAACACCGAGAGAAGACATTGGTGCATAAAGGAAAAAATTAAAGCTTGTCTGGCACTAAACTAGCTTAGTCTGCGAATTCCGAAGGGCAGTCAACATAGTCATTTACCCTTTCTAGAATATGCTAAGGCCATAGTAAATTTACACCAGGATAACTAACCACAGGTTCGTCATTTTTTATCGGACCGTGAAAAAATTAGTCATTGGAGTTGAAGCATTGCCAGTAAGTGGGTCGACGAACCTAACCGCTCAAAGCAAACTTCCCGAGTGCACAGGATTCACTGTATGTTTGCCGTGCCGTTTTCATCCCGGATGTGTACTAAACAAGCCCGATACACTACCACCCTTTAAATACGGGCTCCGATAGGCTATTATTGTCCAATCTATCAGCTTCATCATACCAGTCGAAAGCCTAAGTGAAAACTGTAGCGCATAAACCTGACGATGGAGTTCAAGACCACGAATGCAAGACAATAGATTTGTAAGTTTCAAGCTGATTCCGCCTACCTGTTCGACTTGAAAGCTTGTTAAATATCGGTCTACTTGAAGAAATGGGAACACCTACATAGGCCATACGGATTGATGCCTGGTTGAACGAATACGTCTTGATCATGCATTCTAGGGCCTGACGGATCTGACGGCACAGTTCAAGACAGGACAAAAACGAATCACGAATTGTAGCCACATTGATTAAGCATTATCCTACTGGGTTGGCAACAACCAATAGATATTCAGGCAACGGCGCCCTAGAGACCAACACTGTCCCATCTATCGTTCGGCCTTGTGGCTAATAAACTAACGCATGGGATTGCAGAAAACCAAATAAGTGATCACGTCTCACCTTGTGTCTTCATCTATACTCATCGTCTGGATCACAATGATGCAGTGCTTTAAATATGCAATAAATTTCTAAATCATTTCTTCCCGAACCGATAACCACTTCCTTTCAAACACCCTTGATTATTTTACAAATCATCGAACTAACGTTTTTGTGGTCATAATCAGGGACAAAGAATTTCTTTTTTACGGCACGTTCCATGACTCGGGAACTTAATTTATTTCAGAAAAAAAACAGAAGAAAGTGAATGCCTCTCAAAGACCCTATTCAATCGAGAGGAATGTCCGAACAAGAATACATTTTTCAAAGATTAACCCAAGACAACACTGAAATCATATTGCTACAGAATGATTTGGCAAATTTGTTCGCACTATAAGACCAGAATGAAATACGCGGTAGGCGATTGAATTGATTTCTTATACCAGGAAATATAATGACATCGTAATTTAGAGGCTAACATATACTTATTTCGCATCGAGAACTCTGAAAGTGCTATACGGTCAACGAACAAACGGCAGTGGGTAATCCTGCCTCCAAGATTCACGTATCAACCTCGAAATCATAAAACGGGATATGATGTACGAACTCCTATTTTATGGAAGTTTTAACTTACATCACTCGGTTTTTTATCATATAAATCGAGGAAATGAAAACACGCCATTTAAATACACGGATCGATTGAACCATATTTCGTATACCCTTTGGCTGTTTACGCATGCGCTGGGCGGGGTGTACGCCATAGCAACAAATGCCCACTGAATTGTCATAAGGGATGCTCGGTAAACTGGTTGTGAGACTAGTGGTACAAAATCGTAAAAGGTTTCAGTCTCCTGTTTCATACCGTTCCACTTTCCTCATTGAGAACTCAATTCTACCCACGAATTACCTCGTCTCGTGAAAAATAAAGAGTACGTATGGCATCAAATTAGCCTATATAAAACTACACAAAATCACACTTCAGCATATCACTGAATAACTCTTATCGGGCACCTCAAATTTTGACCATGAAAGAATGTGTGTACTATAGCACCAGGTACTTGTCAAAGGAATGATCCGTTTAACCAAAACTCCAATGTCAAATCAGCCGTGAAAGTCCAAAAAAAGGTTGGGAAATTACAGACCGCATTGATCAAAATGGTTGTTGTTCATATCTAGAAGAAACTTCCGGCAACGCCAGCAAGATTGATAATGATGGGTTAACTATGTGTCAAAAATATCCTCTATGTATTCTCTTATTAGGGAAAATGCCCTTTGTAATCAAAAATAAGAGTCAGCCATTCACTTTTATTCCCATCCGAAAAGTATTCAATTAACACAGGACATTTTCAAGTACAACACGCCAGATCCCATGTGGGTGAAATCCTCAATTGCATAAAGTAAGAAAACGTTGCTTAACACTTACAATGTAACAGATCACAGTTTCGAACAAACAGAGTTTTATCACTTCCGAATTGCAAAGAGGACCGTGTCTGACTAGACTGTGTTTGACTGATATCGATCTGATTGGTGGTTGTCCTCGGGTAGAATGATTTGTTTTATGCTGATCCAGTCAAGAGTCCACTGTTAGTGGTGAAATACATTTTCATCAACAGCCACATGGTTCAACGTTTATCTCCATAGGACTGATGAATAGATATGCTGGATAATTGGAAATGGAGTTAGGAAATCAATAGTTTGCAAAACATAAAACGGTAAACTTTGAACAAGTAGAAAGCAAAATTTAGAAATTGGTGATGTTGAGTCCAGTGATAGTTTAGTAAATGACATCAGTTCCCGAATGGTATACTTGATCTTTTGATCGTACAAGTTCCATCGTTAACCGAAGTGACATGCTCAGTGAACAGGCTACGAATTATCTGTGCGCTGAAGTGATTTTTCTTCAGAGTTTTCACAACAATGTGTTTTTTTCAGAAAACCTACTGCTTTCACTTTCTTGATGAGAGTCTAATTTCGCAAATTTACCCGATAGAAAATAACATGGATTATGAGGAAAGATCATAGATGTAAGTTATAAAATTTAAATTTAGTCCTAAAAGATTAAATATTATTTTTTCCAACCCGGTAATAATCGTGGAATTAGAACAGGTAATGTTCTCTCATTAGGCGGGTGCACATTTTCAAGGTCACTTGTGGAATCGAGGCCTTATGTAATATAGAAAATTCCGACAAATAGGGACTAGGGAGATAACCATGACTTTCGTATTGAGAAATTCGTCTCGACTGATAATAGAACGTTTACGTTCTAATCATTCGAGAATTAATGACTGGGTGCAAATACGGACGACAGTTTGATAAGTGACGGGATAAAGCTTGGGGCGATGAAAAACTGTTTCAGATGTTCCGGAACAAAATAGTTCAAGTTCTCAACAACAATTTGTAGGGAGCCCGTAATAAGTAATCAACGAGCTATCTATTTATTCTAGTAGGCATTGAAAGTAATTTGGTGTTCGTGGTTTTTTCAATCAATTTTTATTTTCGTTCTTTTTCAAAAGTAACAAGAAGACTGACTTGCTGGCCAAAATTTGTTGATCACAATATTATCGCCATAGGGGTTATTTTGCTGTTGGTGCTGTATTAGCAAAAGCATAGATGACGGTTTTATTTCGTTTATTCATGAACAGGTAGACGTAGAATCGAGCTGTACGCCGATGGGTAAGCAAGTAGGTACTGTATTTCCCAGGTACTAGGCCCTGACTATATTTTTAAGGATGCTTTTAATGTAAGCCATACCCGGAATATAAGCCCTAGTTGAGTCGACAGCTACCGGGTGATTCTAAAAGATGTAAGCATACCCACGAGCATTCAGCGATCAAATAAGTTGGTTTCCTGGACCTGAATGCGGGATGCCTGAATGCCCAGATTCTTGTACTAGTGAGCTCTTTGGATCGAGCGGTGCTTCGAATATTGGAAGAGGCCAAAATGGTGAAATGAAGAATATGATCCCAGAGCCGTCAGCTCCCCCTCTTTTTGTTTGTCATCAAGACAAATTGAGTGGAAAAAGAAAGATCTATCCCGTTGACCACAAGAAAGGAATCGTTAAGTGATCCCTGGGCGAGAACCTGGCGGCCTTATGCAGAGTGAAAACGCTTGACCTCCAAATTTTCCGAAAATGGAGAGCAGATTAGGACAACCTCGGTCAACAGGTGGGAGAAGAAATTGCTAAGAAAGGTAAGTGGGACTCAGATCGGCAACCACTACTTTCTAAACCGGAAGGCACTGTTTGTGAATAGATTGCTGACGAGAGAGTAAAGTGAAAATTGATCAGACGGGTACCTCTTCAATCTACAGTCGGTCCACCGGTTGGAAAAGTACGCGTGCTACCCCTATTTGGCAGTTTATCTAGACGGAAGGAAAGCCTATCTTCAATTTCCACGAAGGGTAAGAAGGATAAAATTGAACATACGCTAGGTTTTTACATTCTTACAATAAAAAACATCTGGTGCACTGAAGCGGTTTTGAGGGAATGGGTCGACTGAATGCTGTCTTTTATTTTGTGGGGTGATCAACGAGGTCTGCCAGTCTGTGATTCAGTTAACATCCACCGCACTAACTGCATGAGGGAATTTCTTGCCGGCAAACGAACAGATCAAATAACTATTTACTCAAGAATGATTTCATATTTCTGAAATCTTGTGTTACAAAAAAACTTCCAAGGACCTTTCGCTGAAAAATACATCTACGACCGCTTTGAAAGTCAGATGGAAATAAATCAGTGGGAAAACTTTGTGAAACCTGGTTTGAGGGAGGTGAATCCGACGAAGAACTTATGGGTGTTACCAATACGATACGTGGAGGCTACTTGATTAGCGAAGGCATATTAAGAGAAAACTATGTGGCTGGAAGCGAGATGCTGTAGCCAGTGGTTCTACAGGAGATGGAGTCTCAAGAGATCCAGACCCGAATTCGGGATTCGGCGAGGTACCTCGATATTCCAGAAGAGGACACGACTGTGTGTGGAAAAGCGTGGAATGGTGTGGATACACAAATGTAGATTTTTATATCGCAAAATAAGACATCTCCCGGAAAAAAGCCTCAATGCAATTTTGGAAGCAAAAAGGAATTATACAACCGGGTCTTACTATTGGGGAAACTCGGAAAATACGCAAACAGTTGAGTTCGTTAATCTGAGTCACCTGAAAGTCAGCGCTCTAGCCAAGCATACAATCGGATCAGGGCACTCAAGGCCTTTTGACACGCGATCTGATTGGTCAACGCAGTCCGGGATGGAGCGTGACTAGCACCAGAACGGTTTGTGTGTGCGATTGCTCGGCATGTGTCCGTGTTTGTGAGGAATATAGATCAATTGTCCTCAGAGTGTGCATGCGAGCCTACCTGCTCACACGATAATTTAAGTCCAGCACAACAACAGCCGTCTAGGATGAATTGATTTCTACCTCGTGGCTGATAAAGTTACATATATAGGTTACAAACGGTTAGTTTACGAACGATATCTGTGTGTCAAAATAAACTTAGGTAGTCACGAAAATCGGAGTTGCCTGGTTAAGAAAAGAAGGAAGTGGAATTGTTGCTGATCCGCGGTTGGCACCCTATGTTTGTAAATGTAACAGCCACGGGAACGATCCTTCCGAAAAAAGCATATTCGCTATTCGTTGTTTTCCTACGTGTGACTGCGGGCCTGAACCCATGCTTCGAGATGCATATCAATTTTCCGCACAGTGTACCTGCGAGCCTGTGTACATCTGCACACGCGAGTGTTTAAGCCGGACAGAACGATAACTTCACTGAACGCTAGTAGTTTCGGTACTGGATTGTGCAACAATGCTTTGACCTGACCCAGTGTTTCAAAGCATTGTTGCGCAATCCAGAACGATAACTGTTTAGGATTTAGCGAGTGTATATAGTGGTATAGTACTGTTCAATTAAGCATGGTATACCAAGGTGAATCAACGATCCATGGCACAGTCCGTGAAAACCCAATAACGCATACCGAAAGAAATTGAAATTAGTTAGACTGAAAATTTGTTTTGGTTTTTAATTACGAACCTTTGTGTCCCTGTAGCAAGGTGGAAGAAATAAACCACGAAAGACTAATGAGAAAGAGATGAGGAAAAGTCAGTGAGAAAGTAACTAATAACGTTAACAAGAATCTTCCATTCAAACACCTCACAGGCCTTCATTCGTGGCCTCCTAATTGTTCTCAGCATCATCCTCGATAGTCAACATTTTTAGGGATGCCAAATTCATTGTTGTCAGGTCATTGAAATTTGGTATCAACGGAAAATCCCAATTTGCTGATAGAGTTCGACTCCGGCGACATGTTTGAAGATGATCGAAAATAAGGATGAAAGAAAACTCTGAATAACAGAAAGCACATGCCCAAACGAATCCAGTGACTGGTCACTTCCCAACTGATTTATTCACCCAAGTATTCCCTTCAGTCAAATTTCGACATTATCTATGGGATAGGACTTTGAATGTAGAGATGTTAGAACACAAACCTAAGTGCGCCGTCATTCCGATAGCTGGACGCTTTCATGTAGACCAGTCTTGATGAACGGACAAGTGACTGGGGTGAAATGACACAACTTGAATGCTTTGAAGACTTTCGAATTTTCTGACCCGAATTTCACCTCACTGTCTTATCAAAGGTGTTGGGAAAATAAGTCCCCCTACAAATCGATGTCAAGGAATTCGAATCCGTGGTCAGTTTTCACCTACCTTGCTTCTTTTCGGAGATATTCAGTATCAACTTTGAAGTTGAATGGCGCGTGGTTGTACGGTATGCAAAACTGTACAGTTCACCTTCGCCGGAGCGCGTCGTGTTGTTTTAATCTTCGAAGTCACACAAAATTGTATATAAGCTGCGGAGTAGCAATGCACATTCGCCTTTGGTCCAGTACAAAACACACGGCTGAGCTGAAGGTCTTGTCTTCTGTGTTCTTCCTCGCGAGTGCGTGCTATCCTGGGATCGATTTACCAGCCATAGAACGAGAGTCGTGGAGTTGTGTATTATCAGTTTGGCGATATTCGGTTGGGATTACCAGTACAAGGGGAAAAGGGCTCAAAGCGAGAAAGCGCCAAATTTCTAGCTAGTTCCCCACGTGAGAAAGTTTTGCTCAACTTTTACGAATGAGAATGAATATGCATGAAAACATAGCTGTCGTAGAGCATCAAGCGCGTGTAGAAACGTCTTTTTCGGGACCGAGAATACCGCATTTCTCTACACTGGATAATCAGTTTGGTGTTGTAGATCGCATCGGCTGGGGGATGGAACAAATGTCAAAATTATCGCACCTCTCCGATAGACTATTCCAAGACACGGAACGACGTTCAAATGCTCCGTTTCCCGGTCCGTGTGAAACGGAAACGAACTTCTCAACTCGCTCAAAATGTTCACACCGGTTGGTCCGAAGATTAGACTAGACTGGGATTATACAGTATCAAACCGAATGATCAAAGTGAAACATGCAATTATTAGTGTCAACAGTACAGATTTTATTTTACAGAAAGTAGAAAAATAGCCACATAAAATGGTCAAATGCGATAGTGATTTTCAAGGATTATTGTTTTTGCAATTTCTACATAGTGGTATTTGGGAAGCAAAACATCTGTTCGAGACGTATCGTCTGTTTTCATTTTTTTGAATAATTTTTTCTAAACGGTAAAACAGAACCTGATTTGCAAATGAAATAACTTTCGAGAGGAATACAAATCCTAGAACTGAATTCTTTCCTAGATCTCTAAACTAGTTCTCAATCACTCTTTGTGATAATTTTCCCATTGAATTGCAATGAGTGAAATTCAAAGAACTCACATCAAGGAGAAGATGCCACATTGATCTAACGGCTAATGCTCAAAGGGGAGACACTGATAGCCCTTAGCTGATACTCTCCGTGACAAAACTTTGCTGCCTCTAACAGCAACAAGAGAGATACTTTTGGTTGAAATAGATGATGAATATGGTTAATCAGTGGGACACGTGTCTTCTAAGCTCTGATATCGATTGACAGATTGCATTCGGAAAATGGAGTTGGCACAACCTCGCTCACTTCGTAACCCAACAATAGCGATTCTGATCTGTGTAGCCTCCGTGATATGAAGTATGAACAGCTATACTCATGGCATTCAAATGGACAGCTTGCGCGAAAATGTAAATGCATGCACTGAATCCGAAAGCTTTGTGAGTAAGAACGCCATACTAGATCCTCCGTCGAGTCATCTTCTGAAAGATGACTACCAAGGGTTCAAGACCTATCACAGCTTATAGAAGAAATGAGGAAGAGAAAAATCCCGTTTCTCAAAATTTCACCGAAAATTCCAGGTTGCTGTCGCTGAGGGCTTTGAATGTGGCCGCGCTGTTCCATCGGCTTCGGAATTTATCGCACATTCATTTGCACATTCTCCGGTTTACTGTTCTACTTTTTCACCCAGGTCTCAAATAACTGTTGTGAAAATAAAGTAGTAACATCCATAGTAACCTGTCCCTGTAAAAGAAGAACATTATCTGATTGCTCGGTTCGTTCCGGAAATACGGTAAAGAACTAGTGGGAAAGAATTTTTAAGAAGTCCGAAGGCGATCGTAGAAGATACAGAGTGCGTCTGTTGGCTACCGCTCGTAGAATACCCACACACATCATGAACCTTCGCGTAATGATCAGCAACAACATTCGTTCCTCTCTTCAGTAAGTTTTGGTGTTGTCAGACCTGATTAGGTCTTGTGAATACTGTCAGCTCGGTGCAATCTCATAACACGAAACGAGGCTTCACGATGGCGTCGACCACCAAACAGCTGAACTGAGTGATTTCACTGGGCGTCGCGTGGATCGCAATGGAAATGAGGCGGAGGTGTCATCACATATCAACTATCAGTAGTGCCAACACGTCTAGTCGGTGTTTACGCATTCAACTGTATACATTAGTTCCTCCGTTATTGATTGTATACCTAAATATTTCAGTAATTTTCGCCTGAATGCGCCAGTAAACGTCCAGATTTCACCACAATGTTCTACCGATGGCTACCAATAATTTGTTGATTGCATTTCCTAAACTCCAGTAGACTACGCAAACTTTCCTTTGTGCATAGTTGCCGGTGATCTTAATCATTTTGACGTTAATTTTTATCATTTACGTCTTCCGAATACTGACTGGATGCCTCCTTAGACATTTTCTGAGTCAACAGTCCAAATAGTTTTTCCACCTCATGTCACTTCTATCTCGGCCCATCTGATCACGCTACAATCAGGGTTCTGCTTAAGATTTATAGCCACACCAATCACCGACACTTCATTCAATATCGTGACCGGAAAGTTCTCGAAAGGCAGAATTTTCGCAAAAAAGATGATGTTAAGTGAAACGATTAGTCAGACTGACTTTTCTGTGTTCTTAGACGCTGATGTCTCTGTGTCCTGGGATCATCTTACCAGTTATCTTAATTTTTGGTTTAACCTTTAATGTCCCATAGAGACTCTTTGCATTCACCCCGATCGTTTCTTATCCCCTGACCTTAAACGACCTGGTCACCGAAAAGTATACGCTTTTAAACGCTGGGGTTACACAAATGTCAAGAGCTTGACGAAATCAACCAAGAATGAGCTATCCAGACTGAATTAATTATATACACGCAACTTCACGGAACATAAATTCACAAGGAGACATGAAGCCTATTAAAAGATGTATGTAAAAGTTCATCCGTACGCCAGTCTGCTGCTGCGGATATCAAGGTTGTCAATCTACCACTCAATAAGGAAATTGGTTCTCCCACTTCCATATATGCCGAAGATGTCCTCTCAGACACTCCTTCTTTTTGCGTTTCCATCCACGTTCACAAAAAACTAATTCTTCTAAATTGTGGGAAGTTCTGTGTACCGGATGGCCTCAGCCCTATAATCTTCAAGAAGTATGCTCCCACTCTCGCGAACTGTTCCGAATTGTTCGATCAGGGCCTAGAAGACAGAAAAATTCCCGACTTCTGGGAGTTTACGGCCATCACCTCTGTTCCTAAGATGAATTTTTCTAAATTCCTTCCCACTGCTTGCAATTCAGTCGCTTTGGAAGTTTTTGAAAAGTTGGTTGTCCCAAAAGTGAAGTCTTCCTCAAATGATTCAGACTCCTGTCAGTTTGCTTATCGATCCTCACCATCCACCCGTAACGCCCTTGTCAGCCTGATACATTACATTCTCTCGTCCGTTGATAAAAATAATATAGTAGTGAGAATGTTTTCCCTTGACTTCAGTGACGGTTTTAATTATGCCGACAGAATCGAGCTTCTCTCTTTTCTATCCAATTCAGGTGTCGAGCTTCCCCTTGTTTTTCTCTGTTGGGTGACTGTTTCCGTAACCGCCAACAGTTTGCCCGTTCAAATGGTACCAGAAATTTTTCGTTGCCCCTACCGTTGGTGTCTCTCAAGGTGCCATAGTAACACCTACGTATCTTCCATTCCCACCCACGATAATAGCCTCCTTATCAAATACTCTGACGATGACATTCTTGGTTCTGACCTTTCGAAGAGGCGTCGCGGAAATTTCTGAATAGTCTGTTACAAAAAGTTTGGCTATTAATCCCTTAGAACGTGGTGACATTCTAGTCTCCTTTATGGGTGGCGATAAGTACTCAGATTTTACTGACTCGTGCACTCAAGCTTCAGTTAGTGGAAAACATTTGATATTAGATCGGAACCTTACCTGGTCATGGCAAGTAAGCCCCATTTTTACAGAGATCGGGCATTTATCCTTCTATGTATCGTGTTTCAAATTTCACTCTGTACCGATACACCTCATCAAACGCCTTACTGTTCATGTGTTCTATCCCACTAGCTCTATGAGTCCTGTCATTTTCCCAGGTCTGTTGCCGAAGGACTTCAAGATAATTTCTGGATCTCCTAAGTTCTCACCCTCTCGTAGTGGCATACCCAGACACCAGTTGACTCAACTCATCGTTTTCCCACAAAGTACAACCTGTCACAAGCTGTCCACTTTAGTGCTCACTGACTTTAACCACCTTACTCACGAGCATCTAGCTAAATGTGTTTCCTCTTCTGGTACATATTCCAGTTTTATACACCTTCCTGCGCGTACTCGAGCTAAAAGCTGGTCCAAGATCCCGTGCCTGCCAAAGTTTTGGACACAACCCCGAAGCTGTGATACTGTACCTTAAAGAAAGATTGAACTAGATACTCATCAGAACCCGATGTATCTTTCCCACGTTGAGAATACGTTATTTGGTCACGTGAAAGCTGAATACTCACCCCCACCCCCCCTAGAGGTGGATGAGGCGTCTTTTTGTCTTGTCTTAAACCCGTGACCGCCCAGACCCGCCCCACTAACGAGAGAAAGTTTCGTTGACTGGGCCGAGCAACCCGGGTCGTTCCCTCAAACTCAGTCTACTAGATGATTATCGATATGCGAAGACGACATGGTTTCTCGCAAACGGTGATATATTCCAGTTCAACCATTCTTTATCTATTCGATTTGTCAGTCGTATTGCTCTATGTACTATTTCCCGCAGCTGCCGAAAAACTTGCCTGTGACAAAAATAAGAAAATGGGTTAGGCAGTTTGAAAAGAATTGCAGTGTTTCTGCATTTTTTTATTTCATGTTTTTATGCAGAAAAACTCACTTGTCATTAGTCTGACAATGAAAATTCATCTAAAAGCAACAGATCATGTGCTTCACAAATACAATTTGCCCATTTCCTGCTCTCGAGGTCACCGGCTTATGACCGTGTATGGACATCTCTCACACCGATTATTAGTAACAGCAAGCGTTTAAACGTGAAATGGTAGATTTCTTTTCCCATAAACCTTATTCCCATGCTCTTGGAATCATGGTTTTACAGTTTGGTTTACGTTGGAATACCAGTCAGTCGCTCCAACTCCGTGATCAACAACGGTTCAAACCAAAATGAGTAATTATTCAAATGACAATAGCAGACACGTTGTCATACGATGTGATGTCGATGGTAAATATCGGTGTAGGAAAAGAGAAATTTGGCCAATTTTGGTTGTTGTATCAGTTTCATATCAAGTTAGTCGAGTCCGTATGCTCCTAATATGTGAGCTTCACATTTGGGGTGTCGGCAAATCCATCATCAGTGCGCGCTGATGATGGGACGTGTGTGGTCCACTTTGATCACGCCTTGAAGATCATCGGACTAATGAGACTGACCACGAAAGTAATACGCATTGAATTCGCACAAGTATAGGTTCAGAAAAACCCAGGAAGAAGCAGGTGCCCAGTGCTTTTTTATGCTTTCGAATGATGATTGGAGTGTTCATGCTGTCCTGACGAATCCGCATTTATTTGCTACTTTCTCACACAATTTTCGAAGCAGATCGCGATACGCCTTTCAAAATATGATATCCTTTCTGTTCGGTTGAAGGTACTGATCCTCTACTTGAACAAAAATTCAACTGACATTATCCAATTCAGGCGAGCGACTACAAATGTGAGACTAGAACCAGTTTAAACGAATAATTTCTCGATCAGTCAGAATCAGTCCAAAGCGACTTTCATCACTTAGATGGCACACAGTGACCATTATTTTCAACAGAATGATTGTCTGATTTGGTATGATGGCCTTCCCGCATATCTACCCGGGTCACTGACCAAGCGAATCATTTGTTTGGTTGTTTAAATAGAGTCTTACGACAAGAAAATGTGACATTTTTTTAAGTAATATACGAAAACAAAATGAGTCTTGGAATCAAAAAGTTAGCAAACAAGTTTATATGAGAATCCATCTTTGGGCTAATATAGTTAAACTGTGCTAACCCTAAGCAATATTCTATCTACTCTAGTTTATAAAACAACGGCTCTTGGCGTTTGACTTTTGGATGTGAAAAATGCTAGTGAACTTTCCATGATACAAGATTCAGGCTCTCAGTGCCAGTAATAAATTCTAGGAGTATTATACAACTTATGTACTGTAATCCTATGAGTAGTCTTCGTCCGCCGAGGGGAGATCTATTGAGAAGTTACCATGCGAGGCCAAGTTAGAGCCCGAGACTTCCAGGACTGAGGCTCGCCAAGATGACCGCATGACCCGCAATAGATCATGCATATGCAACGTTGGATTGTTTACTAGTAATCACTTGCAAAGTTAGTCAATGTGTTAATTCCGAGAGTTATTGAATTCTGAGTGTTTGGTAAGTGGGAACCAATTTGTTGTGGGTAGTCTTGGTGATAGTCTTCTGTGGGGTGTTATGTAGTCCAGTGGAGGTCTTGTGGAATGACTTATCCGAAGGGCTGTCCCTGTGAGTCGAATGTTCCTGGTGTGTGTGTGTGTGTGTGTGTGTGTGTGTGTGTGTGTGTGTGTGTGTGTGTGTGTGTGTGTGTGGTGTAAGAGCACGGAATACTGCCGACGGTATTCTTTCGTTGAGCGAGCAATGTAGACGCTGGGTGTAGCCCACAGTATTGATTTTGTTTTATACAAATCTGAGAAGCTGGTAATACACTCGCTGATGTTCGGCTCAATGAGTTCCCTGTTTTTGCATCGTTGCACTCTGGACACGTGAAACCCCGTCCTCTCACTGCGTCCGTCGGAAGAGCCCTGTCCGAGCAGACTGTCTGTCATATTTTCACTGATGAGAACGTACTGTCGTTTGCTAATTCCCGGGAAAGTATGTTGACTGAATCAAAAGGTCGTCTTATCAACTTATAAAGGAGCTGAGGTTGGTCTAGTTTTGTGTGATAAGCACAAATATCATCTCTTGTAAGATTTTTGACGACCTCGTGTATTCAAAACTACCAGTCGGTCTCTCAGAATGTATCAAGAGTAATTCGAAACCGACATTTGACACCATATGAAGCAATTGTAATTTGACTTGTCAATTCATTCCTTTGTGTTCAAAAAAGATTCGAAAAGTCTCTTTGGCCCACAAACAAGACGAGATTCTTCACGTGATTTAGTGATGTAACTGGAAGTGACCGCATCTAAGTACCAATGAACTCAAGGTCATACGTTGCCCTTTTAGCACTTAATCGCGATGAGTGTGAGGGAGTACTGTTTTCGGTTGATCGTGAATCCACGTCACAATCAAATTATCCAAACTCACCATAGAAAGTTCAAATGTGGAAAGGGCCCACTGCGATAAATGTCTTATCTCATCAGACCTTAAGCGGGTCTATCTTGTAAAGTTGCCTTTATTTAAGATGAGAATGCTGATATTTTGCATCTCCCACCTGAGATATATGCTTGCGTCTAGCCACAACATTTTCAGATGCATTCGTTCGCTGTGTTATGTCACTGGTTTAACTGCACCCCTGTCATGTCCCCTGGTATGTTTGTCAAAGACTTTGTGTGGAGTAAAAGATTCCTTTATTGTATTTGTAAGCTTAGCAACATACCCTACTCTGAATTATTGAATTTCTTGGGGAAAAACCATTTCTGAACGGTTGAAAGTACTGTACTTTATGATGACACACCTGCCGCAATCATCGCTTTCTCCCTCTCTCTATCACTCCACCAAGCTGATATCTTCCTGAGCCAAAACCTTGTACGATTCGGCCAAATCATAACGAGCAACTCTTCTGGTTTCCAAAGAATAGTTTGTGAACAAATTGACAGGGAAGTTCACCTAATCACGACTGTTCTTTCTCCATCTGATTACTCACTACCGAACCGGCCTCACTGATTTAAACTTTGCCTTTTTGTTAATCACATATCTTACAACTACCAGCAGATGGGATTGATAAATTTTCACTGAAAATATGCCCTTTTAGGATAAATTAAGTGCGTATTTGACCTGACTTGAAGTGCACTTGATTATCAAGTCCACATCCCTACTTCCTCCACTCAACAACCACGCAGTAGGTGTCGCACCTACAAACAAATCATTTTACGTACTTCGTTTCTATTACTGTATCAGCCAGTAGATGAAATTATCCAAAAACAGTCTAATTTGTCATATTTTTTCGTTCTCAATACTGTGACGGCTATTTTGAGTGAAATGTGGCAATTTGACAAAACTAAAGTTCTCTCATTTGCTGGTGTTCTCGAAGAAATCGCTGATTAAATTTGTGTGCCAGATAAAAAAAATGTCAGTCAGCTCAAAACAAAAGTCTTGAATGTCTGGGAGATGTTTGACGTTGAGGCAAAATTGAATTGCCGAACCGGGTAAAGCTAATTCCATAATTTAATTGAACTGGTTAGGAGGGCAATGTTTGGTTTGGGTAGCAATTCCTACAATTTTCGTGCTTAGAATAAAAGGCAGTTGATCAAGGTTAGACGAATGTCAACTTCGTTGTGTTCAATAGGATTGCTTTTAGTTGAAAAACATTCGAAATTTTCAAGTTATTTTGATGGTCTCATTATTTTTCTACTCTAAAAAGGCATCTGAATATGTCGTTGCGTTTGATTCCTTAAAAATAATCAGATATCACTCTATTTTGCAAGTATTTGGGCTGATTCTCAAAGTCACCCCGTTTAGGTTAAAGAAATCACGTGCATAGATGACTGCATGGTACTATACACTCTTGATATTGACAAAAACAAAAAAGTTTCCACGGAGATTACGTCCTTTTCTCGTCTTATCAAATGGCCCACCACTTTGCGGTCGTGTTATTTAATGAAAATTTTTGGCGCGAGATCACCATACTAAATGAAAATAAACAAATTTCGTACTTCTTTTCTAAATTACTCTAATCTAGTTAAGTTACAAATCCAATGAAAATGCCAAACTCGAAATAATCCCTTGCAATGCCCGGGTTGCATGTAAAAACTCTGACGGTTCGAAGTTTTTCCGGTCCAATGTGAATGGATTTATCGACTTTTTTCGTGCCAGTGATGTTTCTTAAATACCGATTCAATGACTGTTCCGTATCTCTATGAGTTCTAATGGTGATTTGGGCATTGATCTCGCATGATAAATCACTTCAGAAGCAAACTATTTGATTCCCAAATGTTTATCTTGAACGATCCACTAGCCTAAGTTTCACAGACAGTAAATCTCGGTACTCTTCACGAAGAGAAGATTGATGTATCTGAATCCATCTTGGACTTTCTGGTTATATTGGATGAAAAAGTCTGCAACTGGTCGTTGGACTATGAGAGGTTGATGTGAATACGAATATGTTCGGTTGTGGAATATGCGGCAAGGACTGTGAAACCAGTCAAGTGCTTTTGACAAACCTTGTCTGCACATCCACAGAAGAGCTATTTACAATATTTCAACTAGCGATCTCAGTGCAGTCGTCCTCGAGGTCAGTCGTGACTAACCGATAAAAAACTAGCAGTGAACCCCAGTAAGGATTTACTGGTCCTCTCTTCTGTGAACATCATCTACACGCACTCATGATGCCCCAAATCAGACAACTGTGCATGCGAGCAACGCACTAATTGATTCAGAATGCAGCAAGTGTCAACGCTCGAACTAGCGTCGGAACAATACTTATGGCAGCCTTGTATATCTTCCACTTCAAGTGACTTATTGGGAAACATGAAGTTTTGTGTGTGCGAATTAAGCACTCATCGTAACTCAAACCTAGTCGGTGTGCAGGATTGTGAGTAGTATACAGTAATCGACTGATAAACCATAAACATTATTTTTACCATTCACGAGTGTTATTTTGCACTGGATTGTATTTCACTGAGGACTTCTGCAAGTTAAAAACTTACATTTCAGCCATAAAACGAAGCTAAAACGATAACCATAAAATTGGAAACATTTGGAAAAATGGGCAAGAGAAACGGGCAACCTAAACACTTCCCTGTCATGTAATAGCCATTGGTGAACGTGTAGCAGCTACTGTCTGTTATTTAGGGATCGCAGCCTAGGGTACTGTAATCAGACCATTCCAACACACCCATAGCGCGTAAGGTCAAATCACGTGTGATTTATCACTTCCAGTTACGGGACTTGGTAGACTTGTGTGGGTCGCTAACTTGAATACGCACAGACTACTGCGGAAAATCTCCGATTATTTGATAAAAGGATAATCACATTGAACAAAATCAAGTTTATAAATGGAAATAATTTTTGTTGCTGAAAGTTCAACAAAAGTGAAATTTTGTCTGTGAAATGCAGCACATGAAACTGGTGAAATCCGTTCCAGTGTTGGTTTGCGTAACTGCGCCAACATCCTGAACCTATGTTCGCTGGTAGTTTGATCTTCCAGGACATGGCGAATCAGAGCACCGTTTTCTTGTAGAAGCGATTTTACAGTCCCCTTAAATACACTGAATAGCTAGCCGTGCGGATTAAGGAACGATAAATAGAGAGAAAGATATCGAACACGACGCCTGATTGTCAACATTGTTTGATCCGTCCGTAGATGGACTGCTGTATTGTCAAACTGGGACACAGTGTCATTCCTTGAGTTATTCAGTTGCTACTTTCAAGGAGCACTTTTCCAGAATACTGTTGAAAATGCTAATTTTCTTTTTGGAGCGGTAGTCATAATATAGCATACACATCGCAGAAGAGGAAGCAGCCAAATTGGGATTTGCACGTTTGTTTAATGGCAAAGTCCTGATGCATAGTTTACCCTTCATTGATCGTTCTCAAGTCCGAAACCGTCATAAACTGTGATTGATTTCATCTATGTAGGGATGTGAGACGAAGCTATCACGCTCTTGTAACCATATCGCATAGTGATCTCGCCTCTGGGTGATCTTAGTCCTATTTCCCTCGATCGGATAAATTCGTAGTTTCTTTGTGGTGTAATCATAACCGGGGAGAAAACGATCAACATAAGATAAACTGACCGGTAGATGCGGGTGTGTCATTTTCTTTTTCTACTTCATCTCACTCAAAATAATTGCAGGGTTCTCCTCTACCAGTGGGCTAAATTTTGTTATGGATTCATCCGGAAATAAACGTTCTTTTCAGACTGGAATCTCTGTCCTGTCTGGCGATGGTTCCGCAAGTTTTTATGTTAACTCCAAGGCAGTAGAAAATAGGTTTTATGTCGTCAACTTTTCTTTCAGCTTGGGCAGTTCTTCTGCCGTCCTGATCACTAACTGTTTTGAGCTTACGACGTGAATCTGTATTCATCTGTTCGCTTAGGTCGATTATCTCAGTTCCCTACACCGGGAATTCCGCGGATGTTGAAACTCTCATTCAGCTGGTGACTTGATAGGCGAAAGTGATCAAATGCGCATCGAGCACGCAGCCGATCACATGATTCGTACAAGACTATCAAGCTCCGTAACTGGGATCGATAACACACGTAACTTGATCTTATGCGGTACGGATGTGTCGCAATGGTCTGATTACTGTACTCTAGGCTTAATAACAGACAGTTTTTTAGAATTATATTTCACACTCACCTAATTTTGGGCTGTGTGCCAAACGAAACAGTACAAAGGAGAAAAAAGAGGTACATGGTATAAGATTCTATGATTTGCTTTGCTTGTGAGCGCAATACTGCTAGGTTGCCCAGGTCAAAGCAGTTCCACAATCGAAGCTTTCAGCTATCCCAAGTTTACCGTGCAAGGCATCGGGACGAAGCTCGGGGTCCGTAACCCACTGGGGCCGGTGACAGATTGCTCAGTTCTACCCTTTTCGCGCAGGGTCAGACATCCCGGGTGCCCAGTACACCCTTCCGCCACAGATGTTAATGAGTAGTGTTGTACGCCTCACACGCCATCCGTGGTAGAAGACAGTGGCTACCAAAAGACAGGAAAACCTGTAGAATCAGGTTCAGCCATCGCGGTTGTTACGAATTTACTTGACAACATTCACATTGTTCATATGAATGCGTGTTAAGTAAAGTACTGTAGAGTTTGGATAGGAATTTACACAGGGAAGGATGAGCCTAAACGTAATCAGTAGCAGCAGGACACAATTGTTGCATTTCAGTTATTTGTAAGAACGTAAATGCAGTCAGACCGCAGTGGGAGAGTCAGACAAGTGCAAGCAGGCAAGCAGAATAGCTGAGCTACGTGTGCTTTCACTCGTAAATATGTACGGTTGATCGATCAGTCAATATTACCCGCGCTGAAGCATGAACAAAGATCAATATCGGGCAGGTGTATGTTCGTCGATGAGACGAATATTGATTGAAACAGGAAAGCGCAAAATAAATACATTCCAGACTGAAAATGAACTGCACCGGATCAAAAGAAGAAGCTAGAATTGTGCACAAACATTTTTCAACCTTTACCTATGATTATTCAACACAGCGAAGTTCTAGAATTTTTTCACTGATATAGAACGAAGCATTCTTCGACGAACCAGACACTACCGGGTTCTTAACGTTTCCGCCGAACAATTTGAGTGAAGAAGCACCACGTATCCAGCAGTATTTCGTTCTATCTCCACAAATGCTTTCTAAAATTACCGTAACAGATCATATAGCCAGAATAAATCGAGCTCTGAAGGAAGCAAAATTGTGAATAAGCATAAACTACGTGACTACGGAAAGGTAATGATGGAGTAAGGCAGACGTTTGCCAGGGTATAGTTAGGCTCACAGTCGATTCTCGTTGTTTGCATAGATCAGGACTGTAACTGTGAATGACCAATTCAATAAGTGTGAATGAAATCCAAAGTTCTAGCATCCAACTCCGTGAGATTCGAAACCATATGTGAGTGTCATTTAGGCTCTAGTGCCTTGAGCGTACGGTCGTCGAAGCAAAGAGGCGCCATCGACGGGCCAGACGAACTACTTGGCCCAAACACAACAGCTGGGTGAACGTGTATGTGGTCTGTCTTTGGCAACAGTTCCTTGTGCACCAACCGAAAGATATTCACTGAATGCATATGCGGGTTCGGCTTGAACACGAATTCCGTTTTAGAATTTCTGAAAACTGTTGAGCCGATCAAAATGCCGAAAACATCCGCTCTGTTTGAGATATTTACTCAAGCAAAGACGTCATTCACTTTAGCAGGGTTGAAGAGATGGCCAACGAACTATTATTATTATTATTATTATTATTATTATTATTATTATTATTATCAGAAAGCAAAGCGTAGGTGAAGGCATGTTTTCGGTGATTACTTCCTCGGGCCAATTACAATCATATTTAGGTGGAACCACAATAAGGGAACAGAGGAACACGTGCCACCAGTTAGTCAATCATTCAGCCAGTCAGCCAGTTGGTCAGCAGGCCAATTAATCACGCGTCATATTCTCAGACCCGAGCAGGCATCACATTCGGGGATGACATCGTCGACCATTGGCCACGGAAGTTCAAGTGCTTGATCCAATTTCTTTCATGAACAAGGCTTTGACCGTAGTAGTCGGATGCCGTATACCTCTACTGTCACCAATGTTCTGTATCTGACTCACTTTGACTCACACGGAGGAATGGAAACTGTATCAAGTTCTATCGTCGCTCATCTGTTAGACTCAACTCACACGGTTGATCCGGTTGCGTCATTCATCATCCGATACAGGGCCCAATGTAGACTGAAAGGCTCACTGCACTATGGTGCACGGAATGCCATTGAACCCACTCGGTTTTCTCTGTTTTTCAGCTATTACTTTTGATCCAAACAACTAGAGTGACTCAATTTGGCAAGCTGGTGTGTCATCTCACTACTATACGAAAAATAGTGACCTTTATTGTTGATGACTGAAAACACAGCATCCACGCAAGCTTACAATTATATTCCGGATGGTCTGAAGTATTACACTGTTCCATTCATCGGGGACATCAACTCGTACAAAGTTCCGAAGACTCTTGCATCTGCATAGGCTCGCCTCACTAACTGACCCCAGGCAATTTTAATTGGGTTCAGGTCTGTACTGTAGACTGGCCAGTCCTTGGTCCGGACAACAGCTACTTTCTGGTGAGGTTGGCTAATCCAATGTTCCGGAATAATCAGGAGTTAAAATGCATTCATTGTCCCGATGCATGAGTCAACTGTCTGCTTTCCTTCCAAGACTACTAGCTGGGATTTTCCGTCCTCAAAAAGCAAAACCCGGACCATCACAGATTCATCACTGAAGGCTGGACGACTGAGGTTCAGTCTACTTTCCCTGCAGTTATACAAGTAGTTCATGATTCCATCAGGACCGTCGAAATTAAAATTCTTCTCATCAACAGACTTCATACTGATCCATTCAGCACTGCAAGTGTTGTGATTTTTGGCACGTTCATCTTGATCTTCAGAATGGCTTTCAGTCATCGAAGGCTTTGATTTCATCTTTTTGTGCTACAGATGTGTTGCGGAGTGTAGGGTCTGCTGTGGACGCCGAATGCTTTGGTTCAGTTGCAAGGACTGCTACAGATTCGACGCATTCGTCATCTGTTACGAAGCACCGCACAAGAGTGTTCTCGTCGCCCACACGGAGATTCTCCATCGAATTTCACGTTTTTTCCTTAACGACATAATAATGAGGGTCCTTCATAAAGTCACAACTAACTTTTACAGACCTGGGAATTTTCATGTAAATTTGGCACTTGCTTATCCCTGAGTCTTTGTAAGCGACCACTTTGCCTGGTTCCACCTAAGAGAGCATCGGACCACGCGAAAGCCCTCTGTTCTCATAAATGAAAAGTCACTGCTTCTAATCAGAGTGAATAGCTTGAGTCAACTTTGTTCATGAATCACGTGCGACGTAAACAGTGTTCAGTAACATATTCCTGAGTAGCAAAAATGAGCCATCGGGAACAGCGGTCGCTGCTTTTGCAAGCCGATTCGATGTTTTTTTCATTCCTCTAGGGGTAGATTAAATAGCATTTCGCACCCTCTCAGGCCAATTTTCCGAGAATAATCCAAGTATCTGTTTCAAGCTTAAAATTCTAGTTCACCTTTGGTATAGCCGTGGGTTGACACATCAGCATGGCAAAGTCGGTCACTGTAGGGGGTTTGGATCAAAAGAAATAGTAGAAAAACAGAGAAAACAGAGTAGGGATAGCCGTCCATCTGACCTGGAGAATTGAAGCGGAGAACCAAATAAGGTCCCAATGGATCAGGTGTGGTAACGAGCCATACGACGGTTTATTATTGTCTGCCATCGTAGTGGCCAACAGTGGTGTGATTCGAACCTCTGACCTCCGGGGTGGTAAAAGAACGCCCTACACCACTCGGCCACCATCGGCCAACGCGGTTGAAGAAAAGAAGACAAATACTGAGTCCCAACTCAAATAGCCGAATAGTCTCGCCATCTTGTTGGCTTCCCGGGTTCCAGCCCTACGTCAGACTCGGTGAATATGTGCATTTCACTTGATATCCTTCATTAATTCATTTGGATCTGTGCCTGGCGGCTGTTCAATGATGAATTGAGCCTCAATAAAGCGTTGTGTACCATTTCCAATTACAGTTTGTGTGAAGCCAATTTGACGTGCAACAACAAACGTATGTGATGAAAGAACAGGAGCCAAATTTAGCGGTTCAGCCACAAAACAGCAACCGTGTAGCACTTTGAAATTTTCGGTCCCATGATCGAGTTCATGAAAATAGATGGAAGATGTAAACTGTCAAGTACAAGCATTTCTTTTACTCTTCTCAATCGCGTCGTAAACACATGCGAATTCATGTTCGAATGGGGAGCACTGAATAACACAGCAGGAACAGGTAGTGTCGAATGAAAAAAAGGAAACCGTTTGGCGAATCTGATTGACTACCGCCACAGCAAACGCAAATTGTGGGTCAACAGTTTCTGCGCACACAGTGGAGGTCTAAGTTTACTTATCAATACAACCTCATAAAAGACTAGGAGCTTCGGGTTCTGATTTCATGCAATCACTCGGAACGCTTGACCCGAATCAATCTGATTACGAAAGATCAACATTTGCTAAACCATATGCAGGTTAGTCTAACCTGAAGAAATAGAGCGTAAAACGCACAACCAACTATATCGCCTTTTGATATCCACCAAAATAAAGTTCATTTAGGTCAAGGCCGAAGGAGGTTCGGAGAGTATCGAAAAAACGATGCACCATGTGATGTGTTAAACGAAATATAATGTCAGTAATACGGCACTGTCAGTGGAAAATTATAAGCCGACATTTCCGTTACAGTGGGTAACCTTTCTCAAGACAGTTTTACAATCGAATGGCTCTGAGGAGTCAGTTATCAGACACACCGTTGACTGGTAACTGATTCCTCAGAGTCATCTGATTGTTTAACTGCCTTGAGAAAGGTAACCCACGATAACGGAAACGTCGGCTTATAATTCTCCACCAACAGTGCCATGTTACTGATATTACATCTCCTTTATCTAGGCCTCATTTATTTCTGTTCAGAGAAACTGTAAAAGTTATGCTAAAAGTGTACTTTCTATGCCAAAAAATTTTGGGCGGATGAAATGGAAAAACGCTGCGATTGGTCACGTGTTCCTTCATATGCGATGGAAATAAACACTTTCTTCACGGCAGACCTCACGGAATAATCCTATCCCATCACACAGAGAAAAGCGAATAGCGAAAACGCTCGTTTTCGGTAACACCAGCCTCGTGGCTAATACAGTTGCATTTATACGTTAGAAACGCCTAATTTACGGGTTATATCTGTGTGTTCAAATGCGACTGGGTAGTCATCAAAATTGGTATTGGTGAGAGGGCAACTGTTATTGTTCCGTGGTTGGCAGGAGGCCAGTGAAAAATGGGCGTGTTTCGGGTTTATCCAACCAAAGGTTTAACGTCTGGATCACGCTGAATTCGTGGGGGAGGGGTTCGGATCGTGGCCCGGGCAGTCGGAGTGCCTCGTCGGGATCGTTACCACACCTGACCTATTGGGACCTTATGTGGTTCATCGCCACTCCAAGTCTCAGGGTCTAGTTGCCGGTTATCCCCAATAGTGCAGTGGGCTTTCGTGACTATGGGGTAAAATGCCCCTTCCACTGCACTCATGCGTAAGCATGTAATAAGAAAATTGTGAGAACAAAGCGATGTGTTGAATAATCTGATGGCTATAGCCTCTGTCCTTTCAAAATGTTGTTTTCTTTGGGATTCTATAAACTCTATCGAATGCGTCGTCGTTTACGCAATGTTCGGTGTCCTCAACGTGTACCACAACTGCACTGATAATGGCTTTTGTGTGCTTCCAGTCATCAGACGAGCTAGTTTGCGCTCTTTTAGCCTTGGTGATAGTTGCCGTGTAGTTCTACCCATATAACTTGCCGAACATGAGCACAAAAACGAACGGGTTTGAATGAAGACAATGAAGGGCAGGTAACTTGTTCTCAAGGTTCATTGAGATCACCGATCGACTGATGAAGCGGGCACGTATTGGGGCAGCGGAAGTGGGCAAGCGATTGCGTTTTCCAGACGTCTTACCAGTGACTCACTTTCATCCTCGCCTTTAACAGGGAGTTGATCTATAGCTTTTTCTTCTTAACGGTTATCACTACCTGCCTCGTTCGTATCTTTGATATGTTCTTCTGAATGAATTGTTCGGGGTGTCCTTTGTTCCGGAGAGTTCCCTTCAACTTGTCTAATTTTTCACTCATCGTCTTGACCGAGTCAATCATTCGCACATGGGCCGCGAGGAAGTGCAGTGGGTTGCTTTTAGGTACAAGGGGTACAAAGCTGACGAAATTAGTGCACTGGCCTGTCCACGCTCGTTTGCAATGTATACGACGGATCAGCATCCCGTCGTCCCTTCTCATGAGACATACAGTTACAGAGTGGGAAGTCTTTTCCTTTTTTCCCTGGATCAACAACAACTGACCATCCACATTTTTCTAACCGCGCAACATCAACTTCCATGACTACCGAAAAAGGCCGTGTTTACTTTTCGCGTTTTCTTTATTTCATCATTTTTGAATCGATCCAAAAGGGGACACGAACTTACGCAGGAATCCCGCCCACAGTTGGGTAACACATGTGCTCTGCCAACCCAGCTATGAGGCCACACCACGGTAAACTGTATTTATGACAAATGAATCGCGTGGTCTTCCCGTCGATATAGCATGAGCAAAAGACATTCGCCACAGTGAACTAATTTTTGACATTGATTGCCTATAGCGGAATTTCCCAGCAAATCGACCAGTGCCGACTAACTGAATACACGGACATGCCTGGTTATGAAATAGAGTATAAGGAAGAATTTGAAAAATCTGGAATAAGCCTCGTAGCTTAGCTGGTAGAGCACACACTGTGATAAAGAGTGAGTGAGGCCTGTGTGTAGGTTCGACGACAACTTCGCACTTGTGGACCAATTCAATATTTGCTACATAAGCCAAAAGGTATTTCATCAATTAGCGATACTGAAGAATTTGGACATGATAAGCATACGTGCATAGTCGAATATATTTCAGAAGGGAAGTGCAAACTATACCACAACCAAACACCTGAGTGACACAGATTACAAGGTTAAACCAGCGGACGCGTTATCTAGCGTCTATCGCGCCACGCTGGACGAAAAAATATGTCCAATCACCGAGGCGATGTCAGTTGTCATGTCCACCTGGATTGTGTGCATGCTGAACCAGATGGGAGCAGGGCTGGCGTTTGCTTGCTTACATTAATCACACCACGATTTATCGCCCTCTCCCGCAATTGCCAACCACTCTGGTTCTCACAACCCGTTTCATCTCATTCTAATACAAATTCGTTTTTTGGTACACAGTCATTAGAGTAATCTCCTCACCTATATCTGTACCTTGCATCCCAAGAGTTTACCACGTGTACTGATGGAACCAGATTTGGCCAAATGACATAAGCCAAATGAGCATAGGATGTAAAAGAATGGGTTTTTATATTTTATAGGACTTAACATGCAGAGTACGAATGCTCAACTGACTATTGAAAACCGTGGGAACACTGTACGTCTGTTTCATTCTTCTTAGACATCATCCACAGTGCACATTCATTGAGCCCCTACTGGGGTTCTAACTGGAATTGAATACCAACACTACCCGATATATCACCCTTTCCTCTGGCGGTCCTCGTCAGCGTACAATCTGTTATCCTCATAGCGATTTGCACTACGATAGACGACTTATTTGCAAGTTCGAATTGACCGATATAGCAATTCATCCCTACATCACAGAGTATGCTAGAGGTGATGCGGCCGAAAAATCCGTTCACAAGCCTGAGCTGTATTTTTGTCTGTTCAAAAATCATTTGTGGGAAACATTTTTTCAAATTTAGATAGGGACAGGATACATTTTGGAAAATCTAGACGAGATAAAACTCCCGAACTCAATAGACTGATACTGTTGGGAGAAAAGTCATAGTATCTTTCAACTATTTGTTAGTCGAATTCATATTCAATTCATTTTTTGAGTGATTAAATGAGTCGGGAGCAACAAAAAAAACAGTTGCACGAAATCCCATGACGAAGCAGTGATACACAACGTACGACGAGCAATGTAGCACAACGGGTACGATGCAGTTAAGTGGGAGAACAAGGGATTCGGAAACAGCAAACGGCTGTCCCCTTCAGATTGGAAATATGGTGCAAGAAATGCTACTAAACTCATCCGACTTTCTTTTGTTTCCCTGCGATTACTTGTGAAACAAAGCAATTAGGTTGACAAATTTGGCGCGCTGGCATGTAAACCCATTGCCACATTAAATATGCACACGGATTTCCAGTGTGAAACAGATCAATCGATTTATCTCGGAAAATGTGCCTGAGAGAGTGAGAAGTGCTATTAAATCCAGCCAACAACTAATGGATGAACAAGTAGCGCGTTACGAACACACAGTGACCTTTATTGGTAATGACTGAAATAACATCCAGTTATGCTCCGCATTATCTTCCGGATGCCTTCAGTTTCTTTTTGCTATCCCATTCATCGACGGTGAGCGAACGTCACCTCGTGGGCAACGCTCCGAGGGCTGTTCCATCCACACAGACGCGTCTCACCGTTGGACCCCAGATGTTCAAGTCTGGACTGTGAGCAGGCCGGATCGCGAACTTGAAGATTCGTTACAGTAACCAGATTCTGATTGGTTTGATCGTATGTGCGGCTGCGTTGTTATGCTGAGATATCATCGTACTCAGTTGGTTTTTCGGATTCAAAGTGAGGAAACTTCCATCCATTGTTCCGATATAGGAGTTAGCCGTTCGGTTCCCTTCTAGAAATGCTGGATGGGATTTTCCGTCTTCGAAAACCTTACTCCAGACGACCAAATAGCTACCAGCAAAGATTCGACGATTAAGGTCCGGATTTCATTTCCTGAAGTCGTACCAGTAGTGCTCGATTCTAGCAGGGTGATCTTAATAAAAGTTCTTCTCACCGGTAAATATCATACAGTTCCATTGGGCATTCCAAGTGACGTGATTTATGGCCCGTTCTTCTAGATTTTGAAAATAATCATCAGTTATACAAGGCTTTGATCGCATCATTCTGTGATAGCTCAGACTTTAGGAGTTGCCATGTATGTCGAATGCCCGAATTCAGTTGTAAACACCTCTGCAGCTCCGATACACTCGTAGGTTGGTTCGAATCACCAAGCCAGAATTTCCTCGTGGCTTGCTCGGATATTCTTCTTCGAATTCCACATTTATACTCACCATATTATAATCCAGATCCCTTTAGATAATTACGAATAACTAAGATCGGTCTCGAATTTTTCTTCGAAACTTGGTTTACATTTACCCTCGAGTTTTTTTATACGGATATTTTCCCCCTTTTTCCAGTTCATACAGCCTCTAACCTCAGGGCGTCATCCCGTGTTTTCATAAACGATGAGTCTTTACTTTTAATCAGAATGTATAGCTTGAGTATGCTTCGTTCACGAATCACGTGAATACTGATCAATGACGAATCGCTGAGTATCGAAAATGGCTCATTACCGACCAACTCTTGTTTTATTTCAATTATTACAATGATTTTGTGACTCGTCCAGGTGTGTGTTTCATAGCACTTCGCATCCTTTCCGGTGCCTTTCCCAAGATAAATCGATTTATCAGTTTTATACTTCAGATCCGAGTGCATCTTTGGTATAGAAACGGGCTGACACATCAGTATGAAAAGCGTGGTAACCCTTACTGGTTTGCAGAGAAAAGTAGGGCCGGTTTGATAGCATTTCGTGCACTATGTGAGAAATAGTGGAAAAACGTCGTACGAAGCCACCAGTCATACACAGGGTCCGGCACTATCACTTTCATGATGGTATGGTATTATGGTATTATGGTATTCTGGTATACTATGGTATGGTATGGTGCGATATTCTGGTACGCGAGAGAGATGTCAATAGCGATTCGACATTCCAGAGTGACAGGAACACATCAGATTTGCGGAGGGGGAATGTGACAGACATATGAGGCAAAAATTGGACGCCTGGTTGAAGAGTTTGTAATTCAAATTTGCGACCGATTGAGGACAGACATGGTATGAATGCCACAATTATCCCGAAGTGTAGCGAGGTGTGCGAAAATTAAACGCTTTCCTCCATTTCCCACTTTTTCATGCATTTTCGTTTCATTACCTTTTAGAATCCTGGTGCTTTCGGGTTTTCGGGAGCACACTCTACGCACATTTGTGACACTGGGCTCGGTTCTGAGCCATAGCCCTTGCTGTTCCAAACCTGTCACGGTAATTATCAGTCAGTAAAATTGCCACCCACTGTCTGGGGCTTTTACTAAGTCCGAATTCTTTCCACCTCGACACCAGGTTTGGGGAATGAACACCGTGGCCTAACGAGGGGTGGGGGTGGGGGACAGTGTACAGGGCTTACCAACTACTGAGAGGGCAGTTATGCACAAATAAAAAAACCACAAGACAAAACCCATAATCACTCACACGATATCAATCCAAAATGTAAAGAGTTATTCGAGGAAATTGACTGTCAAACACGGAAATTTGTCGGGCGTCCTAAATGCATGATGGATAGGGCGTGAAACGAAACACTAAAACACTAAGCACCGTCTCACCACTGTACATCTGAATTTTAAAAGGAATTCTAATTTCGCGGCAATGAAGCTGATGATACATACAGATGCAAATCCTTCTTGTTTGTGTAATTCGTGGTGTGACCTCTCCTCCGTTACCTCGACTAACCAAGATGCAGCTCCCGACATAACCAAGACTATCGACCAGTTCTAACTTATAAATGCACAAAGTGATCAAAGACTTGGGAATTCACGTGAGAAAATAGCGCTTTACAGCGAAGTCAGGAAGACATTGTTTCCCCGGTCACCGGGTAAAACCCTGGGTTGAAATTTTTCTGAAAATGTTGCTTCTCTGTCAAACAGGATGACACTTTCAAGGTACAGAGTAACTCGAAAAGCTTACTGATAAAGCATTTTCAGAGCCCTCATTTTGTGAACTAGAGAGAGAGAGAAATAGTGTGTGTGTGTGTGTGTGTGTGTGTGTGTGTGTGTGTGTGTGTGTGCGTGTGTGTGACAGAGAGAGGGAGAGCTGTCTAATCTGTAAGTAGGGCTAGTTACGCAGAAAATGGACAGCCAAACAGCCCCAGTCATAGGATTTGAGAAGCCTAAGAAATCGTGCCAATAGGTAAGGTAGTACAACTAAGAATGGCCACGAATATGAAACTGTCTGTGTTGAAATATTCCGTTCCATTACCATGCAAAATGATGTCACAGTCGCACGAATTTCGTCAATTTCACCACACATTTTTGCACCCAAATCAGATGCCCAGATGAGAATTTCCCGATCTTTGGAATGCCCAAACAAAACACTTACTTCGTTTGGAATGTCACCGTGTTGAACTGATTAAGCGCGAGTTTTTCCGTAACTGACTTCGCAATCGGAGCGGAACTGAAAAAGTTGTTTACTGTCAAAATTCCAAGGCCTGCTCCAATCGGTGAAGCACGTTGTATCCAAGATCGAGCATTCATCTCCGCCGACCGGCGTGGACGCGAAAACTGATCGGTTCAGTCTCGTGCACAGGGATAGTGGCAATCAACAAATGAGTTTACTCGCCCTGATAGTGTTCGATGGTCACGGCCACGGTGGCGCATTTGAGTTGTGTATCCTGTGGTCCGCGCAACTGTCACGGAATGCTTCTTTCACTGTTTGACACCACCGCCCACTCCCATATTCCTTCTTCCCCTTCCTCATTCATACACATAAACACGGAGATACAACTACACACACACACACACACACACACACACACACACGAATGCGCGCCAGCCCGGAAGCGTAGACCCCACCTAGTACACTCACGCAAGCTTAAACGACCGAGTCTGCATTCACCCTTGGTCGATCGATCAGCCCAGGGTAAAGTCGATTGGCCTCCGTGAATTGTCTGTCTGTCGCTCTCCAGCTCTCTTCCCCAGAAGAAGTACCGGTTTAGGGCACGTGACCATCACCGTGCCAGAGCCTGTCCGGTTTCAACAACAGTGTGTTTAACGAACACCGTTGCTCCATCTGTTTTCTCGTCCGCCTTTTGACCGACACATTTATGCTGCGATATTCAGCACGGATACATTCTGTTAGTATACGCACGAACACATCCATGCACACAACTGCGTATTACCACACACATAGGAACGTTACTGAAAAAGCCACAGCTACGGGTCCCCGTGTGCATGATTCACGTGAAAAGCAAAGTATCGCAAATCACGAGAATGCGTTTTACCCTAGTCAGTTCAACCTCAAGGGATGTTTCGTGGCTCGACAAAATAAACAACCAACCACAATTTCACTTGGAGCATTTCGACGCAGTGACATGCAAAATTACCTGAGGAAGTTACCTCGTTGGTTGTGAACTTCCTGAGTTGCGGTGGATCTAGGCTATGACGTGAACTTCTGCCTCCGTCAAACACAAAATTGCATCGCTGCAAGACAAGGGACAAATTTAGATTGAAAACTGAACTGTAAATAAGGGGTGGTTCAACCAAGAAAATTCTAGCTTCCATCTGGTCGCTTGATTTAGATGCCAAGCCTGTATACAGCTATCGTCGTATCGCACGCGACCGACGTTTGTCTCACTGCCTATTATTCGATACGCCTTTCGTTGAACTTCCACGGAAACGGTTCCACTTCCAGCATAGACTAACGGGCTGTTCACAAGTTCTGCTATCGCAACAGGTGTGGCTTCACTTGTGCTATGTATTGCCTTCAAAAGGCTAACGTCTATCCGTGCTGCTGAGAAATCTCATTTTTTACTCAGCTATGCGTATGTGAACAAAGTCACATGAATTGATGAGCGCGTTCAACTGGTTGTTTGATGCTCACTCCACAAAGCAGCATCTTATCCCATAAGCCTCGCGGTTCTCTGGGGATTTACAATGACCCATGTCAACCGATTCTAAAGCCGTTAGATTATTCAATTCATTCTACGAAAGCACCCAGCGAAATTTGTTGCAACGTCAGTTTTCAATGTTTATTGACCTTGCGATCACCCCCAAAATGCGTTTACACACTGTAATATTCATCTTACTATTCGAGTAGGATAGCGAAAACTCCTACGTGTCACGTGAATTACTATCTACTGTGTTAAGATTATTATTTAAACCGAATTTCTCACTTGATATTCACATTATAGACCAATTTCCACGGAGTCTCCTCAAAAAGGCTTGGATTTGAACCACGGAAGGCTCAACGTACATGGTGCATACAGTTTCTGGTGTGATGGTCAGTTTGTGGTCTAACCGCTATCACCATGAACTTAGGATAATTACGAGTCGGGTTCGGTTCCCGCCACCAAGGGTCGTTTTCCCGATTGACAGCTCCTAAATAGCCATGGCCTCCTTCCTGCATTGTTGTACGTTTTCGTATAATAAATAAAAATGAAACAAAGCGAGTCTAGTGGAAGAGTGAGTGGTATCGAGAAAGTGCAAAAATTCTCATTAGGTCCCATGATAACGATAACTTGTAAAGTGGACAAAATAGGTAATGAAAACGAAGGATAACAATAAATAAAAGCTTTTCGTCAGTCAAATTCCTTCCGATGATTCTCACGAATGGATGGATTAGACTGAATCCAATAAAGCTTTTCTAAACGTGTGCGGTAAGTGGAATACCCGGTCTGACAGAACGTAGACAGATGGTCCGAATTCAGGACTGCGTAGGTTGAATTATTAGAAAATCATGGCTTTGTTGTTAAAACGGAAAGTACTTGTATATACACACATACTCAAGTGGGCCCTTGGTTGAATAAAGCATATATTCGACCATTCGTGACTGGTAAAATGCATATCGATTATTCACAACTGGCTTTTGTCTAACTAGGTCACATTGCTTCTGATTTGTCAAGACTTCTTACTGGTCGTGGTTGCAAAGCTGTGTCGAGCCGTGTTGCTTGAACTGCAAACTGACTCAGCACAGTGTCCAATAGGTTACTGTTCACGGTTCGTGTAGAACAAGGATGACACTAATTTAAATCAATAAAGGACAAGTATCCTTCTCCATCTGTAAACACAACAAAAGATCATCAGCTCGCAGCATATCACTGATTTCATTGGGACAAATCTGTAGATATGATCACCATAGTTACTTGTATCTGACTCGTCTTGACTAGATCTTCATTCCGAACGACTTTCAACTGATGATTCTCTTCCTTTTTAGTGTCAACGAAAACAAGACATCCCCAAAGCCGGAGACAAACGAGAAAGACAATGCACCTTCGAATTGTCGCGTGAGATAGTAGTCTAAATTATTTCAGTGCCTTTGCACTTTCGCCATGACATGAAATTAGCCAAGTTTGTGTACAGGTGCTTCACTATACCGTTCGGTTTCTGAGATAGAAAAGCCACTTTTCTTCCCATGACAAGGAGGAGTAAATTCGCGTTAGCAATCAGTTGTGTGGAGTGAATATGACCTGGTCAATATTGGAGCAAGCCTGAAAGTAAACACTCTCGTATGAAAAGTTTGTGCATCAATATGATAACAATTTGCTTGGGATTTGACAACCAGGAAGAATGCACTGATGTCATTGTCCTGTTCAACTGGCTCTCGGATTAGAATTCCCATGAACGCTTTACATATGACTTGCATACCTCAGCGCTAAGGTTTGAGTTCAATCCAATTTGTAATCTCTCATGATAGTACCATTCTACTTTCATCATTTATTATGCGAAAAAGCACAATATTCCTGGAAAGAGCCACTATCAATACAAGGCTGCTTAGGTGGTCGGCCATACAAAAATCGAACATGATGTGTCATGGTCTAAAGTTCACTGGGACAAGCACGGTTTTGTACTTTTCACTGACCAAACGGTGGGACGTGAAACGATACTGTACTACTGTCCCGAACAGGATGAATTGATCGGAAAATATCTTTCTCCGGGAGATCGTCTTTTCGCCGACCCGGGGGATGCCGGATATTTAATTACCAATCACTTGCCATCGCTGAAATCACAGCGTATTAGTTCGGTCATTCTGAAATTTCGCATTCTCCTAAGTGCGAAGACCTGGATTGTGAGAATGTAGTACCGGTAAAGTTACTGGTAAAGCACTCGTTTGCATACTATAAGTGTCAATATATGGGGTATCTTTTATGAGCAATGTAATCAACACACAGATTGGTTGTTCTGAGATGATCTGACCATCTAGTTTCGAGTATCTTCGATAGATTTTGTTCTGTTGTCGTCGATGGACACGAGGCCGTTATAGCGCACAGATCTACATACGGCGTGAGGCATAATTTATTTGGTCGTACAGTGCCTTCGGTATTCAAGTTTAATATAAGCACAAGCGCATATTAACGTCAATATTCCCACCGCCTAGGCTGATCCGTTCGTGTTGTAAGGAACTGTTTCCAAAGATTGTAATCATGAAGAAACAATGATTGCTTTCGGCCTTCAACGGTGAAATGCGCAACGTAACTAATGACTGACTGTCAGGACATGGTGCGTTATGTTGTTGGTGAAAATATCTGAAATAACATGATAATATTTTACTTGGTCCGTACTTCATGAATTAACTTCACCTAAGGAATGATGATTTTTTCGTTTATAGACACCCGTTGACAACGCGATTGAGGTTATCAATAGTCAACAAATCGGTGATATTTTGTGAATCCAGTCAGTGAAACTTTCGAAGCCCAGCAACAAATCTTTCAACAAGTCTGATCAGCTCTTAATTTCCTTTCTCTGGGCTATTAAAAAATCTTTCGATGACTTACCATCTCGCTGATACGTACAATGTGTTTCCAGTTGCATGGGCCTCAGAAATATCGGTGGTGCTGATGTTTGTTTATTGATGATTGTTCATCAATATGACTCTCCGGTGTTCGAGCTCCGAGTGGGATAACGTTTTCCTTTTCTCACTTCAAATTTTTTCCATCCCAGAAACCCTTTTTTCCATGTTGCTCTGCAGATACGATAACTAACTCATCCGCAAGAATAAATCACTGATTGTCCTAGTAATATCAACTACTTCAGACCGAACGGATTCAATAACACTCAGGCCTGTGTTCGACAAACCAAGATGGTTCATTGGAATAATTCATCCACGTAGGATCGTGAGATCGCGAACCGCAGAAACAATCCGAATGCCAGAGGTTTGTGACCAGTTTTTAAAGAACTGTACTTTGGTAACAGTTTACAAGGTTCAGTCATCCTTCATCTGGATACCCCACCATCTTACTTTCCTTCTGTTCTCTTTATATTTAGAGCCATTTTCCTCAGAAGAAGTCTTCAAGCTTCTTCGAACCTCAAAAACAGCTTCTGCTGTGGGTCCAAACGGTTTACCTTTCACAGTTCTCAAAAATGAAGCACTTCAGCTATCCGGAATCATGACTTCTCTAACAATGAAACTGTTGATGCTGGTGCCATTCCTGTTTACTGGAAACCCGTGACAGTAGTGCCTATTCCCAAACACTTCGAGTTCAACATTTTGTCAAAACCCTTTCGTCGCATTGCCATCACTTCTTCTGAGCTCAAGTTGACCAAGTGTGCTATCCTTAGTCGATTCCGTTCTTCTCCCTTGTTGTTCCAAATGACCCCCATCAGTTTGCGTACAAACTCATCAGATGCACTCTGGATGCAGCTGCTTCAGTTTGCCATTTCATTTCAAACAACTTAAACCATTCCATGAAATCCGTTCGATGTATTTTCCTCGACTATTCCTCCGCATGACATCCGCTTCGGTTCCCCGTTCTCTACTTCTTCAAAAGTTAGAGTCCTTTGATTGTCCCACATTTTTATTCTCGTGGTTGAAAGACTACTTTTCCAACAGAACTCAAAGTACTAGAGTTGGTTCACTGAATAATCCCATTTCATTATATATATAGAAAACACGAATGGCGAACAAGCTCGTTTTCGGTAACATCATCCTCGTGGCTAATAAAGTTACATTTATAGGTTAGAAATGCATAAATTATGAACAACGTCTGTGTGCTAAAGTGTGATTGGATGGTCATCAAAGTTGGTGTTGCGTAGTTAGGAAAGATAGGAGGGAAAATGTTGTTGTTTCGTGGTTGGGAAAGGGGCCCGTGAAACAATGAACAAGGGTTTCGGGGATTATCCATTTCCGGTTGCAACCAAAGGGCCAACGTTTGGGTCACTCTGAGCTCCAGGGTCGGTCTCCGATCGCGGCCAGGGTAGTTTGAGTGCCTTAACGAAACGTTTCTGAGAACAAAGCGATGGATTGAATAATCTGATCGCCACAGCCTCTGCCGTTGCTAAATGTTGCTTTCGAGCGGCTTTCTGCGCATTCGTAGGGACTCTGTGGACTATTTTGAACACGTCGTCGTTTACGTGATGTCCAGTGTCGGCAAGGTGCTCTACAATCGCACTGGTGATGGATTTTCTGTTTCCCGTCGACAATCAAGTTGGTTTGTGCTCTTTGATCCTTTGTGATAGTTGCCGTGTCGTTCTACCTATATAGCTTGCCGAACATGAGCAAACAAACGAATAGGTTAGCATGGATGAGGTGAGGACAGGTAACTTGTCTTTTAGGTTCGTCTAAATCACTGGTCGACTGGTGAAGTGGGCACGCAGTGTAGCAGCGGGAAAGGTGCGAGCGATTGCCTTTTCCAAGCGTCTTATTAGTGACTCGCTTTTGTCATCTCCTTTGAAAGGGAGATGAATGTATAAATCTTTCTTCTTCACGGTCACTAAAGCTTGTCTCGTTGCTCTTTCTGCTGTTCTTTTGAATGAAGCGCTCGGGGTATCCGTTATCCAATAGCGTTTGCTTCAAAATATCTAATTCATCACTCACCGTCTCATTCGAGCAAACCATTCCCACACGGGCTGCGAGTGAGCGAATAAGATTACGTTTACGTCCGATAGGTAAAAAGCTGGCAAAATTGGTGTACTGGCCTGTCCACGTTGGTTTGCGATGTACACGACGGAGCAGTTTGCCATCGCCACCCCTTAAGAGAAGCACTTCTAGAAAGTGGCAAGTGTTCCTTTCTTTTACTTCCGACGTAAAGTCAACAGCATTATGAGCCTGGTTGAACTCCTCCACCAATGACTCCAGCACAAGTTTATCGAGTCATTTGACTAACAACTCAGGTGTTCTTCAGGGTGCCGTTCTTTCCCCCTTTCTCTTCACCACACATATTCGCAACTTGACCATTGCACCACCTGCACAACTTTTTAAGTACTCTGGTGACGTCGTGCTCTGCCAACCTACCTTCAACCAACAAGAATTGAACTCTTTTTCCTAGAACTTATACAATATTCAGAATTTTTCGTCCCATTGTGGACTACATCTGAACACTTCCAAATGTTTTGAGTGTACTTTCTCCCTTCCTCGTTTTTCTTATCTCAATGAGCAATCAATCATCAACAATGTCCCACTTTCCAGAGCTGACTCGGTCGAATACTTAGGCGTCACAATCAGCGCCAATTTACAATGGTTTTTTCACATTCTTGATTGTGTTAACAAACTGCGTAGACTGTCTTTCGAAATTCGTAGACTAAGGCAGTTTGGTGCCACACAAGCTGTCATTTTTTCCTTTGTCCTTCAGTGTATTATCCCCATATTACTCTACTGCTCTCCTGTAATCTGTCCTGGTCAGCTTAAGAAAGATTTTATCGCACTATGCCGCGGTCTAGCCATTATCAGTCGTGTCTCTTTGATTTCCATGGGTTGTCTTAGCTGCAAAGTTTGCGATTTGCACATCATAGCCTGTGAAAAATCGGCCAAGAGGATTCTTGCGGACCCCACCCATCCCCTGTACCGTGACTTGTCTGCATGCCGTTCGCACCCCTCCACAAGTTCCGAAATTAGATTTATCCCATTTCGCATAAATGTCTGTCATAACTCTACAGTGCCTTGGTTAGCACGTGTTCTGATTGACAAAATTAGGAACTTCGGACTAACCTCGATGGCTGAACCAATTTTATTTCTACAGTATTTTTTATGCCTATATCAAAGTGGCAATGATCAGTTTCCGCTCTATTTGGCTGAAATGTAAATTTTTGTTAACTTGCTAAAGTCTTCAACACAATACAGTACTTTCACCTACCACGCTCTTTGCCGGTGTCTGCTTTTGTCTTGGGTTTGAGCTGTCAGTGAATGGTGCGTTTGTTCGTCGAATACTATCATTGAGTCTATCTGGAACCCCATTTCAGACCGATCATCATCGCGACTAGCCTCCCATATTCCTCTGGTCAGCTAAACCATGCTGCCCTTTACAAATCCGAACTATTTTGCCAAGTCACCACTGAACATGCCGCAGTTCTACAATAACTTTCGTTTTTTATCAAAGAAACGTTGTGCCAATAAAGGCATGCCTTTTATTATATCATATCTGCTTGATTTCATCAGATATTTTAAGTACTCTAACTCCTTGCTGAAAGTCGCCTCGGAAAATCAGTGATAAAAGAAACAAAGAACGTCGAGTCAATGAACGCTTGTATGCACCCGAATTGGGGTGGATTTTCAGCACTTGCCGTTTACAGAGGGATCCAAAAGAAAAGAGTGTAAGGGTTCATTGGAAGGTGCCGATAAATGCAAGGGAGCAGTACATACAGTTCGATTAAAGACAAAGGTGAGTAAAGTGATCAATAATTACTTGGTCGTAGTCCACGCTTAAGAGGGCAAGATAGGGGATGAGGCTATTTCTATATGTAGACATGCAATACCGTAAGTTCGAGCTGGTTGGAAAGCTGGACTAAGAAAGCAAGCTTTGCCAACTATGTGCGTACCAATTGTCATAAGATCCAACATTCGGTGACAGCCTGGAAAACTGAATGATTCTTTTTCTACTATCTTTGCTACAAGAAACCTAGCTCCGCACTGATATTGACGAAGAAATTATCACACTTAATGACTTCGATTCCTTTCGCGTCGACGGCCTGGTCCCGAACAGTGAACGTGACGGTGGCTTCAATACCTTTATCGATGAACGATGGTGTAATCAATGCTTCTGTACCACAGTGCAAACTTAAACACCTAGGTCATTACACATCTATAATTCTTGTTACCACACACGATTCCCCTAATTGTTCTCACTTTGAGCACGATGAATTCGCTGATATGGTTTTCACAAATCTAAGGAATTTTGCTGAGCCTTACTTATATGTTATCTGTGGCGAACTTACCAGGTCTGACCGGTACTGTTACCTTCAGCATCAGACCTGCCACCAAGATTGATTTTTGTTCCGACAATAATCCAGACTCGTTCCACACTACACTTTGCTTTCTACTCGGCTGCTATGATCATGCGGTTTTAAGGGTTTACCCAATGATTTACTCTAATAGTAGGCGAACACGTTTCACTCAAAGCCGTGACCGTAAAACATACGGTCGGCTCCGTCACTCAGAAAACCTCGCACGACTCAGAGATTTAGTTGATAATTCTGACCGAAGTATATTTTCTCACTCCGACTCCTCATCTTTTTGTGAACATTTAACTAAGTACTTTAACTTCTGCAACATGTGTTGCCCCATGGAATCTTTGTATATCCGACCCGGCAGTTACTATCCGTCTCGGTTGAAGCAGTAGCGTCGTGTGAAGGAGAGCACTTTCAGGTCAAAAGACCAGGGTACAGTGAGGGCGCTATCGAAGTCCATGTAAACTGAGCTTCGAAAACTGGACGCACTGTACGGCCAATCGCTAACCACCAGCAGAAATTGCAGGGTGACATGGAAGACGATCATGCAAATAGGCAATAAACAGTCACATTCAGCAGGACGATGATTAACTCAATCGTCGCTTTACTGCTGTCTCGTACCCTCCAGTCATCCGGAAACATAACGCTCACTACAACCAGAAACACGCTACGGAGAGAATCACCCCCTTGATCGTATACAAAGAGCCTACTCACCTCCATGCAAACAAGGTAAGCGGCCCAGACTAGGTACGACAGATCCTGTTGAAGGAATGCACAGGCACGTCGTCCCCGTATTTTCTGATCTCTTTGCCCTACGTTCAAATTGTAATAGTAATCCCGATTGCAGAAAAGCGGCTCTTATCACTACAGTACCCAAGAAGAACACACCTAAGCTAAGTCCAGCGGCTTGCCTATCGGTAGATCTTGATTAGTTTGAAAAGATGATACTGCAAAGAATGTCTGCTCATATCTATCAGTTGGAATCTAAGCAATCGCGATCAACACTCGAGGCCCTGACCTCTCTCACCCAGTCCGTTCATCCTCTGCTAATAGCGAAAGTCAAGTAGTCAGGGTCTGTTTCTTTGATTATACTGTGGCATTCAATTGCATTGACAAATAGAAGTCACTCCATGTATTTGGTGATTCAGGTTTCAGGATCCCTGCTGTATTCTTTTGTTTAACCACTTTTCCGATCGACAACAGTTTACACGATACTGTGGTTGGGTATCTTCCATGCTTCATCGGTGTCATTCTACACCCCGTTTTGGTTTTCTGCGTATATATATATCATCCGTGCCTATTTATGACGAGTTTCTTCTTATTAAGTTCAACAAAGAATAACTGACTTTCTCAACTAGTCTTCAGGTTGAATTCTAGGGATAAATCCCTCAAAGTGCTCCCATATTCCACTCTGTCTCCATAAAACGCATCAATAGCTCAGCCTGACGGTCTCCAATCCAGACTGAGTCATCAATGGAGAATCATTACAAAGAATTTCGTCCGTCAGGTACCTCGGTGTGCGCTTCAGCCGTGATCTTACCTGGACAGATCATGTCTCGACTTTCTTCTTGGAAGCTCAATGACTCACTTTTTCACTTGATACACCAGGTTATTTTCTGCCTCGTTTCACTTATTGCGACGCTTTGTATTTTCATGTATTCTTCCGCGCTAGCATTGTGCTTCCCCCGACAGACTCCCTGTATTGATAGCGAAATTTTTTAGAAATGCTGCCATGCCCCTAAAACATTTGTCTCGACATGGTAGTATCACTGAGGACCTGCTCATTCACTCTATAGCAATCCAACATCACAAAACATGTCTGCATTTCTCCCGAAATATTCTAGAAGACGGCACACTCACATCCATCCCGGCCCTAACAATAGCATACCAGTATCTGCCATTCGATCCCAATACAAACATCGGTTTATTTGATGAAACCATGTACAATCTCCGTCATTCCTTATCTCGCTGGTTACCTTACCAACCCATATTCTATCACCACTCGCTCCCTTGTATATAAGTTTCTTTCCTATTCCATTTTTCCTAATGCTGACTTTTGCAAAGCCGTGGTTACTTAGCTAAATATTGTCCCTCGGGTGCATTAAGCATATACTTGACTTGTCTTGAAAAATATGGACCTAGTTACCCTACTGTCCGGATTCCTGATTATCATAACGTCGAGAAACGAAACCTCGCTATCAGATTCGTTCCTAATCGAAAAATGTACGTTCGGATGAACCGCGTTTAGTCCACGGAGAAGTCTGGTGGAGTTTTGCTGTGAGTTGCTGATGATGAAGATATCACCAAAAAATCTACTGGAGAGCTGTGTATCACCATTTGCATTGCTTAGTCTATTCTCAGGTCTCATCATGAAAATTTCGTCCGGGATGGAGCCTAGTGAACTCCCCATTCCGAAGCCATCAATTTGATGTAAATAGTTCCCCAGAAAATTAAGAGGTTTTTTAGTATATCGCAATACTGAGCACTTCGATTCCATCACTGGAATTTTTATAGTGAATTTTTCTGTGTGAGTGCAATTATTAATAAAATCAACTGTCTCATGTAGTGGTAGGTTGTTGGACAGTGACGTTCCGTCCCTACTGGAAAAATATTGATTTCTGTTGTCCAGAGCTTCAGCTAACTTGAAGTCATATTTGAAACTGTATTTCGTCAACTTGTTTGTGTTTTGCTTCATTATTTTCACAAACTACTTAGGGAAGTTCTGTTCTGGCGATTTGCTCATTGATAGAAAGGGGCCTTAAGTGCACACCGGGCTCGGGTGGCTTGGGTTGACCGTGAGGCTGAGGTAACTGAGTACCACCAAGTCTAAGTTGATCTGCGGTGAATTCATCGACGGACCAATCTGTGAGGTAATGCGCCCAGCGCCTCGCTAATAGAAGGGCTGGTTCAATGAAGCAGACAGCATGTGATCGGCTGATCAGAATCACCGACAACATCAGAGCCAACGAGGCGATCAACGGATCAGCTAGTGGTTACCATTCGACCAGAGCCGAATCAATCAATCCAAGCGCAGCCAGACAAACCAGTCAGACTGGCCGTTCCGGTCTGTCAGTAAGCCAATAAGCTTTTATGCACGATTTTGGTTATGTCGAACGAATACCTCATATAAACAATGTATTCTGTACCAATAAAAAGAAAAAAAGATTTTGAGGCTGAACTGAGTTCTCACTAGAGTTAGTGGGACGGTATCTAACACCTTTTTCAGTTTCAGTTTATTCAACCAATAACCTAGCTCTTCTGTGCTCTGGTTTCGGTTGCTACCTTGCAGTATCGTCCAGTAAAGGGCGAAAAGAATAGAAGCATAGTGATAAACATCGAAAAAGCCAAAGTATCAAGGGGAAATCAAGAGGACTAGGGAAAGAGTCCGAATGCAACTACGTCACTGACCGCGCCACCTAGCCATTTCACTGAATGTCTCCAACCATTTAGTAGGCATATCACGTGGACCCCAACCCGGAAGTCTAACAAGTCCTACTCGGCCAAGTCCACTAGTCAAGGTTCTCATACCTTCCTGCCATGTCATGGACTGACCACCTCGACTTAACTTACAATCACTACCTGCATCAGAGGGCAGCTAACACTGAGGAAGCCTATCAGTGGACAGGCATAACACATGTCCCAAACACCTTAACCTGTTTAGATTCAGTACTTAATCCACAGACTGACCTCTAGTTCCCAACACCTTATGCCGAACCTCAACTCTGCTGATATGGTGTGTCAACCATACTCGGGCAATGCTACGGAGATATCGGTGCTCGACACCGACAGTCTTCGCCTATCTTCTACTCCCAACGGCTATGTTTATGAACCGTATAAAATAACGGACCTAACCACCGCAGTGTACACTCGACCCTTAACAGACAATCGGATGTCACGCCGACTCCACAGATGAAGAAGGTTGGCAAAAGCCAAACGCACCCTCTGCATAAGCAATGATACTACATCCGTTATCTGTCCATCTGGTGAAATGTAACTGCCCAGGTAACAAAACTTATCCACTTCAGCTAGAGCCTCCCCGGCCAACACAGGGTTTGGTGTTGAGCCAACCCAGTCCTGCAGCAGCGTTTTACACTTTGAACGTGCGAAAAGCATGCCAAACATTCCTACACTGTTGTTACGACTATCTAAGAGAGCTTCCAACTTAACCTGGATCTTCACTCAGAAGAACGACATCGTCCGCGCATTCGAAGTCAGACAGTTTTCTGGCTGAGCAAATATCGATGCCGCTATTCTCACATGAAGATAGGGCTATATTAAGAATCAATTCAATCACAAATTGAAAAGGAAGGGTGAAAGAGGGCAATCCTGAAGAACACCACTTTCCGTAGTGAATTCGAGTGAAAAACCACCACAAGCACGAACTCGGCTTCGGCTGTTTGCATGTAAGCATTGGAAAAGAAAAATAAACTTCTCTGGCACACCCTTCAATGATAGGTGGTGCCAGAGAACTGTGCCGTCGACTGAGTCGAACGCCACTTTCAGATCAAGAAAGACAGAGATTATGGGCCTACGGAAGATGTGTCTGTGCTATAAGGTTTTCCGAGGACTGAAGATGTGGTCAATACAACCATGACCGGGTCTGAAACTGGCTTGGTTCTCACGCGTACACGTTTTGTGGGCACTGGATAATCGGTGGAGAATAAGCCCGGTGAGCAGTGTGGATGCGATACTTACCAAGCTAATTCCTCTGTGGTTTTCATAAAAGGACCTGTCATCATTCTTGTAAGTTGACACAATCACCTATTCACACCATTTCCTAGGTATCTGCTCTCTATCCCAAATAACCCGAAGGAGTTTTGTTAACTCCGAAATCAAAGCTTCACTTACATCCGTGAAAAAGATGGAGACAACCCATGTGGTCCAGCTGCTTTATACCTGTTCAAGTGATCTATCTCCCGCGTAATCTCCATCTCTGATGGAGGACTGATATCCACCTGCATTGTTTCGCTGGCAGGTATATTCGGAAGGTCCACCGTTGAAGTGGGCCAACTAAATTGTCCCTTAAAGTGCTCTGCCCAGCGTTCCAGACGACATCCCTGAGAGTGAATCAGTGAGCCGTTGGGATCCTCCATTAACTCACTTACGCCAGGCTTCCGTGGACCGGTACCTCTAATCAAACGGAAAAGGTATTGAGCATGGTAAACGGACGCAGTCATTTCCATTTCCTTACTTTTCGCATTCAAAGCGGCATACAAGGCCTCCTTGATCTGTTGCCAGCGTTCATTTGGGTCCTGAACATTTGGCTGCATCGATAACTGCGTAGACAGCTCCGTCTGGAAACGGTGTCGTTGGTTATCGTCTAAAAGCAACTGCGCGGGACGAGTGGCATTAACTTTGTTGCGACCACGGAAGAAACGTAAACAGAAGCGATCACGTATCAAGGCGTGATCTGAGTCCACAGGCGTAGACCAAAATGAACGATAATCTTCAACTGGTCCCCGTCAGCGGTGACCAATCACAATAGGGCCAGTCTGAGTCCAACGTTGTGAAGACGAAGGAGGACGCCATGTGAGTCTATATTGCTTGTTATTGCAAAATTTCGTACTTGCCAGAAACAGTCTGTGGTCAAAACACAGCTGGATGGGACGATCGCCGTGATAGGTGAAATCGGCTGGGATAGCAAATGAGCCTCTAAAGTGCCTTTCGGAATCTCCCAAACAGCCAACCTAGGCGTTGAAATTCCCAGAAATAACCATCACGTCCGTTGAACATGTGCTTTGAAGTTGCTGAGACAAATCCTGATAGAATTCGTCCTTAGGCTCAGAGGAGCTGCAGTCAGTTTGCGCATACACAGGCACGACGAACAAACATCGGTGCTTCAGTTTGTTGTTGTTGACACGAACAGAACCGTCTAGCTGAACTGCACACAAACGACTGCTGACAGGAATCCAGTCAAGCAGTGCGTGCTCAGCTTTCATGGTCAAAGCAATCCCAAAGTCAGCCTGACCACGAGCTCTAGATACCGAATCACCCGACACATGAAAAGAGAAACGAGAAGCCGAGCTTGTATCAGGGGTGCGAAGTTATCACAGAAGTGGGGTTTTGTATGCGCGTTTCGGAGACAGCGTGCATTCATTTTGAAAGTGCCAAGAGTTCCAGTGAGGGCAACCTGTTGCCCTATCTGACATAGTGTGCGAACGGTAAAGGTAGCCAAGTGAGGAGAACACTTAGGCTCAAGAAGTACGTCTGATTTATACCCAACTCCTGAACTACTGATTCCATCACTGCCGCAATTAAGCGTGGAGTTTTGCATCGACCTTAAATCAAAAGAGGGGAAATTGGTAAGTCCCTTTACAGGAAAGATGCTGGAGGTTTCTGAGCGAATCGTACTTCGCGGCTGTCCACTCCACCGAAAGGGGTTTTTCTTTGGGAACCCTAACTGGAGACTTTGACTCAAAAGTCTCACCCACAAGGCAGTGGGGCGTTAACCCATCACGGAAACGTGTTCAAAGCACCTGTGAAGGAACTTCTTCTGATCTGTCACCCGAGATCTGACTGTTGCAAGCATGCTGTTTTGTCTTCGCTGGTGCATTGTTATTGACCCGCTTTTCGAATTCCGTCCTTAGCCCTATGCACCCAGCGGAGCGAGCGAAACGCGGACAGGGCAGCATCCTTTGGGCTGGGGGCTGCCCAGTTTAGGCGGGCAACATCTGCCCAATGAAGTGCGATGACTTCTCTCACCGTGGAGAGAAACCCCATGTACTCCACTCCTACGTCCATCTAGTGGAGGTTTTTAGACTGGTAAACTGGTTCGCTGCGTGTTTAATCGCTGGAGTGTCCTCTCCAGGGGCATAGTGAATAAAATCAGATGTCGCCCAGCAGCTGGTTCAGACAGTGGAATTCGTCTGGCATCTACCCATTGGCCTGTCAGGCACGATTGGATCTCCGGCTTAGGGAAGCCATCCTGCAAAGCTCTTTAAGCCATAGAGACACGCAATCCGTTACTCCACTCCAAGGTGCATTTTTGTCCTCGAGCAGTAGCTGTACATCTTGTGAGATTATTCCTTTGCTGCACGTGAAATTTTGTTGCTTCTGTCAGGACAGCTACGGCTTTGAGCCAAGCTTTTGTGTTCTTCAAGTATGGCTTCCGTGATGACTATCGGTAGAAGAAATATTCGAATCTAGTTTGTGATTCTATGACGTAGATCTTTTTAGGTGGAATGCGGTATTTCAAACCAAGGTTCATATCATGAAAGGCTGGCTTCAAGTCTTTCATTGAATTAATTATCTACCACCGAACTGCTTACTTGCAACGTCAACACACGATTCACGATAATTGAATGCTCTTTCAACAGAACTGTGTTGCAATACAAAGAATAAGTTGCAATCCTTGTTCTTTGAACCGAATATGTGACTTCATCGCATAGTGGGCAGCTACAATATACAAATTTGCCCATAAATACTATTTAACACACCTATTTCTCCGACTGGTGTGTTCAGCTTGAACAGGCAAGTGCTTAGATAGACAGTCTCCCACGAATACTGTTGACTTTTGCCGTGCTTCGTCCGGGACAGCATTGTTTAATCAGGTTGTGTCACGTATTGCACGACCCTGTGCAGCCTAACCTGATAGTACAGTTGTCTTGCATTTTCGATTGCATACAGACTTAACTCAAGCGCTTGCATACGCGTTGGCATTTTCACTTGCTTGCCTGTACTTGCGTTTGCCGTTCAGTGCTACCGAACACACGTTCACCCATACAAGCGTGCCTTTCATCTGATTACTGAAGTCCGGGACACAACAACTGGTATATGACAAATGCTCTACAATCCTCTCCGTAGAGGATTTTCGTCCCTGTAACTGAACGACTCACAGATGAACGAACCCTGTATCTCTAGACAGAGAACACTCGCTCGCTTTACTACGTGTACTAGAGAACAGATTGACAAATAATAACGATAACATACCTCAGATTGTGAACAAACCGACCACAGAATCAATACAGTCAAGAAAGACTTCAAGATGCCCAAACAACAGTAGACAGGAAACGCTCGAGACGGCAAGGAAGGAGCTAGTCAAGTGGTTCACAAAGCTGGTCCTTATTTACGGGGAGCTTTTTGGCCAATAAACAGACAGAAGAGAATTAATGATTCGAGGGAACACACTCAAACAAGTGTGGGCGAAGAACAAGCGGAATAACATGATTATGAGAAAGGGCAAGATCGTAGAGATGGTCAAGTCCAGTCATTCGCGCGGATAAGGCAGATAGGGAGCAAAAGATTATTACGTGCAAACTTTTGTGCCTCGTCATGTCACCAAGGCAACTTTGAAGTGGATTATTCCGAAACCGGGGAGAAATGTCACGTAAGCGATAAAATCGAACAGATACGAACAATAATTAGACTCATGACAATAGGGGTCCATCGACACTTGCCATGGAAACAAGACCAAAAATTCAGTGACACAATGGGACTGAACAACAATTGTTACTTGGGTAAGGAAGCCAAGGGTTTCGTTCGGCATGGGATTTAGTGCTGACGGAGCACGAAATGCAAGCTAAGTGTTTGGTGAATACAAGGCAAAATTAGGATAGAGAGCATGGGACCTGGACTAAACCAGTTTAATGAAGTTTCTCAATATGGCGAGCTGAATTTATTTATCCAAACTCAAAAAATCTTTACACTCTTTCACGTGCAAAGGAATTCTTTTCTCTCCGGGACCGGCTTCTTTCTCCCCTAGGTCCAGGTGATACCAGTGTTGTATTAGTCCGTTCACTGGCTTCCGTTTTCCCCAGACCAATTACTAATGACGTAATCTTCAGACTGGCGACTCCTCCAGGTACGTTGTGATTGTTGTTATTCATGCCACCGTTCTATGTCACTCTGACGGATCCACAGTTTTCCTCTGTCACTTTATTTTCCTTGGCAAACTTTCAAGAAAGAATGCAGAAGATCCCGCAATACAGGACCACTATTCAATCTCTGTAGACGCTGCTTGTAGTTTGCATGGGCACCGACTGACAGTAATTCTAATTTACGTGTAATCTGAATACGGAATTCTTATATCGCGCGTTCCACAGGCACAATTCAGAATCAACAGGTAATCTCTTGTTATCCTACCATAAACCCGTGGAAATGGAGAATACTTCACGCCGGAATGTCCGAAGTCTCGATTTGACAACAACAACAGTGGTAGGGCTTACTCCAAATGTGAACGTTTTGTCATCAAACGTACCTTGACAGCGCGATTGTTTCTTTTTCCGCACCACTATTATCATTGGGAGGACATGGGGGTAGTGCGAGTTCTTTGGATTCCCTGTTCATCCAGGGGGGGGGGTTGGTCCAAAGTCCGTTACTTACAAAATACAGGACTTAATTGACAAGGAAACATTTTGTTACTCTATCGATGACTACGGTGTATTTTGTTACTGTCTCAATGACGGAGTTAGTGCATTGATTAAGAAAGCCCTCAGTCTCAATCCAACATATGAAATTTTCTGCCGTAAAATCTCTACGAAGCAGACTTTGAGAACAATCCCATAAGATCAGTGAACAGCGATCCAAACTTTCCAAACCGGGATCGATTGTATCAGAAGTTGTGTGACCAGTGTGCTGAATCTGAAAAGTTGGCACTGTTAGAAGGCCAGGACCTATAAATAGTAGTAGTAGTATTAGTAGTAGTAGTAGTAGTAGTAGTATTAGTAGTAGTCGTAGTAGTAGTAGTAGTAGTAGTAGTAGTAGTAGTAGCAGTAGTAGTAGTAGTAGTAGTAGTAGTAGTAACAGATAAGCCCCGACTCCCGAATGAGTTTTCATGTTGTATTATCGTGAAATTCAGCAGGTAAATTGCACGCCATGGTGATAGATCTGCTGAATCTTATTTGTTTGGAATTATCAACAGATCATGTTTACCAAACCACTTGACCGAGTTGATGATGAGGCTACAGAAACTAGTCAACTTTACGGCCATCTTACTTGGTATAGTATAAACTTACTGGACAAATACATTGTTGACTATTCTGAACAGTCTACGTATCCGTTCCTGGTCCCAAAATTATATTCCACTCATCTAGGAAGGCACATAAGTAAGCTTTGGACCAACCAATAATTCCTACTACTAATTTATAACCCGCTGTTCACTGACCATAGATCCTATCTAGGGAAACTGCACCCAGACTGTATCATTCATAAGAAGTTCAAGGAAAAAAACGTTTCTGCACGCGCTCGATGCTCTACGACAGCTATGTTTTCATGCAAATTCATTCTCATTCGTAAAAGTTGAGCAAAACTTTCTCACGTGGGGAACTAGCTAGAAATTTGGCGCTTCCTCGCTTTGAGCCCTTTTTCCTTGTACTGGTAACCCCAACCGAATATCGTCAAACTGATAATACACAACTCCACGACTCTCATTCTATGGTTGGTAAATCGATCCCAGCATAGCACGCACTCGCGAAGAAGAACACAGAAGACAAGACCTTCAGCTCAGCCGTGTGTTTTGTGCTGGACCAAAGGCGAATGTGCATTGCTACTCCGCAGCTTATATACAATTTTGTGTGACTTCGAAGATTAAAACAACACGACGCGCTCCGGCGAAGGTGAACTGTACAGTTTTGCATAACGTACAACCGCACGCCATTCAACTTCAAAGTTGATACTGAATATCTCCAAAAAGAAGCAAGGTAGGTGAAAACTGACCACGGATTCGAATTCCTTGGCATCGATTTGTAGGGGGACTTATTTTCCCAACACCTTTGGTAAGACAGTGAGGTGAAATTCAGGTCAGAAAATTCGAAAGTCTTCTGCGTCTTCCAGATTGTACTGTTTCACACCAGTCAATCTTCCGTTCATCAAGACTGGTCTACATGAAAGCGTCCAGCTATCGGAATGACGGCGCACTTAGGTTTGTGTTCTAACATCTCTACATTCAAAGTCCTATCCCATAGGTAATGTTGAAATTTGACTGAAGGGAATACTTGGATGAATAAATCAGTTGGGAAGTGACCAGTCACTGGATTCGTTTGGGCATGTGCTTTCTGTCATTCAGAGTTTTCTTTCATCCTTATTTTCGATCATCTTCAAACATGTCGCGGGAGTCGAACTCTGCCAACAAATTGGGATTTTCCGTTGATACCAAATTTCAATGACCTGACAACAATGAATTTGGCATCCCTAAAAATGTTGACTATCGAGGATGATGCTGAGAACAATTAGGAAGCCACGAATGAAGGCCTGTGATGTGTTTGAATGGAAGATTCTTGTTAACGTTGTTAGTTACTTTATCACTTACTTTTCCTCATCTCCTTCTGATTAGTCTTTCGTGGTTTATTTCTTCCACCTTGCTACAGGGACACAAAGGTTCGTAATTAAAAACGAAATAAAATTTGTAGTGGAACTTTCATTTCGATTTCCTTTGTTGCGCGTTATTGGCTTCAGTGAGTGGTGAGGCTTTTCTCACGGACTCTGTCATGCTTCTTTGATTTACGGTGTTACGCCACACTTTAGTAAGCGGTACTATACTACTGTACACATTAACTTCTTCCTAAACAGTAATCGTTGTGTTTGACTCAAACAGTCGCGTATGTGGATGTATACAGGCTCGCAGGTACACCGTGCGGAGCATTGATACACATCTCTCCCAAGCATGTGTTCACGCCTGCACTAGTACAAACATAAAACGAGTTGATACCAGTCATGCTCCATCACGGACAGTATTGACCCACCGGATCTTGCTTTGTCGAACGGAATTGGGTGACCAGATCTGACTGTAAACTTGCACATTGCTTTGATTCGCACGATACTCAGACTGACGAACTTGTCTGCTTACGTATTGGTACAATTGTTTACTCATCGACGTAAAGCTTGGTTCTGTGTCAACTTATTCACGAATAAACGGAGTGCAGCAGTTGTCTGCGTTTTTACTAATACAGAACACAACAGTAGGATGGCCTTTATGGCAATGATATGGTCAACAACATATATTTCGCAAGCAAGCCAAATTCTTTGTTACTTTCGAAAAGGAACGAAATAAGAGTCGATTCAGCAAATCCGATATACCAATTTACTTCCAACGCCTACTAGAATAAATAAATAGCTCGTTGGTTTCCTGTCGCACGCTCCCTACAAATCGTTGTTGAAAATTTGATTTATTTTGTTCCGGAACATCTGAAACAGTTTTTCATCGCCCCAAGCTTTATCCCATCACTTAGCAAACTGTCGTCCGTATTTGCACCCAGTCACTAATTCTCGAGTGATTAGAACATAAACGTTCTATTATCAGTCGAGACGAATTTCTCAATACGAAAGTCATGGTTATCTTCCTAGTCCCTATTTGTCGGAATTTTCTATATTACATAAGGCCTCGATTCCACAAGTGACCTTGAAAATGTGCACCCGCCTAATGAGAGAACATTACCTGTTCTAATTCCGCGATTATTACCGGGTTGGAAAAAATAATATTTAATCTTTTAGGACTAAATTTAAATTTTATAACTTACATCTATGATCTTTCCTCATAATCTGTTTTATTTTCTATCGGGTAAATTTGCGAAATTACTCTCGTCGAGAAAGTGAAAGGAGTAGATTTTCTGAAAAAACACATTGTTGTGAAAACTCTGAAGAAAAATCACTTTAGCGCACAGATTATTTGTAGCCTGTTCACTGAGCATGTCACTTCGGTTGACGATGGAACTTTTACGATCGAAAGATCAAGTTTAATAATCGGGAACTGATGTCACCTACTAAATTATCATTGGACTCAACATCACCAATTTCTAAATTTTGCTTTCTCCTTGTTCAAAGTTTACCGTTTTATGTTTTGCAAACTATTGATTTCCTAACTCCATTTCCAATTATCCAGCATATCTATTCATCAGTTCTATGAAGATAAACGTTGAACCATGTGGCTGTTGATGAGAATGTATTTCACCACTAACAGTGGGCTCTTGACTGGATCAGCATAAAACAAATCATTCTACTCTTTGCAATTCGGAAGTGATAGAACTCTGTTTGTTCGAAACAGTGATCTGTTACATTGTAAGTGTTAGGCAACGTTTTCTTACTTTATGCAATTGAGGATTTCACCCACATGGGATCTGGCGTGTTGCACTTGAAAATGTCCTGTGTTAATTGAAGACATTTCGGATGAGAATAAAAGTTAATGGCTGACTCTTATTTTTGATTGCAAAGGGTATTTTCCCTAATATGAGAATAGGTAGTGGATATTTTTAACACATAGTTAACCCATCATTATCAACCTTGCTGGCGTTGCCGGAAGTTTCTTCCGGATATGAACAACAACCATTTTGATCAATGCGGTCTGTAGTTTCCCAACCTTTTTTTGGACTTTCACGGCTGATTTGACATTGGAGTTTTGGTTAAACGGATCATTCCCTTGACAAGTACCTGGTGCTATAGTACACACATTCTTTCACGGTCAAAATTTGAGGTGCCCGATATGAGTACAGAAAATTAGAATACCTGATCCTCTTATGAAGATCAAGCACAATATCGGAGGCATGTTTGAAGGGATTCATTTGCTGGTTGTGTATGGAGGACCAGTTAACAAGCTTAGTTATGTTGTCCGGTAGAAGAGGTTACGTAGACTGATGAGGGTGGAGCATAGCAAGGATCTCATCATCCACATAATTAGTAAACATACAGTTATCCTGGACACGAGTAGACGAGATAAAAGTAGAAAATAAAGACGAAGATAGGAGAGCGCCTTGTGTGAATGGAAGCACGGAGGAGGTTCTACCTCAAAAATAGTGTAAACTGTTTTTGACCAGAAAAGTAACTGGACAGTAAGTGTACATCACTTGGTTGAATGCTGCTATCCTTAGGGATCCGTAGTAGCTCGCGTCTAATCACGCAGTTGAAAGATTCTATCTAATGGAAGGAACAAATCATATCTGTTGTACATTTCTGATCCAGTGAATGCCAAACGTAATGTGAAACATGCTTTTCCCGAAATAATCTTGAAAAGAAAAGCCAGAGTTGTAACAGCACGACTTATGTCCGAGACGCTTTCGCTGCTTCTCAACAGGAGGTGTACTGCAGAACGATACTGTTTATATAAGTTCATGTACAACAATAATGTTCGACAAATAAAGGGGAAATTACAATAGTCAAGCTACGTTACCATGGAAAAGACACATTAACAAAGAGCTGTTTCTGCTGGCGCAGTAAGGGTTTCCGTCGATGTATGACAATGGCTTCGGCAAACCTCAACAGCCTGGAATGTGTGAGGGAAGCGAGAGCATCGAGGATTGAATGTGAACGAAGGCAGGTGAACTGGTTGCGGTCAGACATAATTGACTGAAGAGAATATGACTATAGCAGTAATCGTTCAAACATCCTGAGGGCAAAGGAAGTGTGTACCACTGGGTGAAACTTATTTGCTCCCTTCTTGAGTACATGTGTAATGGAGGATATTGTAGCCGCGAATGCTGGAGCACCAGAACCACACGGTTATCAAACCGATCGGGCCAACCAGTCGAGAGCCACAGACCAAAGAACAGACTGTGTATATTTTTGAAGCTTCCCGCAGCAGACAAAAAGAGGCATTTGGACAAGCAGAGAGGACACGGTGGGATCTTTTGCAACCAAGAAGATAGTCCAGGTGAGGGGCTACTGATCAAGCCATCAACTGGAGCAATTCGAGCAGCCTAACGGAAATAATGCGCAAACGAATCAAGCTGATGGCCACAGGCAACTGGCCAGAACGAAGCTAAAATGCCCAGACAACCAGAGGATCATTGATGCTGTAGCGCGGTTTGGAAAAAGGAATACATAAACGATTGTACATTTTCTATGGATTTGACTTGTTTGGCCGCCTAAATATGGGTGTCCTCACTCGTCTTGCCTTCTCTGTTACTAGGTGATAGGAGATAGTGCGGTCACTCTCTCCTTGAACATAGTTGGCGATAGTCCATCAGGACCACATGCTTTATCAGGTCGAAATAGAAGCAGTTCTTAGTATGCTTTGATGAGATTGAATAAATTACTGATAAACACCAAATGGCTGTTGATATTGAAGCTCGAGGCTGATACTGCATCTTTGCCTATGACGAGGTTCCGATTAAGTTCTTCAACATCTACCACTGGTGGGAGTTTCCTTGAGTTTTTGACACTCAACTTTGGGAGAACCATCGAGGTATAGTGACCGCTTTTATTTGACTTTAGTGTCCGAGTATGTATGGGATTTAATTTGTGTACTTTGACTGACTCAGGTAAAGTTTCGGCCGAAGGATGATTTTTAGCTTTTATATGCACGTTATTTTTCTACGAGGCAGTTGCTTTAGAAAAGAGAATGAAAATCTCTGCATGAATGTTTACAGCACAAATCAAAGCAAAAATTTGGACAGTTTGATAGGTAATCTCAGATTTCAAGATAGAACTGGATAAGTGAATTTAAAAGAGAAGTGGGACACATAGGTTTGCGCAATCTATCCTGGCCCCGTTTCGCTTCATCTGTACACGTGCATACTGCAGTCAATGTGATTTTTTTACACGGTTAGTAGAATAACCAATTAACTAATGAATTTAGTAAGTTCTATCCCCCCAGTCAGGTCTGCAAGTCTGGCGGGGTTGTCCCAAGTGTATTGGCATTTACGGCTCTTCTGGTCGGCGCACTGTCTAAACTGTTATTGATTTCTCTTTCCGCAAATAGTAGGAGAAAACTATTGATCTTGTGATCCGAATTCCCCCCACCCCGTCCTCTTTGATGAACGACGATTAGTATGGACCAGGTTTAAATTATTCACAAAACGGAAATCTAGGTGAATTAACAGTCTGGTTGGAAAGTTAACAATGTTTTGCACCTCTCCTGTAGTCAGAAATTCATCATTCGACGCACTCAAGCCACTGCAGATTATGCAAAATAGATGAATCTAGATTCTTCATAAGAAACACAAAAAAGTATCGGAGAACTCATCGGGTTCTTTGGTCGGATACGTAGGAAATATACACACACACAAATGGAGTTAACAAGAGACCGGTATTGGCTGAAATGTTTGGGTCTACGTTGAAAAACAGATACTCCAATGTGTTCGGTGGAATGCGCAAACAGGTTTTGGGATAACTTGCACCACCGATAGCTGAAATAGGTGATGAGTCCACAACCACAACTTTTGTGAGAAACTGGATGGTCATCACGGAGAGTTGTGAATCCTTCGATGTTGACGAGTTCAAGCTCGATGTCATCGTGCAGTCAACTTTCTTGGATTAAAAATACAGCCAGGTGTTTGTATTCCTGGATGCGATTAGTACTGGGTAAATCAGACAAATTTCCAAGCAGTGAGCGCACTTTGCAACCAATGGTCATGGGTATGCTCACGCTGGTGACAGTCTGTCCTCGTAGAACGACTTTCCAACGGAAGCCGTGCTTCTTTATGTGGCCTCTAGATATTCCGGGAATTATTTTCATTCTGATCCAATCCAAATCCTTCAGATGTAGTTTTTGGCACAACATTATTAAGTTTAAGAGAGATTCCCTAAGGCTCCACGAATAATACGCGAAATTCAGCGTTTGTTTTTGCAGTGCAAAATTCAGTGTACTTCTATTCGCACAACCATCACTACGATAGCAATAAAAAAATCGATGCAAAAAATGAAAATAGTGTGGAAATGATTATGCAGAATAAACGTTCGGAGAGATGGAATGGACAACCCAGCCGAATTTGAAAGGCCGCCACTTGATCTGAAGTATTACCCTTTCAAACACCTTCAGTGAGATGGGAGTACAGGCAATAAAACGGAATTTTACCATCCATTTGCTCGGCACAGTTGTCGTCGAAGCTGATCTCCAAAAATCAGGAATATGTTTGCATCTCAAGCATCGATATAATAATTGCTTTATTACCGGTGGGAATGTATATGTCGGTCCTTAGGTGCTACTGGTTCGTGAGATTTGTTGCTCTTGAGGTTTGACAGTCCCTTATAAACTGCCAGTGAGGATATATTGTGGAAGATGGCAATGATAAAGCTGGGACAAAATGGTGCGTCGGGACGTCTGAACAATGAAAGACGTAAACGCTTGTTGAATTAAGAGTTTAGATCCTTGGTATTTACGTATGAAGCTAAGTATCGTGAGGAGATACTCGTCAACCTTTGGACGGGCATCGAAATTTCTCGGCAGTTATTGTTGGCCAGGAGAGCACGACTGTATGTGCAATTGAGCCTGCGGTCTGACTAACGAAGAAACGTGTGTCATTGTTTGTTAGTCCCCACTCTCGTGAAAAATTCCATTTCAAAGGTGTATTTTTCGGGTAGGGGAAGAAAAATCGGTCCCTACGGGGGTATCAAGTCTCCAATGGGCAAGATAGATTGTATCAGAAATTTGAGTAATTAGTTAGACGCTTACAAAACACAGTGGGGTCTTTGTGGTCAAATATGGTGAAGTTAGTCTGGTCAGTGGTAGGTTGAAGTTTTCGTAAGTTTTCGGGATCACACTGACACTCCATGCGTTTCAGGTCACGACAACTGGTTCAGCTTCTGTGATTACTTGAGCTGTGTATCCCTGAAGAAAACAACATTGTAGATCGACCCAACGTCCTCAGTAGGTATCTAACTGTGGTCCGAGCTTGACCGGTGTTGCTAGGGCAGCATATATCAAGATAGGCATCAATCGTAGTGGGGAAGTCTACAACGATTTCGGAATATTATATATATATATATATATATATATATATATATATATATATATATATATATATTGCGTGAAGGTCAATAAGACAGCTTTTCTAGCAACGTGTGAATATAAATTCACAGAAATATGTCTCACTGCATGTACTTGATATGTTCTAGCCCACTTACCATCGTATTATTTATCTAAAACGTCAATCACTAAGAGTGTACCGAGCCTGTCTAGATAGGTTACGTAAAGTTCGAATAAATACGTATAGTCTGCCGTGGTTCAGCATGGGCATGTATTCACGTTTAACGTTTGTCAATCGGACGAATTTCATAAAAATGGAATTTTCGATTTTATAAATGAAATTTCCTCGGCATACGGGTAGTTCTCGATACGAACATTGTTGTTGCTATATAGAACATGGGGTTTGGTGTCACAAAAAGGATAACTCAGATCTCGGAGGTTGACTGTTCCTCGAATAAATTTCATTGACGTGAAGAATTTTACAAATTTGACTATCATTATCCAGAGTGAATTGAATGTGTGTTTCTGTCTTCGGGTGCGATGACACTGAGGCCCCCAGTGCACAGAAATGTCGTGAAACCAAACTGGATTGGATCATAGCAAGACCCTTTGATTTGAGCTTTATTTTCAGGGGAATAGAAAACTTCTGACTCTTCGCGGATAGAATGTTATTATTTGGGGTGAGTGGTCTGGCTGTTTCGCGGTTCTTGCCACTCACCAGGTGTGTTCCCAATTCTCTCCTGCTTAATCCATCCTATTCGTGAGCACTTCTTGCGGAGGTAAATCACCTCAATCTCGTTTGTGATTCTTAAGATGGACTGTTTGTCTATGCGGGCTCCTAACGACTCGAAGGAGATCAAGATGATGAACCTCATGTGGAGTGCTCAAGTATGGAGATGGCTGAGCAGGAAGATACGGGGTACGCGTACTTGATGAGCGGCAACAACCGCGAAACCGGTCGTGCGCTTGCGAGGAATTTTTCCCTGTCGTCCACATACGGTAACATACTACCTACAGAAAAAATCGAAATATGGGGCCGCGGGTCCTCGTTCGGAAAGTTGTCCTAGACTAACCGAAGAAGTAGCTTTAGAAGAGTCACCTAGCAATTGTAACTATGGCCTCATGATCTATGCCTGCTCCTAAGATGTTATATTCGTGAGGGAGGAGGGTCAGTTCTACCGTTTATCTAATCACTCGTGATAGGTGTACCTGAACACAGCAAGAAGTATACTGCATCGTAAAGCGCGACGCCTATGGAACAGTTTCATTTTCTAGCATTCTTCTTGATTCCTTGAAAAAAACCTTTATCATCAAACGTGGTTGCCAATAAACAATAAGGTTTGCGAGTGGTACTACTGACGATGTTCTGTGACCGTGTGATGATATAGTGATCCTATTCGTGAATGGTATGCTTTTTTGAGCAAAAATGACAGAACTGATACCAAAGAAGGTAGTGAAGGTAGCCCGGTCCCCATCGGAGATCGATTTGAAATAAAATTCAAGTAAAATTAACCCTGAATGATGACCAACTGATCTGCATAAGCGTTGTTCCAAAAGTTCAGCTGCCTTGTTTGTAACTGTTCTGTGGTTCAGTGACTTTGTAGCTAGAACAAAAACATGGGAAAAACGTGAGGCGAGGTAAATGCACTCGACCCACCGTAATTCATCATGTGAATTTGAGTATGGACACAAACTGCACGTGAATTTTTAAAAATCATTCGGAATAAAGTATGTGACTAGATTGGGTCTTAGAGAGAATTAAACAAGCAGCGAGTTCTTGGACAAATGACATTGGCTGAGCTATACCTCCTTTCACCGAATATAATTTATCTAAAAAATCTAATAATCCATCAGTCGAATACATAACGAGTTCGTCAATCACTCGAGTCACTCGTTCATCCAGGTAATTACCTGTTCTTTCTCAAATCCCGTACTTGCCGAATAGCTCTGAATTAGTCGATTGTAATGTCAGTCAGGACAGCAGACGCAAGACTTGAGCAGTAGGTGAGTTTCTGTCAGACGAAAAATATCGCTTAACCAGTATCTTTAATAGGAATATTAGTTGAGCCGTCTGTTTACCAATTCAGTTGCAACACTTCATGCGTATTATCTACAAGTAGGCACAACCCTTGTGGCAAGCATATAGCAGCAAAAGATAATACACTGTGCGACAAAGGTATGGGGTCTCCCGAACTTTTGCGCATATTTTCGCTTCTGTTTTCTCTAACGAAACCACGTCCGATCAGAACGACCGAGTGCCTAGTACTATACGGCATACAAAATGTCAGAACGAAACTATGCACTACTGTATCTTATAGAAGACTGAAGACTTTAGCAAGTTAACAAAAACTCACATTTTAACCAAGCAGAGGGAAAATTGATCATTGACACTCTGAAATAGGCATAAAAATAGGTAATTTAGAAATCAAACTGGTTCAGCCATCGAAATCAGTCCGAAGTTCCTTTGCGACTAGGTGGTAATAAGAGCGGAAAATCCGAAAAACTAGGATGACAGTTACGGGAACCTCAATTTTTTTGCGCTGTCCCATGGAAAATTCTGTAGGACCTGACAGATCAGCGAGACTGGCAACAAGCCGATCAGTTTGGTACGTGTATTTGGTGTCTGACAACAGAACAGAAATCACGTGAATCACATACACTGGAGCACGAGGTGCACTCCGGTGACCTAGGTGACGTTCATATGTGTTAATTGCACGTGTACACCTCACAGAACTCCCACCCTTTTTTTTTGGGGGGGGGGGTTGCCACACGGAAATAAACTGACAGATTTTGAGAGAGAGATGTAATATCCGAGTTCTACCAAATGGGGCTTAGTTTGTATGACATCTTCAGGCAATGCAAGAAATCCATAAATGCAGTACGACTTTGTCTGGACCGTGACGGGTAATATGCACCTAAAAAGCGAATGCCTCGGTCAAAATACCTAGCGAATTCGGACAAACGCAGAATAATTCATCTAGCCTCCAACAACACATACTGCAAGTTACCAGTGGAATCTTCGACTTTATATATATATATATATATATATATATATATATATATATATATATATATATATATATATATATATATATATGCCAGTTTGATCATGGCTGTACAAAGCTATTCAGCCAAAAAATACCTTCAAAGTAAGTTACAGGGCAAAACGGGATCTCATTTCGTCCTTGTTTGTTAGGACAGATGCTAAAAACGGAATTCCCGTACATATACAATCTGCAGGGAAGCAGTTCACATTTAGATCGGGTCATGGCGTGGGACTGACAAAGAGTAAGATCAAAATGCAATGAGGTGCGAAGTGTCAGAGAGAGCTTTCTGTGCAAACACAACGGATTCTGTAATGTGGCTAGTGTATGGCTCCAAGACTAGGTCATCTAGGGTCATACCAGAAGCAAGACTAATGATGCGTAAGTCTCTGAGAACGGTGATGAAATCCATTTCCACTAATCTTGGGAAAATGACAGGGGAACAATAAAAATGATAGGAAATATGCATTATTTCACAAAAGTGGAAATAAAGCACCGCGGGGCACTAAAATGCCGTAGTTTTCTAATTTGATAAAACAGATGACACCGTTTTCCTACTGTGATTTCAATGGGCAAAAACAAATGCACACTATGCTGCAGCGTAATACCAAGATATTTCACATGGTTATTACGTGCGAGGGGAATGGAATTATTGGTGGAAGTGTCCTAAATAAACTGGAAACGAGTGGTGGAAAAAATACCCTCTCGGCATTTATCACTGTTCGACAGAAGACCGAATTGATTAGAAAAACTCTGAATATGTGAAAGATTTACTATGAAATCGTCGAAGTCTGATCTATTTGAGACAGACTTAGCCAAAGTAACGTCCTCCACAAATTTACAGATGCAGACTGGATGGGTGACAGGCAAATCGCTAATGGATGTTAAAAACGAATACGGAGAAGGGACGGCACCTTGAAGTACACCGGCTCTGGTTCAGAGATAATGGAAGACTTTTATGCCTACTTTCATCATCATCATCATCATCGTACAGCGTTAAACAGTAGGGCAAGCCCCACTGACCACTGCCTTTCTCACCATGTTGCACGCTGAATTAGAAAGTATGAATATACAAGATAGACAGCTACTGGCCCTACATGGGTGGGAAAAGGAAAGTATGCCCTAGTAGCCAACACACGGAATACACAGTCTAACTGTACAAACGCATATCGATCAGTCATTCTGATTCGATAGAAAGTGACAACACGATCTCCACTGCTCGCGGTTCGCTGCCATATCCTTCAGTGTCTCCAGCCAACTGGTAGACGGATCTTTTGGACCCCAACCACGAAGACGTGAAGCACCTACTTTCCCTAAGTTTGCTGTACATTTTCTCATTCCTCACTGCCACGTCATCTATTGACCTTCATGTGGTCTCTTCCACTCCCTGGGAGGGGCGGAGAATAGGACACGGTACGGTAGACGTGTGTTTGCCATACGTAACACATGCCCCAACCAAGGAAGTCTACTAAGTTGGATACGTTGTGACAGAACGTTCTCTGACTAAGTACCAAATACTCGCTTTCTGACCTCATCGTTGCTTACTCGGCTATTCCACCCAATCCTAGCGATACTACGTAAACATCGATGGTCGAAAACCTCAAGACGACGAATATCTTCAGCACACACGCACTGCAGCACAGTATACACGACCTCTCAACTTCAGTGAAATATCAGGTCGGCGCCACAAGTCCTTCAGTCCAGCGTGCGCCACTCGAGCCTTGGATATCCGCATGCTCACCTCTACTACTGTGCTCCCATCCGTCGTCACGCAGCTACCGAGGTAGGTGAAGTGGTCGACAACTGACAGCACCTCCCCATCGAGCATCAAGCTCGGAATTGTTGACGTCCAGTCTTGTAGCATCACCTTACACTTTGAAGGTGAAAAGCGCATGCCGAATGGAGCTACAGCTCTTGCAAGATTATCTAGTGCACACTGAGCATGATCCGTGGATTCGAACAAGCAGACAACGTCGTCCGCGTAACCTAGGTCACACAGCTTTCCACTATTTCCTAGTTCGACGCCTACATCCTGAAGATTTTGCAGCGCACTCTCCATTATTTCGTCCATGACGAAGTTGAACAGGAATGGAAACAAAAGACATCCCTGTCGAACACCACTGGTCGTTTCGAACCGACCGGATAGTTCACTGTAAACCCTAACGCGGCCAGAAGTATGAGGATACAATGATCTCAGTAGGTTCACGAACTTCTGGGGCATATCTTTTCGATGAAGAGCACTGAAAAGCGATGTTCAATCAACTGAATCGAAGGCGCCTTTCAGGTTTAGAAAAGCATTATTGTCGGTCGGCGGTGCGTGTGACGCGTTTCAAGTAGTCGGCCAAGAGTAAAAATCTGGTCGAGTAAAAATCTGGTGCATTGTGTTCCTTCAGAGAAGTACTTTTTCAACCGATTTAGTAAATATGCGGGGCAGCCAAAGGATTCTAGTTTTTGAGAAGAAACGAGAGTAGTGCACTGTCAAAGGCCGACTTGCAGTCCAGTAAAGACCGCCTAATTGATATGCTGGAATCACTGAGGGATTTAGCAATATGATGCACAACGGACACTACTGCATTAACTGTCGGAAGGCTGGATTAATACGCGAATCGTAACCCGTCTGTTATGCTTCTCACTGTGGTTTGAAGACAACGCAGCATGCCACGTTCTGTAAGTTTCAACGCTGACAAAGATGGAGCTATTGGTCGATACTCTTTGGGTTCCGTCTGGCTATGGGACTGTTTGGGTCTACGACAAACAGGAAGCCTACTAGCGGGAATGGAATGTGATTCCAGAGAATTGTTAATTACCGAAGTTATCACACTACCTAGAAAACCAGCGCCATATTTGTGTAGCTCCTTTGGAAGATCGTCTGGACCAGCCGAAGTGGCCACCTTTGTTTATTTGAGTAACTTGAGAACCTCCGTGGTTGACACCTTTTGAAATTCAGACGAGACCAATAACGGAAAAATGCGGAGTGGATCGTCTGATTGTCGGACAAATTGGACATTGAAACGGCTTACATCTACGTTCGCCTTCAGGGGTTTACCCGTCTGACCACAAAGAAGCAGCATCCCACGCCAACTGTGTTTGATATTTCAGGAGTTTAGGAACTTTCGGGAAGAATTGGTGTCAAGGTGCGTAATCTCAGAATTTGCCAGAAGTGACAGTCGACGGACTTCACGTTTGTTTTGTATCTTCTAAGCTAATTCCTTCCTCTTGCGTAGCGGATTCATGCATAGAGAAACCACTCTTACAGATTGGAGGTAAACAGTTACCGTGGAACAGCAAGTATTAAAAATCTGCCTGACCACTTTTTGTTGTAAAATTTACAGAGAAATACGAAAGTGAACAGACTTTGAACCACGATGTAACAACAGACAATGAAAGACTGAGGAGTAATATGCTCTCCGTGGAAATGGTTCTTTGTTTGAAGCGCATTTGTTTGGAATGTGCGTGCGGTGAATGGCCACTTTGGGAGTAAATTATCCGCCTGAGGTGTGGTATGCAGTGATCACTGGTGCTAATGTGTGCACTTAGCCTGACAGAGAGAAGTTCTGAGTGGTTGGTCAGGATGTGGTCTAACTGGGAGTCATCACGAATCGAATTGTGACAGATATTGAGAAGATTGGAAGATGACAGGGGAAGTGTTGATTCGTGATTAAAGTCTCCCACTATTGTGTGAATAATCTCATCAAGCATAGGCCTAATGGAAGGAACAAATGAATCATAGAAAATATTAACTGAGGTTTGTGAGCATTGTGGTGCTATGTAAACGTTGGTGATGATAACTTGACCGAACGAGAAAAAGTGGTACCTCCTACATTCCACATATTCCACCGTCTTCTCACTGTATTGTACATGTTTTATCGTTTTATCAAAATAATAATGACACACTTTCAACTGACTCGCAAGTGGTTGGCGCGGATTGTTCTCCGTGCGTCGCTTGTGGGCTTTGTGTGACCCGTGGCAACAAAGACCGAATTCATACAATCCTGAACCCAATTTTAGTTCGCCTTACACGACTTGTCAGCCAACTGCGGAATTGATAGAATCCATTCAGACGACATAAAACCGTCTGTCCAAAAGCTGCTTCGAACCTTACTTGAGGAGCAATTTTCGTGTGGTTGGTTTGATATCAATTCGCTGAACATTGGGGACACACTGTGAGTTATCTTTTTATCATTCTGCTGTACCGTATTTCTGTACTCCAACATATCGGTAACGTATCTCACCTTTGTCTCTTATCCGTATCGAGACACCACAAGAATCTAAGGCGACGTCATACAGATAAATAATCAGTGCCATCAAATGAGCAGGAAATATTACGGAGAATTTGCCGCACGTCTTAGAATTATTGTAGACGGCAACGCCGCCACATTTTTTCTTCTTTTAATGCACGTGGTCTTGACCGAAGCAGGTGAATTCTTGTATTTGAACCACAGCTCCATCCATATTATCATCCAACCAAGCTTCTTGTAAATATACAACACAGGTGTCTCCTAAGCTGCGGACCATGAGCAGGTATATAAGATCCGATAGCGTACTGAATGGAGAACGCACATTATTACATATGACACTGGGAACAGCCATACTGCTTGGTGATGTGCACTTGAGAGCAACCTGTCAACCAGTTCTTTTGCGTTTTTTTGCATGATTGCTCTATTTTCAGACTTTGGATTGTGGGTATGCATTTTGTTGTCCAAGCATTTCTCCTATCGACAACATCAATTGCTTCGACTAATTACGAGTGCGCAACATGCCAATGATGGACTGAATAAAAGAAGCTGTTCCCAAATAAGTAATTCCAAAGGCGGAACAACTCGTAGCGCAGCAGTGTAACGAAACGAATATCACAATGAACTGTCAGCGCTGTTCCATGGATAAAATATGAAGAAAATGAAAAGATACGTTGCTCTTACACCAATTCACCAAGAAAAACGCTTGCCATGAGTTGAAACACTTGTATCGTGGGCAAAAAGTGGGTAAACGTCTATTTCGATGACGAAAATTTAATTCAATTTGGATGGACCGGAGGCTTGGAATTATTGCTGGCATGACATCGGAAAACAATAAAGAATTTGAAGCTAAACAAATGACGACAAGAACTCAGCGAAGGTTTGGGGGACCTTCCCAGCCAACGGCCAAAGTGAATTAGTCTTACTTGAGGATGTTCTAGGTTCTGTGGCTTATTTTCCTACCTAGGCACACTTTTTCTCCCTATGCTGACTGCCAGATTACGAGACAAGGTCATATTCTAACGTGATAAATTTCTGTCTACTCCTCATACACACTATAAAACGTGGGCTGTCGTACCGTGAGATCTAGGTCATACAGTCGTCAGCCCGCAGCCCAGATCTAAACTCGATAGGGAATCTATGGAACATACTTCCTCTCTAGATATGCAAGTTCTATCAACCAAAGAGTGAATTGTTAACCGCTCTCATACCAGAATGCGTGAATATTGACCAAAGGACAATTGCAGGTCTTGTAAGAAGCATTTCGAGAAGTATCGAGTTCTTCAAGCAGAATGACGGTTGCGTACGACTTTAAGTGGCCACTATAGAAAACAAGTCTGGGGGGTCTTATATATTTGTTACCCCTTTTTCGCATATCCCGATTTAATCAGCTCATGATAAATGATTTTGGTTTAGAATTTTTTTCTCTGAATGGCCATAGGTGTTTGATAGTTCGACCCAAATATAGTTTCTTTAGAGAGTACAGAAACATATAGACAGTTGAGTACCAGCTAATGCGTGGTCGGAGTCAAGGGGGGGAGAGGGGAGGGGGGAGGGGGGAGGGTGCTCCAGTCAGAGCGACATTCTTGTACACAAACCCGCCGTTTGTGGCTCATAGTGATGTGGTCAATCTGAATCCATTGTTGACTCGAAAAGGGCGGACGCGACGTGGAGTACCGGCTTTTGGGACGTCTGAAGTGTGTACTGGCGAGGAACAGGTGGCGGTCTGACCACAGGGCCAATAACTGTTCCCCGTTTTCCAAGCGGCAAGAATCTAGCTCAAAAGGGCCTTCCAGATGTACTCCTTTCGATGGCAGCCAACCATCTCTATCATTCATATCTGCCAATATCACGGGATCGACTCGGCATGCTTTGTGTAAGAGATCATGGAGCTTTTGGTAAAATTTATCTTTGATTGCATTTGGGCTGCAATCAGCATTAACCAAAACAACAAAATGGTTGCCTCTGTCGGAACGGTGACTGCTCACTTTGCATAAACCCCTGAATCTTACTGCGCATAAAGGACGGTCTACTGGATCCAGTCCATCAGCACCGCTTCAGCCCTTCCACCGAGAGCAATATCGACTCCAGCGAGACCAGAAGCCATAGTTTCATCGGCTTCAGAAACTTGTAAGTGAAACTTCACAGAAGGATTTCATAGGAACGACAATCAACTGACGGAAATGGAGTCTGGAATACGAATCTCTTGAATGCAATGCATCAGTGGTAAGGGACTCAATCTTATAAGCCATACCTGCCTGTTGTCCTATAGTTACCAAGGTGTACCCATTGGATGTGGCTAGTTTGGATGAGCATTTAGGATGAAGAAAGGCATCAGCCAGTGGTATCGGGTTCGTTGAGACTCGGAAGCTGTTCGAGAAAGGACGAGAGAGAACATAGCCGGAGTTTCCACCGGGAGCACTACGCATGATCTGATTGATCGGAGAACCTATCGGGTGTGATGTTGGAAAATATAGTGGGAAGGGAGTGGACATGGGATAAAAGTTGTGTACGGTGTAGGAGAGTGATAACTCTTGTAAACCAAAGGACACTCAATCATAGTAGCGTGATATGTCGTGGTTGTTTGCGATGTGGGTAGTTGTACTGTAGCAAGGAAAGCTGTAGCAACAGAACCAAATGAGCTTCAAACCGGTCGATTCAACCAAACGAGAGCCACAGAATAAGGAAGGAACGGCGGATATATCGGAGGCTTCCAGCAACGGACAAAAAATGCATGCGGACTAGTAAACGGGACTCAGCAGGATCTCAGGCAACCAAAAAATAGCCAGTATGAGAGCCTACTGGGCAGACCGTTAACTGAAGCAATTAGACCAACGAAACGGAAATGGCAGGCAAAAGAATCAACCTAATAGCGAAAAGCATCTGGCCGGAACGGAGTCAAAATTCTCAGGCTGCCAGAGGATCAACGTTGCCACATCGCGGTCTGGAAAAGGAACTATATGCGCGTTTGTGGATGCTGTACCGACTTGACTTGTTCGGCTGGTCAAATACGGCCATGTCTCACCTGTTCCACTATCTTTGCTACAAGATGAAGGAAGGTTTACCGAAAATCGGAAAATCTCCCCGCTTTCGCAAAGAGGAAAGTGATAGCATTTTGTAGCCTCAACGGGCACGTGTTTCTGTGATCAGCGTGGTTCTTAATCTCTTCGTGAGGGAAAATGTAGGTTTTCGCTTTACTCATGTAATATACATTGTCAAAACAAGATGCGCTCACCGAAAAACCAATTAGTTGGAGTTTAATATTAACTTCGATGCTTTTTCATCGTGTTCCAAAGGGACTTTGAAAAATCAACAGACCGGCACTAGCTATTGGAAGAAGGGGTGGAGAAGATTGAGCTGCTTCAGCCTTTGACAAATCTAAGTCAAGAAATATGCACGCCTATAAAGGTTGCCATGTGTTGCATTCGCGAAGGGATTTCAGTCTCATCGTAGATCGATTTGGCTATCAATTTATTTTGTACGATCAATGGGAAAACTCGGGAGGCTTACAAAAGCGTGACTCTTCCTAAGACATTATTAATAAAAGTCATTTTACTGACTCCAAATTATGCATGGACTGTATTAAAAAGCGCCCAACCTTGTGGAATTAGTGTTGTCATCGATACCTTGGACAACCCACGTCATCAGGCTCAAACATGAATGATTCAAGCCTGTCAGTGCATAATGCCTTCCCGGAAGGCTATCTTGCAGCAAGGTAGTGTGACATGTCTTGCACCACTAAACTTCGAATATCGTTTGGCCGAGGACATAACTAATAGTTTGATAAACGCCTTTGCAGCAGCGCAGTTATGGCCAGTTCGACGGCCCATTGCCTTAGCATTGCCCCCAAAACAGCGCAGCTGCGAATGGGATTCGTTGTGTTCGCCTTGAACAGTTATGCGCTCACACACGCACACCTAATCTGAATCCCGTGCAATCATGAACACCCACGTACAGTCGTACACACACGTACACAGTTGATGTTTGTCGTGCTTCAGCCCGGACAGCACTGATCAATCAGAGTGCAAAACGTGTTGCACTACCTTGCACGACTTAATCCGACTGTACAGTTGTCTTACACTCGTGTGCAGGCATCCTGAACTCACACACGCACACGTGTTCGGGTTTCATCAGCATGCTTGCGCTTACGCTGTCCGTGAGTTGATACAGTATACCCATTCATTCGTACAAGCGAGCCTTCTTTCGGCTTGCTGAATTAGGGACACGACAGAAGTGAGGATTTGTTCTCGCTGTGGGGGAAAAAATTTATTCAGTTTAACCCGCATTTGACACTGGAGTTTAGGGTTCAAGGTCACATAAGTGCGATTGACCAAATCCGAAAAAACCCTACTTCGGGAATTAGCCTTAGTATCCTCATATGCGTTTCAACAGAGAGCGGTTTCGCTCAGGTGAGTTTTAATTAGATCCTCGCTCTTCATAGTAAAGCCTCTACATATACAGGTAGTCTCTCGAGTTACTTTCTAATACAGTATTTCACAACAATGCGAGCTAGTGTTGAAATGGAGATTTATCAAAGGTGAGATTTCTTCGTCTCCCGTCTACTTTAAAAAAAACTGACAAGAACGGGTGGGCAAAGATGGTAAATCATCTGAAAGTGTAAAATTAAATGCTGCTTTTGACCACGTTTTAGTTAATTGTTGATTGTTTCTACTTTCTCGTTTCTCAAAGGAACGTCTAATCAGTATTCTTACGTAAAGGAGCCGAACTCAATTCGTAATCGTTTAATGTTCGGTAACACCGACTTATCGGAAAGGATGATTGTCAGTCGACGTCTCAGCTACAACGAGTCACCTCCATCAAGACCAGGTTACAATGGGCTGTCAGCTGGTCTAGAGGAAGATTATCCGTGGTAACTGAGACGTCGACTGGCAACCATCCTGCCCGTTAGGTCTGTGTTATCGAGCATCAATCACTCACATGTAGTACTCTCACGCACTCACATAAAATACATGGATATAGGTGAATTTCTGACCGTACTTTACTTCCTCGGTTCTTTTTCCCGAAAGCTATCCTGTGCAACAGTTTCATAAATTCCATAGGATCCTAATCCTGTAGATTGGTTTTTTTATTGTACTCGGATCATCACCAGCCGAGAGGAACTTATCAGCTCAAATGAGACAGTCCTTGTGACCTTGAAAGCACAGATGACCCTGAAAACCTAAAGAATTCCTAGTTGCAGCAGTTTGGCCTTTCAAACTTATGAGGTTTTATCTCAGGTTACCTGTTTAGCTACCAGATCCTCGGTAAGCAAGCTTCACAAACGTGAACGTATTTGCAAAATCAGGGATACTTGGTCAATATTTCAGGGAATAAGATGCGTCAAATTCTTAGTTTTTAATCCTTCAAGGGCAAGTTCGTGTGAGAAGTTCATTGTCATTACAAGAAAGAAAATTCTTCAAAAATATTGCACTATGACAAAGAAATCCTCGTGTTTGTCGAAAAAAGGCTTCCGATCAGAATGTCATTTTCGGCATTCAAGAACTTGCCAAAAAACAAAACACAAAGCAGTAACAGAATAGTCACAACACACATTACTCGTAGTTACAATTGGGAAGTGAAACGGTTAATTGCTACCATTTGAGTTTTCAGACTGGGGCAAGGGGATCGCTAGCACGTAAACGATTTTTCTAAGTGAAATTACAGACTTTCGGTGTATGATCAGAACAGCTAGAAAAAATACAGGTGTGCCTTTGTGAACCGATCAGAATGACATAATGGAAGTTTAAAACACAAAATTACTCCCGATCAGCAAGTATTTTTTCAGTATAATGAAAATATATTATTGTAAAGAGGAGGCAAGATGCGTGTATTGTGCGAACCCGACAGCTGAAAATCACCAGGCATGTACGGCCATTTAAACTGCTCGTTTTCACCCCCGCACTGCAAAAGGGTCGATCTACCGGCTACTGACACATTTCGACTCTTCCTGAATCACAGGTCCGTGGAAGGACCTCCTGTTCGTCTGAGCCCAAAACTTCATATGTCGGCTCGAAAGACATCTAGGTCTGAGTTTGTTAATGTCACTTTCGAAAACCACACCCGGACCATCACAATGCCGCCAGCAAAAGCCTGACTTCTGTGTTCCAGCCTACTTTTCCTGAAATTGTAGCAGCAGTACATAGTTCCATCAAAACCATGTAAATAAGACATTTTCTCGTCGCTAGGGATCACATTGTTCCGTTCAGCATTCCAGGTGACGTGACTTTTGACCCATTCCTCTTGATTTTGAAGATGACGTTCATTCAAGGCACTGATCTGATCTTTCTGTACTGCTAATGTGTTGTATATTGTAGGAATTACTGTACACGTCAAACGCTCGCAAACAGTTGCACGGACCTCTGTAGCTTTGAATCGCCCATGAGTCGGTTTGAACCACTACGCAAGACTCTTCTCATGGCCAGCCTGGACTTTTTTCTTCAAATTCCACGTCTTCTCTTAGCCATATAATGAATTGGATCATTCAAGATGATGCAAATAGCTATTTCGGATCTGGAAGTTTACTTGGAAATCTGGCGTACTCTTATCTCCAAGTCTCCATACGCGAATATTTTTCCTTGTTTCATATCAGACAGTCTTGGACCTAGCGCCATCCGTCTGTTTTAACGGGCGAGAGGTCTCCACTACCTGTCAGAATGTATAGCTTGAGTGATCTTTGTTCACGAATCACACGACGTGAACACTATGGAAGGGTATGTGCTGACTCATGGCCGATAGTCCGCCACGTCCCGTCAGCAGTCGACATGTCAGCACCTGGCCGGAATCCAGGTCAATGCATGTGCCAGCCGATGCGCAAGTGAGAAGATAGCGCATCGAGGAGACGTGACAGGGGTCCCATCATCTGGCAACTGGTCATGTGACCAATCAATAAATTAGAGGACAGGTTACTTGACGCCAGTATGAACCAGCTGATCAGCGTTGCGATGATTGGCGTCGTTGATTGTTTCTTCCCATATAAACGATGTGTTTCTTGCTAGTGAAATGAGATAATTTGTGGGTGGAATTGACTTCGCCCTAGAGTTAGTGAAACTGAACGAAACTCACTATACGATAACACATCCCTAATTATCAAAAAGGAGACAACGCCGACTAATTTTTTTTTGCGTTTGCAACCCCATTAGGCGTTTTTTCCATTCTTTCAGGGGTGGATTTATTAGCATTTTGCTCCCTCTCGGATATATTTTCCGGGATAAATCGATCTATCTGTTTCGTGCTTCAAATCCACGTGCATTTTTAGTGTAGAAATGGGTTGAAACATCAATATGAAAAATACGGTCACCTATACTAGTTTTGGTTCAAAAGTAATAGCATTTCGAGCACTATATTTGAAATCATCCGCTGCAGTACGTACCCTTTTAGTGTTATTCGGGAGTTCGAGCCAGACCAACTTACCAGATATCCAATCAGATCACTAATCGTCAGGCTGTCCGAAATATTCCGCGGCAGCAAATCCGTCTTTATGTTTTATTACTTTATCTTTATTACCCAGGCCCTTTTTACTGCAAAATAATAATACAGTTTCACACAAGGAATAACTCGATGGGGAAAATTCACCTGAAGCAGCAGCGGCGGCACAGGATTTCAACTTGGTACAGAAATTTGTGAAATTCACCGTGATGAATGTTTGACTATCGCCGATCGAAAAGTTATGTCCATCAGGAGAGATGAAATACCTGCACAATGTTCTCGTGGATTTTCAGCGATGATAAATTGTGTTCAGCCGATCTGAATCGTTCACTATTCAAATCGTTTAGCATAATTTTTTCATAAATATTTCACATTCTTTCACTTACTTTCGCAAACGATTTATTTCTTTGAAATGATTGGTTACACAGCTCACCGTTTGTTTTTGCAGATTTGATTTCTTTCTTCAGTTTGTTATGCAACTCCAGTCACATCGTGCTTGAACTCATCGATCACACACCTGAGAAGAAAGCCCAAGGCACTCTGGAGTCCATTCGTCGGCCGGCGAAGGATGGTCACTGTTGATTCTTGGTGACTCCAACGCACGTCCTGTTCACTGGGTATCGGCCACTTTTATATGTTATTTCTTAAAATGTTTTCAATACCACCTCGTTTAGTCAGACATTTTGTATACCCTTGTATCTTTCCGTATTATCCTTATGAATCCTCTGTAACTTTTTCCAGACAACGAAATGTCCGACCAAACGTCCAGTAACCAAATGCCCGCAGACTAAATGTCCGGACGCGCCAGCAGACTGCTACCCACATACGCTCCACCCTTACCCATCAACTTCTGGCTGGAATCCTAATGCCGACACGCACGCACTTTTCTGAGGACTGACTTAACTGCCTTGATTATGTTCCATGGTCCAAGCGTAGTGCAGTCCGACTGACGACGTTCGTGATTTGTGGCACAGAGTTCGTATTCCAAGCACAATCAAACCTCAGTGCGCAGAGCTAATATCACATGGGCTCGGTATCCTTCTTCATCAAAGTAAAACAAGTTACTGGTAACCAATCTGGAGACTTTAGCAATAATCATGTGAGGCGCTAATAATCCTACGTTGAAAATTGCATGATGAATGATTGCACAACTACCCAGGTATTTCATTCCTATAGATTTAAGACGTTTGCCAATTAAAGTTACTTTTAATGAACTTTCAGATTTTTATACTAAACTTTATGTAGATCGGAGGGATTCTTTGGCTTAGGTCATACTGATACCAAAGTGTGATAGTTTGTAGTTAGACGTAACTTCCGGTAAAAGTTTCGAAAACTGACTTCTCATCAATGCACAGGTCGCTTCAACTTTTTTGTAGTCTTTTCCAGCTTGCCAGCGATCAGGGAATTTTGGGATTTATCGGCCGGGCTCCGAACTATTCTCTGGTTGCCCAGTAATCATTGTAGAGCGTCTAATCAAGGGCCATGTGTGCAGTCAAGGTGAAAATGTTCACGCCCTGTGTGTGTGTGTGTGTGTGTGTGTGTGTGTGTGTGTGTGTGTGTGTGTGTGTGTAGGAAACCGACTTGATTAGCGAAAAGCACTGTTCACACCGCTTTATTTATTTATTAACTGCATGTGCTTGAATGTAGTGAAAGGGACACAGCCCATTGTCTTGAAGGCCCATTGCACTGCTGGGGATGATCGGGAACCTCACCTTGAGACTTGGAGAGAGGGTAACCGTATAAGGTTCCAATGGGTCAGATGTGATAACGCGTCGAACAACAGTGAATTACTATCCACCAGGAAACTGATCGACGGTTGCGGGATTCGAACCTCTGACCTCCGGGATGGTAAGCAAATTTTGTAAGCCACTCGGCCATCACCGGTCCTCGCTACCCTGAGATGACTACCCATGCGAATGACTACTATAGAGAGAGCATCGAATATGATTCAGTCACACACACAATACGCAAACACACATGTGGGAGTGTGTTTGCATATCCAGATGAATTTCAGGTCCTTGAAACACGATTGTTATCATTTACAACAACAGCTGAAAATTTATGTGGATAACGAAAGTGCTAACTAGAAAATTACCTATTTACATTGTTTCCCATCCTAATCGAGTCGATTAATTGTATTTTGACATGAAGTTTGTCCTTGTTTTGGGGTAACAATAAGTGATGTTTGTCCAAAAAGACAATTCACCTCCCACGCATCTTCCACTCCATCAACAACCCATGCTCACTCAAGCAAGTCAGTGTGAACTGAAAGGAAGTCATGGGTCGATCGAATCCCACGTTTGTCCGTGTATGTAGGTGAAGTTGAGAGGTCAAGTGAGTGAGTGAGTGAGTGAGTGAGCGAGCAAGTGAGTGAATCTGAAGAATACGCTAACCCCCCGCCAATCGAACCCTGGAACTTAAAGTCAAGTTGTTTTCTTACTCACATTGTATCGGGTTCGGCAAAATAAAATTGTACGAAAGTTAGCGTTAAGACAAAATCCCCACTCGATAGATTACTTCAGGCACTTACGCACATAGCATTGTAGCGCCCACGTCAGATATAGTGTTATAGATAGCAAGTAAAGAGTAAGTGTTCAGCAAATGCGCTACTTTGACAGCAAACGGGAATCTAATTGTCCTTGTAACAGCTGGGAATGGCAGTATGTGAACTGTGTGATTGAAGGGAAGGGAATAACAGGTGTTAATTAATGATAGGGTTCAAAATTACGCAATAATTACGTGTGATGGCTACGGCTTCTAGGACGACATTGAAATATTCAGTCGGATGGCTTGCTGGCATAAATCAACTGTAAATCACAATCCCTTTTTTTGCTCAACAGATCCAGCAGTCACTGCAATTTGAACAGGAAAACAATGTAAGCAAATTACGCAATGTTCTAACCCCTTGTTTGACTAGCACGGGGTAGTATGTCTGAGGTGAACGGGTTAGGGTTTAGGTTGATGAATGGCTTCGCATCCCACTGAGGTAGACGATTTCCAACATTTGGTTAACTTCAGAATTCATCAAAATCTGGTAACGCCAACTTCAGTAAAGATGGCTTTCTGTTGTTATAAGCAATGAATTGTACTTTCCAAAATATCAATGTGATCGTATTAGATCCAACGCATCTTGTACAGAGTTCTATTTCTATGGTTCTAATACTGCCGATTTGGGTTTTGGGGGGTGCTGTAATATGCAGTAAGAGAACAGAACAATAGCCAGCAGTCTGGTTGGTGGCCACATCTCTCTGCAGACCAGTACAATCACACACAAAATCCCTAGAATAACCGGGAATATAATCTTGAAAATAACCGGGCAGCTTCAAATGAAAATAATACAGGACAAATCTCTGAAGTGATCTGGACAAGTTACCAGAATAGGTAAAATACGTAACACAATATAATGATGTCATTTATGAAAGGATTCTTCAGGCAGCATCATAGCCCAAATCACCACGGAAACAGTGTACAAATGTTTCATCTGACTGGATAGGAAACATCAGCCTTAGAGTATATACATCACGCTTAGGCTGAGACTCGAACCCGCAGTGCTTGATGATGAGTCGAATGCCTGACCACTAGGCCATCCGCGGAGGCTCTCAAAGGTTCCTTTTCCTTGTCAAAAATACATAATACGGCTTTGGTTCGTCCAGGGACATTAGAAAATTTTGATTTCTGCAATGGATCGCTTTTCAGTAGGGGCTTCATTGTAACGAATATTCCGGAAACAACTAATTTCACCAGTTTCAGTAGCAAGAGATTCAAAATATTTGTGAGGGTATACAACGTGCAGTCTCAATCAACGCTCAGCAGAGTGACGTTCCACAATGGGACGACAGTCATACAAATATTTAATCTGCTTTGATCAGAAATATCCATTACCAGTGAATCCCAAATGGGTTTGAATCGGACAGGTGGATTTGAGAGTCCAGCGTGTCAAACCTTAGAGTTTTGCATCCCTATCCTCAACAGCACTGTTCACTCCAACCACTGACCTTTTAAGTATTTGTTTACTGACGATAGCACTCAGCTGTGCAGTATCCGTAATCCAACACATGGATCAGGAACAATAAAAATGCTCGTAATGCTTACTGCAGACTATGTTCTGATCCAGAACAGGTGCACAGTATCCAATAAGGAACAAGTTCAAACAAAATCGGGGTAGAAAACTGGCAATAAGAAACAAAGTACATGCACAATCAGAATCTGGGTGAATGAAGTTCTAGATAAGAGACAGCAGAGAGTGGATCGATCGAACGTGAGCGGGTGACATTCAAAAACCTCATTGATGAATGACTTTCCAGAGACTTCACTAACCGGAATCGAGTCCATCGTTGAGATTCGGTGGATTTATACCAAAAAAGGTCATTTCTAACAAGACAGATGTATTCAGGCTGTAATAAGCAGCAAAGGAAACACCACGAATTCAACTGTATCATTTTCGTTTTTGCTCTGTAAAAGATTAGATTACCGAAAAAAGAGCCGTTTTAGTATCAAGTTGATGCATTGCGTTCGCTCATTTGATTCCGACGCCACTTGGACCTTCGATTTATATTGGGCATTTTTACAGCTTTTGAAGACTCGAAGTTATGCACACAGATCCGTCTTTTCGTCTCTTCTTATAAAGTCATAGGGTATAGCTCACAATATGTAAACCTGTTATAAAATAGTCATAATATTAACGGAGAATAGCATTAACGGGTGTCACTGCGATTACCGTGGTGTATGGAGAAGGTAATGAATACATTTATCACTCCATATCGGCAAAATTTAGTCAGGGCGCTGACTAGTATGACCAAGTATTTTCGCCACCACAAAAAATGCTGACGTATTCTGCTTTGTGCTTTAAAGAGGATATGTGGTGTGAACTCCCATTAACTTTTTGAAGAGTCTGCAAATGAATAGTCTGTAAACAATCTGACACACATTGGTTTGTGTCCTCTGTCATTTCTCGCTTCACAAAGCTCACACGTGTCACGTGAATTCAGGATGTGGGAGAGGATGATGCTGGACACGACCGATGGTGGAAGTTCGACGGAAGCGAGATTTTGAGGTGGAAATCTTCAGCACAGATTTCAAAAAATGGAGACCTCCAATCACACTGACTTATTTTCCCGGATATTCTCCTGAACATTGTTATTCCAACCCAACCAATCTATTTATGCCAGTATCATTTGTCTCCACTTCAGCTGGATTCGTCTCAGTACTCACTTATGGGGCAAGTTCAACGGTGACCTTAACGGATTTCGTCAGAAGAGAAGGAAAAATGGAACAGGACGGCATTATCTTCGATTGATTGTGATTCGGAAAGTTAGAAATAGAAGGTTTGCTATATAGTATGGATAACTGTTCTGGATATCCTGCCACCATCGCTTACCGGGATAGCTTGTTAGGTAAAGAGATAGAAAGACATCTGGTTAGCATCATAAAGGACTGATTAAGAATGTGACTTTACCCAGGTAAGTTTCTAAGTTACTCCGCTGGCCAGAATATTATGTTCTTTTTCGCTGATTTTCTAAAAAACTGACTTACCCATGTCCTCAGTCTGGTTCGGCATTCGTAGCGCATTCTGTTTGGCTAATACAGCTTTTATTGAGCATCTGTCGTGCTATTCAAAAAGTACTATTGTATTCTTTGCAATTTAAAAATCGGTAGCAGATAAAAATGAATTTCCGCAATTATTTCCCGCCCTCATGGATCCTCGGTCCGTCCTTCCCTCCTTCCCCCCCCCCACACTCCTGTCCAGGCTGATCCCAATCACTGAGTTAACTTTGTTCAGATGTCGTCCTATGTGATGGAAGTGGAGTGTCTCGGTGGTGACTCATTCGCCTTCGTGGTGAAAGGGCCCGGGTTCAAACCTTTGATGTGGCGGAGGATACGCACCACTGGTGAGCTCTAACAAGAGTGAAACTCGAGTTTGGTGTTTCCGAGTGCCAGGTTGGTCGGATGATCTGAGGTTTTTGTGTGGAAGATGAAGTCCAGGTGACAGTCAGCCAATATATATATATATATATATATATATATATATATATATATATATATATATATATATATATATATATATATATATATATATATATATATATATATAGACAGAGAGAGAGAGAACAACCAATGAAAAGGAAGGGAGAAAAAAATGAACAAAAACCTTTTCGACAACATTATCCTGGTGGCTAATACAGTTACGCTTATGGGTTGGAAGCAGATGGTTTGCGAGCAGTGCCTGTGTGTAAAAACGTGATTAAGTAGTCGTGAAAATTGGTTCGGTGTGGTCAGAAAAAGGAGAGAGCAACCGTGTTGTTCCGTGGTTGTTCGGTTGACGCGAAGTAAGACAGTCTCTGACCGTAAATCCTATACTAACCAACGGACTTTTGAGTCGTGCAGAGTTTACTATGTGGTGAATAATGTGAATCAATGACAATAATGGCCTTATCTTCAGTCACGTGTCCAAAGGATACCACAATTGATATTTAAAGCTCCAAGGAATCTTACTGCTTTGAACCTTTCCTGAAACTTCAATAAAAACTATAGTGATTCTTCTTATCCACAAACAGCTGCCCTCCGACCTTTATGTGCTTTAGAATGCCAGCTCCATTCAGTTGAATTACCTCAATACAAAGTTTGCAAACCCGTGAGCATAGTGTTGCTGGTATTGCTTCAACAAGTTGCTGTGACGGAAGTTGTTAGCTGAAAGTGTATTTGACACACGAACTTTTTCACAGTACACAAACGGAATGCCGTCGCTTTGGATTTTTGCATCGAACTTTTGCTCCAACTCTGATGTCTTGTGAAAATATCACCTTTTTAAATTTTTTCTCACGAAAAGTACCCAACAACTGTGTGTTGTGCGTCATTTATTTCGGACGAAACCGTATTGGTGTTTGAAAAACAATGCTTCCGTAGCATTTCTCATCAATGATGGGAACGCTGTATGAGCAATAAAGGGATTGAGCTAAACATAGGCCATCCTCTTGAACACGAGAACCATTTAAAGACATTATGTTGGATGGAATATGCGTTGCGCTGGACCACAGATTGATTCCCTCAGTGCACATTGCTACTCGAGGTGGATAGTGCTAAGGGATGGATTGTGGTGATCATCTCATGATAAGGCAAGCAGGTATAAAAACTTTAACTTTGTTTGGCTAGGACCTATGAGATACGACCATCGGACGGCCGAGTTTATCACGCGGCATTGCTAGTTGCAGCGGTCAGTTGGTATAGTCGCGTTCGGACTTTTCCTCATCTAGATGGTTTACAATTTAACCTCAGTTGTTTTCTGCCTTTTGTATTTTTGTTTATTTCTCTTCTAATTTGATAACGCTACAAGGTGGAAAACAATACTAGAACACAGTAAAGTGAAATCAGAGTTTGAATTTGACACTAACTGTGAGGAACAAGGAATCTTGTGGTCTGTCGATGCATTTATTCACGGCATGACATTCTTGGAGTAAAATTCACAGTGTGTAACACTGAATGAAATAGAAGATCAGCAGTTCGTTTCACAACAAAATCAATTTCCTTGGTTATCGTTATTTCATAACAGAAGAGGCAACAAAACAATAATTCTGGTAACTCGTGTCCTCTTTTATTAAGCAATCCTTTGATATTCTTGTGCTATGTTAACTAAATTATAATATTTACTTCAACATTAACTCAGTAGAGATTGCTGCTGTAATAAAAAGAGGTGGCTATCGAGATGATCGCGTGAACCTAATAAGAGGTATGGGATGAATGAGGTGATAAAGGAGCATTGTGCATTTGGAAGCAGTTCGTGGCAGACTAAAGATAAACCTGACACAGGTCAGTTTGCTAGATGGCAAAAGACAAGATCCACGGATGAAGACATCAGTCCGGACAATCGGACCAACATAGCATACAAAAACCATTAGAGTAGCTATAGACACATGACCAAATACGATCTTGCTGTAGAGCTCGCATGAATACGAATCGTTTCAAGGGCCACTACTGATTGCTTGGCCGAATAAATGTAGGTGGATGCTATCCGTATTATTTTTTTGATATATTACGTCAAATTTCTATGATACGCTCTGGTCAAATTGTTGAATGCCACACTTAACTGAATACCTTAAAACTTATCATTTGTCGGTTTTCCGGAGTCCGCAATGATTATTTGATCATTGGAACACGAGCATTGTCAAAGTTGTGTCTCTGAGGAAGAATTAGCATTCTCGAGAAATTTCTTGGAACTGTTAGTAGTGGTTTGTTACCAGTAGAACCTAGTGAAGACATTCAGCATGACCGAAGCAATTTTTCAGCCAAGTCTACTCCTGGTAAACAGCATTGTCGCATAAACAATCCCCAATATGTATCCTCCACCGTATTGGCCTACCGGTGGCAATGTTAGGTTCTAAATAAAGCGGTTTCTGATGGCCGACTATTCCTTGTCCCAAGTCCGGTCTTGCAATGGTACCCCAATGAAAATTTCAGTTGCAAAACATATACGCCAAAATCAGAAAATTCGTAGTTGATTGTCTGGTGTTGTTTAAAAATTCCACCGGATCGATTTTTTGACTCCTTCCACTGCGTTCGTTTGCTAGCCAAATGACTGGTGCCACGAGTGCAGAGAGGTTAGGAAAAATCTTTCATTTGATTTGTAGTGTCCACCTTGCTCGATGGCATTAGGAATTTCTCGCCGCTGTAGCGGGGAATGCTGGGGAAGAGAACGACGTGAATATCAAATCGATTGGACCAACCAACCGACAGCCACAGACAAAAGAACATACTGCGAATATGTCGGAGGTCTCCCGAAGCAGACAAAAGGAGACATACGGAATACTAGAGGGAAAGAAGCGGGATCTCTCGTAACCAGCAAGATAGCCCAGGTGAGGGGCTGCAGATCAAGCCGTCCACCGGGACAATCGGACCATCCGAATAGAAATGATGCTCAAGAGAAGCAAGCTATCAGCCACAAGCAACTGGTCAGAAAGTAGCCGAAACACTCAAGCAGCTGCAAGAGCAATGTTGGTGCCGCGCTGTCTGGAAAAAGGGGCTATATAAACAATTGTGTGTGTTTTATAGACTAGACTTGTTAGGCCGTTGAAATACAAATGTCCTAGTCCGTCTTGTTGTCCTTGTTGCACCGTGAATGATTTGTGACTGTCAAATGAGAAAAGTGGCTGGTGGTAGCGACGGTTGCAGGATTCAAACCCGCGATTCAAGGGTCCAGACTCAATCATGATGACCGGTTGACTACCGTTAATCCGAATTAGTCCGAGATACGTTTGCGTAACCCGAGAACCTTTAGGAATGTAACTCTGAATATAATTATTTTGACTAATTTGTTGAAATTTAAGCTTTCAGTCGCAATAGTGCAAATAAAGTGAACGGTAAAACACCCACGAGGATGAAGCGGTCATCATACTGAAGCCTAAATTTGGACTTATCAGGTTCAAATCGTGGAGCCACTGGTCACTTTTTCATTCGGCAGCCTTTAATTGGCCGTAATCCCCCTTGTGAAATGTTGCATTATTTGTGCATTGTAAATAACGGAAGTAAAATATAATTGGTAATAATGTTATTATGACATCTATTTGATCGAGTTGGCAGTGCATGTGAGACGGGTGTTGTAACGCAGTCAGAAGATTCGACGCTGTAATGGGCTGTGCTCCCATTCACACTTCATTATGACTGTTCCTGAGGCTAAGTGCGCATTTCGTCCAGTTTTGGTCACATGCTTGTTGGCCCTATGCTTGTTCCTTTGCTCACGATTACTGTTATGTCGGTCCGACCAATCAGGTTGACGTGCTGACCTGAATTGAGTAATCTGAGCAGTCCTTTTAGGCAGCAGGGTTTCTGCTGCCTATGAGCTTGGTAATACGTGAGAGTTGTGTTTGTTTGCTTTCATATATGTCACATGACTTGATTAGTGCAATTAAATCCTAGATCACCTATTTCCGTCTCCGCCGAAACCTCCCTCATAATGACAAATTGAATCGTTCTGCCATGTATTTGCACATCCCGAAGACTTGTGGTAGAACTATGGAGACGATTTCTTGTTGAGTCATATTGCATACTTTTTAAATTTCTAGACATTTAGTCAGGAATCCACGTTCATATGAACTATAAATTGAAGCAACTAGGAATTTTTACCGAATGAAAACTATTTCGATTTTTATTACGGGGTGATGCAGTTTTTTAATGATTCATCATGTAGCAACAAAAACAAATTAACTTACGAAGACATTAAAAGCACTGGCTTGTTAGGGATCATCGGCCGCACCGTACACCCACGGATTCCCAATTAGGACTGGAACCCGCGATGCACGACTGTGAGTGACACACGTGACCAGTATGCTATCCGGGTTCCGTCTCAGTGGATTGTTTTGTGTCCAAACTTGGCAACTATCAGTCGCTCGTGTTGAAAGCTGACAACTGCTAGTCACTTTCGCTGCAAATGGCACATATGATAGACGCAATTTCTAGCAGAAAGCCCAAGCGAAATGGGAGGCCATATAAAGCAATCGACCGAGACTGGGTGCTTCTGTTAAATTTCAGTAAAACGGTTAGCCTGTCTGGGTCGGAAGCCTCAGTAGACATGGACTATGCGTGATTCACAAAAAGCCAAATGAATGAGTTGGATAGTGCTTGCGTGGTTTCAGTGGTGAACTGAATGATGACACTGCATGGAAAACGAGCTTTTTACCCTAGGGTGTCATATCAGTTGAAACGACTACATAGGTGCAGAAGGGTGGAAATTTTCCTTTTATGCAGACGGAAACTTGCCCAGCCTACACCGTTCATCTTCAGATAGAACAGCCAGGGTAACCAGTGTCAGACACTCTAAAGCGAACGTAGGTCTGAGGTCACTATCAATGTATTCAAAGAGGAACCGAGAACAAGTAATTAATACGGTCAGAAGTTATCAGTCTATGCATTTCAATCGATAAATAATCAATATTCAAAAAGAAAAAACGTATTCTGTCTGAAAGCCAACAAGGACTGTTATCTAGCGGAATCACGAGACTCAGAACTCGTAAATATTTCATCATGTACTGCTCCGTGATCTCTAACCACCAAGCCTTGAGGAATTTGCATTGTAGATAAATTAAAACGAAGAAGTTAGCCATTCAATCAAATAAAACAATTTGAATCAAATGGAAGCCTTTCTAGATCGAAGTTCAGAGAATCGTTATGGTTGGCTCCAGTTCGTAGCACAGTAACTATTTGCAAGATAAAAACAACCGAATTTGAGGACAACGTCTGACAACGTAGTACAACCATTTAAGAAAAAAAAATGAAACTTGAATTCTCTGATGAGATGCATCATGAGAGACTAACGAAAACCTCAGGGGGGAGGTATTCCGCGTCACAAGAGTAAACATCTCGCGTGGACTGTTTTGTACTCACCTTGATATCGATTTCTCTCTCTGTCGCGCATCGTTCACATGGTGGTTGAAAGTCAAGGAAAGAGGACAACTGACTACCAAATGTTAATAAATCAACACATTCGAGATTTAGTGATCTGCGTTAATGTGGACGATATTACGTCGGGCTGGTTTGCAGTCATTGAGAAAGGGAGCTTTCATTATCTTTTCATCTTAACATCAATAAATTGCTACCAAGATGGCATGAAGAAGAGTCACGTGAATTTGCAAAAGTGAGTATAACTAATGGGTACACTTCACATACTCACTGAGGGAGATGGCATTGAGCGCGAGCGAGCGTGCCTGCAATTGCAAGTGACTTTCTATAGGAAGAATTGCTTTAATTTTAAAATTCGATACAGATGTCCGGTTTGTAGACGTAACCAAAAGAGAGTGGAAAAAAACTGTAATGAATGATCACGTGCACAACACTGTCAAGTGGATAGAATTTTTTGAATGAAACATTTCCCAAAAGGAAAAAAGAAACAGAAGTTAATCGGATAGTTGTTCGTGCCAAAAGACCAACTGGAGTCTCCTATTTCACCGACTGTAAACCAGTGAGTACAAATTGATGTTTCACATGTACAGCCTCTTCGCAAAACGTCCACTTCACAACTCCTTTCGTGCCGGAATCTATCCTCACCCTCAGTGTTAACGTACAGCCTGGTGAAAGGGATAGTAATGATTGTGAAAGTATCAGTTTAAATGGTTTGATCATCATCACTTCAATTTTGGTAAATGGTCATCCATGAAGGATCTTATGTTGGCGCTGAAAATACGTGCAATATGGAGATGGACGGGTCAGGAGCCATGCAGAAGTTGTGTCATTCTATCAGAGAGGTTTCTCCTACGTGCTGACATATGGTCAAAGGGTTGAGAAATGACTTCGGAATCAGTGGGATCACCAATGATAGACGAGAATCACGAATGAAATCGGGCGAATTTCAAAACCAAAAAGTTCAAATTTAAATCTTTCTGAAGCGAACGAAATTGCCAAGTGCCAGAGGGAACCTGCTCTTTGGACACAGTACATCGAACGTGAGAAAAAAGGTTTTCATCTCAGCGTTGTTTTGCTCAACAACACAGCGATTTGCAAAACATGTAGCTTTTCGCATGGAACAGATTGTAGCTTAAACTCATTCTGTTCAATAATCTCCGACAGTCATTAGTGGCCAACTCAATAAGTATGAAGCCGAAGTGTGTGGAAAACCCTTGTCGGTTGGTTTATGAGTGTACTTCAAAAGTTCATCACACTCTACGCACAAGTAGTAGCAGTAGTAAAAGTGTTACTACTAATAGTAACACTAGTAGTAGTAGTAGTAGTAATAGGTAAAGAGATATGGGATTTATAATCCCACACCCGATCCAGATTGGAGTTTCAGTTTGAACTCGATGGGGATATGCACTTTAACTGACAGTTCTTAGCAATGCTACTCATATGTACAAAGTTCTTCCTTGCACATTCAGAGGAAGTTTGAATAATTGCCCAGGTAACTGAGCGTCAAAACAGTAATGACGTGGAGCAACTTCGACAATTTAACTCGACCTAGACAAAAGATAATGAATAATCCAGCTTCTCTGGATATTACTGAGGGTAGAAAATGGATGAAGTTCAGGAAATGCATGGATTGCATCTACTCGCGTAGATCGCCAGATGTATGAATGTATGTTACGTTAAATCTGTACTATAGACTACCTCACTGGAACTTTTCTCTTCTAGTGCCATCCACTGACTGAGGTGCTCAGTATGCTATAGTGACGATAAAAGTAAAATAAATATACACTCCTTGAGATTTTAGGCTCTCTCCTGTTATCATGACGAGCTTCAGACGTATTGGGTGGCGTTCGCACATGTTAGCAGAAAGTCAAAATTCTTTCTTTCTGCCCTTCTACAAGCACATCGAAACAGACGCATGCTGATAGAGTTGGCAGTGAATTTCGATCAGCGATAGAGTGAAAAAAGCTTCCATAAGATCTGTGAATGAGTTGAAGTGCCTAAAGTATACCAGAAGAGGATGGAAAGCGAGTGAGATATGGCACAGTCCATCGGTTTGAAAGCCCAAATCGATAAGCATACTGAGAAGAGATGCGGAATACGACGTGGACTGAAATTGATAAACTCAACAATGTTCAAAATAATAGCCATAGCGAATCAAGTTTTTCCACTCCTTTGCATGCGTGAACTGGGAGTGGCACACAACAGAACCACGCCGGTTCAGTCGATTGCTAGGGAGAACCAACGAATTTGCAGAGGAGACTTGGAGGGGAAAACAGCCTAACATCTCGGTTGTTCGAATACGGTCGTGCGCTGGGAGGTCGATCAAAGAAGGCGATTTGCAGCTGTTATTTTGATTTGTTTACCCTAGCTTGGCACTCCAGTCCATTTTACTAGAATTGCCTTTACCAGTCACAGATGTCTAGTAGTAGCGGGTATCCACAGTGCGGATTCTTGGAAAGAATACTTGAATGAACAGCTATCACGATATAAAAGATTCTCTCAAAAGGCCATTACGGTCTGTTCACTAATTAGGTTCGTGTGCGTTATAATTAACCGGGAGCATAGCATGATCAATGTTACAACAATACAATCAGTTAATGAGCTACATTGATTATGCTCAGTTACAAACCAGGACCTAAGGACCTGTTTAATCGAAACCTTGTTTCTTTTGAGTTGATGAGACTTTTTCCAAAAGTCCCAAGCACTCAACATTTAGAGTATGGATCACATGCTTCGAGAATTGTTTGACAAAATTTTCACAGGTTCACCCATGAAGCTGGGAATAAAAGAGACGAAAGACTCGGGGGATGTATTGGGGTAGATCGTCCGAATCACTATCCTGGTCACTGAGCTTGTTCACCGCGTAGCAAACTTTTCGTCACAAGTCAAGTTGACGTCATCACTGAGCCGGTTTCATTCGTTGCCTAAGAACTTAAATATTCCCTTCGAAAAAAGTGACTTATTTCATGACCCATGTTAAATAATGGTTCAGAATATTTTAAAATAAATAAACCAACATTTCCGTCATTGAACCAGATAGACTTCCTAATAATGCATCTTCATCATGTACTAATTGCCCAATTATCTGTTGTCCAGGTGAGCTATCGTTCGCGTGCTTCATTCGTTCGTGAGCTCATAAATTTTATTGCGATGCAGACAAGCGATTGGCCATCCAGCATTTTCACACTGGGATTTCTGTGCCCTTTTTGGGACGGATTGAACATGCCTAACTCAAACTGGATGGCGGAGTGAAACAGGGTGACTGTGTGAATAAATACACTTTTGAAGTGTGGTGATTAGAGGAATAGACGCACAAAAAATAGGTCATTATCATGGAGAAAGTGTAGATGAACGCGAGAGAAGAACGAGTAGACTATGCGTCTTGTGATAAATTGGCGAAATATGCCTAAGGCTAAAAGAAGAGTGAGACCAATGGGCATTATTATGTGTCAATGGAATGACAAATATATACTGAAAAAAATAAGTGAATATTATTGATGTTGAAGTAGGGAGTTCATTTGAATCAGTTTTGGCTGACATGGCTTACTTGAAGGCTGATTTTTAACAAATACTCGTCCGAACTATACCGTACGTAAGACACAACGACAATGCCAGAATCGTAACTAACAGTAAGCGGAAAGCATTACGTATCTTAAAATTCTTCGATAGACTGTATGTCGGCGAGTGTCTCATCATGGAAATGACGTGGAAAACATCTCAGGCGTCCTGGATACTAGGTGAAAACTGACACTGCGAGGAACAGTCTCAAACCATGTCAATCGCAAAACAACTTGAACTTGCCATCAGCTAAGCATCTGCGTCTCACAAACGGGGTGTGTTGTGTTTGGCTTGTACAGTCATGTGCTCACACGCACGCGTGATCTACACCCCGTGCAATTATGGACGCACGCCTGCAATCGTGCACACATGTAAACGGTTGACGTTTGCCGTGCTTATTCTTGGACAGCACTGACCAATCAGGTCGTAGCACGTGTTGTGGGACCTTGCACGGCCTAATTCGATTGTACCGTTTTCTTACACTTCCGAATACATACATGACTGACTCACGCACTCGCATACTTGTTTGCGTTCCCACTTGCTCGCTTGTACCGGCACTTACGTCACGTTGGTACAGAATACACGCTTATCCGTGCAAGTGCGCCTTTCTTCTGCCTACTGAGTTCGTGATACAGCATGGTGTTTACGGTACATCGTCCGTTACGAAATTTTGTCAAATGAATTTTGAATGGTCAATTCTCCTTATAAGTTTTCTCGAGATTGGCGGGTCGGAGGGTATAAATTGAGACTGAGAAAATGATTGTAATTAACATTGATCTGAACCGTAAAATTTGTGAACCATCTTTTAGAAGATCAACAATATGACAAGAGGACAACGAAGTAAAATAGAGAGAGCACATTGGTTTCAAATCCAGTTGAGTCTACATCATACACCGCTGTTAGTTACAGGGGTTCTTAACACCGACCACGAAGGTGATCACTCTCCATACGTCACAGAGCGTTGCTTGAATAAGGGGTGCACAGTTCGACGGGGAAAGCACCGGATTTCAGACCTATCAGAATGTTACGATGTGCCAATTGGGTGGCATTTCCCGGTACGGATGACAGTTCCAAATACTATTACCGCATTTTCGATAATCTCATTCCAGACCTCGCAACACCTTTCTTCCTACTTGAGTCTATCAATGTGTGCACTCAGTCTCACTCGATTGCTCTCTTGTCATATTTCTGACCTTCTAAAACAAGACCTACAAATTCTTCTGTGCAGCCCAATGTTATTTAATCTCATCAGCTCAATCCCTATCTAGAACTTTGATGTTGAAATTAGACAAATCGAATTTGAATTCCCTGTACCCAGTGTTTAATTAGTCCATGTTGGTTCGTTTTTCTACTGATCCCACCCGAAACACAGATTCTAATATGTTATCTGCACCCAATCGTGCACTCATTCATAGAGATCTTTTTTCATCAACGCTGTAAGGATTTTGGCTGGCGAGTATGGATGGTATAAAGAAAGAATCTGAAGCCAAAATGAAGACGCGGTGTCATCGCAGATGTGCTAATCAGAAAAGCGAACATTCAGACTTCTACACGAAAGAGCCATGCTCTTAGGTGGGCGTGTCAGTGGAATCAGCTGACCACGGGTCGATATGCGTACGAAGGAAACATGCATGAATGACGCAGTAGAGCGCAGACGAAATTCAAACTGAAAAAAACGTCCAGACTGAGGCAGTCCTGTATCGATACCCGCTATACAAATCTATATGTCGACCATGCTGTGTCCCAGAATTCAGTAATGGCAAGAAAGGCACGCTTGCATTATTGAACTTAAATTCAGTAGCGTCGTACAACAAACAAAAGTACAGGCAAACATCTGAAAACACAAAAACCTGTGCGACTGCGTGACTCACCGATGTATCCGAACGAACGCGCAAGGCAATTGTACATTTGGATTAGGCTGGACGAGGTCGTGCAACACGTGATACAATCTGACTGGATGAAGCACGACAAACGTCAACTGCGTACGTGTATGCACGATTGCGAGCTTGTGTCCATGACTGCACGGGGTGTAGATCATGCGTGCGTGAGAGCACATGACTGCATAAGCCAAACACAACAGATCACTCGGATGATATTTCAAGAAATAAACAGCGAATAGATATTTTGTCATCAGCTTTCATCCATTGTCCAGAATCACTTAGATATGATTCACAGTACGCCCAATAGAACTCACATCTTATACTTCATGGCAGATCCTTCTGGTACCACCCAACAATCCATGAACTTTAAGGAATTCGGAAAGTGATATTATAAAACAGAATCATAATAGTCACACTAGAGGTAAAAAAAACCGAATATCCAAGGTCAATATGAGAATAACAAATGACGTCGTACACGTGAGCGAAATAAATTGCAAATAACAAATCGGATATTTGATCCGAGGCGAATAAAAGGAGGAGTGTAAGTTTCCGTCGGCGAGTTGGGTTCTGCAGACGACGGTCGTCTGAGGGTGGTGTCCGCCATGCAGAAGGTGATTTACCATCCGCGAACGATGATCCCCTGGGAAACATCATTCGTATTAACTGGCAGACTAATTAGATTTGTTCACCTTTTGACCAGAACGTTTGTTCATTCTTAACAGTGAACATCATGACAAAATGATGCGGCATGAATTCTCCTGTTGTTCAAGACAAAACACAAAAGAAACTGAGCATCGGACGTATGTTTTCAAGTATGTACGTATATATATATATATATATATATATATATATATATATATATATATATATATATATATATATATATATATATATGCATGTGTGCACGAACGTATACGTGTTTGTATGTATCCATGTGAGTATGTACTCATATAGAGATGGATGGATGGATGGAGGTTAGTTCAGCTAGGTTATCGCCGGAAAACTGCAGTTTTGCACATCGTTCCTCAAGGTCCTTCTGCGTACACATCTTTGCAACTTTCCGTATAGGAGCAGGGATTTAATTACCATTTATTAGAATAAATTTAATTACTTCATGTATATTTACAGAATCAGACCGCTGTACGTCAACGTACTGAAAACCATCACCAAAGTGCATGGATTTTTGTATCGCAGAAGTTTAACCAAACCACATAGATCTCGTCAACGAAGCTCAATAACCTAGTGTTTGAACTACACCCCTGGAACCTTTTTCGTTCTAAGCTCAGTGAACTGTACTAACACAACACGAACAATGGGGAGATTCAGGCGAAGAAAATGTTAGGCCCCCATGTTCTAATCCAAGACATCCATCCACCAAATGGTTCGAAACCACAGGCCACGGAACCGATTTCCTCGTTCAGTGGAATAATTACAGTCGAATTATTTTGTAGCTATTCATTTTTTTCTACTTGTTATTCGATTTTTATTCTGTTGGATTGTCTGATATTGTCAGGTAACAACCAAACCTGAGCACCAAAGTGGGAAGTCCATTGCTGATAAACTGAAGGGAACCATATTGAACTGAAATTAAATGAACATAACTGAACGGAGTGTGCTACACCAGATATGCGTGACTTTTATCCGTTCACACTGTTCATTTTCTATATTATGATATTGTTCTGTGAATGAGAATGTGAAACGATTATGGCTCAGTTCGATAATTTTGAAGCTATTCCACAAAGTTACACTAATTTTGTGACACAAGACGAGAAAAATTATCCGTTCACTTGCTTCAAACCTTTTGAAGAACTCCATCCGAAAAGGTTTATTCCAGTTGCAATTCTAAAATTTAATTCATGTCATCCATTCCCCATTCCCCAAGGGGATAGGGCTGTTAGGTTATTGTTGCCAGTTCGTGTTTGTTGTTCGTATGTGTGTGTGTGTGTGTGTGTGTGTGTGTGTCTGTGTGCCGACTAACCCTCACCTTAGCATAGATGGAACGATTACGAACCAACACGGATATCCAGGGATCGAATCCCCATGAGAATCGAAAACCTGGCTTATCCCGGCAGATGTTCCGGTAATGACCATTTCTGTTGATAAAATTGTGTCACTAACTTAATAGTTTCTCGTTTGATCTGGTAGCGGGAAATGTTCCGGGAAATGGATGAATCGAATTCACCATTATCGTATGAATACTTTAGAAGAAAATAGAACTGATGGACCTATTGCTGGATACTTCCACTAAAGAAAAAGGACACAGTGACCAGATCGGAGTTGATTGTTGTTCTTTTTTTGGTAATGCTTCGAGCGCCTCCTTGTGCTCGGCGCAGTCAGGTGCGGTATATCTTCATCCGTCAACGGGAACAGAACCGAATCACATTCTTACTGACCAGGACATAACATTGTTGCTGCAGTTTGACTGGTACGTAAACGAATGTATTGTAACTGAGCCTGTTGTGAGGTATGAACATTCGCCGTTGACACTTGCTCGTGATTCTTTCCTTGCCCGCTTGCCTTACCTCTGTACCACGCTCTGCACTGCTCTACAATACGAATCACGTACGACCAGCTCTATGTGTAACCAATATTAATTGACCACTTTCGTTCGCCTGCAAATTACTGAGCCCACTAGTCAGGCCAATCGATTCAGTGGAACTGCAGGGCTTAACAATAATGAAATCTTCAATTTATGATCCTTTCAACTCTGGGAGATATTTTGCCTTCCTGATTCAACAGGGAACTATATTTTATCGCTAACATTGTGCGATGCATCATATTTTGTATATTATTGAAGCCGGATGAAAAGGATCGAAAAGACAGCTCTTCGTTTGCGTTATTGCATCTATCATACGTAGTTTCATTAAAGAAGCCGAATCCTGAAATGTGCCTTAGGACCGGGTTTTATCAAACTTTTGAAATTAGCCTTATACAGACCTCCCTATGCTCGTCCCGGAATGTGCTACGCCTCTTTCGGGAATCAAGACTAATGAAACGGAAAATCCACTTGTATTTTGCACATCGGAAAGTCGAACGCCCCGAGCTGGAATCGAACCGGCGACACTCCGCTTACCTGGCAGATGCTCTACCAACTGATCCATCGCGGTCCAAATAGTCGAGTATGAATAACGCGAGTGAATAATCTATGATGCGCGAATCACTATTCTAATGATACACAGCAACTGTCTTGGTTTTAACCATTGGGCTAGCCTTGTCGGTCACTTTCCAAAGAGACGAACTGCACACGGATGGATGTGATCCATTGGGCATTGAAATATAGTCACAGACGAGGCTAGCTCAATGATTAAAACCAGGACAGCTGCTGTGTATCATGGGAACAGTGGTTCGCGCATCATCGGTTATTCACAAGCGTTATTCACCCCCAACTATCCAAACCACGAAGGCTCAGCTGGTAAGGCCTCTGCCCGGTAAGCGGAGTGTAGCCTGTTTGACTCTAGCGCAGTGCGTTCGACTGCAAGTGGATATTCTATTACATGAGATTCAGGCTCCTCGTGCCATCAATACTTTCTGTGAATCAAGACCAAGTCGGGCCGGTACTCAATTCCAGTTGTTGAATGTGTCACAGGCATGAACTATATGGTTCAAGTGTACAAAGAACACGATGGAAACCTGAGGTGAGCTTAGGGAATCACGTGAGGAAATTTGAATGTACTCATTGCTTCACAGTCCTTGTGAAACCCAGCCTGTTCACATTTTTAATTAGTCCAGGGTAGCCGAATAATGACGAATGCAAGTGAGTCAGTTCTGGTCCGTGGAAATGGGAACAGGGAACGAAATTATTCAGTGTAACGGAATGCAAATAACTGGGTCAAATTACGTTCTTTCATCGATCTAGTGCAATTAAGTTGGATATGAACTTTTCACGAAACAGCTGTTAGAACAGTGGAACTGCACGCTGCTTATGCACACCACAAAGGATGTGGTCAAAAATGTGACCGACAGGAGATACTTTCCGTTGAGAACTGTCTCACTAACTCTACTGAGAAGACTATTTCGCCTTCTAACCATGTCAGTTTAAAATTAAAAGAATCTATCGTCTATATAAGTTATGTGCAGATCAAAACCAAAACCATACATAAAAGCTTCTTGGTCTACTGACGGACCTGAAGGAGTCGTCCGGTTGGCTTATCTGTTTGCTTTCGGATTAGTTGATTCGGCTCTGATCGGTTCGGACAAAAGCTATCTCTCGATTGGTCCATTGATCACCTGACTGGTTCCCCTTGTGTCGTAGATTCTGGCCAGCCGATCTCTTGCTGCCTGCTTCACTGCCTCCGACCGCGTGCTTGATTCTGGCATGCTGTCTGACCGTTGAACTAGGCCGTCTATTGGCAACTCGCTGGGCCCTTTCCCTCACACTACCTACTATGGTTCTACAAAAACGTGACTAGTGGTGGTTCAGGGGATTATAGCGTTTACTTTCCACCTTGGATTTCAAAGGTCTGAATCCCACCACCTCCGTTCACTTTGGTGGTAGACAGTAATCCACTATCATCCCACTCGTTAATACACCTGGCTTAGTGGGCCCTCATGTGGTTCACCACTCTAAGTCTCAGGGTCTGGTTGCCGTCTGTTCCAAGTAATGTAATGGGTCTTTTAAGGCTTTAAGATATACCGTGTCCATTGAGCCTGTAATAATAATAATGGCTTCAGGTGTTAATTTCGTCGAGTCCCACCTTGATATCGCTTGATGAATCACTTTCCCGAGTAACGGAAGTTATAATTAATATCGTGTTCCAAGCAAATTTTGCTTCAGGTTATCAGCAGTATACGGGACACTGTGTAATAAATGTCACTGGTTGTCGGTGAGAATGGATGCTTCCAACAGCAACGACAAACAATCACCTTATCTTGTGCGAGCGAATGACGCTAAACCGTTTACGAATGTGCAGAAAGTGGTTTATTGTTGGTAATCGCGGTTTCGAACTTCCTATCATGAATAATGGTAGTCTTGATGTGCAGCTATTTATTGTAAGCAGGTGTGGACAGCAAACAGTGCACGAAATACTATCAAACCCACCCAATCCTTCAGCTATTCCTTTTGAACCAAACCAATTAAGGTAACCGAATTTGACATGCTGATTTTTCGATCAGCTAATGTATAAAATAAACACAAGAATTTAAATGACCCATAAACGGCGGGTAATCTCGGGTGACGTCCCTAACGGGTGCGAAACTGTAGCAAACCCACCCCTGGACGATTGACGAAGCAACCAGCCGGTTACGAAACACGATAGCCTTTATTGCAATTAACTGAGACAATGCGTCCAGGCGTGCTTTCACTAATGTTCCGGCTGGTCTCCTGTTCAACGCTGTCTCATTTATCGAGGATGGCGGAAATCAACTGGTGCGGAACCCCGGAAGACTCTCCCACTTGCAAGGGCTCGCTTCAATGAGAGAATCCGGACATTTTCAAACGGTTTCGTTTACGGAGTGTGATTGGGTCAGTCCGTGATTTTAAAGTACTGATACAGAAGCCACTGTAATATTCGGATTGCCCGAGATGAAATCAGAAGTCACACCAGCTGGCACTGAAATGTATTGTCCTTTAGCATATAAAACACGGCCGTTATATAGGCATGAAGTAAGGAGGGGAACGCATTCACACACAGGTCCTGATCCATCCGTAATGTGATTGGTGGGCACACACTTGCCAATCACTGTCACGTGATATCGAAGTAGATCATGTGCGCAAGGTACGCGTACTGCGATAATCGATACACTTGGTTGGACTGAGCCGAGTCATACGCGCATGGCGCATTTGTTTGTGTGCAGAAATTCATGGATGCTAGTTGAAATGTGTATCGGAATGAACACTGACCGGTCCAAATTGGTTTTTCTCGAAATGCATGTGGCTAGGACAGAATCACCACAGCCACTTTCTGGTGAGGTTGACTGCATGTACCGCTACGTTGTAATGATAAAATATAACAGGTCTTGGTCAGTTTTCCGAAATAATCATGGGAAGAAATCCTTTTAATTTTCTGGTTTGGCGCTCATTCATCTGCTTCCATTGTGGAACAGCTGTCTGAGATTTCCCTTTCCGAAAATCCACAACCCCAGGCTATCACAAAGCCTTCAGCGAGGGCTTGACGGCGTAGGTCCAGCTTGCTCTTCATGAATTCCTGTCCGTGGTACTCGACTTCATCATTGCCGTCTAAATTAAACCTTTTCTTATCGCTGAAAATTATGGCATTACTTTCAGCAGTTTAAGTGATGAGATACTTTATTGTGTGTGATACAGTGTTCTTTCGTGGGAGTTGCACGTGCACGAGCAGCAGCTTTTGATCATCCTCTTTCGGCAAGTATACCAGTTTGCTTATGATGTATTGCCGATAATGAAATTCACGGTTCACAGTAGAAGCCGATAGAAGCCACCCTACCAAGGCTACTGTTAAAGGGTGGACAAAACGAACGGCGACTTAACTTACGGAAAATGTGAACAACGTGGTCGACTTGGTGGAAGGCTGAAAACACATAGGCACACTGTTCCACACAGTATCAACCACTCAAATCCTCCGGATGCTGCACGGAATATAGCACAGCAGTCGATGCAGCACATCAAACATTTGGCGTCGTCCGCAGAGGGAGCGACTTCACGTTTGATACAGATTTGTGTTTGTCATTTCCCACTTAACGATGCGGGCTTTTTACCGAAGAAATAAACGAGTGGTCAGAAGGATGAGCATGGTTACGGATGCTAGCTCATTATCAGAACCCCTGATAAAAACTATTCTCGGAGAAAATTCCGTTCTTCACAATAGCTCTGATGTGCCGTACATTATGTTTCAGGTAGACGTTACACTTTCGAAACGCGGTTTTGTCGGTTGCTAAATACCAGTCTGCGGTATGTATCATTCATTGGTCGTCTGTAAGTGGATAGTTTGACGCTGTTATGACCAATATCGGTAGTGAATCGTGAACGGAAAAATGGGCTGAATGAATGCCGAAAAATGAGATAGTCTGGATTGTAGTCAAAATCAACATCCACACCATAGTTCCTGAGTGTCCTTTTGCTCTTTTTTTGTCCTCGAAAAAACCGTTCGAAAAGGGTGGATCATGGTATCTAATCTGAAATAATCTTTTGCATTCCATTCGATCTCTCAATCTCAGTTCCGTTCGATTTAAAACCTTTCGAATGCTCCAAACAGGTAAAACCCCTTTGAGACCTCGATAAACATTTTTCGAGTTCTTCAAGATCCGCTTCTTTCTCCACACGTATTTCCCACGTAAATGAGCAATCTGTCTAACATTTCTCTAAATGTGGAGATAACCTTGTTCTGTGTCAAGTCAACTCCCTTTTTTCCGATTTCAATAAGTTCTGGGAAAACCTATTAGGCAATGAACATTTTCAATTATTCTGACCTCTCAACAATTCCAAAGAAGTTTGCTGTGTATCTTTAATTCCTTAGGATCTTTTAGATTCAAGGATAGTGTTACCGTGGATCAGAACTCATTCCCTAGAATGAATTCAAATGCATACAACTCTCCGTAAGCATAGACCTCTGAGGTCGTCGCACATCCAGTTTGTGTTAACGAACTGGGCCGTTCATCATCACGCATTGATCAGTTAGCCTTTTTCAGTTGTGTACTTCATATGTTCTTCTTGTCATAGTATTTTCTAATGGAATCCAAAGTCCCTCTTCGCATGGAGTAAGGTGTCATTGTGTGTTTCATTGTGGCCGCACATTAATTAGTCCTATTTTATTAATTATTATTAAGGAAACGATTGATAACATTACCAATAGACGCATTAAATACGAACACTAAAATTATACTTCTGGACAGATATTGCAGGGGGAAAATAAGCTTGTGATTGTCAAGCCCCTTGCGATCTCTCTCGCTCTAAGACGTGTAGTTTGCCAAGCTTTTGGGTTTTCACGCATCAATCAGGAAATTGAGCTGGGTTTACACCTTCATGAGTTAAGATAATTTAACCCTCCTAATGAGTAGCACTTTGAAACGGTTTGAAACGTATGACTTCATCTGTACGATTCTACAGATTTGACGAATTTCGAATTGGTTCGAAAGGTTACAGTCCTTGTTCTCGGGGTTATCGAGCCCAAGGGCATGGATGCCACCACCCGCTGTGTAATATCCCAATTGTTCTACCAACTGAGCTACCAGGCCACACCGAAGTGCTTCAGACTTCTCGCATAGGGATCATGTGGAATACCCGCCCAAATTACCGTAGTACATGGCATCCCTCCCAGTAAATTACCTTGTAACTTGGGTGCCAGCTACGGGATTTCCTTATGAATCAACCACTGCCCATAAAACATGCGGTATTAAATGTTGGATGGCGAAGCACCTAAAGTATACCTACTGGTATTGCAGAAATTCGAATGAAATTGTAGTTTCCAGAATGAATCAATCCCCACAGAAATTATTGGACATCAGCACAAACGTTTCATGTCACGTGCACTTACCACTTGGTGACTGATAAATAAAAAGGCATTTCTGGTTATCTTTCTTCTCTGTGATGAACATAACCCAATAACTTCAATGAATTTACCATTTCCTTAATGGCATCTCTCCACCAATATTTGCAAAGATGGATCACAAACGGGAAATTAAGGGACGAGAGTCTACGTATAGGATCTACCATAATGATTGTTATGCATATCATTATCTGGCTATTGTAATGCTGACCTGTCTTTATCCCCAGTGAATTATTTTAGGTATGCGAATAAATCGACCCAGCCACAGTACAAACAGTTATCCCGTGCTCCTTTGCTTGCAATATTTTTGCCTACGCAGTCCAATACGGCGAAACTGCATTTTATAATTTCTTTGGCGAGGAAAACAAATTCTCCATCTCTAATAAATCAGGACGGTTTTGAGGGCAATTCTGTGGTAAGAGAACCTTAAACAAGCCCGTGGTTCCACTAGCGTAAATGCTTTTTTTTTTAAACAAACAGATTTGCCCACGGCCTGTGAAGATCAACCTGAAGCATTACCCAACAGCAGAATAGTCTTCCAAGAAGAACTGATCTGAAAGACAGCAATCATTTGATTCTCGTTCCCAATGATTTCCGCATTATTCAAACTATCGTTGATAATACACTCCGAACAAAGTAAATCACGATCTAAGGCAGCCGTTTTAACCGGCCAAAAGAAATTAACGACCTCGATGTATTTGGGATGATTTTCCTTAATGAATTGCGGACCATAGTTCACGTTTGTGTGTGTGTGCCCCTAAATCTTAATATAGAGCACAGAATGGGAATTGATAATTAAAACAAAATAACGATGATATTTTAATTTATTCATGATTTGCAACAAGTGACCGTCGTAGTGGGACTTTTGATTCGGGGTTGGATCGGCCGAAATTAGAATCAGTGTGATTTGCCTCATTTTTCTCGGGAAACGTGTATGGAGAATTATTGAGAAATCTTCATCCTGTATATATATATATATATATATATATATATATATATATATATATATATATATATATAGTTAAAATGCTTTTGCTCGAGTTCATAAAATGATGACTTGACTTATGAAATGGTTCTGAACCATATCTACCATCGAATTGCGAGCAAAATTTGTTTCTCTAACTGTATCTCTCACTGCTTTTTACAAAAGTAGTGAAAAGTGTCTATCCTGAAAGTACATCGCTCCGTCTTTGTGAAAACAAAATGAACATTTAACGAGCAAACTCGACATGACCTTGGTCTCAAGGCCATACTTTCCAGATACTTTAAAAAGTTCTTTTTGTATGATTATCATCAACCACAAAGTTGTTGTTGAACCGAGAGTTAATACAGTTTTCTCCAAATGTGTTCACTTCTTCTTTGACTCTTTCTATCAAGTACGAATCAAATCGGCACTTCAATTTATTGAGAGAGAGAGAATCGGCATTTATCTGTCAGTGGTCTAAACCGCCCGCAGTGAATCCGGCTTTCATAATTTTAAAAATTATTCTTATTTAATCGTTTATTGAATTAGGTCTTTCAAACTTCAAGCAAATTCAGCCAAGGTTGCATTATTCACAGTGGACATAGCAGGGTTAACGTAAATACTAAGAAATACGGAATGTAATATTTCCAAACTTTGTAGGGTATAGTAGGGAAATTACGGACTAAAAACTCAACAATGTTTTTCACTCAACCTTCAGAAACTCTGATGTGTCGTTTGTATGCAAGGCGAGAAGCTCATATGTAACTACAAGCGTATGAGAACATATTTCCCAGTCGGTTTATCCCCAGTAAATTTCAAAGTTATCGCGCAATATCATTTTGTGGTGATTACTGATTCGATGACTTGGAATAGTAGTGACGAGACCCCAAGGCTCGGGAATTTTACAGCAAATCAGGGACTGTTTCAAAAAGATCCCCTTACCTCAAATATTACTTTGAGAAAAACATGACGTTCAGTTTCCGAGGGCTGCTCCTGTGTGAGTCCCCACATGTCCTTCCGCACACAGTGCTGAATCAAACGTTACCACTTTCTTATTTGCAGCTGTTTCATTGGGTTCGGAAGCGCAGTCTTCAGTAGCGGTGATTTTTTGGGTCCTGAGTAATTCGGACCTTAAAGTACATCCACGTTAGTTAGGCAAACTCATGAACACGTAACGGTTTGTGGAGTGAATTTTAGACTAAAGACTTTTCACAAATTAAAAAAATGACTGTCATGACTACTTCAGTCATTCATATCGGGCTACAGGTTTCAACCCGAGGGGTTATCACTGGACGAATTTGAGGACACAAACCACAAAACAAAGAATATCCGGTGAGGTGAAAATAGTTCACAATTGGATCAAAGTGTTTGCCTTGATATTCACACATTCAGTTCACTTGCCACTAATGTCCCAGTGAGAAAAACAACACCAACATCGTCAACACCACCATCATGCATGCTCACAAAGACGACCGCGAACAGTTTATAGTAACACGTAGCAATTTGCTTTCGCATTATGACTCGGTGACCCAAGTGAGAAGTGTTGACTAAAAAGTGGGTCAGTTTTTGACCATAAAATTATCTTTCAAGTGACAAAAACATCAAGCAAAACGATCGAAATCATGATTAGTATCAACAACAACAACAACAACAACAACAACAACAACAACAACAACAACAACAACAACAACAACCACAACAACAACAACAACAACAACAACAACAACAACGACGACGACAATGAAGGCAACAAAGACTTTAACGCGCTTTCGCGCTGTGGTTGCCTTAGCTTTTATTCCACGCACGCATATATTTTCTCCCGCTAAAATGCTTCTGGAACTATCCTACTACCTATTCTGCCTTTTATTTTAATAAAAGGGAGTGTATGACTGAGGTATCTCATAACATGAAGTAAAGCCTCTCCCCCCGGAAATATAAAATCTCATTTTACCTATATAATTTGCAAACAGAAAACGAAGTTTATCGATTGAAATAGAGCAGTTTATTAGGAGCAGCACAAACAGTGAAGTGGTACCCTTTACTAGAACACTGAGTGGCACATACAGTGATCAAACCTGTAGCATGAATGACCAAATAACTGCTGGATAGATCGAAAAACCCGTTTAATCATCATCATCATCATCATCATCATCATCATCATCATCATCATCATCATCATCATCATGATTATCTTTGGATATTTACTGAGCTTCAATTGTCATTAGAACCCAGTTAAAGTACGTGATGGTTAACTTCCCATTTGGTCCCATAAGCTTGTTGTCAACGGTTTTAATTTATGTTTGTGTATCACTTGATGAATACCATTGACGGTCAAACTGTGATCATCCTGGACTTTATACCTAAACGGCCCGAGTTCGAATCTTGCCCCAGGCCGTCGCTGCCTCATTCATCGGCATTGGATTGGCTGCCTTTCGCTTCTGGAAATATTCTATTATTTCGTGCTGTGATAAAGGAAGCAAATGAATTCTGATTTAATTAATATCTACAGATGGCTGGACAAAGTTTCTCAAATTAGATTGTTGCGAAGAGGCAAAAGAGTATTATCACTATTATTATTACTATTATTGTTATTATTAGTATTATTGTTACCAATATTACCAGTATTCCTAATATTGTCATTCACAATCCGTCCAAAGCTGGTTTCAAATTTTGGTGATTTCCGATTCACAAAGATACCGTATTCCCCACCGCAGAAACGCTTTCTCAGAAGAAGGGTCCAAGTGAAACGAATGCTATCCAAGTAACCTACGGCGCTTGCTCATCGATTTTAGCGTTCTAGCTGCATGAGGAACTGTCCAGCACGTGGGTATTGTGTGAGTGAAATGTTTTGAATAAATTGTGACAGTTATAATGCTACCAACACATCATTGTTGGTAGACGTGATTTGCCAACTTTTCGGTTACCGTGAGTAAACTTTCTCAAGGCAATTTCATAACCTATATATATATAATTTCAAATGGACAGTCTAGGTTAAAAAGAACTTGAATCCATTTTCCGTTATACAATAGTTCCTGTTTGCTCACCGTTGTGTACAAGTCCTGTTCGAAGAAGTCAATCTATTTGGGAAGTTCTCGAAACGTGTGCTGTTTTCACTTGCTCGAACCAGATTTCAAGAGTGCGCCGTAAGTTTTGGTTGTCCGAAGGCACTGGAATCTTTCCGATGCGGAACGGTGAAGTTGCTGAAGGCTTCTTTCGGTTCAGCGCCATGTTTGGTTTTGTTACGCAACTGACAGGTCGTCATATACGGAGACTTTTAGCCGCATCTTTCCGTAGCATCAGTGCCCTTTCCACTGATTTGTACTCTCCGGTGTCCCGTACCTACATGTGTAGGGAATGTACAACTTAAATGCGAGTCCGTTAAAAGAAACGCCTTATTCCTCCTAGCTGTCGCTTAGCCATGCGTGTTCTCCGCAATCAGAAAAGGCACGGATACATGAAACTTGCGATTGTGAGGCAAGCGATGGCTTGCGACCAAATGAATGTTTTGGAGGTTTGTGTTTTTTATAAGGCTTCGAAGGAATGCAAACATCTGCGCGCAATTCAATCAACTACTAACGCTCTCTTTCATTGTTGTATTCGATATGCTACCTTGATATTCAGATTACGAATGTCATGCAACTTTTGGTATCATGCTTCTAACAGTAAGATGCTTTAGAATACAAAATCGACGGAAAGTTTCGTAATCTCTTGGGGAGCGAGGTTGTTCTTGCGCTACAAGAATTTCCTGTGACGCCACTTTGTCTCTGTTTGTCTGTGATCACTTCAGTTTGCAGCTAATGCACCAAGTGAGCATATTTCCAATGTTGTTTCTCAGCTACACCCATTTGTCTTCATTTCAAACTCTTCAGCATGTATTGCGTAAACAATTACATTGAAAAACGAGGTATACAATGTTTTTTGACCAAGTACCAAAGAGAAGCATGCCTTTTTTTGAGATCTCAATTTTTTCTCCCTTCTAAATTGAGAAAAACGCTTGGTTTGTCTCATTGATAATCCAGATTTGTTTGATACTGCTTGTCGCCCTCTGCTCGGCTGATCTGTTCACGTCCCATGGGGACTAGGTACATCAGACCCGACCGCTACTATCCATCTCAGCTGAAGCAGTGGCGTCGTGTGTAGGAGAGCAGCTTCAAGGCCAGGGTATAGTGACATCTTTATCAAAATCCATCGAAACTGATCTCCAAAAACTGGACACTCTGCTTGTCAGATCGTTAACCACCAGCAGAAATTGCGGGGTGACATGGAAGACGATCATACACTCAAGCGATGTTAACTCTTGTAAGCAGCCACATTTAGCAGGCGTTGAATAACACAATCATTGCTTTACTGCTATCTCTTACCCGCAAGTCATCCCGAACAGCAAGGCCAACTGCCAGTAGATCCCAGGTACTGAGAGAATCACATCCCTGGACGTATACGAAGAGCTTACTCACTTCTATGCAAACACGACGAACGGTTCAGGCTGCCTAAAACCGATCCTGTTGAAGGAATGTACAAGCACGTCGTCCCCATATTTTCTGATCTCTCTGGCTTACGCTCAAACTTTAATATTATTCCCGATTGCAGAAAAATGGCCCCTATCACTCCATTATCCAAAAAGAGTATATCTGAACTAATTCCCATAGATTGCACACCGGTAGCTCTCAAATGTTTTGAAAAGCTAACGCAGCAAAGACTGTCTGCCCAGATCAATCTGTTAGAGTCTGAACAATTTGTAAACCATCAACTCTCGAGGCCCTAACCTTTCTCACCCACTCTGTTTTAGTATTGATTGATCGCAAAAGTCAATTAGTTGGGATCTGTTTCTTAGATTGCATTCACGCTTTTAATTGCCTTGGTAGATCAAAATTATTCCATGTAATTGCTGACTCGGGCGTCAGTACATCAGCAATTACCCTTATGTCTAAGTACTTTTTAAGTCGACAACAATTTTCAGGATAATGTGACCGGATATCTTCTATACTTCCGTCTAAATAAGGCGTTCTCCAGTTTCTCCGTTTTTGTTTCCTGATTACATATATCATCCTTGCCTATTTATAGCGAGCTTCTTCTTATTAAGTTCAACAAAGAATAACTGACTTCCTCAACTAGTCTTCAGGTCGAATTCTAGGGATAAATCCCTCAAAGTGCTCCCATATTCCACTCTGTCTCCATAAAACCAATCAATAGCTCAGCCTGACGGTCTCCAATCCAGACTGAGTCATCAATGGAGAATCATTACAAAGAATTTCGTCCGTCAGGTACCTCGGTGTGCGCTTCAGCCGTGATCTTACCTGGACAGATCATGTCTCGACTTTCTTCTTGGAAGCTCAATGACTCACTTTTTCACTTGATACACCTCAGGTTATTTTCTATCTCGTTTCAATAAATAAGACACTGTGTTGTCGTGCGTCCTTCCGCACTGGCTCCTCCGTCTTGTGCCCCGGAATACTTGAGGAAGATTTTGAAATTTCTGTCAGGTCCCTTGGGCATTTGTCTCGACATGGTGGTATCACCGAGGACCTGCTCATTCACTCTATAGCAACCCAACATCACAAAACGTCTGCATTTCTCCCGAAATATTCTGGGAAACAGCATACATATACCTTTCATCTCGATCTTAGCACTAGCATATCAATATCTGCCACTCAATCCCATTACAAATATCGGTTTGTTTGATGAGACCATGCAGATCCTTTGTCATTCCTTATCTCACTGGTTTCCCCACTAACCCATATTCTATCACCACCGTGTTTCTAAACACGCTCGGTCAAACATACGTTTTTTTTCTTATCTCCGTTTTTCTAGTGCTGATACTTGCAATGAAGTGGTTACGTAGCAGCTGTATATTCACCCTCGGGTCCGTAAAACATATGCTTGACTTGAGCAGAATATAAGTTACCCCGAGTAAACTGCAAACGATAAAAGATCACTAACCTGACAGGAAACTCTCCCACTTCAATGGACCAAGTTCTAGTTGCACAGAACTGGTACGTCAGTGTACAACTGACTTTTCCTTCAGGTGCATTGCGACATGGTGACCACCGGTAGATTACCAGTGACTTCATCCGTTTAGCGTTAGACATTATAACTGGGACAGCAAGCGGCCAATCAAAGGCTACTGAGTGGGGACATGGTGGCCAGTGGTAAAATTGCAACGCAGGATGTAGAAAAAAAATCCTTACGATAAGGACTCTGTAACCAGAACCGACCGAATAAACAGTATTTCGTTGAAGTACGTGAACCACCGAGATTTTAAAAATCGATTGAATTAGACGATTCACAACACAAATATTTTCTCACCAAAATACAAAGAGCATATGTCCGACACCATCACAGAACAAATCATCATTATCATCATCAGAATCTTCATACGAATCATCATCGTTATCCTTGTCAGCGTCATCATGGTCGTCATGACCACCATGATCAGCGCAGAATGAAAACGTTGAACCGAGAGCGGAATGTCTGTAACTGTTTTCAGTAAGAATATGAGTATATGAACCACTTTCTTTTGAATGGAATCCTTTCCGTATGACGTGTTCTTGTTTTAGGTGTTTGAGGGCGCCTGAAATCTGCGTATTGCTTTGTTCATATGGATCAGAAAGTCGGGTACATTATTCTGCCTGATCATCTTAGAAAGAAATTTTTAACATTTGCCATGACGGAATTTCTTGTGACAGGCAGACAAACGTTTACGGCGTTACCTTATGAGGATCACACACACAAATAGATAAAGATCTTAGAGACAGCATGGCTCTGGACACTGATCCACTAAGCAGACCTAAATGGCCGTAGGAAAGAGCAGATGTCTGGACACTTAAGTTGCAGACGAACCGCAGGTTCTTCGCCTTACTCCCTAATAAATCTGACCACCCATGTTGCAGCCAACTTTAGTTTCTCTGGTCTATATTCAACGTTAATTTTCAGGACTTCCGGTTCTTGAGAAAACCGCAAAATAAAGTTGCACAGCTTATCTGTGGGAAGATTTCATTGTATCCTGTCATATGAAGCAAAATCTGTCCGAATATAAATTGTACAACTTCGTTCGGACCTGCCTGTCTTGCAACTTCGTGCAGTTTCATTTTCTGGTTATCATTTTACTTGACCCTGAACTCAATCTGGAGTCCGAAGTACTTTGATCATTTTCATGGGTTTAAGGACTGGATGGTACATGTCACGTTCTCAGTGCCCGAGATACTGGGTCGTGAGTACACTCACATTCGCCAATGAGATCTATGATTATCAGGGTGTGAGATATGTTTCATACCCATACGTGCATCATGATATGTGTGAGTGCTTTACGCTGCACTCACGAGTAACAAGTTACATTCCAACCAATCAAAACCATCTGTGTTGGATGCACCCCACTGTCATGGCTCATGCCTTCTCGCACACAGCCAAAAGTTCATGTCCTCGCAGTCTGATTTACATTTTTAGCGGTTGCGCAAGTCTAGAGGGGCCCGCACGTACAATTTGGCCTCCCAACACGTAACTGTGATTGACTCATTGGAGTCAAACAATCACAGCCTGTCCCCCAGAAAATATTTGCTTATGCTTTTACGTATACTTTACCACTAATCAAGTGCTGGTTCGCATGCTTTCTGAGGTTTTCCAAGCTTTTCTATCGGTCGATAATGTAAGTTATCTGATAATCCGTAGACCTTTTTCTCAGTTGACCTAACACAGTACAGTCACGTGTGATACTCGTTCTTCCGTTCTCAATTTAGACTTCGGTGATCTTGCAATACTCCAGTTCTAGATCAGTGTGGGAGGAACTTGACACCCTGAAACCACCAGAGGGAAAATTGACAAGATCTTTGTGCTCTTCCCTCCAGCGAATGGTAAAAAGGAACCGAATACCTTGATCATGTACCTTTTATCATTCGGCACACCATACTTGTCAGTGGCCTTAAAACAGGAAACAAAATTCCCAATTCAACGTAAACCTGTCACGACTTGTCGTCCAACTCGTTCTCCTCCGCATCATATTTTGATTACGCTCTACCGCATGATCGGTTATGAGTGGTGAAGTTTAATCGATCCGGAACCGGTGGTGGTCCAGTGGCGAAGGGCGTTTATCTATCGCGTCGGAGGGTGGCTTTTTGAATACCACCGGCATCCAGTCACTGTCATGATAGAGAGTGATCCACTATGGCCTGACTCCTTGCCAAGCCTGATCTATTGTGACCTTATATGATTATTTGTTACCCCAAATCCTTAATAGTGCAGTGAACATTTTTTATTACATGCTTGCTCGTGAGTGCAGTAGGTGTTTACGCCAAAACCACAATGGCCATTGCGCCGTTGGTGAGCACTGGAAACCAGACCCTGAGACTTGGAGCAAAGAACCGTATACGGAGGCTATGGGTATAAACTTTCCATTTTATTCATGCTGAAATTTGCATTAAATTTAAAAGTGAGTTGGTTTTTTGGCATCCCCGCGTGTTCGGTGAAGGACAGTCTGGCCAAAGACACTTTTTGCCGAATACGATAGATTTTACTTTTGCCCTAAACACTTAGCTTTTCACGAGCAAGGCTGCTTTCTCCATATGATGGTCAACTCGTTTGGGAGTAGTCAGAATTCAGGTTTTGCCGTCTCCAGCGGAGTAGGATTAGGTTGTTCATTATCTTCATTTATTACCCTACTTACCGTATGGGGATGAACTACGGAGTGTCTTGTCTGGTCTAGAAAGCTGCACACCTTAAACGGCTCGGTGATTGACGTATCCACATACATTATGCAATTTGTGCTTACTAGGTGGAAAAAAATTTCACAAGACTGACGAGAGTCTGTATTAGCAGTCATCCTAGTTAGTGATCAGTTAGGAGGGAAAGATAGTTTTGATTGCCTCGGGAGCTTTATTACAGTGGGAGGTTGGGGAGGAAACCTCGTTCCGAATACTGGAAGTCAGAGTAGCTTTCGGTAACCTACAGCTCCAAAGGAGTAGCCACGACATCTTACTTTTCCTTAAAAGTCTCTTGTACAAAGCCGCGGCTCATAGCATCTTGACTTTCGGTTGCGATACCTGACCCCTCCACGTTGAGGATGGTCGGCGGCTTTCCATTTTGACAGCCAATGTCTCGGAAGCGTTTCTAACGTTTGTTAAGAATTATGAGAACACGGGTTGGCGAACAAGCTCGTTTTCAGTGACTCATACTCATGCCTTTATATCACAATATACTACGACAAGTTAGGGAATTGGACCATGTAGACAAATAGGGAATGAAAAAGGAAAGAAAACAATTGTGATCCAGGCTTTAATTAAGACCGGATGCGGATTAGATCTTACGTACTATGTCAGTATTCGTCTGGTCTGTGGCATGTTGTAGGGTGGAGGGAGAGCCAAGGCAACCTAGGAGGACATTGTTTTTTGGCACACAGAGGAGGGTGGAGTAGGGGGATACCAGCCGCCTCAGCTGTGGCCAGGATGCGACTTTTTGCTTGTCTTGATTGTCGACCTCGGATCTTATACAGGGCACGAAAACCCTCGGACACGTTTACCGTGTGATTGGACTGGGCTACGTGAGAAACGTCCGCACTAGTAGTCGATTTAATTGCTCCAGTGTTCAACCATGTAGGGTGGTGTTCGCGGGTAAGTTCAGACAAACGCGTGGTCGTGCGGCCAATGTACATTGTCCCACAGGAACAAGTGAATGAGTGCACACAGAATGAGGCTGCAGAATCGGGTATTTTGTGTTTCAACCACAAAATCACTGCTGGTCTGGATTGGAACAACACTCGGAGATTAGCTGTGTAAGATGTTTTGCTGATGACCCCTGACAATCTTCATTGAGTAATCTCGGCCAACGCGTCACCTATGAGTGGCAAAGTTTTGTATACTGGCTTCCTTTCTACCATGGACGGTTTTGGAGTTTCCTGCTCAGTCTGCATAATCCTTTCAACAAGGGGGTCCGGGTAGTTACTCTGGGTGAAATTCCTTCACACCTTTCGGAGTTCTTCCTCACCTGTGTCCTCTGAACATATTCGTCTTGCTCTGATTATGAGGCACCTGATTAGGTTCCTCTTCAACTTGAGAGGCACGAAACTGTGGAAGTGAATGTATTGTACATTCCACGTCACCCTGCTGTGTACTGAACGACTGATTGAACCATCTTCACGACGATTCATCCGGACATTCAAGAAGCCTATCGTGCTGTTTGATTCTGTTTCCGTTGTGAACTGTAAGTTGTCATTAGTTGAGTGAAACGAATATAACCGTTGACCTATTTGGTCTGAGGAATCGATTATACAAAGGACGTCATCTACATAGCGTTTGTATAAACGACAGCTATGGATCGTTGATACAAGTGGGCCATTTTCCAACTTTGTCGTAAAGAAGTTGGCAACTAGTGGTCCGAGTGGAGAGCCCATTGCTACCCCGTCCTTCTGACGGTAGATTTGACCGTTGAACTTGAACTGTATATTGTGTGTGCTGGAAAACTGCAATTGTTTCAAAGCTTCTAAGGGAATGCCTGTCTCATTTGCGTTGCTTTCGATATAATTACATGAATAATCGATGGTTTTACTGATTGGAGCTTTGGTAAAGAGTGAGCAGATATCTAACGATAGCATCCGTCGGTCTTTCACATTCAGGTCTTTTACACTACTTATGAATTCAGATGTATCTTTCAGGCTTTGTTTTGATGCCTAAACGGTTCCAGAAGATTGGTCAACTATTTGGCCACTGCATGGTGCGGGGCATTGCACACGTCTAGAATAGGTTTTAGAGGGACTGCTTTCTTATGAATTTTTGGTAACCTACGCAATCTGGGAATGATAGTTCCAGTGGGCCGTATCCTTCCGAAAGTAGATGAGTCTTTTGTATCATTTTGTTTCATATGTCGTACAATGTTGGACAGAGACTTCTCTGTTTGTTGCATTTTGTTCTTCTTTATTGTCTTTTTCGCGAATGTGCACGTGTCATTCAAAATGGTTTCCCTTTTCGTGATATAGTCTGACTTATTCAGGAATACTATACCTACACCCTTGTCCGGTTTCGACATAATGATGTCATTATTCTTTTGTGATTCTCTCAGATGTTTTATATGTTCTGTTCCTAATTGCCCTCTTGTTGATGCCTTAGCCGTATGATACTGATAGCACGTATTCACCAAGGTAGATTTGAAATTCTGTAGTTCTTCTTGTGACGAAGAAAGTACACTGGACAACTGAGCTTAAAGATTCTCAAACTCCATCACCAAATCTAGTTGTTTACTCTGGCTGCTTGGGAAGCAGAATTTAGGACCCAAAGATAACACCTCAAGCTGCGTTTTGTCTAACTGGAAGTCTGATGAATTTTGCACAAAACTTTCAGGGTTCGACTGGAACTCACGCGCTGGTTTCATTCCTCCTATTCGTTTCGACAATATTCGAAGATTCCGATTCACTTGCTTTTGCACAACTGACTGAACATATTGCTCAAAGGATAGCATTTCTCCTAATGTTAACTGATCAAGAACACGAGAAGATGATAAAAATGACCTTTCTAAATCCATGATATGTTTAAGCTCGGTAGCCTGCTCATTAAGCGCTTGAAGCTAAGAGGTCTATCGTCCAGTATTAGGTGCGGATAGCCGCATCCTGACCGAATTAATCACTCAAAACCACCTCCGATGGGTCGGGCATATTTTGCGTATGCCCGTTCATCAACTGAATTTCCTTGTTGTATTCGTACACTTGCTGGGCAAGATTAAAAGAGCTAAGGGAAGAGGGTGGTGGGGGTCAGGATCTGACCGGTCGTAGGGACATAACGAAGCAGTCATTGGCACTGGCCCCGGTTGGTGATCCGAGACTTCCTGGTTGGATCCCGAGGCACGGGAAATTTTGTTGCATAGATATGTTTATTTTTTGAATGACAAAATAAGTCAGTCGCATGAACGAAGTTAGCACGAAAAAATGTTTGACTTATTCTAACTAACCGCTTTATATTTATAGCGGAAAGTTTTAGAATTACGTGCAAACTTTGCAAAAATTCCGTAATGGTTCTGCTTAATTTCCTAATGTGTTTGTTTAGTTATAGAATCAGTCATTGTGTATTGCCTGTCATCCGTCACCTCCCTAGCGAGGGAGTCAGTAAAAGCCCCGTGCAACTGGTTCATTCGGCTTCTTCCACCGGGTCCCCGTCATCGTCACAGCGACAAGCGGATGCAGGACAAACTGAGGATAGCCACCCGCGATGGCTGAATAAAGCCCTCACTAGCACGCTATTTACAGCCCCGTTGAAGGATTCAGTTGATCAATACGATTAGAGATTTTCTATAAACCCAGATCAGCGGGTTGTAAAGTATTTCCTTTTTGTTTTTTCTAGGCGATGAGAAAAGTCGATGCTGCAGTAGCATAAACATAAACAATATAAATATTCTACTACTCAAACTGCCCAAGTAGTCAAACTCTGCTAGTTGTTCACAGTGCGTTTATTTCACTTAAACCCTACTGAAAAGACACCCATCGCCGAGTAGTGTCATGAACTGGTAACGTCCAAGCCAGGTATCGGATGGGCATCGTATCGTGCGAAAGCCATTCCGTGAGAATGAGCTACTTTCCTTTTCCTGCCATCGCCCTGTAATTCACTGTTATTCTCCTTGAAATAATCATGCTCACTCGTCTTTCGTATTCTCCTCTGGAAACGTTACACCTAAGAAATCATGCTTCACATGCACGGTGTAACTCTCGAGTGCTTTTGGCTGGAGCTAATCGAATTTGGACAGAAGTAATTGCAAAATAACTGTATGTCAAGCTGCTCTTACCTGCACCCCTCTTGCTAAGATGACTGTGCCCTCCGTGATCAGTACGAATGTTCGCTCACTCTCCTCAAAGATGTTGAATCTAAGACACACTCCGAATACACGAATTCATGTTCATACTTGTGCAGTTTGTGTTCACGACTCCTGGCTGAAATTGAACGTTGAGGAATCTTTGGTACACATAGATGAATTTTGGTGGCATCATCAACATAGGTTGGTGAGTAAGAAGAAACATGAATATGAAGCGGCTATCTACGTAAACTCATCCAGGAGCTGCAAGTCCACCGTTATACTCAAATACGTTTCGAAAGGTAAGGACTGATTAGTTATTCAGATTTTTCCCGGCTTTTCTCGTTTTGAAAGTACAATTGTAACCAACGTGTATGTTGCCCCCTTTTGCACACAGGTAGACATCAATTTCTTCTACAATGCACTTATACCATTATTAATTCCTCTTTTGGATGAGAATTTACATGGTATTGTTGGTGAATTTAATCGTGCCTACACATACCCGCTACTTTCTTTCGGTCTGACAGCTATCTCTAGCTCCTTCATGATAGCAAATTCTGTGTTGGGTGAAGTAATCACCATTCACCATCGATTATTCTCCCTTAGACTGAAGACTCTTATTTCTACAAGCGATCGTAACTTACTTCATTTAAGAAAGAAAATTTACTTGATCACATTGCTGATAAATTATTGACGGAAATGAGTCAGGTAAAACACCGCAAGGAAAACTTTTCCCACTGTAACATTTCCTTAGTGAACGCAGCCATTGACTCAGTCATTTCATGGTCCTCCTCCTATTCACTCTCCCGAGTTGCTGAACTCTTTACTGATCCTTTTAGCGCTATCGCCAGTCTGTGTTGCTTAGTTGAATTTCTGCTTGCTCCTGGCGGTAGGGTGGACTCTCCATGACTAAAGTCTATCAGAAGGCAAAAGGAAAGGGCCTACAAGTCTCACTGAGGTCTGGAAGTCAAACACTAATCACACCTAATCAAGGCGGAGACAAAACCATTGGACATGTCGTTCGCCCCACAATACTTCAGAACCAATAATCCCAAGTTCCTTTGGCACGGTATAAAGCTACTTCGTGGACAGAAAACTAAACCCTGCAAAGACGACACTGATGTAGACCACTACTATACTACTTTCATAAGTGCTTCCATTGACTATCCTGCTTTCTATTCTCCGTACGTTAGTACAGACTTTGAAATTTCCTCTATTTTCCATGTATTTGAAAGTATTCTCAACTCTCAAGTCTTTTCTTCTGCAAGTCAGAATAGTCTCTGTCCCGCAGTTATCAGGCCTGAAGCTGCACAGCTTGAAGAACACGTGGCAACTTTTCTGAATAAATCCCTATCAAACTGTTCAGTCCCCGATTTTTGGAAACTAGTCTCAATTATCCCAGCCCCAGCACAAACGGCTCGGAAAAGCGTCTTCGTCCGACAGCTCTCACAGCAGAAGCACTAAAAATTGTCGAGGTTCTACTTGTTCATCTTCAAAACCCACCTTCAGGTACCCCCGGACTCTTGTCAGTTTGCCTACAAGCCCGAAATATCCATTCTCGATGCTGTTGCTTCATTAATCCACTTCAGTGCGAAATCCCTCGACAGATACACCCAATCTGCCCGCTGTGGGTTTCTCGATTATTCCTCGGCCTTTGACTGTTCTTTCCCAAAAGTATGAAGCTTTTAACCGTCCCACATAAATTCTTCCCTGGCCCTCTAACTATTTTCCTAGTAGAATGCGAAAAACTAATGTAGTGCACGAATGCTTTGTATTCCTGGTCAACAATTCAGGAGTATTCCAGGGTGCGGCATTTTCTTTCCCCTTATTTTTCCCCGCATATCGGCGACCTACCAGTTTCTGCTCCGTCCAAGATAGTTAAATTGGCGGACGATGTCGTTCTTCACCAGATCATTTCCAACTCGTCTGAATTCAGAATACCCAGGGAAAATTTATCACAAATAAAACTTTTTCCCACAGGAGCTGGTTCAAAACCGAACCCTTCCAAGTGACTTGAATGTGGGTTCAGCAATTACCTTTTTCTCCCTCCCTACAGATTATGTAATCCCTAGTTCCAAATAACTACGCAGAGTAAGTACTGTCAAGTATTTGTTTGTTAGTGTAGACACCAATCTCAGATGGACATCTCACATTCAGTACTGTGTCGCCAAATTGAGACCTCTATCTTGTCAAATAAGAAAACTCAAAATTTTCAACTAGGAAAACAATTGTTTCTAAGTTTAGTTTTCAGCATACTCTTCCTGCCTTATTTCAGTATTCACTCGTAGTTTCCCGCGGTTTTCAAAACAAGACTTCAAAGCCCTTCACTGCGAATTGGCAATTATTAGCCGCGTTTCATCCCGCCTCCCTTGATTTTCTTTTGATTGAACTTGTCAACCAGTTCACTTGGGTGGCCCTAGCCCATAGGATATTGCAAGATCCGATGCATCTGTTGCACCCTGACTAATATTAATCTCGGGATTTTTCTTCAAGAATTAACGTGTACCAAAACTCCTTTGTGCCCTACGTGGTGCGAGGACTGACGAACAAGGACAAGATTAAAGCGAGATTATTTCTTAAACTGAATTGATGTTTTTTTTCTCTCTTTCACTCTAATACACGTTTAGGGCACACTGTTATATATCTTGTTTGTTTTACCCCGGTTTTGCGAGAGCCATTTTGACTGCAATGTAAGCATGTTGCTCGCAAACGTCTGTCATACAAACACAAGTGCAAATACATTCTGGGTTTGAGTTCCAGCTGTGACACCGTGAGGAGAAGATTTTTCAACGAAGGAAGCTTCAGTTCGGAATGCACTTCAGCTGACGATCTAGAAAAAAAAAATGAAACAGCTGTCCTGATCTTCAATCAATCAGCTGACCATTGGTCCAGTTCAATCACCAATCTCGCAGTTCTGGGCACTGATTTCGATTGCTTCCTCGTAGCATCGTCCAGTTGAGGGCGGATTGAATAAAGCGTGAGAATAAAAGGGACCGAATGCAAATATCTCACTGATGGCGAAACCTAGCCGTTTCACTTAATGTCTCCCATCATCTGGGAGGATGGTCTTTTGGACCCTAACCCGTAAGTCTGATATGTCTTATTTGGAAAAGTCCAGTGGTCAAAATTTTCATACCTTTTGCCAGGTTCCAAATGCCTCAGTATGGTTGGGGAGTGGGTTCCTCAGGTACCGAGATGGCTGCTCGAACTGAACACCTTTCTCAATGCTCCCAAATGACCGTGAGTCCGAAGCAGCCTAAGTTGAGGAGGCCATACTGCATTCTCGCGGTGGGGGTGTTTCCACCAAAGTTTCAGGTAGAAAGCGAGTGCTTGGTGCTCTCCGCCTGGTTGACTGACGAATGAGTAGTCTAGAGGAAGTGGCCAAACCCTGATTCCAGATCAACCACGGCTAAAATATGGGTTTTAAAACACTATGTTCACCGGCATCTGTGGCGGAGGGGTTTATCCTCATCTGTAGGCGTATGAACTGAGCAGTTATTCACTGGCTCCCGGTGATTTCCAGAAGAGGCAAATCAGCCATACAATTGGCCGCCGGTTCATCTTGCAGGACAAGCAAGCCCGCGCAAAAAACTAGAGTTGCATCCTTAGGTAAAAATGCTTACTCATTACTGAGCGACCCAGTAGTAAAACGGACCACGACGCGAACAGCCGCAAAAGACGACTAATACAATGATTGACTGTCCTCTCACACACGCACGTTCTTTATCTTGCACTGCCAAATACTTGCTCTCCCATACTCACTGCCCTCCCGCTTTCTTCTCCATTATCACTTCCTACGGGAACTTCGGTTGACCGTCCCAGCTGTAGTGCTACTGGTGGAAATTCTGGCACTGTACTTCCTGTACTTCTTTGACTATCTTCTGGGTTTCACCGGCTGATGCTCTTTTTTATCCTCGATGAACATTCAAACTAGCCGGTTTCAACGTGCGAGCTCTGATGCATGTAGGACAATAGGCGGTTTTAGCTGGTAGGCTTGAGTCCCTTGCTATTGATGTGTTATATTCAAGACTCCAGTTCCGTGAATCGATTGATGTCCCCATCAAAACATTCCGTGATGTTGCATCTGTGCAATTCAGAGGAGGTTGAGGCTACGAATTCTGGTTTTGCTGTCGCTGACTCTGCTCTCAGTGAAAGGACTGGTGCTGCGCTGCTAGATTGGATCCCAGGAGACAGCCATTCATTCACAGCGAGACCCAGTGATTCACGCAAACTGGGCTGTCGCCCTTCCGATAGACAACCTGTTTACCGTTTCAGCGTATACATCCACCGACTGGAGCCCAGATGCAATCAAAGATAACTTCCACCGAAAGCCCTACAACTTCTTACGTATAGCAAGCAAGGCCGATATAGTGATTATGGCAGGAGATCTGAATGCTAGAATTGGTCTGCTGTCACCGAAAGAGGTGCATTTAGGAGGCCCTTTCAAGCTCGATTTCTTTTGCTCGGAAAACCGGGAACGGTTTTTGGTCCTGTGCTTTGGCAATCACCTGTTCCTCGCTGGTACGACTTTCAAACGCACTAATCTATAGTGCGTCGCGTGGATTCCTTTTTGCATTCCCGTGGTCTGGTAAGTTGTGGCCTGTCTCGTCGTGCCTTAAGACCCTGGATTTCTGCTGAAGCTCCTCGCCTTCTCGATGAACGTCAATCGATCCTGGATGAAAGCGATTATAATGAAACGTGGCTCGTAACAACACATGCACTTAACGCGAGTCTTTGCAAGGACCGCGAAATCTGTTGATCCCAACGTGCATCAGAGATGGAAAGTGCCGCTATTGGTAGAAATCCCCACAAGCCATCTTATCTCTCACGAGTCTCCGGTAGGAACCCACTAGATGAGAGTGAAGCAATCTGTGAAGCTAACGGTTCACCATTTCGCAGTCAACGACAGCGTCTTGAACTCTGGATGGAGCAGTTTTAAACAGAGCAGCTGACTTTCAGAGCCACCAGCCAAGATGAAGATCCAGAGAAAAATCTAAGCCTTAGGACATCAAAAAGCGAAGGGCTCTAGTAGCCTTTCTCATACTTTTTAAAAATGGTGGAGTGCAACTCAGTAGAGAAATTGATGATTTGTTCTCAAAAGTTTTGAATTCTAAGCAGGTCTTCTCTTTGCGGGGGAATCGATTGTTGTCGCCACTTTTAAGAAGGGTTCGTGCAGTTACTGCATTCATCATAGGAGTGTAAGCCTCATCCCAATAGCGTCATAGCTGCTAGCGTCCTTCATAATTCACAGGCCGTGCAACACGCGTGAAGAGCAGACTCGAGAGGAGCTAGCTGTCCCGGTTCCCGGTTCCTCATCCTCCGGCGATTGTTAGAGCACGGCCACATTTTCCAAAGACTTTTGGGCCGCCTTTGACACTGCCGATACGACTGCACTGTGATATGTTTGTTGGGAAATGGAATACCTGAGAAGTGTGTCAATCCTCGAAGAATTGCGTGGTCACACCTCAGGTCAGGTTAGAGCCAGTCACCAGCTTTCACCCCTTTTTGTCTTTTCCAGTGAAGTACGACGGGGCTATCTTACATCCCCATTTCTCCTCAAATTTACTGCCGCCGATTTTCAACGATATGATCTGTCTGTTCTTTCAAACGATGGAGTTGAACTCGTCCCAGGGAACAGAGAATTTGACTCGGAATATGCCCATGATATCGTCATGTTGAATGTTTACTCATAGGCAGTACAGCACACTCTGAACCACTTGAAGGTTGAGTTTTTTATTCAGATATGATATGCACTCTGCGCCTTCCAAGTGCAAAGTACTTTCGAAAGACTGACAGAAGCCTCTGCATGCCCCCACCCTTTTGTGGTGATCATCTTGAGTAAGTTGACGAATTTAAGTACCTTGGGAGCTTGCTAACAGCTGGATGGGATGTTGGAGAGGAGATCAGTTCACGAATAGCCAGAGCCAGAGCAGCTTGCACAAACCAGCGACTCCTGTGATCTCACCGTGACATCCGGTTCTTTCTTAGAGGACGGAGTGTAAGTGGTCGTGGCTCGTAGTGTTTTACTCTACTGATGTGGGACCTGGCCACTTCGCTTTCAGGATACTCGACATCTTTTTCTGTTTGACAATCGATGTCTCCGAAGCATTGCTCACATGTGGTGAGAACATCGTGTGAGCAGTGATGAGGTGCACCATTGTATATTGGACACGGACAGCCGCCCTCCTAACGCAGTTATCGCTTTACACCGCTTCCAGTGGTTCGCTCATGTTTTACGAATGCCTGTCCATCGCCTACCTTTCCGTGTTCTATTCGCACATGCCGAATAAGGCTGGAAGAGGCGATGCGGCGGTAAAGCCATGACACGAAATAGGGGTATGATGGAACTAGCATCAGTATTGGCTCTGTTCGATGCCTCCCACCTTTCTGGTTGGGACCCAGTTGGTGAGGATTGCTAACATAAAAAACATCAAAAGGTTTACGATGAAAAAATTCCGAAACATATCATATTTTCTATTAACTACTTCGTATTTTCAGTTATACTTCCTTCCCCCATTTTTCTCTACTTTTTGTTGTTGCGTTGGTATCTTGCTTGTTCCCAAGCCTGTGTGCAATATACAGTCTTCACGGGTTGACCACGTCGACCTACCTTGTGAACATTTCCTGCTTCGGAGAACATCGTACACCGAGGAAGTCTATCGGTAGACATGCCTAACACACTTCCCAGTCACCTTAAACTGTTTAGATTCAGTACCTGATCCAATGGCTGACCACTACTTCCCAACGCCTCACGCCTAATTTTAGCATCGCTAATACTGTACTGCCATCATATCAGAGCAATACTACCAAGACGTCGGTGCTCAAACTCCAACAGTCTTCGCCTCAAGGGCCTCAACGGCCGTGTTGTTGAGCAGTATAATAGAGCAGATCTAATTGTCGCAGTGTACACCGGACTCTTGAAAGACAACTGGATGTCACGCCGGCGCCACAGATTACTGAGATCAGCAGAAGCCAAATGCGCCTTCTGCACGCGAGACGACTCTTCATCCGATATCCGACCATCTGGTATAATATAACTGCCCAAGTAAAAAAGTTATATATTTCAGTAAGAGCTCCCTCTGCTAATGAGAGGCTTGGAGTGGGGCCAACCCACTCCTCCAGCTCTACTTTACACTTTGAATGAAACAATTTTGGTGGTTTTCAATCTCTGAGCCCAGCCGACCTTTTGCACCGCATGGTAAATCATGACCAGTGTTGGCTACCATTTTCCAGTCAAGTCAAGTCAAGTAAATGATCCATACACCCTGGGAGGTGAATATTCACCAGTCACGTAACGTTTTCTGAAACCAACGAAACATAGATTTAAGATCATGTGTAGCCAACAATGACTAGCCAACTGGTTGAGGAATTCACTTGAATCGGTTCTTTGTATGCGTCCAAGCTGACCAAATTATACGTAAGTCCATTTGGTGGAAACTTGTATTCCACGCCCAAGGTGGAATTTGCCACAGTTGTTCCGTTGAAACTTTCACTAAGGGTTTTTACATCCAAGTTTGGCCTCTAACCGGCAGATGAAGTTCCATCTCACCGAGATACCACGTTTTATGCTTTATAACCCAGAAGACTTGTCAGTTGGACAGAGCTTTGGGACAGAAATGCCATCAAAGGGGTACAACGAAAACAAAGCCCCATTTGCATCAACCAGTTCCAGTTATCACTTTGCGATGTTATCACACATTGTACACGCCTGCACGTTTCTTTCACCCGATTCTCTTTTGTCCATGTGACTCCTACATATCTTGCTCCCGATTCAATATTCCATAATTTCCGTCGACCAAGCATCTACTCATACGGAACAGAACGGTCTAATGCACTATTTCTGTGATAGTTTTTATCTTCTAACAGTAAGTAAGCGTATATCCGGTGAAAACTTCCTGTGAGAACCCTAGGATAAATTATGAACATTGTGTGAGTGTGTAAGTAGATTCACGATGTTTGGCTTTAATTGCACATTTCTATTGGAAAAGTAACACATTTCGCTCATTGTGATGAGGCGGTGTTGGGACTGGCATGTATTTAGCCAAACAGTTCTTCAATAAGTGCGAAAGTGTTCCCAATTCAGAACCGTTCTTTCGAAGAATAAATTGTTTCCGATAGACAACCAACAAGTGAACAAATAAAGTGCATTTGTCTTAGGAACAAAACGAACAGATCGTTGGATTAATTCAACTCTTGGGTGTTCTGTTCCCTCCCCTCTCGTAAGCGGATACTTTGATATCAGTCATCCACGAGACTACCCTGGGCGCTTTCCTCGTCCTCAAATGTCTTTTTGTGTCATTCAGTTAGATGCAATATTGAAATTCGGTTAGGTGCAGGTCTTGCGGCTTAGCTCAACTATCCATCCGCAAAACAAGATAGAATGATTAGAAAAGCTGGAATGGAAAGCTTCTCGGATATTCATTGGTGGCTCTAAGAAAGCACGATCTGATCTTCGCATTTGAGACAATTTTAGCAGCATCAGCTCATAAATGTGAACCGGCGCTAAGAATTCGGTCGATAAAATTTTTACTTTACAAAATCGGTGAACGACCACGTGAAATGGGATGAATTAATCAGTGATCAGACAATCGCCATGTCAAGGACAATAAGAACTAAGAAAGGAAGTGCAAAATTTCCGCATAAATTAATAACTTCCCCGAAGAAATGAACCGAAACGGAATGATGAGTGCCACAGGAGAAATCTCGACTGATATTCGAAAATTCAAGATGAATTGCTTTGAAATTGGAAAACAACTTGAAGAGTAGCGAGAACTGGGCGGGGAGAGGTGGAGGGACGGAGGAGGAGTTGGAATCACTGAATGACGAAAAACAAAGATGACAGATTAGCTCATTCTGTACTTCGTGTTTTTTTCCCATTGCCGAAGCCAAACGTGACACACGGAAGAATGTGATTGGTTCGATGAAAGTTTGTATTGATGGTCGTGAACTCAGAAGTGCTGGAACGAGAACAATGTTGGCGAACGATGTGTACCGCTAATCGCAAGGTGGTCGAGAAAATCGGAGCACTGAACAACGCAGTGATGTGATACGGGGATGGATGGTCGAAATTTTTCGGAAGCATACGACCGGTTTCGTAGTTATTAGTGCTCTTCAGGTATGCGTACTCGGCACCATCCACTGTCGATATTTGAATTAACGACCGCAATACTGCGGGACTAGGAACCAGTCATTCGAATCGTTCCACGAGGCGCATTCATTCACACTCCCGATGCACAAATGATGCAAATGTGCTAAACCGATACACGCCTTCTCCGAGATATTGCATCGTTAACTTACTATTCATTGAAAAAACAAACTTTTTCACTGTTACCGTGGCAACGCAAGAAACCTTTGAACACCGATGAAAAGGGGAGGCTGAAATAGTTTATGGACTGAATAATTCAGGCTCAATTTCTAGCTGTTAGAAAGTCTTCAGGTTACCGGTGATTACAATCTTCCTATTATTTAAGACCTTTGACTTTCGATGACAGTACTAATAATCATATTAATAATAACTGAGGATATCTCAAATTGTTTGACACAGACAACACTTACAGTTTTCGTTCAGTTATACTGAATGTGTTTCTTCCCGGAACAGGTGTTGTCAACATTAGAGTGGAAAAAAAATTTTCTCCGTTATGAGTATCACGTTAGTAGTTATTTTGCATAATGCCAAACCTAGGTTGGGAATATGAAATTCACCTTGGCTGGATAATGTTCAAGTTAGATATGCAATATTCCATGCACAGTTCAAGTTCCGTGATTGTAATTAACATGATCAATTTGACTGATGCTTGACAGTCGAAATCCAATGAACACTCGAATGGCAATAAATTGTGGAGTCATTGAAGTAAATCTGATTGCATGTGGTTTTAGCCGCAACGAGGCATGATTGCTAATCCTGCCAGGAGCAATTCCTTTCGTTTCTCTGCTGAGTAGAAAGAATCCAAATCAAAACAAGCACATTTGGAAAAGAATTGTATTATCTGTCGGTTTATGAGCAATTTTGTGGTTAGTGCTAGACTCACGAGAGAAAAAGCCTTTGATTTTTTGGAATATATGAACTTGAAGTCAAGATCATATTGTAACAGAGAAGGCAAGACGGGTGTGAACACCCATATTTAGGCGGCCAAACAAGTCAAATCCATAGGACATGTACATTTGTTTATATAGCCTTTTTTCCAGACCGCGCCGCAGCAACAATGATCCTCTCGTTGTCTGGGCATTTTAGCTACATTCTGGCCAGTTACCTGTGGCCACTAGCTTGATTCTTTTGCGCACTATTTCCGTTGGGCTGCTCAGACTGCTCCAGTTGATGGCTTGATCAGTAGCCCCTCACCTGGACTATCTTATTGGTTGCCGAAGATCTCATTGTGTCCTCTTTGCCAGTCCGAATGCCTCTTTTTGTCTGTTGCGGGATGCTTCAAACGTATACTCAGTCTGTCCTTTGATCCGCGGCTCTCGACTGGTTGGCCCGATCGGTTTGATAATCGTGTGGTTCTGGTGCTCCAGCATTCGCCGCTACAATGTGAGCGTGATCAGTTAAGCGATAACTGAGAAACGAACATTCATGACAGGAAATTTTTACCACGTTAGTAAATCAGAGAGCGATAAATTCGTGATAACGCGACTTCTACGTTCTTCTGCGAAGAATATTGCTCGTAATCTTCCCGTGAACGAATAAGCGTTTTTTCGCATTTTTCATGCAAAAAGTGATGTTGCAACCAGATGCAGTAGGCAAAAAAGCAACACAGTCCACTTGGATTCTAGTGCATTCTGCATCTGGATAAAAACAGGACGCTAATGGAGCTCTAAAGATAGCCGGACAGAGTAATTCTGTGCAAATTCACACACGTCTTTACGAAGATAGATGAAGCAAAGTGAGCAACTTGGTCTTTTGACCGGTTGAAATCCAGTATTACACATCCAACAAAGATGATCACTTGTTGCAGTTGCAAAGAAACAAAAATTTCATTGTGATTTGTTTTCCGGGCTGTGCGGTGAGGCTTCGGACTCACGAAAATATTATCCGAGCCACAAAAGACGGAAAGAAACTCATCCCAGTGACTTATAGTTTGTGAAACTCATTACGCCGACTGATTTGAGCTAGAATAAATAATGACCGGTCACCTTTTGGGAGTATTATTTGTGGCAATAAAGAATTCACCAGGCTGAAACGATGGGATTTCCCGGTTTGTCAGTTTTGAAGCTCTTCTGGGATGACTATTTTACTGCCAGGTAATATGCCTGGTTATGCCTACCATGGGAGTGTTGATCTCATTGCCATGATCATAGCGATTCATTTGTTATATGCATTTGCATTAGTAGGACCATGTAAATTCGAAAGGTTGAGTTACAGCAATCGCCCCATAAAAGGCCTAAGTTGATTGCAATGGCGGTTTTCCTAAGTACTGACAGAAAAATTTGATACATTTTCTTCAAACTGACATAAAAGGTCTATATCAGGTGTGAGGGTATGTGCTAACCCATCGTCGGTGGACAACTAATTCACGTTGGCAGTCAGCACTGGTGCCGTACCAAGCCCAAGGCTTGTGACAACTAGATCTCGAGTGGCAAGACAGCCGATCGCTGGAGTGGGTTGAAAAATGATAGATGAGTCCTGTCAGCGTTGTTTAAGCCTCAAGGCGTGTTCGTCCATACCAGTCGGACAAACGCATTGCGCGCAACGAGTGGGCGAATGTGAGATCAACCTATGTATTCTTTTTTGTGCCAATAAACTGAGATGATTCTGAGGCAAACCCGATTTCTCACCACAGCTAGTGGAACGGTCTGAAACATCAGGTCGTAACATTTTACATCGAGGACATATTAATTCCAAAAACTGTGATTTCATTCAGATTTCAACAATGTCTGTACGTCAGCGTTACATGATACAAAACGCAAGATGGTGGGCTGGTAGAATGGAGATTGCGTTGAGATGTGAGCGGGAGGGGGGGGGGTGGGGGAGGGAGAGAAAGAGATGTAAAGAGCGACAAACAGTTGGTGGTCATTCAAGGGCACAGGGTGTGCTATCAACTTGCTATTTCCCCCCTCGAACTGGTTTTGTACTGATGCGTACAAAGGTGTTGCTAAAGCATAATCAACAATCGCTGCTTGTTTTCAGGTGTCCTGAAAAATCCATCGCTTCGAAGGACTGTCCGAAACCAAATCAAGAGAGAATAATGATTCGGGCTATTCAAACTTATCTTGACAATCTACCATGTTCCACACCTGTTTTGGCCTTTCTGCATCTAATGAGTTTCTTTCAGTAGAAATTTAGAAAGCACAAAAACTTTCCTATTGGAATTTCGAACATGCGCTGTGCGCTTATACGCCAAAACTTGGGCAATTAGCATCCACTTTGCATGCGTCCAAGTAGGACAGAGATTCCTAGACTTTGGTATGCATTTACACCACTGACGAATGAGAAGCATTCCAGAGATCTCAATCCTGGTTGAGCTCATCAAGGCTGGTTCCGAAAATAGGAGCAGATGTGACCGAAATCCGATAACTCCCAACCCCGTGCGATTTAGACCAAACCGACATAAACAAACATACAAGCACGCACGAGCAATCTCACCCGTTGAGTTGTAACTGACTCCTCCGGGTCATTTGATTTAGAAGGGTTAACCACGACAACTGAAACGTCCACCAATTTGACGGTGGTAGACTCTGCTATCGCCCGGCACACTATCACGCCTGATCTATCGAGGCCTTATGTGGTTCACCACTTAAAGTCTCAGGATCGTGGCTGCCGGTTTCCTTCACACTAAAAATCATGAAAATACACAACGACGCACGCACTCGCTCTTTTACTCACTCTGCCCACTCGAAAAACAAGCACGAACTCATCACTCTCATTAACGTTCGCGGAATGAAACATAATTTGATTCCATGCACCAATTTCTCCAATCTTCCCTTCCTCTTGCCCTTTTTTGGCCGGAACCCAAATCTCCCCCTCATCAGACACTACCCACCTTCAGTTTCCCAACTATACCTTCCACTCCTTTTTTCACCTAAAGCTGGTGTCTGTGCCTTTGTCAATTAATCAGTCGCCACATCCAGAATTCAGAATCTTGACTTTCGCAGTCGTGAATTTCAGTTGATGTGGCTCAAGCTCCGACTTCCTTATTTTAGTCACTGTTTTTGTGTTGTTCACCGTTCACCCAACAGTAGCGACCTTTCGACCTTCGATTTCTTATCTTCGAGCATTGAATACTTGTTTGTTACGGATCCCAACTGCCATATCACCATCTTAGATTTTATTGTTCACAATCGAGGTTGGTTGATTCACTCATCGGACACTTCGGATCTGGGGCGCGAAGCCGAACATTTCGCCGTGGTCAACAACCTGTGTCAACTTGATAACCTCCCCACATGTAGTCCCGATCGGGCTGGCTATCGTGCCCATACACTTGATCTTGTTCTCAATTCTGTTCCTTCTCTGTTCTCAAGTATCTCTGCTGTCCCTCCACTTGGCTCGTCTGACCACTGCATCATTTCCTGTTCCATCAATTTTACTCGCCCCGATCCTCCACCTATCTCGAGACACATTTAGGCGTTACAGTTCAGCCAACTGGGGTGGTTTTTGCGATTTCCTAGTCTCCTATCTTTGGAATGATTGCTGTTTTACTTCAGACGTTTCCGTTTCTAACTTCACTGACACTGTTCTTCAAGGTACGCAACTTTTCCAAACCCGGCAAACCCGAATTCTCCGAGTGGTTCAACCACGCAAATGATCGTGTTGTACGTTCGAAGTGCGCAACGTTTCGCCGCTGGCGCCGCTCACCCACTCCCGACTCCCGCCGCCACTTCGGGCAAACCAGGAACAGATGCTCGTCAAGCATACAGAGAGCCAAAGAACGCTTCGTCCGCTGGAAAGCCGAACGCTTACTGTCATCTGCCACCGGTAGCCGAACATTTTGGTCTCTCACCAAAGTAGTCCCCCACAATTTTCGCCCTTCCAATTTCCCTCTCATCTATAATTCTTCTAGTGATCTTGTTTGAGAACTACACGAGAAAGTCGAGGTTTTTGCGTCTTTGTTTGCCTCCAACTCCACCTTACCAACTTACCCTACTCCTCCGAGTCCTTCTCTTCCTTCTGTCGCCCATTTTCAACCTCATATTAGCACTAGAAAGATCCGCCATGCGCTGTGTTCTCTGGACGTATGCAAACCACCCGATCCGGACGGTACACCACCCTTCGTCCTCATAATGTGCCCTTGAATTGGCCTCTCTCTCACATCGTCTCTTCTGTCTCACTCTCTCCAACTTTCTACTTTTCCGATCCCCTGGAAACACTGTGATTTTTCCTATTCCCGAACGCGGTGATCTATCTGACTCGAATAACTATCGTCCTATTTCCATCACACCTGTATTTTCGAAAGTATTTGAAACTGTCATCTCCGACCAACTGCGTGCATTTCTCGAACGCGAAGAATTACTGAGCGATCGCCAATACGGATTCCGACCTCGCAGTTCCTGGCTCCCGTCGCACACTCTTGGTCGGCTGCTCTCGACAATCACGGAGAAACACACATCATATCGCTCGACATCTCTAAGGCGTTTGACCGAATTTAACACGAAGGTCTTCTGGCGAAACTGCCGTCGTTCGGGTTCTCCTCCACTCTCGTATCGTGGACATCAAGTTTCCTCAGTAAGCAAACCATCTCCGTCCCAGTTGATGGGGTTCTGCCCCAGCCATTTCGTGTGAATGCTGGTGTTCCCCAAGGTTCAGTACTTACGCCCACCACCGTCCACTACTTTCAACCCAACCCATTCCTTTGACGATGATGCCACCCCTCATTCTTTCCTTTCTTACAGCACTCTCCACCATGCCAACACCACGATCGATCGTGACCTCGGTGCAGTCAGTGCATCTTTAGAGTCCGATCTTGAACACATCTCCCCCTGGGGATCCCACAATCATTTTGCATTCAATGCTTCCAAAACTTCTGTCAATTTCCTTGGAACACCATTTATTCTCCTTTCATTTATTCTTCGATTCAACTGTGCTGCCTGCCACAGATTCTATCTCTCTTCTTGGCTTATCCATAACTTCCTCTCTATGTTGGTCCGCTTTCATATCACACCTAACCTATCCTGCTGCGCGCAAAGTTGGTTTTCTGTTTCGCGCCAGACGCTTCTTCACACCAGCTCATCTTCTTCTGCTGTAAAAGGCTCAAATCCACCCAGCACCTGAATACTGCAGTCACGTGTGGGTGGAGCTTCGTCTATTTCTGTTTCTCTTCTTGATCGGGTTCAACGTAAGATCATCCGGCTGATCGACGACCCTTCCTTACCCTCCAATCTGCAGTCACTAGCCTATCGTCGGGCTGTTGCTTCGTTGTTTCCCTTCTACCGATACTACTTTGGATTTTGTTCTTCTGAGCTTGTTTCGGCAGTTCCTCTTTCCAAAACGTTTTTCCGACCATCATGTACCCAGGCAACTAGTCATCTCTATCAAGTTTCTATCACTAGATGTCGCACTTCTATCTTCCAATCCTCTTTCTTTCCCCGGACCGTTAAGTTATGGAACACTCTTCCTCTTTCTGTCCTCGCCCACTTACAACCTTTCTCTCTTCAAAAGCAAGATCAATGAACTAGTTCTACCGTGAATGTTCCCCACAACCCCCTTTTACAGTGTCTTCTGATTATGGGATTTATCCCTTATACTGTAATTCACTTTATGTGTAATAAAAAAAATCTGAAAAAAAAATGTTTGTCACTGATAATGCCATGTTACTGACATTACAGTTTTCTCGTTTAGCCCACTGTACTGTGCAACGGTTTTTCGGGACGGTCAGAATCCTGTTCGGTGCTGACACAAGGATTCTCGCTTCACATTCACCTTCAGTGACAAAGCGACCGCAAAGAGCAATCGCCCTGATGACAACCGCACTCGGTCTTAACCTGCGGATTTCTGTTGACAATTATATGCGATCCGTATTTACCTTGTCCAAGTGTGCCCACATTTTCTGTCACCCCTTGTCGTACACAGGCACAGACGCCTCACGCTTCCCATTGTTTCAAATTGTAAGGCGAGGCGAGGCGAACGCACGTACTGTGCTGTTCTTTTTACGTTCATATTCTTGCCTCGTACAGTCCCATCGCGTAGCTCAGTGCGCGTGTAGCGGTTCCGCACAGGTTTTCTGAATACAACACTACTCCGTGGACTATTTAAGTTCATGTAAATGGCCATTGCGTCATGTTGTATCAGAGTACACAGTTTATTCAGATCAGTGACTATGATCTCTGGTCGGCACAACCTTGGAATAAGTTATTTTAAGGTAATACCAATACTCATTATTGAACAATATTAGAAACACCACCAAACAGTAATTTGATCAAACCCCACAAAGCTGAACGACTGTAGTCTGTGCCGATAGCCAGCATGGATCAATCGAAAAATACCCACAGCACAGGGTGTGGCCTCTTAAATCAGCTGATACAGCACAGGCGGTATTCAAGCATGAGTGGTATCCAGATGTGGGTTCAAAACCCATGGAGGAAGGAAGCTCTGACCATTTGGATCAACATGAATCGTTCGAAATCTCCCAAACTCCATTTCATAACCAAGCCAACAGTGGCCAAGTGGCTATAAATGTGGAATTTGAACCATGGTTTCTCCGGTTCGATTGCCGCCATTATCTGTCCCTTTCTCAAGAGGCAGTCCTTGATCGGCAGCAAGTCCTTTCCAGAAATATTATGCATTGTCGTATAATAGATAAAGCAAGTGAAAGATTGCTTTCCATTATGTGTGCTCAATTGGTGGACGCTGACTGATTCATAGGTAAACGCTGTTGTGGACAGTCAACTGACAAATCAGTTCATTGCGACGAATGCTGTGCTAATATAATTCGAGCGGGTGAAACTGTACGATCTATTTGCGAAATGATGAAACCCCTTTGGCATTTCTGGTGTCAAAGTTCTCCGTGCATGAGCTTGAATCACGCCAAGGCAGACGACTTTACACATTCGGAATAAATTCAACATGCCGTATCCCTCTTGAGGACAATAGATTACGCAGTCAAATGAATTGGTCGTATGCGTGCTTACATCCAAACTACACCTCCTTCTGATTGATTTTTATGGGTTGTAATTGCCCATTTATTTCACTTTTCATTGGGTGATATTGGGAAATAGTAACGAAAATTGAAGTACCGATATTCAAGATTAATTGTTGAAAGAAATCAGCTGTATTGCTCGGGGATGTAGTACACTGGGTCTCATTCACGAACCTCTACCCCATAATCGAGGTGGCTTTGACCTACACCGCTTTGCAGCAACACCACCATACGAAGACATAAAGCATCTGTTGGTTACCGGATCCAGACAAAGATGATCTCGCGAAATGATCGCCTTCTTCTTTCGGTGGTAAACAGTAATCCACTGTCGTCCCGATCGTTACCACACCTGACCTATTGGGACCTTATGTGGTTCATCGCCACTCTAAGTCTCAGGGTCTGGTTGCCGGTTATCCCCAATAGTGCAGTGGGCCTTCGTGGCTACTGGGTGAATGCCCCTTCCGCTGCACTCGTGCTTCAGCATGTAATAAAAAAATAGCCTAGGTGTAACAAAGGCATGAGATATTTTCATCTCAATCTGAATTTAATTGTTAGGAATACAATCCACTTGACATAGTGCAAATGAATATTCAGAATGGTATCCACCGAACAAAAGGATTTTGGCAACTTGCGTCCATTTTCTCATGCTGTAACTGCCGTAACTGTATGCGGTCACAACGAACTACTTCACTTAGTTTGATAATCAGAACCCTTTCATTGCAAGTTTTCCACTCTAACTTGGTATGAGTTCGAACCCTTAGATAGTGTACTATGGGATCACGCGCAGAATAAAAAACCAAACGCCAAACTGTCTTCGATGAGGTGTGCCATTGAATTATGTTAGCATACATATGAGTTCTTTCAAATAATTCACGGTTTATATAACATGATTCATCACGCATCAGCAACAGTCAACATACCATTGAAACCCCCGGAAAAAACACTGCACAACTATTTCATTTTTGTTAGGAATCATTAGCAGTGCACATCCACCTAGCCCACACTGGAGCTCGAACATCGAGTGAACGATTGTGAGTCGAACACACAACCACCAGACTACTCTTTCTCAGCAGTTGAATGGCTTCGTTGGACTTCGGCCCTCCAGAGAAGTCGACCATCACAGGATTCGATCGCTGTTTGGGCAACTGGTGGTGCCCTCGCAAAGTTCTACACTTCGTTCGAGGAAAACAGCCGGCGATAATTATTTGATAAATACATCATTATTATCTTATGTGCTGTTTTGGTGGAGACTGTTTTTTTGCTGTGCACACTGAGGTACACCAAAAAGTCAGCTCACTTGGACTCACAACAACAAGAACGGCTACAACGAGAACCAGAACAATAACAACAATAACAAAACCAAGGAAGTGAGCCCGAGATACAAACTGGAATTCAACCGGTCTACGTCTGCTCACCTATTTTGATTCTTTATCAGCATTTTAATAATCTGAACATAGAAGCGATCCTTAGACAAAGTTATCTAAATTGTCCACAGTGAGAAGGGAGTTAGACTCCACAGGTTTAAAGTGTGGTCAAGCATGATTTATTTTGCTTTACAATGACAAACGTGAATCACTGCAGAACAAATAAATTCAAAAACTTAAAAAGGTGCAGTCTGAAAAGGAGGACGAATGGAAAATCAGTGATGCAGAAGAAAAAAGTCTCTTGATTCTGACCTGAAAGCATTGACACTATTGATAGTTAACAAAAACACAGAAATTTGGTAAATATTCTACAACTGTATTGCTCTCCGGGAGAACAAAAAGCTAAACCCAACAATGGGGACGGACACTTTATGTGAATGGCTCGCGGATGACGCACTGAACAGAAAATGCAAATAAGGAGTGATTGAGACCACTGAGTTAAATTCCTGGAAGCAGAATACATGGAAATAACGATGGAATACACCTCGAATGCTCGGTGATTGGTTGTTGACTACAAGACGAGGACTAACACGAGGTCACCGATGAGACAAATAGTGTTTCTTTGAACACAGTCAAAAAGGGTTCGTGAAAAAGACGAGGCTTCGCCCGAAATATGAATGCAGTAATCAACAGTTAGAAGGATTTGAGCATTATACTGGAAAAGAATGTGTGCGTGTGTTTGTGCGAAGATATCGAGGAAAGAGAAATAACCGTTTTGCGGATCGAAAAAATGAAGCAGAAATAAAGGAGCTAGAAGAAAACGGAATTGCAGTAGGACATGTAAGCATGTCGTTGCGGTCAATCGCTCGGTTAGTAGGCGGTATATATCTTACCGGAAGAAGCACAGCGAATGTACGACAAAACCGAGTACTCCCTCAGAAATCCCTTACTTCACCCCAATTCAAATCAAAATTCGAACGGATGGTAGTTCCTTTTCTTATTGCGATAACATTCGTAATCAAATAAAGATTTTCTTCAGTTAAAACTGTTCATCACATATCATATAACTACCAGCAGGCAACTTGATATATCGTGCAAATGAAAAGAAAAACAGATGAGGCATTTCGGGGCTTACGGTTACTCCGGGTCGATGGGACCAGAATTTGGGTCGTGGAATTCCTGAGTGATCCAGCTGAACTGCAAATTTTGTTGCGTCTTTAGAACACTCGTTAGTCAACAAGCTTGTTTTCGGTGACTCATAATTGGCTAAATACAACACATTTTACTGGTATTAAGATTAAAATAACAGGAAAAAAACCCAGAAAACTGGTAATCTTGGTGACAAAAATGACAATTTCTTGTCCACAGTTACGGTGCTACCGCTGTCACGAGAGAAGAGAGAGGGAGAGAAAGAGAGAAAGGGAGAGAGAGAGAAAGAGAGAGAGCGTGGAGGGTTTTCGTGTCGGTTGGGATTCTGAGAACTGAACAGGATATGAACTGTAAGAGAGCGAACGATGGTGTACAGGGTGTTGTGATTTGGACAAAATACATATATGTCGATTTCAGAGTTGTCAAAATAAGCACGTGATGGAAATGAAGGTAATACAACAGACAATCTGTAAAAAGAAAACTCTGGACTCATTCTGATAAACATAGTTGACAGGACCGATGGTCGGAATTTGATATTCCAAGAGACTGTCAGTATGAATGACGTTTCCAGGACGTATGATGAATTTGGAAACAGAATCGAACGTTTTTTGCCGGTTATCGCTCTAAGAAATCCATACTTGGGACCATTTGTCCTCGTTCTCAAGGCCAGCCGTGTTACCCGGCGAATTAACTTTTGGAAGAATCACTATGTGGTTTTAAAAATGGACTATTCGACTATTTGATAAGACAGATGACACAGTCTTCCTACTGTGATTTCAATGTGCAAAGACCGATGCACACTATGCTGCAGAGTAACAGATATTTCACATGGTTATTACATGGGAGGGGAATGGAATTATTGGTGGAAGTGTCTTCAATAAACTGGAAACGAGTGGTGGAAAAATACCCTCTCGGCATTTATCACTGTTCGACAGAAGACCAAATTGATTAGAAAAGCTCTGAATATGTGAAAGATTTACTGTTAAATCGTCGAAGTATGATCTATTTGAGACAGACTTAGCCAAAGTAACGTCCTCCACAAATTTACAGATGCAGATTGGATGGGTGACAGGCAAATCGCTAATGGATGTTGAAAACGAATACGGAGAAGGGACGGCACCTTGAAGTACACCGGCTCTTGTTCAGAGATAATGGAAGACTTTTCTGCCTACTTCGGTGCATTGTGTTCCTCCAGAGAAGTAATTTTTCAGCCGATTTAGTAAATATGCGGGGCAGCCAAAGGATTCTAGTTTTTGAGAAGAAGCGAGAGTAGCGCTCTGTCAAAGGCCGACATGCAGTCCAGTAAAGCACATCTAATTGATACGCTGGAATCACTGAGGGATTTAGCAATATGATGTTACTGCATCAACTGTCGGCTCTGTGTCTGAGGACTTTCGTTGGATGACCGTCTGGATCAGTTGAACTGGTTACCCTTGTTAATTTGAGTAACTTGAGAACCTCCGTGGTTGACACCTCTTGAAATTCAGACGAGACCGACAACGGAAAAATGCGGAGTGCATCGTCTGATTGTCGGAGAAATTGGACATTGAAACGGCTTACATCTACGTTCGCCTTCAGGGGTTTACCCGTCTGACCACAAAGAAGCATCATCCCACGCCAACTGTGTTTGATATTTCAGGAGTTTAGGAACTTTCGGGAAGAATTGGTGTCAAGGCGCGTAATCTCAGATTTTGCCAGAAGTGACAGTCGACGGACTTCACGTTTGTTTTGTATCTTCTAAGCTAATTGCTTCCTCTTGCGTAGCGAATTCATGCATGGAGAAACCACTCTTACAGATTGGAGGTAAACAGTTACCGTGGAACAGCAAGTATTAAAAATCTGCCTGACCACTTTTTGTTGTAAAATTTACAGAGAAATACGGAAGTGAACAGACTTTTAACCACGATGTAACAACAGACAATGAAAGATTGAGGAGTAATATGCTCTCCGTGGAAATGGTTCTTTGTTTGAAGCGCAATTGTTTGGAATGTGCGTGCGGTGAATGGCCACTTTGGGAGTAAATTATTCGCCTGAGGTGTGGTATGCAGTGATCATTGGTGCTAATGTTTGCACTTAGCTTGACAGAGAGAAGTTCCGAGTGGTTGGTCAGGATGTGGTCTAACTGGGAGTCATCACGAATCGAATTGTGACAGATATTGAGAAGATTGGAAGATGACAGGGGAAGTGTTGATTCGTGAATAAAGTATCCCACTATTGTGTGAATAATCTCATCAAGCATAAGCCTAATGGAAGGAACAAATGAATCATAGAAAATGTTAACTGTGGTTTGTGAGCATTGTGGGGCTATGTAAACGTTGGTGATGATTACTTGACCGGGACGAGAGAATATAGGGCGACGTGATACAGATAAACAAGCAGTGCCATCAAGTAGGTAAAAGAAATAATACGTAGGACTTGCCGCACCACCCATAATTGATCTAGATGAAAATGCCACCACATTTTTTCTTCTTTTAATGCACTTGGTCTTGACCGAAGCAGGTGAATTCTTGTATTTGAACCACAACTTCATCCACATTATCATCCAACCAAGTTTCTTGTAAATATACAACACAGGTGTCTATTGAGCTGCGGACCATGAGCAGGTATGTAAGATCCGATAGCGTACTGAATGGAGAACGCGCATCATTACATATGACACTGTGAACAGCCATACTGCTTGGCGATGTGCACTTGAGAGCAACCTGTCAATCAGTTCTTTCGCGTTTTTTTGCATGATTACTCTATTTTCAGACTTTGGATTGTGGGTATGCATTTTGTTGTCCAAGCATGTCTCCGATCGATAACATAAATTGTTTCGAATAATTACGAGTGCGCAACACGCCAATGATGGATTGAATAAAAGAAGTAGTCCCTAAATAAGTAATTCCAAAGACCGACCAACGTGAAGCGCAGGTGTTCAAAGTGCGCGCAGTCACGCAGTGAACATCAATTATTATCGATGCGGAAGAAAGAGACAACTACTTCGCCCTGTTCGGTGACTATTCTTATTGGTAGAAGCGGGTATGGAACCGAGATGAAGGTGCAAATTTTTGACGAAACATGGCAAACACTAGTAACTGCGGACAGATAGTATTCGATCACATTTTCAAAAGATAGAAAATTTCTCAGACTGGGTTGCTCACACGCTCAATTATTCGTCATCTGGCTGGGCTTGAACCTGCTGTGTCCCAAAACTCCACAAGACACCTACATACGTTCCAGTATCAAAATTAGTGGAACACAGCCAATTAAAATATACCGACGTCAGGATACGAACCCGAAGCAGTGATGGTCAGTTAAATGCGGGCGGTTATTTAGCTGACTTAAAATACAGTGTAATAAGAAGTTGAGCCAATTTTCATGACAAAATCCGTATGTTCAACTGGTGGACACTGGTTGATTCATATGGACCTCATATTGTAAGTAGTGCAATGACAAATTAGTTCGCTGTGGTGGATATGATTTCGTTGGGTAACGTGTATGCTATATTCGCGAAATGTTCGAACGTTTTTCGGCGTGGGCCCGTCACTCAGATGGTAGAGCATACGTGGTAGTGAAGCTTGGGTGGCGCTCATGTGTGGATTTGAATCTTGATCAATTTGTTATAAAAACAGATCACAAAGAGTGGAATGATGCCAGGCATAACCATAAAGACAAACAAGTGGGTTAATACATCAACTCACTGGGATTAGGCTTCCTTCAGACACTATACCAGCCAATAAACAGACTCGCTGTGAACAATGATTGCAGCAATGCTCACTCGAAAAACGACTGTGACGGCGCATTCGGCGAAACAAAGAAATCTGTCACTTTCTGGTCAATTGTGGTGATTCAGCAGCTGTCACACGTGATACGGCCAGGTACAGCTTCGTTACAACGTACACGGATGAGCATCAACCAATAAGGACCGCCGCGGACAATTCCGACAAAAACTCCCTGTGATTGGTCATCTTTGAGCCTACCGATTATATTCTCTAATTAAACATATGTATACGAACCCACTTTGCAATACAATTAACGTGCTATTTCGCGGCCTTGGTCTTCCTGCTACTTCCGTTCGCGTAGTTCTGGGTGGGGGGCAATTTCGATATGGACTATCAACTCAGTTCATTATGACTGTTACAGCAATGCAAATGAAAAATTTCTCTCTCCCTCTTCCTCTCGGTGTATGTTTGTGTGTGCATGGAACTGGTCGTAATTTGAGCAATCAGGAAACCAGCCAATTCTAGCTCAATTTAGTTACATTTCCAGTAGCCTAGTGGCATATGGGACATCTGTGAGACCTCAGACTCATCAAAAACCTAGAAATCGTTTGTAGCTTAACGACTGATTCGTATTTGCTAAGACTCATCTCCTCGAATAGAAGAGATAAAGGACTAATTTGAAAAGGAGCAAAACAATGATAATTCGGACAACTTTGCAGGTAGCACAGTGTACCTTAGCTTTCGTGTCTACCAATAAGAACACGACTGAACCGTTTAAATGCATCAGGAACTAACAAACCAAACCATCTCGATACAACTGAATCGCACAGCAGTTGGCCAATAAACTGAGCAAAGAATAAACTTCGCACAAACGATCACGAATCGTGAGTACTTCCGATCCCAGTCTTCATCGCTCTCGGTGCTCAAATGTTCCAAGTTTGGGCCATTCCAATGTATATGTGATTGACGGGATGGATACGAGCGCTACACCTCGAGAGAGATAAAATCCACCTGTTGAATAACCACCATTACCCAAATAAGTAATGTGAAAAAAACATTTACAAGTTAACAAAACTTGCTACAATTGATCACGTTTAGTTAACTGAGTTTGTAGCGTGAGCATGAAGTCACGAAAGTTGACAGTAGAACCTCGATTCAGCGAATGGAACATCTGCAAGCTGGAAATTACCCCGAGCCACGTGATCGGGCAGAATTTTTTTTCAGTTCTGAAAATACAACCGAGGCTGGAGCGTTTGGGAAAGAACAGTTTTTTTAATGACGTGTAAATTTTACATCCACCCATCGTGAGAAAAAGGCTATCCGGTTCTCCTTTTTCACGACGTTCCGAGTAGAATACAACAGTTCAAATTGTTTGGCCCATTCTTGAATTTAAGAGATACTCGCCTGTAAATCAATTGATTCAATTGTAGATAATTTCAGAACTGGACGCCAACTGTACTCAACTGGTGTCGCTGCGTTGAATAATCTGCAATTGAGTAAAAATGTACCTAGCTGAATAGTACTCTGATATCCACGTCTTCATGATTGCAGTTTGTGACTCGAGTGCATTTCTGTTCGATTAAAAGTTTGTGATTTGCGGAAGTGATAGTTCGTATTTCAAGTATGACTAAGGCTCAGTATAGCAAGACTTTTAGTTTGGATGTATTATGGCCATTACTTTTATAATATCACACCATAAAAGGTACCACTTGAGGTTATGGACCATAGATGCCAACAGACGGCCTGGATCGTTCAGCAGACAGCACGATGATTTGGCAAGCAGCGCGTACTCACTCGTCCGTAATCGAGGACAAGATTGAAGTCAACGAGACGGACCGAAGGACCGAATAAGAGTCAACTGTTGTCGGAGCCAAATTAACCAATAGGCCTTGTAAGCAGACTAACCACTCAGAAGAGTTCGTTGTGAATAACAGATGAATCAACAGGTTTGCGAGCCATGGCTTGGCTATGAGCGCCATGCATCTTATAAACTGTTCTTTTGGTACTAATAAACCAAGTTGGTTCCCAGGCAAAGTCTTCTTACTAGAACAAGTAGAACGGAAAAAAACACTCCAGGTAATCCGCAGGTAACCATGCTAGCGTAGTTGTTTCTGTGGCAAACCAGTGACAAGGAACCGCCTTGCCTACATGCAAGTAGGAAGGATAAATAGAATTAGATATTAGCATGACATGAATCCCGATATATGCATGGTACCTCGTGAAAAAACTGAAGCAGCTGATGAAAATATTTCATTGTAATACGATATAAATTTGCAATATCTCTTAATGAAGTTAGGAAATTCCGTGAGCCCGACTGAAAAGATGTCCATAAGGACAAGATACACGTTAAATCACAAATATAAGATTCGGAGACACAATGTGGGAAACACCTCGACTACCAAAAACTCGGACAAATAAAATTCTGATTTATGTCACAGCTGCGGGGGACACAACACGACCAAGTTAATTTCCAACTGGAAATGACGAGTACCTTGGGAACTTTGATCCATCAACGTTTTGACTACTTACGTGGAAACCTTGACTTAATTGGAACTGTTCCGTGCACCGACTGCCCTTCACACTGGAGGATAAGATGCACACATATCAACAGGGCCAACTGCGTACTCTGTGAGCAAACAACTTCTGTTCAGGCAACTAATAACCATGCACTGGGTGCGGTGGTTTTGGTTGCTTTCCGGTGGCGGCAATCTCAAAAGGAAAAAATGAAGGAGAAAAGAGTAAGAGGAGAACTACATTACTGAAATCAAGTCGATAAAGAAAGTTTGTGAATACAAGAGCGATACTGATCGCAGCATCTAGCCATACCCCTCAACGTATCCAACCGTTTATTGGGAGAGTCTCTTGGACCCCACCCAGGAAGTATAACACGCCTTACATGGCCAAGTCCACTAGGTAGGCTTTTCATAACTTTCTTCCATGTCATCGATTGACCACCCACACTCATCTTCCAACCAGTACCCGCCTCAGCAAACATAGCACGCCGAGGAATCCTGTCAGGGGACATGCGTAACACATGCCCCAGCCATCTCAGATTGGTGAAATTAAGTGCTTCATATAATGATTTGGTCCTTGAACCTAAGACTTTGCGCCGAAACTCAGCACTGCTCACACGGTGTCCCCACCAGATTCGAGCAATACTACAAAGACATCAGTGTTCGAATACCGACAATCTTCGTATGTCCTCCACCGGTAGTGGCCATGTCTCCGAACCACACAGAAGCACGGGCCTGACTGCTGCAGCGTACACTCGATCCTTGATAGGTAAACGGATGTCATGTTGATGTCACAGATGACTCAGGTTGGCAAGTGACAAGCGAGCCTTCTGTATACGCAGAAACACCTCCGATATCCGATCTCCGAGTGAAATGCAGCTGCCCAAAAAACAGATCCCGTCTACCACGTTTAAAGTCTCTCCAGACACTGAAAGGTTTGGCGTTGGACCAACCCAGTCCTGCAACAGCATCTTGCACTTTGATGGTGCAAAACGCATTCCGAACAGTGCTATGCAACCCATCAAGATGTCTAGAAAAACTTGCAACTTACCTGGATCTTCACTTAGAAAAGCTGTGTCGCTCGCATATTCAGGGTCTGATACCTTTCCACTCGGGTGAAACTTCAGTGCCGCTATCCCCACCTGATAAAAGTGCAGTCTCTAGGACCATATCAATCACAAAGTCAGAGAGAAAGGTGAAGAGAGGTCAACCCTGACGTACACCACTTTCTGTAGTGAACTTGGATGAAAGAGCACCGTAAGCCCGAACTCGGCTTCGGCTATTAATGTAAAGGGACTTCATGATGGAAACGAACCTACCTGATACACCCTTCAACAAAAGGCGGTGCCAGAGAACTGTGCGGTCCACTGAGTCGAAGGCCGCTTTAAGATCAAGAAAAACGAGGATAGTGGACCTATGGAAGGTGTGCCTAAAATTTGTTGAACAGTGAAGATGTGATCACCACAACCCCGACCAAATTTAAATCCAGCTTGGTCTCGCGCGAGAAGTTCACGAGTGGTTCCCTATCCCATATCAAACCGAGGAGTTTTGTCAACTCCAGCAAAAGCGTTGGGAACTGTCTTTGAAAATAGACGGAGGCAACCCATCCGATCCGGCAGCCTTATGTTGTTTAAGATAGCTTATCTCACGAAAAAACCTACGTTTCTGACGAAGGACCGGTATCTGCAAAAAGAGCTGTAAGCATTGCGCTAGTTGGCAAACCTGACGAGGGTAAAAGCCAATTAAACTGCCTCTCGAAATGCTTCACTCAGTGAGTCAGACGACGCTCCCGAGTTTCAATCAGTGAGCCGCTTGCTTCTTTGGCCAATTCAATAACGCCTGGTTTACGTGGACCGGTTTGTCTAATCAGACGGAAAATCTTGCGGCTATTGCCAATCGCCGCAGCTTTTTCCATCTCCCTACACTCCGCAATCCACCACTGCTTACGGTCATTTCTCAGGCTCCAAGTTAGTTGACATTTAAGGTATCTCCGTGCCTCATCGTATCTGGAATCCGGAGGAATCGATCTGCGCACATCTAACAGTGCAACTGAGGATGCAGATATCTATCGAATCTGTGTGTCTGGTTGTTGGACCTTGGGTAGCATCAGCAGTCACACGTAGAGCCTGTTTGATCTCTGTCCATCGCTCTTCTGGATCCTGGGCATCTGACTGCATCGATAACCTGATGGATAATTCTGTTCATAAAGCAGACCGTTGGCTATCGTCCAGTAGCAGCTGCAGTGGACGGTTCGCTTTGGCGCAAGCTGAAGCGCGCGCAGGTGAGAGCGTGGTCAGTGTCTACACACGTGGACCAAAATAATCGACATTCTTGAATTGATCCGCACCAGCGGTAACCGACAGCAATATGGTCGATTTGAGTCCAACGTTGTGAAGGCGCAGGAGGACGTCAGGTTAGCCGGTGTCGCTTTTTGTGCGAGAAATTTGTACTCTCTAGGAATAGTCCATGGTCGGAACATAGTTGAATGAGTCCATCACCGTTATCAGTTAGATCTGCTGGAATGCAGTATCGGCCTCCCATATTCCTCTCCGTCTCGTCTAGGCTTCCGACTTGAGCATTGAAATCACGAGCAACAATCCTGATGTCCGTAGAACGCACACTAGGGAGCAGTTGAGACAAATTCTGGTAGAATTCGTCTTTAGCCTCAGCAGAGCTACAGTCAGTTGGGGCATACACAGAAACGACAAACAGGCATCGGCGCCTCAGTCTAGTGCTGTTGACATACACAGAATCATTCAACCGAACTGTACTCAGACGGCTTCTGACTGGGATCCAGTCGAGCGGTGCACGCTCAGCCTTCAGGCTCAGACCGATGACAACGCCAGCCTGACTACGGGTGCCAGACACCGAATCACCCGACACGCGAAGCAAAGAACCATTACACACAAAAGAATGAAAACGTGGGAAGAAAACCATGGAAAAAGTCTGCTGTATCATACCCAGCGTGTAAATCAATGATGAAGAGTTTGACTTTTTTGCGCAATATTGCGTAACTTTAAGGGCATATGGTACCGGTGGTGGTTCAATGGTTTAGAGCATATAATCACCACCTCGGAGGTCAGACGCTCGAACCTTACCACCACCGGTCACTTTGGTGGTACTCAATTCTTATCTTCAGGAGACCCTCTCCTGCGGGAGGATAAGTCGGCTCCATGGATACCACGGAGCATTGCTGATCACAAGCGGCGATCGGAGGCAAGCCCGGTAAGATCGTGATCCAGTCCTTTTTCCATCGCCGGACTCCATAGACTGACTGAGGGCCTAGAAGCTCTACGTCCTTATTAATGACAATGGTCTACGTTCTGAGCTGCCCACCAAGAGGGCAACGCCAACCATGGTAATGAACAGGACAGAGTTTGCTTGTTTATCTCTGACTCGTTTCGCCGAGGGGTATGGCCGAACCACTGCAGTCGTCGACTTTGGAGAAGGACGGAAAGTGCGTCGATATCAGAGTATCGTCTCCTTACCTCTTCGCTGAGCACCCTGTCGCGCCAATGGACTCTGAGGATTTTTCGTATGCATCAGTAATCGGAAACCCCCAGCTTTCGGGTATCCTCAGCTCACAGTAGCCAGGTTTCACAGGCACAGATGAGAACGGAGCGGACGGCAGCACGGTAAACACGAATTTCGGTGCCTAAGCTGATTTCGCCGTAAGTTCACAGCGTCCTTCTAAGCTGGGAGAAGGGTCTCTTGGCACTGTTGATTCGTAATGCCATTTCATCTTTCACCCGGACATTTGGAAGCAGAGTTGAGTCTCGGTATTTGAATGAAGGGGCATACTCGATTGATCGGTCGTTGACAGACCAATGTTGAATTGTCGGGCCAAGATGGGTTGTGAAAGCCTTTGTTTTGGTTGAATTCACTCCAAGCCCGATGGACTGCGCGAAAAAATTGATTCGGTCGAGGATTGGTCGGACTGTACTGGGTGAGTCTCTTAGCATAACAATATCATCCGCGGACTCCAAGTCCGAGATGTATATATCCTGGCTAAGCTGTACGCCAAGGTAGTCGTATATTGCACAACCCATAGTCCAATCAATAGCGTAGTTAAACAGCACCGGTGAGAGAACAACCCTGCCTAACTCCGGTAGTGAGTGCGAACTCACAGGATTCTTCGCCGTACGTACGAACTCTAGCATCAGTTGTCAAGTGGTATCCCCTCAACAGCCTTAAAAGCTTATCGGGCATCTCATCGGACTGGACCATGGTCCAAAGGTACTTGTAGTTAACCGAATCGAAGGCGACCCGGAAGACCATGAAGCGAGCTACCGTTGGCTTCTGGAACTCATAGTGGTGCTCCAGTATTCGGCGCAGTGTGCAGATTTGATCCACAAAGCCTCTGCCACGGTGGAAACCCCTTGGTTCGGGCGATTTCGTCAGTCTCTTGCCTCGGAGAAACGGTTTAGTAACAATGCACCAAAATTCTTTACAGCCACATCGATCAAGATGATTCCTCGGTAGTTCTCACATGCCGATTTATTACCTTTGTTCGGAGTGAACACCAGAATGGACATGCCCCATTTGAGTGGGAATGCCACCTCTCGCAAAAAAGCGTGCATACCTTGGCAATCAATGACGAACATGTTTTATATACTTCTGGACGGATGTCATCTTACCCTGGAGCCTTCTCATCTTTCAGTTTGTTATTACCTTCTGTGATTTCCGTGGTAATCAGCGGTTCGCAGTCGCCTACGTACTAGACTGGAGGATTTGACATTGGTTGGTCCGTCAACTAGTCTGTGAGCCGGTTGGACATTTGACCGAAATGTTCAACCCATCGGTCGATCTTCTTGCTTTGCTCGAGTATTAGGTTTCTTGCTATGTCACGAAGTAGCGAATCTTGTTCGTGGGGCTTATCAAGGTGTTGCGAATGGGATGGAACAGTTTACCAAGGTCACTAGTTCTTGAGCGGCATCCATTTTTCGGCTATTTCTATCCAGTATATCTTGCAACATGTAGTACGAACGACCCGCTCATCACTGAAAGCCATGGAAATACTGTGCGGTTGTTTTATCTTTGTTAGGAATCATCAGCAGTGCATATCCACCGAGACCCCACTAGGACTCGAACCCGAGGTGAACGGCTGGGAATCGGACACACCTTAACCACCAGGTTATCCGGGTTTGCTCTCAACGGTTCGTCTAACCCATACGGTGCATGAGATTGCGCCCATATCGCGTAACGAATTCCCCGTTTCATTACGAATTTGGAACCTCGTTAGGTGAGATTCGGTTTAAAGAGCATTGAATTGATGTGAAATGCGTCATACTGCTTAAGGAGAACAAAATACAGGTGCACTGAGGCGCTTGCTACGTGCAAATATAATTTGAGTGGGCGAGTAGTATGGTCTATTCGCACACAGTTCAAACCCCATAGTTCATCTGTTGGAGCACATGCAGTACTACACCTAGGGCTGCTTCCATGCGTTGATTTGAATAGCAGCACATACTCTGCCAGCTGAGCTACGAGGACTTCGGGGGAATAACTCAGAGAAAAAATTGTGCGGCGAAGGCGAAAAGTTTCACAATGATGTCAGACGCTAAACGGTTGTTATATCATCCAAGAAGAGACGAAGCTGACAGGGATTGGAAAGTTCATAACCAAAACCTACAGCATGACCGAATTCGAAGCATTCTTGAATTTTGTACTGAACAGTCTACCTGAATTAAGGAACTGAAGGCAAGAAATCCCATACTGTTTATCCAGCACATGCTTACATGGAATCCAATGTCACATGATCCACTCATCCGAACTATGATAGCACTTTCAAACTCCAAGACTGTCTAACAACGATCGAAGCTATCCCACTAACAACTCACTGATCCGGTTGAAGAAAAATAGGAACTAAAAATTGTCCGTTTTATGCCCATTTCGATGGTATTTAAGTGGCAAAGATTGTTTACCTGTCATCGCGGAGATCAGAAGTTTGAATCCCGCCACCACTGGTCACTCCGGTGGTATACAGTAATCCGCCTCCAAATGCCTCAGTGTGGTCGGGGGTGGGTGCCTCAGGCTCCGAGATGGCTACCTGTCCTGAACGCCTCTCGAAATGCTTCCAAATGACCGTGCGTCTAACACAGCCTCTGCTGAGAAAGTCCTACTCACTGTGACAAGTATATGTTTCTATTGGCATGAAGATATCTCAGGCACGTCCAGGCAGTCGCACATCATCTTCACTACACGAGAAGCACCATCCCGGTAGCGTCGCGTTACCTATTGATCAAATGTTAAACAACAGGCAGTACCTGCGATTTGGTTGGTCAAGTGTGTAAATCGTGATAACCTACATGTTGAGTCCGATTTTGGACGTGCTCCAACATCGTTCATCTAGTGAATGGCAACTAGGGAAATTCACAGGTTATTAGGACCTAGCTCGCATACCAACGCTCTCATGACTGCTCCAGAGATCGCAACCATATCTTGCAACCATGATCGAGAAAATACTAAAAACCTATTCAGTGACGTGCACTCAAGCAAAAAAGCCGTTTCATATGTATTTGCACTAATTAGTCATGTGAAATTTAGACAATGTCGAAAACAACGAAAGTCACCTTCGAACACGTGTTTTGAATAAACCGGTGGTAACTGAAGTACGTTTAGATTTTGTTTGTTAATGAAATGGAAAGTGCACAAGCTTAACAAGTAGGCTTGGAATCGCTGGGGGCCCAAAAAGTCACACACGCCACATCTTTCCAGTGCTGGACGATAATTTGGGATTTGAAGAACCTGTGTTCAGATCAGCTACAGACGACAAGGGTTTCTCCAGAGCTGGTGGTCACCGAGTGAACCCAAACAGTTTCGTGATAAATCACAGTATTGTCGTACAAGAAGCTGACACGCGCAAACCGAGATTGCGATCAGGGTACGGCGAACCGAAATGCTGGCGGCATCCGATGTTAGAATGAAGTTGAAGACTCGTGTCTGCTGCGACGTGATTTATTCAGTTCTGGTTTACAGCTGTGGGAATCGGAATCTGAATACGGAAGACGATTGCCTCAAAGCTTTTTGGCTACTTCACTCTACAAGATCGAATGAAACACGTCCGTCGCCTAACGTTTAGTAACAGAGAGACGAACATCCGTTTCACTGTCCACAACTTTCTTGTACTGACTCATCGAATCCAACGAAATAGAACACAAGTAGGTAAGAAGAATAACCGTTTGCCACTCTATGCCCTTATCACCATTTCTGCGTCGGAATGAAACGGACAAGTCACGAGGGAATTTGACATGAAACAATAGACAATTTGTAATATTCTACCACCGACTGTTTAGGGGACCAACAAAAGTTGTACGCACTTGGCTGTTTCTTTTCGAATACAGTCTATTTGCTACTCCCAAGCAGTTGGAGGAGGGTTTCGAGGTTTTCTTTGGGAAACCGCCGAAGTGCCAGAGTTGTGACTGAAACCCGGCTTGACTACGGACACATTAGTCGGGTTTAGCATGGTATTTTAGTTGATGACCGACCTGTATTCCACTACGGCACAACAACCCAATTAAACTCCACTTACACGGACAAAAACAATCAGAATAGCAATTGCAATTTCGGTTTTCACCTTTTTTTCTATAATTCGTGATGGTGGTGATATTGCTGTACCTGTGTGAATAAACCTGAGTGTTCTTTTTTCCGTCTCAGGTATACCAAGATACCAAAGTCCGATGGACTGAGATATCTGGTCACCAGGTCTCAACACCACACTCACAATCGGACAAAAGTGGAGTGAAGGACAGGACACGTGGACGGGCAAATGAGAGAAAGAGGTACGGAAGAAGACAGAATAATGACAACGAAGTAATGAGAATATGGAGACGTGGCGAAAAGGACTCTTGATTCCTGGGAACAGGCAAAGATAATCGAACGAGAATGACCAAAAGTCATACTCGAAAATTTGTGACAGAGTCCGAGAAAAGTGAATGTTCGGGCCAATTTATGATCTTGATAATGATTCAACAGAGAAAATACAGGCCAGCTTAGTGTGAATGAAAGAAACACAGGTCAGAATTCTCAATCGAATGATGAAGGAGTGGGAAAATGAGTGTGTAAAAGAAAAATGAAGGAGCAAACGACAATCGGATGATGTAAGCGATTTGAAACGATTAGTCTGGATTAGGAAACCACAACGAACATACGTCCAAGGGGCACACATAGACCATAAACAGTCGTGATCGGGACGAAGATCGTGCAGAAGAACTTAGTGCCCGGCAAGTCTGACCCGGGGAAAACCACAAGAATATCCAGAACCACAGACAGGGAAATGAGAGAAGAGCTTTGAGAAATGATCTTGTGTCGAATACGCAAAAAAAAACCAAAGTCGAACAGTCCACACTGGTACTACTAGTAGTAATAATAATAGCAGTAATTATAAGAGTATCCCTGTGTCTTATCTTAACCTGTCCGCAAAAAGGGGCAGAATGGAGAGGGACGTCGAACAAAAGGGTATTTAGCAAAACGGGGTTGTGGAAATGTGAACGAAAAGAAAGAACAAGTGGGAAGTTAAAGTAAAGCACCAATGATAAACGAGAAAAATACAGTTTTAGAAATCCGCAATGTTTCGTGAAGGAGCAGAATGCAAAAAGACGGTAGCGTGAATGGCGGTAAACAAATCCACGGACAATAAAAGGGCCAGAAACAACAAAAAACGATACTGAAACTGTACACGAGGGAAATTATCCACATGAGAACGGTCGATGAGAACGTTGGGTAAGAAAATGTGACGTTCACGGCAAAAAGTGGCAAGACCGATTGGCAAATGAGGCGAACTCGCATTGACGAACTGAGCGATTGAGGCAACCATAAACTGTGTATGTGCCCTACTCACTATCCTACTGACGCTACAGATGTAAGTTGTCCGCTCACTGGATCCGGGGGGCGAATGGACACACAGAGATTCGAACGACATCGTATCGTCAATGGTGTATCACTGTACGGTTCATCGTTTTTGGAAGAAGTTGATTAATAAAACATTTGTCTTAGATCTAAATCGCGCATAGACACAGAACAGGACGAAACAAAAGGGAACAGACATGATGGACTGGGGATGGTGATCACTCACGAGATTGATTCGTGATTAAACCGACAACAGTGTGAAACTGATTGGGTGATGTTTCATAATAAACACTGTTGAAAATGGAGAGGAGGCGGGAGTGGAACTGACGAGTTAGATAACGGAGAAGCCATGAGGACAGGGGGGAGGCATTAGAAAAGACGGAGCAGTAGATTTTTTGAAATCATATTCGGGGATAGGAAACTTTCAAAAAAGTGAAACTGAGAAATAGAGAAAAAGTAAATCAGGCTGTTTTTGGATGTATATTGCCGATGAAAAATGACCGAGTGAATAGGTGACTGACTAATTGGGTCGAGTTGCCTTCTGTTTTCTGTTCAGGTGTGAAGGAGTTGGGTGAGAGAGAAGGGGTTGTGTACACCGAATGAGTAAAAAAACAAGTTAACATAAGTTTGAGACAGATTATTGTCCTGGGTTAGAATAAATGTGTGGGAGAGGGTAGAGGTGAAAGTGATGATCGTTACTGACAACGATAAACAGAAAACATTTGCCTCTTTCACAAGGTTTGAAAAGTGCGTGCCTTTGTACCATTGTTGCTGCTGTGACTACTGTGGCAGAGATGTGTTAAAGATTTGTGTCCGAAACTGAGGTGGTCACTGTGATCGGACCTAACGAGGAGGAAGAGGATGCTGCGCTAGACAAGCTGGCAATTGAACAGGATACAGCTGAGGACAAACCATCACAACCACCTGATTCGGTTACACTCGAATTCGAGGTCAAGGTGGTGAGGATTGGAACGAGCATTGTGGTGGTTGCTGCAGACACGCCCAATTGTTGTTGTTGCTGTTGTTGCGTCGGGGTGGATGACGGACGACCAGGAGAGGCTGTACGCGAACTGGACGCTGAACGATGATAGTGGAACAGTTGTGTGGGCGCTGTAACTACTGATCCAGTCAGACCGGACTGACCAGTTTGGCTGGTCCCTAAAGTGTGTAAAACGGACTGAGTGGTTTGCGAACCTCCCATTCCACGAGATAAAGCGAATGTAGTCTGTGTAGATGCACCCGTGCTGACCACATTTGACGAAGAGGGTGGAGGAAAAATAATCGTGGCTGGGGACTGAGTGGTGTAAATTGTACCGTGGCCCGGATTACTACTGTTGACTGTGGTATTCGGGGAGAAAATTGCCGTGTTTGGTGCGAGTAGATGAGATGGGTGGCCTGGCAGGCTGGTAGTAAAAGCTATGTGAGTGCCATGTTGACCCGGCTGGAGTTGCACGGGATGACCGAGAATCTGAGCGCCCGCATACGATGGACCAAGGATAGTTGTTGTTCCATGTGGGTGATTCGAGGTAGGAATGGTGGTTAAAGTGAACGGCTGTCCGGGCTCAAAAGCAATCCGGGGATCGAGCTTGATTTCAAAACAGAAAAATCGATAACCATCTTAATGAGTTTTTTTGATAGACAATACTTATAAATTATTTTAAGCGACGTGTATATATATATATATATATATATATATATATATATATATATATATATTCATCAATATCCTATAACGTTGTACAGAGACAAGGTGCCATGCAGGAGATAAATGAATAAGGAGCATACAAAGTGTGGAAAATAAGTTTCTCAGAGGTTGGAACACAAACTTCCACAACATAATCGCTAACGACAACGACTCAGAACCATTTCTGACAAGGTCTCCAATCAAGCGTGTTGTGTGTCTCGAGGTTCCCAGTCAAGCAGGCGTGAAGGACCATGCCAAACTATTGATCGACAATCTCTAACCTGTTACCACTGACCGTAAGAGCCGAAGTGGACCTTTGTCAACAGCGCAGCAGTACCATACACCATACAGGTAAACAGTACACTTAACACCATGAAATGGGCAAGGTAAAACTGTTCACAACGCACTGTGCCGTAGTAACGTCTTAACAAACCAGTGCAGTGTTGTCGGCTAGCATGTATCAGCGGTCAAGCCCCGGTAAACCGCTCAACAGGCGGGCCAAAACAGGTTGAAGGGTAGCGGAGGCCTACAAACCTCGCCTCAGTGAGACGATGCTCAGCTGCTCCTGAATGGGCGGACGAAGCCAACTACTCGGTCCAATGGTCAAATAGGAAAACTGTCTAACCAACAAGGTCACATGGGCCCATGGGTTGTGGCTCCTTTTACCGAATAACGAGCGGGTTCCTGAAGAGCACCAAGATTACAGTGGATGCGTTGGATATCTCGGATTGGTAAACCACCATACAAAAGGTGTATGAACCGCGTATGCGAGGTTATTGGTTGAATGAAGCGAAGTGAACTGAACTGATTCTATCCCCGAGGAGGCGACCATCATCACGGGACAGTTGATGGCTCGGTGGTGATTTCTTCGTGTTCAAGCCAAGGTAACGGGCGAGTGCCGTATGATGGAATGACAACGCGAAGCGGGACGTCGAGGAGAGTCAGTGTGGATAGTCGAACGGTTAACCGAATCCACAACGCAACATACTGAGAAACAACTGTTCAATTATTAGCAAGTCATGTGATGAACCAGTTGTATTAGGAACGCTTTTATGAAACACTACAACACAGCGTTATATAATCGGGCAAATAAAAATGATAAATTGTTCCGTAATACATGTATGAACGGGAAATAAAGTCGAAACCTGGACGCCATGTGGTTTGTCCATCTACTTATTGACCATACATACCACCTGTTCTTTTCATACTTTCTGAATGCTTACTGCTTTATAACTGCACGATCATGTGATAAAATTCGAAATTTATTTTGTACTGCATAGCAAATAGACATGAGATCCACGGAAATTTTCACCTGATGACTTCTAATTACAGGCTTGCATTTAAGTACAGTAGAAGGGGGACATATACACCCCATAGTCTCGAAGTCCAACTGTACGGTTCGGGAGAACAGGGAACCTGACCCGGACAGGTGAAGTGACGGTGGACCAATAGGCCAGGACGTGGTAACGCGAACCAGGTAGAGAAAAGGACAATATACGATAGCGATCTCCGGATTTCAGGGTGACATACACTCTCCCATCAGTGCAAATGTAATCTGGAGTGGGGAGACAGCTTAGGACTTACCGGTTCCAGATAGACGGTTTCTCCACTGGATGAGTTTACCAGGAGTCCCCCCTCTGGACCGGCTGAAGTTAGAGTGGCCCCGGTCAGGCCAGCACAGGAACGATCCAACTCTCCAGTGGATGTGATGAATGTGACCGCGGTTTGTCGTAGCGAGTCTGCATTTGAAGTGGCTGGAAAAAAAGTGTGGGCACTCAACATATCGGTGGGACAGACGGAGTGGGCGATACGAAGAATTAACTAGGTCATTATTGCACACGGGAGAATATGCATTACAAACAGGGCATCTTCTTTTGCTCCACATATGCTGTTGTACCTCTCTCCCATACACATACATACGCACTGTGTTCGAACCCTTATGCAATTTCAACTTTTTATTGAACGCATGCATATCAGTAAAGTGGGAGCGGTAACCTCCGTAGCCTCGAGGGCCCTAGAGTGATAGTCCTAATGGTGAGTAAACAACCACATTATAATGGTGAAACGGACCCTAGGACTCTTGAGGTTATCGTCTCCATCATTTTCATGCCATGTGAATTATAGCAAGCTGAATTCAGCTTGGCGATGTCTGCACCACTTCCAGATGCCCCAACGTTAGAAAACGGGATGATTTGATCAGATCTACACTCGGAAAAGGCAAATGCCTTGCACTAATTACTGCTCTCAAATATCACCGTTCCGATGTCATATCACTGCACATAGCTCAACGGAAAAAGGTCAATTTAGACGATAAACAAACACAACTAGTAAATGTCAACTCACCGATCAGGGTGGGTTGCAGTTGGGAATGTTGATCGGAGAAATGAGCTGGTGCTGCTGCCAGGATAGTTGCACCCGGAGGTCCCGAGGTTAAAATCAAACCAGGAATACCAGAAGAGGAGTTTTGTAACAAGTTTGCCGGAACCAGTGCCGCACCGGTTGCAGTGAGCAGTGTCCCAGACATGGCAGCAGCTGCAGCAAGAGCCACGGGGGGAGCATCTGTCCCACTACCTCCAGCGCCTAGATTTGACGAGGACAACAGGGAAGACGCAGCCGCTGCGGCTGCAGTGGCTGAGTCTAGAGTTACAGTGGATCCGCCAGTCTCAGGAGTGGCAACGGTAATGCGTGACAGAGTAGGTTTCTTCTCGTCCAGTGTGACCACAGTCGCCTCATTCCCGTCTGTGCCGTCTTGCATCGGAATCGGACTGGATGGATGAACTTGTTTCCGATGGCGTCGCAGATTGGAAATGCACGCGAAACTTACGTCACACTTGGGGCAAGAATATGGTCTGTCCCCGCTGTGTACGCGACTGATAACAGGTACCAAATGCAGAACGGGTAACAGAACAGAATGAGATTGAAACGGCGACTAAACTGAATCGTATGCTAAGCTATCGGGTGACTTCATGAAACAATGTAATGATTATCCTTCATCATCACTATTGTTCCAAACTACAAGCAAAATCTCAAATCGGGATGATATTTTTTCACTTCTATGATTACCATTCCCTCCCTACGTATAAAAATTGACGTACAGCCCCAGTTGGGAGCAAATGGATGAGCAATACAGGTTTACTTGACCACCAAGTTGAAAACTGTTTTGTCTAATGGAGAAAAATGACGAAGCCGTAAGAACTTGGCTGCACTGCATGATCTTCTGTATTCCATCTTCGCGCATGGAGTGCAATAAAGGAGGCATATTTCGAGATCAAAACGACCGGCTACATTATCTGGGATAAACAGAAACCAAGACCTCGTGACATGAAACAGAGAACCATTTAGGACGCCAGTAAACCAAGTGCTTTGATCACCCGGGAAATAGCGGGGCTAACTACCATCCCAAGACAGTGGGCACGGTCGATCATCAAAAGTGGTATTCGACAAGAATAAGTTTGTAGTCTGTTGCCGAAGTAGTTCTGTGCTATTGTATAACTACAATGCTGATCACCAGAAATGACATCTAATTTAAAAATCAAGTGATGGATTTTCGGGGGTAAATGAAAATGAGTCTTCGAAATGAGGGCTATCAAATAAGCAGAATTAGAATGTTAGAAGGTCAACTACTTTGTTTCTGGAAGAACTCACTAGGTTAATCAAACGTGCGAGAAAGCTTTACAAACAAATTTTCTTCTACGAAAATGGACAACTGAGACAGCGAGTTGTTGGTTTTGGTTTCAGTCAAACAGATTTTATTTTCGCCACTATGACGAGAATTACAGTGAAAGGGGTAAACCCCACAGTCCGAAAACACTGTGAGAGGAGTCTGTTGGGAACGTTCACGTCAAAACCAGTTTGTTGATTCCGCTTTTGAGAGGAGAAAGGTTGTAAGTGGGTGGAAAGACAGAGAGGGGAAGGGTGTCCAAAAGGAGCGGGGACGGCTGGAAGGTCGAGTTTCGAAATCGAGGGACAGAAACCTGATGAGAGTGGCCAGCTGCCTGTGCTCGGGACGAGCATTGAAAAGTAATGGGAATAGGAACTGTCGAGGCAAACCCATAAGAACAAAACTCGAAACAATCGCGTTAGAGTAGGAACAATGAAGCAACTGCCCGACGATGGGCAAGAGACTGTAAATTGAATGTTGAAACTGGACCATCCACCAGATAGATGGCTCCACGTTGGATCCTGTGGAGAAGAGACAGAGAAGAAAAATAAGCTCAACCCCATACGTGACAGCAGTATTCAAGTGTAGGACGAACTGGGGCCTTGTACAGTAAGAGGAGGTAGGATGGTTTGAAGAAACGTCTGGCGTGGAACAAAAACCCAACCTTGCTTGCAGCGCGAGAAGCAAGCGAACATACGTATGAAGAACAAGATAGAGAGATAATCGAAAACTTCGGGAAAGGCATCGAGTTGGAGGAACGAAGGGGAACCGAAAAGGAATTTAAATGGGGAGAAAAGAAATTTTTCTGAGATAAATTGAAAGATTTTTTTAGAAGCATTGAAGAGGACACAATTTCGAGAGCCTCAAGGTCCAAACTGAGTAATGTTACGAGGGCACAATGGCCACGGTTGATGTTGGGGGTGGTATGGTGGGAAGTAGGATACGAAAGAGAGTAGTGAAGGGTGGCATCACCGGCAAAAGCGTGGATGAAGTTGGAGGTGGTGGATAAGAGACCGTAATTGAAGAACAGAAAGAGGGTGGGTAGAAGTACATAAACTTGGGGAACACTACCATTCATGGCAAAAGGGTGTGATTGTGCTCCATCGGCACGAACAGAGGATGGTCCGGTTACTGAGAGAACTCGACGTACACAAGACAAGGGCTGGAAGGAACTCAAAAGCGGACAATTTATACAGTAAACCTTTGAGCCAGACACAGTCAAACACTTTCGATATGTCTGGTGAGATCAGGTGTGTTTCTCCGTGGTTATATAGTGTCGCTGACCAGGAATACGAGACCATAGATAGTAGATCGAGGAGGCCGGTATGCATATTGACGATCGCTTAGCAGCCCTTCGCGTTCGAGGAACAGTCACAACTGGTCGGAAATTATGGTCATCATGACTTTTGGAATGACAGAAGACAGGGAAAAAGGACGTAGTTGTTCGGGTCGAAGAAGTCGTCATGTTTGGGAATAGGAGAAGTCACGGCTTCTTTCCATTGGGTGGGAAACGTACCAGATTCGAGAGGAAAGTAAAAAAAAGACGACATAAAATTGGTGCTAACTCCCGGGCACATGGTTTCAATACGATGGGTGGAATACCATCCGGACCAGGTGGTTTATTTTGGTCGAATGATTGTAAGGTCTGACGGACCTTTCTGGTTGTGATAAGAGGATTAAAAGGGTGATTAGTAAGAGTGGTTGGAGGTGGAAGAATAAAAGAGCTGGGTAAAGTGGAGAAAGAAGCAAACCGAGAAGCAGAAACTTCGGCTTTCTTACGGGGTTAACAGACTTAAGAGCCAGAGGCGTTAGAGATGAGAAGAAATTGAGAGGAGGGGGGGGGGGGGGGGGCAAAAAGTAACGAGAAGTTGCTCTGGCGAGAGACCAAGATGATCCGGCCACCAGTAGCGGAAAAAGCTAGATGTTCAGTTTTGTGGCGGATGAAACTAGCCTTGGCTTTCTGAATGGAAAAAGCGCACTTATTTCTGGCTCGCACGAGATTGGGGAGTATTGGAGTGGCACCACCGTCTGAATGCCAAGTTCTTCAAGCGCATAGCGTGATTGCAGGCGTGAGTAAACCCCACTGGAGAACAGTCTTCTGGGTTTGGAAGTGTAGAGTGAAAAGAATCATGCCTTGAAGAACAGTCTCAGTGAAATTCGAAACGGAGATAGAAACATCAGAAGTAAAGCAACAGTCACCCCACGGATTGAAGGCCAGAAAACCACCCAACCCAGTTCAGTTGGCTGAATCGTAACGCCAGAAGGTGCGCCCGGAGTTGTATATAGGAACAAGGCGAGAAAAGATCATGGAGACGGAGATAAGACAGTGGTACAACTAGCCAAACGGAGGGAGGGACGTAATCTCAGAGAATAAAAGAGAAAGGAAGTGACAAGATCGAGGGTAAGTGCACAATCACCAGCCCGATCGGTAATGCGAGTAGGGAAGTCAACGAGGTGACTTACATTGTTGACCAAAGCGAAAGCTTCAATTCCGCGTCTATAAGCCGTAGTGTCAGAACAGTGTAAAAGCCAGTCCTAACAATGGACACCGAATTCACCAAGAGTGGTAAGTTGGCAATTTAGGTCTGATATAAACGAAGTTCTCAGTGCCAGAAGACAATAAATCAAAAATCGAGTGATCACTACTGTTGGGAGAGCAACAAGCGGTACAGAAGTAATGGTTAAAAGAAAGAAACCCGAACTTCAGCCACAACAGCAGGAACTCGTGGTTGGCAAAGCTCAAATGTGAGATATGGCACGGAGTGATTGGCTGGTGGATGTAGGCATAGACGCCGGCTTCAGATAAAGATCAGGAATGGAAAAAGTTGTTCGCGAACTGGAGATGGGTAGTATCCGACGCGGGAGAGGTTTGCGTCTTAGTGAAGAATAGCGCAAGGGGATATGGAGATTGAAAGAAATGATGCGTAGAATCAATATTGGGGTTCAAACAGCGAATTTTGGTGAGAGCTAGAGGTTTTTCTTGCTGTGAATGCTGAGTAGACGTGAGTGATGATTTTCTGTGAGTTGCAAATATCATGAGACTCTGTGAAACTGGCAATCTAACCGTGGAATTTGGAGTGGCGAACCACATTAGGCTCCAACAGGAAAAGACGGTGGTACTAACTATGTATGCTTATATATATATATATATATATATATATATATATATATATATATATATATATATATATATATATATATATATATATATATATATATATATATATATGTGTGTACTGAGAGCGAAAACTATGACTAGGTCGATTCCGAAAAGGAGGCGGGAGATCAGGACCGAACTGCGGATAACTTACAGATGTGCAGCCAGATGATGCGGTTGACTGAATCGTCGTTCACACGAAGTACACGCGTACGGTCGTTCACCTGTGTGCACGCGCATGTGCACGGCGAGTCGAGCGGCACGGGGAAAACCTTTCGTACAAACACCGCAAATGTACGGTCGCTCTCCCGTATGACGTTTGACGTGCTCGTTGTATACAGCAGGCTGTGAAAACGTTTTAGTACAAACGGAACATCGGTACGGACGTTCACCTACCAGGCGTGGGAGAACAGGGACAAAGGAAATCAAAATGACTGGATTAGGAAAAGATCGATGTGTACTTGCAACAACGTGCACGCAAAGAGCAAACGATCAGACACGGCGATTGATAGCCAACGATCCTTCATCAGTAATGAAAAACAAATCAAACAACTAGAATGACCAGTGTTCGAACCTGCTTGCATTATGATTAACGCGGTTACCACAGAGAAGATAAATACCATTTTCTAAGGACCCATTACTGTGTACCAGGGAGGTGGAAAGGAGGACAATCATGAAGAATCAGCTGATTGATTCTGAGCTCAAAAAGGGCGCGGATCATAAGATGCACTAGGGAGAGAGCGCAGGACCTTGCTCGAAATACGAATGCGACAATGCTGAGTGGGACAACATTGTCCCTTAAGTGAAATTAGAAATCTTGTGAATATGAAGAACATCTAGCACGAAGACGAAACCCAAATATTTTTAAGCTGTTCATGCACGAGCAGCAAAACGTGAGGATGAGGAAAGAAAATGAAGGGAAGAAAGGCCGTGAAGAACCGGAAAAGTTGTGTAGCATAGAGTAGCGAAATCGAATTTGTGGGCTTGGCGGCAAAGATCTTGTCTTAGGGGAAACAGACAAATCACCATTGTTCCGGATTTGAACGACACACGGTTGTTTGAGCAGGCACAAAAACATTGGGACCATCGTGAAAGATGATAGCTGATGAGGCACGAGAGAACACAAGTAGGAAAGAAAGTAGAAGAGTTGTATCGCTGAGGATAAAGATATCCATACCACAACGCTGGAAGAGTCTGAGAAAGGACAAGAAACCATTAGGGTACACAAAACCTCAATAGAGGTTGGTTTGAGAGAGAGAGCACTATGAGCTCAAATAGCATTGTAGCAGAAGCTAAAGAAACCTCGAGATGATCATACAAGGGAAGGTAGTTACAATCTCTGACATTCGGTCGACTGTTTTGGACATATCGAACGAAGCTAGATGTGATTCGCCATTATCGATGACCACAGAGGACCAGACATGCCAAACGTATGTCAGCAAATCGAACATCAGTTCCGTTCAGTTTACTTTTGAAAACCGTTATTCGTGCACTGGGCCCGGTGGCTTTAGTTGCTATCTCGTAGCGACAACATCAGAAGAAAATAATGAAGAAAACAAACAAGTGTGAAAACAGACAAAAGAGAACTACGAAACGTAGTATCAACTCATTGAAGAAATTTTGTAGTCACACGAGCGCCACTAATCGCGACAACCAGCCATACCCTTCAATGCATCTAACCGTAGAATGGGAGGGTATCCTGGACACCACCCAGGAAGTCTAACACGTCCTACATGGCCAAGCCCACTGGTTAGGCTATACATTTCTTTCTTCCATGTCATCGACTGACCGACCACCCTTGCTCAGCTTCCAACCGCTAACCGTCTCAGCAAACATTGCGCGCCGAGGAATCCAATCAGGGAGGGGGGGAGGAAAGCATGTGCATCACCTGCCCCAACCAGCTTAGCCTGGAAACCTTTAGTGCTTCATCTGATGACTTAGTTCGCCAACCTAGGACTTTCCGCTGAAACTCTGCGTTGCTAATACGATATTTCCGCCGGATTCGAGCAATACTACGAAGACATCCGTGTTCCAATACCGGCAATCTTCGTTTATCCTCCACTCGCAGTGGCCGTCTCCGAACCATACAGAAGCACGAGCCCGACTGCTGCAGCGTACACTCGACCCTTGCTTGATAGGTAAACAAATGTCATGTCGGCGCCACAAATGACTGATTCGCAAAAGTCAAACGAGCCTTCTGTATATGCAAACACACCTCACCCGATATCCGGCCTTCGGGTGAAATGTAACTGCCCACATAAAAAACCCTGTCTAAGTGATCTGAAACCATCCCAGATATTGACAGGTTTGGTGTTAGACGAACCCAGTCATTCAACAACATCTTGCACTTTGATGGTGCAAAACGCATACCGAACATCGCTACGCAGTCACTCACGTTTGCAAATTACCTGGATCTTCACTTAGAAAAGCTGTGTCGTTCGCATACTCAAGGTTTGACAAATTTCCACTCGGGAAAAGTTTAATACCACTATCTCTGGAATGACAAAAGCTCAGTCTCTAGGACCATATTAGTCACAAAGTCAGAGAGAAAGGGGGAGAGAGGTCAACCCTGACGTACACCACTTTCTGTAGTGAACTCGGATGAAAGAGCACCGTAAGTCCGAACTCGGCTTCGGCTATTAATGTAAAGGGACTTCCTGATGGAAATGAATTTCTCTGGTACACCCTTCAACAAGAGCCGGTGCCACAGAGCTGTGCGGTCAACTGGGTCGAAGGCCATTTTAAGATCAAGAAAAACGAGGATAGTTGGCCTATGGAAGGTGCCTAAAATTTGTCGAACAGTGAAGATGTGATCACCACAACCCCGACCAAATTTAAATCCAGCTTGGTCTCGCGCGAGCAGTTCACGAATGGTTGATAAGCCGTGAAGGATAATACCAGCGAGCAGTTTAGACGCGATACCAATCAGATTTATTCCCCTGTCATCCTTCTTGTAAATCGGTACGATCACTGATTCACGCCAACTCTTTGGAACTTGTTTCCTATCCCATATCAAACCGAGGAGTTTTGTCAACTCTAGCAAAAGTGCCGGGCCACCGTCTTCGAAAATCACGGGGGCAATCCATCCCGTCGAGCAGTCTTGTCATTCACGGTAGCCTATGTCATGGAGAACTTCCGCTTCTGACGGACGATTGGTATTTTCACCCTGAACTTCACTTATCGGGTTCGTTAGGCAGTTTTCTGTGGACGGAGGCCAGTTTAACTCGTTCCCGAAAAGCCCTGCCAAACAGAATAAGAGAAGCTCCGGATTTCGAATCAGTAAGTCGTTCGTCTCTTTGATCAGTTTAATTAAGCTTGTTTGACACTGAAATTGGGTGCTGTATGAGCGTTCGGAAATACATCATAAATCTATTTCGAGATTTCCAAGAGTTTCAGCGAGAGCAGTCAGTTACCTAAATGTAATAGTGCGCGGACGTTGAAGGCAGATAAGCGAAGTAAACATGCAGGGTTGAAAACTGCATTCGATTTATTCCCCATTCCTAAACTATGGCTTTCGTCGAAGTTGCATTTACCCGTGGCGCTTCGCATCGATCTTAAAAAAGGGAGGAAAAAATGTCGAAGTACAATGGGGAAATCCAGACGATAAGGAAAGAGCCCGAATGCATCTACGTCACTGACCGCGACACCTAACCATTTCACTGAATGTCGCCAACAATTTAGTAGGCGGATCACGTGGACCCCAACCCGGAAGTCTAACAAGTCCTACTAGGCCAAGTCCACTAGTCAAGGTTCTCATACCTTCCTGCCATATGACAGACTGACCACCTCGACCTACCTTCCAATCACCACCTGCATCAGAGCACAGCTAACACTGACGAAGTCTATCAGTGCCATCACGACGAGACTGCACCTTGACGTGGTGTGATGGCTTGCGTGCCTCTATGACCCAAAAAGCTATACAGGATGGCTTCTTTAGGCCGGAGATGAAATCACACCTGACAGGTCAATGGGTAGAGGTCAGACAAAGTCCAGTCTCCTGGTCCTCCAGGTTGGGGGTCGATTTGAGCTGGCAACTCAGTCGGCAAAACCAGTGGAAGAATAATTGATCCAAGCAAATGGGATTCCACTAAGCCATCCCGCTGCCTTGCGGATAGGTTCTTGTTAGAACTAAAGGCTTTGGATGTGGACCCTAGTGATTCTCCTGCTTTGCGGCCGGACACCCTAGCAGTACCTGTCCAACATCCCCCATGAACTACACAAATACAAAGAATTCCATACTGCATCGGTCGTCGCGCAGGATAATCAGGACCGCGCTGCCCAATGCATCGAGCGGGGTGGGTAGTGATAAGTGAGCTACTGCTCAAAGTTCCCTCTCTTTTATTCAACCTTTGTCCTCTATCCCCAACCACTTCTCTTTGCCCCATCTATCCACCCATAATGCTCCCACTGATAACACGGTCAATACTCGCAACGATTCTCTGTCAAACAGTGTCAGGAATAATACTCTGTCTGGTAACTCACATTTTATTAGGCCTCGTCAGTCTCTGAATCTCGGCTCCTTCAACGTGCGGACACTCATGCAGGCCGGTCAGCAGGCGTGCCTAGCGCTCACAATAGATTCTCTGAAGATTGATGTCTGCTGCTTAAGTCAAACGCGTATACAGGATTCCAGTAGTCTAATTCAACTAACTGCTCCTAGTATCTCATCGAGGTATTTTCTGCGCACTTCAGGAGACGAAGTAGCTCGAGCTGTGGGTCAAAGTAGTGTAGGAATAGTCTTGACTGAGAAGGCTAAGGCTGCCCTCTCAGACTGGATCCCTGTTAACAGTCGTTTATGTGCTGTGAGACTCTAGGAGTCAGTCGGCGTTCGAAAGGATAGTTGTGTTAAGCGCAATTTCTTTGTGATGTCGGCGTACGCCGCAACGGACTACAGCTCAGACTTGCAGAAAGATGAGTTCTATGATGCCCTCGCCACCCTTGTTCGGTGGAGCAAAGGTTCTGACATTGTAGTGCTAGCTGGTGACTTCAATGCACAAGTTGGCAAACTTAATGTGTCAGAAGCCTGTTTAGGTGGGCGCTGTGCTTTACCCGCTCAGCGTACAGTTAACGGGGATAGGCTTCTCCAGTTTTGTGCAGACAATCGATTGTTCTTGTCTAGCACCAATTTCCGACACAGCTCGCGTCGCACAGCGATATGGCGCTCTAACTCCACAGGTACTTTGAGTCAAACTGATCACATCTCCGTAAGCTACCGGTGGTGCAGTTCTGTTCAAAACTGTAGATCTTACTGGTCCACGCACGTAGAGTCGGACCATGCAATAGTTTTAATGCGATTAACTCTTCAACTCCATGGTCATCGTCGCAAACCGCAAACCCGATTAGCTGTGCAACGTTTGTGTGATCCAGAAGTACGCACCCGTTATGGGTAGAAGTTAGATGAGCTAGGATCTACGACGAACAGTAATGTAGATGAGCATTGGGCTCATATCAAACAGGCGATGCACGTTGCAGCAGGTTTTGCCTGTGGTCCTAGATCCGTTGTCCATCAAAGACACTGAATCTCGCAAGAGTCGCTGAGTATAATGGAGCAAAAGCGTTAGCTCTCGAACCGTAAGGAGATGAATAAGATGCGGAGAAAGCTGCAAAGGCAAGTTACGAAAAGCCTTAAAAATTGGCGAAAATTGGTGGGTCAAGGTAGCCGAAGAAATGGAAATAGCAGTTGCTTCAGGTAACAGTCAGAGACTGTTCAGATGTATTCGTGACACCGGTGGACGGCGAACTCAGGTCAGTGAAACGATTTGCGATAGAAATGGAGAACCCATCCATAGCAAAGAGCAAAGGCTCGACTGTTGGGCCGAATACTTCAAGGAACAGTTTGGCTGGTCGCACGCTAGTGTCGTTACTCCCGTGTCAACAACTGCGACTCCTTGGGTGGTATCACTTGAGCCCCCATCGGAAGTAGAAGTAGAGTCATGCATTCGATCACTAAAGCTAGTGAAAGCTGCAGGTCCTGACGAACTTCCCCCAGTTCTTTTCAAACTGGGTGGGAATGTTTTGATAAAATCACTTACCGCTTTGCTCCGTGACATTTGGAACGAGGAGCGTATTCCGTTATAAAGGAGTGAGTCATTGATTGTTCCCATCTTCAAGAAGGGAATACGCAATCACTGTAGTAACCATTGTGGGATTAGCTTAATTCCGATAATCACCAAAGTATCAGTCTCAATTCTACTGCACCGTCTTACACTAGCTCGCGAGAGGAATACCCGCGAACCGCAGGCTGGATTCCGCCCAGGTCGAGGATGCATCGACCAGATATATACTCTTCGCCGACTACTTGAAACGCATCACACGCACCACCGACCGACAATAATGATTTTCTTAGACCTGAAAGGCGCCTTCGATTCAGCTGATCGAACATCGCTTTTCAGTACTCTTCATCAAAAAGTTATGCCCCAGAAGTTTGTGAACCTACTGAGATCATTGTACTATCATACTTCTGGCCACGTTAGAGTTTACGGTGAACTATCCAGTCGGTTCGAAACGACCAGTGGTGTTCGACAGGGATGTCCAGTGTCTCCATTCTTGTTCAACTTCGTCATGGACGAAATAATGGAGAGAGCGCTGCAAAATCTTCAGGATGTAGGCGTCGAACTAGGAAATAGTGGAAAGCTGTGTGACCTTGATTACGCAGACGGCGTTGTCTGCTTGTTCGAATCCACAGAACATGCTCAACGTGCACTAGATAATCTCGCAAGAGCTGTAGCTCCATTCGGCATGCACTTTGCACCTTCAAAGTGTAAAGTGATGTTACAAGACTGGATCTCGACGATTCCGAGATTGATGCTCGATGGGGAGGTGCTGTCAGTTGTTGACCGCTCCAGTTACCTCGGCAGCGGCGTGATAACGGATGGGAGCACAGTAGTAGAGGTGAGCATGCGGATATCCAAGGCTCGAGCGGTGTACGCTGGACTGAAGCACGTGTGGCGTCGATCTGATATTTCACTGAAGTTGAAAGGTCGTGTATACTGTGCCACTGTGCGTTCAGTTTTGTTGTATGGTTGCGAAACTTGGAGTCTGTGTGCTGAAGATATTCGTCGTCTTGAGGTTTTCGACCACCTATGTTTACGTAGCATCTCTAAGATTGGGTGGATTAGCCGAGTAGGCAATGCTAAGGTCAGAAATCGAGTATTGGGTACTGATTCGGAGAATGTTTTGTCAAGGCGTATCCAACTTAGTAGACTTCGTTGGTTGGGGCATGTGTTACGTGTGGCAAACACACGTCTACCGTACCGTGTCCTATTCTCCGTTCCTCCTAGGGAGTGGAAGAGACCACCTCGAGGTCAACAGATGACGTGGCAGCGAGGGATGAGAAAATGTACAACGAACTTGGGAAAAGTAGGTGCTTCACGTCTTCGTGGTTGGGGTCCAAAAGATCCGTCTACTAGTTGGCTGGAGACACTGAAGGATATGGCTGCGAACCGTGAACAGTGGCGATCATGTTGTCACTTCCTATCGAATCAGAATGACTGGCCGATGTGTGTTTGTACAGTTAGACTGTGTATTCCGTGTGTTGGCTTTTAGGGCATTCTTTCCTTTTCCCACCCATGTAGGGCCAGTACCTGTCCATTTTGTATATTCATACTTTCTAATTCAGCGTGCAACATGGTGAGAAAGGCAGTGGTCAGTGGGGCTTGCCCTACTGTTTATCGCTGTGAGATGACGATGATGATGATGATGAAGTCTATCAGTGGACAGGCATAACACATGTCCCAAACACCTTAACCTGTTTAGATCCAGTACTTAATCCACAGACTGATCTCTAGTTCCCAACACCTTATGTCGAACCTCAGCTCTGCTGATACGGTGTTCCCACCATTCTCGGGCAATGCTACGGAGATATCGGTGCTCGACACCGACAGTCTTCGCCTATCTTCTACCCACAACGGCCATGTTTCTGAACCGTATAAAATAACGGACCTAACCACCGCAGTGTACACCCGACCCTTAACAGACAATCGGATGTCACGCCGACTCCACAGATGAAGAAGGTTGGCAAAAGCCAAACGCACCCTCTGTATAAGCGATGATACTACATCCGTTATCTGTCCATCTGGTGAAATGTAACTGCCCAGGTAACAAAACTTATCCACTTCAGCTAGAGCCTCCCCGGCCAACACAAGGTTTGGTGTTGAGCCAACCCGGTCCTGCAGCAGCGTTTTACACTTTGAACGTGCGAAAAGCATGCCAAACATTCCTACACTGTTGTTACGACTATCTAAGAGAGCTTCCAACTTAACCTGGATCTTCACTCAGAAGAACGACATCGTCCGCGCATTCGAAGTCAGACAGTTTTCTGGCTGAGCAAATATCGATGCCGCTATTCTCACATGAAGATAGGGCTATATTAAGAATCAATTCAATCACAAATTGAAAAGGAAGGGTGAAAGAGGGCAATCCTGACGAACACCACTTTCTGCGCTGCACTCAGGTAAAGGATTGAACTGCGCATAAATTCGGTTTCGGCTGTTTCCATACAAGCATCGGGAAAAGGGAAATATATTCCTCTGGCATACCCTTCAATGACAGGCAGTGCCAGAGGACTATGTGGTCTATTAAATCAAACGCCGCTTTTAAATCAAGAAAGACAGAGATTATGGGCCTACGGAAGGTGTATGTGCTATAAGATCTGCCGAAGAGTAAAGATGTGGTCGGTACAACCACAACCGCGTTTGAAACCGGCTTGATTCTCACGCGTACACATCTCGCGGCCGCTGGAAAATCAGTGGAGAATAAGCCTTATAGGCAGTGTGGATGCGATACTTACCAAAATAATTCCCCTGTGGTTCTCACAAGAGGACCTGTCACCTTTCGTGTAAATCAGCACAATCACCGATTCAGACAATTCGGTGAGGAAGTTTATGGGTAAATCATACTTCTCTTTGGGAACCCTAACCGGAGCTTTTGATTCAAATGTCTCACCTGCAAGGGGGTGGGACGTTGATTCAGTTCGGGAACGTGACCTAAGAACCTGTATAGGAACTTTTTCTGGTCTATCTCGAGAGACCTGATTGTTGCATGCATTCCGTCTTGTCTTCGCTGATACCACATTATCGATCCGCCTTTCGGATTCAGGTCTAGCAACCAGAAACACACAGAAACGATGGATATCTGGCATCCTCAGTTGCGCTGTTAGATGCTGGCAGGTCGATTTCTTCGAATTACAGACAAGTTTCCTTAGACACATCACTCATGCTACGGCATCCCCGGTAAGCGACGCATCTCCAGTTATATCCGCGGCCGGGGTGACAAAAATGCTAGCTGGGGGCTCTAAGACGCGAAATCACATCCAAATCGCCTGCTGGAATGCGAGAACATTTTTGAACATCGGAGGCCAAGCGACTACCGCACGAACGCTACATGACTACTGCATCGAAACCGTATACCTCTCCGAAGTTCGGCTGCCGAATTCCGGCACCCGGTGTATAAAGGCTCCCGGAGTAGGCAACAGTTACCACCTTCATCACAGTGAACCCATGGACAGCTCTGGTCTCCACGACGTCGCGATAGCTGTCAGCACTTGAATACTTCAGTCACGTGTGGGGTGGAGGTTCGTTTATTTTTCTTTCCCTTCTTGATCGGGTTAAATGAAAGGCCATCCGGCTGATCGACGACCCTTCTTTAACTTCCAAACTGCAGTCACTAGACCACCGTCGGGCTGTTGCTTCGTTGTCTCTCTTTTACCGGTACTATTTTGGATTTTGTTCTTCGGCAGTTCCTCTTCCCAAAGCTTTTCCTCGAACATCACGTACCTAAGCAAATAATCATCCTCATCAAGTTTCTGTCACTAGATGTCGTACTTCATATTCCAATCCTCATTTGTCCCCCGGACCGTTAAACTATGGAACACTTCCTCTTTTCGCCTTTCCACTCACTTGCCACTTCCCTCTCTTCAGAAGCAAAGTCTGTAAACTGGTTTCTATGAGAATGCTATCCCACAACCCACTTTTACAGTATCTCCTGGTTATGGGGTGTACTCTTTATGCTGTTATTCATTTTCAGTGTAATAAAAAAGCAACAAGGCTAACAAAACACTGCTTTCACGGAACCCGATATCCCCTCGGATCGCCTTAGCTTGTTTGCGGACCTCAACCTTGAGTGTATCGGTTGTTGCAGTCCGTGCCCCGACAGTTGCAACCGAAAAAGTGGCAAAGGACGAGTTCTACGACAGACCACAAGGCGTGACAGAAAGCATCTCGAGAAATGACATTCGCTTGGCTGCGGGGGATTGGAACGTCCGCACTGGTGTCTCCATCCAAGTAACTAGACACATTTTGGGAAAATGTGGTCCCGGAGAGTGGTGCAGCAATGGCGGAGGTCTCGTCAACTTTGCAGACTTCGACAGCATAGCCGTCACCAACACCTACTTCCAACATCCCGTGAAGCACTTGCTTACGTGGTACTCTAATGACAGTCACACAGCGCACCAGACCGACTACATTCTCATACCATCACGCTGATCATCTTCGACTGAAGACTGCTGGTCCTACCGAGGCGTGGAGACTGGTAACAAGAATGGCACCGACCACACCCTCGTATGTGTACGCTTCAAGATCCACCTAGTCAATCGCCGAAAAAACTGTGCCTCGAAGCAGATTAACACAGCAGCTTTAAGAAAGCGCTAAGCGGTCTCAAACGCTATTACCTCCCATCTAGCCACCACGTTTATAGGTGAAGGACAGATGGAAAATCAGTGGGCTTCATTCAAGGGATCGATCCAACAATCTGCTATAGATGAACTGGGCTTTACGCGACGACGACAGGAAGACTCGGTCTTAGTGGCGACTTTCCAGTCAATCGAAAAGGCTAGAGATCATCCAGACTTCTCTGATATCCGACGAAAAGCCATTCGTTCGACCAGCAGCGACCGCATCAACTACCGCACCAAAATCACGGAAACCATTAGGATTGCTGCGAACTGCAAGGACTTCTCAAAACTCTTCCGTTTAATCCGCACTGCATCCGGTAAGCGACACTCGGCAGAGCCCCTCCTTCGTGATGCTGCCATTTCTCCTCAAATTTGCCATAGTGGATGTTCTACGAATTGTCTTGTCTGGGTTTCTAACACGTGAAGTTGAACTCCTCCCAATGAACAGAGATTCCGACTTGGAATATGCCGATAACATCACCTTGCTGCGTGATAACACACAGGCGGCTCAACACACTCTGAAGTACTTGGTGATTGAGGCATCCTGAGATGGTGTCATACTGCGCCTTCCATGTACAAAGTATTTTTGACAAATTTGCAGGAGTATGTGCCTGCATTCATCGTCTGTAGCGATCAGCTAGAGTTAGATGATAAATTTATTAACCTCAGGAGCTTGATTACAGTTGCAGTTGCTGTTAAGGAGGAGATCAGTCCACGAATAGCGAGAGCTAGAAGAGCTTTCGCAAACTTGCGACACCTGTGGCGTCACCTTGAAATCCGGCTGCCTCTTACGTCGCTGCGGTCTGCAGTATTTTATTCTACGTTTGAGAACTGGCCATTCTGCGGTGTGGACGTTCGATGACTTTCCTTATTCGAGTACTAGTGCCTCCGGAGCACTGCTCGCGTCCAGTGGTAACATCACGTGAGTATTTACGAGATGCGCTGTCGTGTTGGACACGGACAGTCGTCTTCTTAACGAAGTGGTCGCTCTACAATACCTACAAGGGTTCGAAAATGTTTTGCGAATACCTGCCCATCATCTACTTTTCCGTACTCTATTCGCACGTGCTGGGCAAGGTTAGAAGAGACGCGGCGATCAGGTTATAACCTGGCGTAGAGGTATGAGGAAGCCACCATCAGCACTGGTTTACGTTGGTGTTTTAAATTGTCTCACTAACTCTGGTGAGAAGTCCGTTCTGCCTACGAATCAGCTCGTTTTATTCGTGTAAAGCACAATGAATATATAGGTGGTTGGTCCATGTACCCAGTCGTAGCACAACGTACTGGTTTTGTTGGTGTGGGCGACGAAGTCTTGAGGCTTAAACGCCGCTGACAGGATTCATCTCATTTTGCCTATCCACGCGGTTGATAAGTCATCCTGTCACTCGTGGTTTCGTGGATTGGGTACTGGGCAGGTGCTAACGCACTGTCTGACAGTGAGATTAGGCCGTCTATCGAACGTGTTAGACCATGCCCTCACAGTTGGCGCGCCTTGACTCCCCGGTTGGGGCTCAAGGGATAAAGATTGTCGTCGGTTAACGTTGAGGGATATGGCTTAGAATAGCACTCTCATTGTTGCGAATGCTGTTCAGTCTGTCTATTGAACTTGTGTGGCTCATGACCAAAAAATTCACTCAGACAAACGAAATAAAAAACATCAAAAGATGTACCAAGATATAAAAAAATTTCAAACTAGCTTTTACTAACTACTTCTGACTCTCAGCTGTGCTGCCCTCCCCAACGTATTTTGATTTTGTCGTTGTTGTTGCGTCGGTACCCTGTCTGATTCCAAGCTGGTGCGAATTTTTATTAGTTATTACATGCTTGCGCACGAGTGCAGCGGAAGGGGTATATAAATCATAGCCAAAAAGGCCCACTGAACTATTAGGGATAACCGGAAACCAGACCCTGAGACTTGGAATGGAGAAAGACAATTTACTTATAGATTAAGCAACCGGTAACCCGGTGAGAACCACATAAGGCCCTATATATATATATATATATATATATATATATATATATATATATATATATATATATATATATATATATATATATATATATATATATATATATATATATATATATATATATATATAACACGTGGGGTTGCACTGGCAGAAAGCGCCTAGAGGATGGAGTCTGCTGCTGGGATATTATTCCTCAAAGCGACAGACATGCAATCGAAAACAGAACAGGCAGTGCCATTAGGCCAACGAGGCAGAGAGAGAGAGAGAGAGAGAGAGAGAAAAGGACAAAACAGTGGTTGTAAGATGCGAATGGGATTTTCAGCTATGCGAGCAGAAACTTTGTTGATGTCAAAATTGGGTAAACAAGGGACCGTGACAAATTTGTCCACGTATGCACAGAAGATCGTTCAAAAGAACAAATGGGGAATATAATAAGAGAAATGTAAGTGACCGGTGTCGGTGAAGATGAAAAAACCCAGAATTTTGGACAAAATCAAGGCCTGAGAGGAGAAAGATTAAAGATTGTCAATATTAAATAATAAATCTGTGTTATGATTCGGTCCACGAATGTCTGAGAAGGTAAGTCGCAAATTGGGGAAATGATTTCAGGAGTGAGCATGTCATCGTTTACTGAGTAATGCATTCTGCATGTGGGTGCTGAGGGAAACCGGTAACTAGGCCAGAGAGCATCGAGTAAGGAACCTTAAAAGGCTTTCTGTTTCGGAGGTGGTATTTTATTTTGGATGACAGTCAGTTTCAATCAATCAGACGAGTTTGCACCAAAGAATACTGCTCCGTAGAGCAGCCGTCCGAACTTCCTACGCAAAATACGACGAGAAGAAAATCAGCAATGTGCCCGAAGGTCTTTTAAGCACAAAAAACTTACCCGTATGAATGCGTTTGTGTCGATTCATGTTGGGCCAGTCGTTGAATTGTCGACCACAATAGCAACATTGATACGGCTTTTCGCCCGTGTGTATTCGTCGATGCTTTTCGAGATAACGTAGAATGCGGAACTCCTTGTCACAATCCCGACAACGATATGGCCCCGTGCCTGGATTGGATTTGGACGATGAAGAACTGGTCAGCTCACCAGTTGTATTCCCGTCCAGTGTGATAGTGGTGGTTGTACTCCCAAGGCTGCGTGCGCCACCTAGTTTCACGATTGGGCTGACCATTGTGTGGCCAGTCGTGCCTGGGGATGCGGAATGTGACATGAATGGAAGGAGTGGAGGCAGCTGATTGAACGCAATCGACGCCAGTTCCGTGGGAGTGGATACGGCTAACGTGGCGCCACCAATGCACGCGTCCAAACTATTAACAGGCAATGGAGTACGAGCTTCCAGCGGTTCCGGTTTCATTTCGACCGTCTCATCGACCGACTGGAAATGGTTATAATTCGTAGTGGAGACAGTGGTTTTGGAATGAGCATCGACTGAATAATACTGTAAATAACAGTAATAATAGAGAATAACAGACTATCAATCCACTTGGCTTACTGTAGCCTCTGACCCGACACTTAGAGTTCCGGTTAGTATTCACGAGTTTTCCACGAATATCCGTGGATTCCGACGGCTACGGGACATGTCCTAACCAAAATACAATTGCAAATGTATACAGTTGTAAAGTTTAGTTCACTAGAGTGTATAGCGCAACATGGCATGAGAAATGAAAGATTCTAGTGAAGAAAATTGTTCACTTAGCATAAAAGGAACAAGAGGAAGCGACATAAAAAGGATAGCGAACGCGACCGCTACTGTGAAGTCGACAGAAGAAATGACTAAGTATATCAAGTGACTCGATCACGTAAGGCGGATAGCATTTCTTTGTCACTAACATTTTTACTGCTGTTCAATCACCAACACTGAAGACAAATTGGTTCTGCCAGTTTACATTTAATTCCTGTGCAACGGAACAGTCCACGGGCACACGAATTTCAGATTTAGCATGGACAACCACGAATCCTACACTGGATGGAAAGGTACTGGTGGTCATTTCTCAACCAGAATCCACTGTCGTTTGGCTCGTTGCTATACCTGACTTATTGGGACCCTACGTAGTACTACACTCAAAGTCATAGGGTACGGTTGCTGATTATCTCTAATAGTACAGTTGATGTGGGCAGGTTGTTGACAACAATATAAGTGTTCGATTATTGTAAGTGCAGGATCCTGTTGATGCATTAACTGAGCTCTGGACTCGTAAAGTTTTCCTTCCTTTGTGTTTCACAGATACAACACGAGCGACCCCTCGTAGGAATACGCTGAACCATGCACATGATACGGTTAGACTTTGTGATAACCGAGTATATCCCTCACATTGGACTCGTGCGGAAGCGTGTAATCAAAAGGCTAACGGAGATCAAATTCTAAGGTTTATGCACAAAAAACAGTGGAGAAAAAACTCAGTTCGGTTCAGTTTACTTTTGAAAACCGTTATTCGTGCACTGGGCCCGGTGGCTTTAGTTGCTATCTCGTAGCGACAACATCAGAAGAAAATAATGAAGAAAACAAACAAGTGTGAAAACAGACAAAAGAGAACTACGAAACGTAGTATCAACTCATTGAAGAAATTTTGTAGTCACACGAGCGCCACTAATCGCGACAACCAGCCATACCCTTCAATGCATCTAACCGTAGAATGGGAGGGTATCCTGGACACCACCCAGGAAGTCTAACACGTCCTACATGGCCAAGCCCACTGGTTAGGCTATACATTTCTTTCTTCCATGTCATCGACTGACCGACCACCCTTGCTCAGCTTCCAACCGCTAACCGTCTCAGCAAACATTGCGCGCCGAGGAATCCAATCGGGGAGGGGGGGAGGAAAGCATGTGCATCACCTGCCCCAACCAGCTTAGCCTGGAAACCTTTAGTGCTTCATCTGATGACTTAGTTCGCCAACCTAGGACTTTCCGCTGAAACTCTGCGTTGCTAATACGATATTTCCGCCGGATTCGAGCAATACTACGAAGACATCCGTGTTCCAATACCGGCAATCTTCGTTTATCCTCCACTCGCAGTGGCCGTCTCCGAACCATACAGAAGCACGAGCCCGACTGCTGCAGCGTACACTCGACCCTTGCTTGATAGGTAAACAAATGTCATGTCGGCGCCACAAATGACTGATTCGCAAAAGTCAAACGAGCCTTCTGTATATGCAAACACACCTCACCCGATATCCGGCCTTCGGGTGAAATGTAACTGCCCACATAAAAAACCCTGTCTAAGTGATCTGAAACCATCCCAGATATTGACAGGTTTGGTGTTAGATAAACCCAGTCATTCAACAACATCTTACACACTCAATCCTGTTCAAAGACATGCTGTTCGGCTAATCTGTGACCCCTCGCTAACCACCAAACTGCAGCCACTTGAGCATCGACGGGAAAGTGTTTCACTATCTTTTTCCTGTTGGTACTCCTCGGTTTTTGTTCATCAACACTCGCTTCCGCAATTCCCTTTCCAATATCTTTGTCCCATTATCTCGTGTGCAGGCGCCCACTCACCCGTGTAACGTCTCTATACGTAGATGCCGAATTTCGTTTTTTTAATATTCCTTTATTCCCCGAGCTGCGAAGATTTGGAACACACACACACACACTCTCTTTTTCTCCATATTTTCCACCACTTACAATCATTGCTTTGAGAAGCAGGGTCAACAAAATGAATCTTACTTGAACGTTCTTCGCATATCCCCTTTCGAGTATGGCTTTCGACCAGGGGGTCTATCCTTGTTACTGTAAGTAACTTCGTGTAATAAAAAGGTAGATGAGTCGGTCTCCATTATCGGTCCGATCAGCTGGAACGCCAAATCGGTTTCCTATAATTTTTTTCGTCTTGTCTAGGCTTCCAAATTGGGCATTGAAATCGCCAGCAAAAATCATTAGGTCCACAGGGCGCACGCTGCGGAACAGTTGAGACAAATCATGGTGGAATTCGTTTTCAGTCTCAGGAGAGCTACAGTCAGCTGGAGCGTTGACAGACACGACAAACAAACATTAACGCTTCAGTCTACTGCTGTTGACATGCACAAAACCGTTCAGCCGAACTGCACACAGACGGCTGCTGACTGGGATCCAGTCGAGCAGTGCTCCATGCTCAGAATGGTGTCAACAACAGTGTGACCATGAACACTAGGCACCGAGTCGCTCAGCACCAGAAGAGTGGAACGAGAAGTCAAGACTGTATCTGGGGCACGAAGTGTTAACGAATAGGGGTCTTATATGCATGTTTTGGAGACCCGAAACACCCATTTCAAAGGTTTCAGGAGTTCTAGCTAGGACAACCTCTTGCCCCGTTCGACAAAACATGCGGACGTTGAAAACAGCTGAGTGAAGAGAATGTTTAGGTCGGGAAATCGGTGGCAAGTTTTTACCCTCGCCGAGAGTTACAACCTCATGGTCACGACTAACTGCGGCTTATTGCATCCATTTCGAATCAGAATGTGAAACATGAAGCCCAGAGATATGAGAAATGTTTCCTGAGAGACCGCTGGAGATTTCTGGGCAAATCATACTTCACAGCTGCCTACACCGCACAACGGGATTCTCTATGGGAGAAATTCGCTAATTCTAGGTAGTACACCATTATATATATATATATATATATATATATATATATATATATATATATATATATATATGTAAAGAAGTTGATGTCTCAACAGGCGCAGCCTACTGTACTTTAGTTTTGTCTAGGGACTTGCTGTATGAACCAAACACATCGTTCAGACCACTATACAAACATTGGAGCGTTTGGTCAGGTCAAATAAAAAAGTTGAGCTGGAGTTCGTGTTTTGACCTCGTCCTCACGTTGAGTTGGTCTCCTTGAGCCGGGATTGACGATCGATACGAAAATTGGCTTTCTGATATTCGTTCAGACGTTGTCGAATTCGGGATTATACTGCTTTCAAATCACAATAAAGATCATTAACTTGCCATACATTATTTTCCCGAAGGAATTTTATTGAGATCGCTACAAATCATGGACTCGGACTATCTACTCCTTCCTCTCCGATCGTACCATGTTTTGTTTGGCACACAGTCTGAGACCAGACAAGTGATATATATATATATATATATATATATATATATATATATATATATATATATATATATATATATAATGTGTTTATTATATACTACCTAGAATTAGCGAGTCTCGTGAAAATCGTAACGGCTGAAACTGAACTTATCAACGACAGTGTCTGATCTATTTACTCACTGAACTTTGCCTCATCAGTCTTCGTGTACATTTTGTACACTTGGTAACCAGAACGACGTCGACGACAAACTCTTGGTTAGCTGCTGCGAAACTCATCGAAACTTTTGAGGGCAAACATCACTGGAAGCAAGAATAAGGGAAAACGAGACTACAGGACATTGTCATCTTACCTGACAAGAGGCGACAGAAGCTTGCCATTCCTCCAGTCTTGATAAATTTAATCTAGATAAGACGAGACTTACCATCGATTGTCCGTTCTGATCTGAACCCTGTTCGCAATATTCTAGGTTATCTTTTGGTCCGTTACAGCCCGTCATATTTCCCCGATCAGCCATTGAACCAGCAGCGCCGCTACTATCAACGCATGACGTCATACCGACATCCGGGCCGGACATGGTATAACCAACTGACGACGACGTGTTCGTTCCTGTCACGGAAACCATGTCTCCTATGTGCGCCGCAGATCCGGACACCGTGATTGTGCCCGTGCTAGTGTTCACAGTCCCAGCGTTCGAATTGTCCATGGACGGCGAATGAGACGACGAGGCGGGGGAGTAATGAATCAACGGGGTGACGGAAGGGGCAGATCCAGCGGAGAGAGGGACCAAAATTGTGCCACCACAAGCCGTTTGTGAAAGACCAGCACCACTGGACACCATAGCCGCAGTCATAGGTGAAAGGAGAGTAGTGCCGGTTGAATACGAACCGGATGCACCCGAGTTGTCAGAACCAGTCAGCTGATCGGAGCCTGTCCGACTGTTGGCTGAACAGTATGGCATGTGACCCACAGCATGGACGGGAGGAGAGAGAAGCATGAAGACGATAGTGGATCGGTCGATGAAGGTAGAAACAGATAGACACATGGGCAAAGCGAGATGGGACTCAAACGCAGTATAGTAAAAGCTCGCAGGCCTCTGCTATTTGATAAGCTTGATATAAAGGTCGACCCTATTGCCACCGATTCTTCCTAATTTACGTGGCAGTCCCATAATTGAGGTGATCTGTTCATCTGGATGGGTGAGGTACTTCTGTGGGTCAGCCGGTTTAAATATTCATACATCCCATTAGAATAAAATAAAGAAGAGAGAATAAAAAGGATATTCAAACTACGTTGCTCTGAGTATTCGTATCCAGCAATTCCGTCATACTAACCGCGTTATGATCGCGGTCATCACATTCAGATCGGTTAATCATCCACTGGAGATGAGGACCACTAAATCCTACGACAGCCTACATTGTGAAATCCGGCATGTGTTTGTACCGGCTGGTTTTCGTGAAGAACCTCAGAATACTCGAAACCCCATTGAGAAGTATGTAGAAATGCACTAAATGACTATTCTGCTATGACGACCGTCTACCGAGTGATCATCAGCACACGGCATCGCAACTGCAGATTTCTATTATTGCTACTGATGGGTCGTGAGTAGCTGGATACAGATCGCAAGTTTTAGTTTATCCCTAGGACGGTAGGAGTCACCGAAAACTGCTGAGAACCGAGCAAAATTTCCCGCACTTTTTCCACGAAAGAGGGGTCAGTTACTGCTATATCTTTCACAGATGTATTTCAATAAATAGAAGAGGAAATGAAACTCAGAAGAGACATTCCGATGAATGTGCAAGAGTCTAAATTTCAAAGTAACAAACTTGCAATCGGTTCACAGCACATGGTGGGTATCGGACCGAAGTTGGATAAGTAAACCCCAAAGAGAATGCCGTGAGGAAACTCACTTAAACAATAATTACGACTATCGCCTATGAAACTCCCGAAAGAGATGTAACTCAATCGGAAAAATCTAAGGTCTGAATGATATCTTCATTTTCTTGCCATGCTCCGATCAGCTGGAACAACCAGTAACGAAGCCCCAGGTCCGACAGTTATGGTTTTGCTATTTCTCAGAGAGAACCTCAACCGGGAGTACAGAAAACTAACTACATGAAAAGATTAGGGGGAAAAATATAAATGGCAGAATCAAGTCGACAAAGAAAGTGTGAATACCAGAGCGCCACTGGTCGCGACACCCAGCTATATCCCACAATCTATCTAACAACTGAATGGGTCAACTTCTTGGAGTCTACCCAAGAAACCTGACATGCCCCGCATGATTAATTATTCCATTCATGCATTCTGACATGAGTTGGCCACCTTTCCTTATCTTCGGACAACTACCTGCCTCAACAAACATCGTGCACTGAGGAATCCTATCTGGAGACAAGCAGAACACATGTTTCAAGCATCTTAGCCTGGCGAGTGCTAGCTTCATTGAATGACATATTTCATTGGACTAATATTCTGCGCCCGACCTCAGTACTGTCGATACCGTGAGTGAATTGATTATGTGTACTATATGGTCCTTTTCCGTTGAAAATCATTGGTTATTATGTAGTGAATAAGAGTAAAGTGATGTGGTTCATACGAGGGACCCCGTGGGCAGCTACCTAAACATAGCAGTCAGGGTAAAAAGAAAAAACCAGACCACATAAAAACGATTTCTACACTCTTACTAACTGCACAATCCTTCAATATATATTTTTCATACGGAGTGTATCGAGACAGGACAGGGCGGGGAGTCGAGTTTAGCTATTTAAAACGTTCGGGTTTCGAACGAACAAAGGCTACAATTCTAGGTAAATGAATAGGACACATCAGTTTCGAAATTTGGGTAATTCACATTTCCCCGGAATAGTATGGAAATAGAGCACAAGATATACCGGGGACGCCGAGGTGATCAATCGAAAATGAGGATGAGAATGTGTGATTAAACCCCTGAGGACAATCAATGCGATATACTCGAATGATTATTGGACGTTAAACACCATGTGTGATTAAACAATGCCATGATTAGTACAACGCTCCCCTCTCCCCCCCCCCCCCCCCTGCCCTACGGTGAACATCGCCGGGACCGAACAAACTTGTTCGCTCTCCGGAACTGTTTGCTTATCTAAGGGAAGTTCAGAAAATAGCACAAAACATAGTTGGGACACGGAGACAAGGTGTCAACATCCACCAAACTCCCGAAAGGTTCAAGTGAGATTACTGGTGACTATCGCGCTTGGAATAAGACACGAAACAAAATTTCAGTAACATTTTGTTTTGTCGGAAAAGAATTATTATTTCCTGCTAGCTTCTTTTCTATGTTTTCTACTTCACGACTCTGCTGCAAATTTTCACAGTAGTTTTACAGCTTGAATTTCACTGCCCGCCTGAACCTTTTCGCACAAAGCCCTCTCTTCCTCGTCGCCATCTTATAAGATTTACGTCTCTCCATCTCCCATGCAAGCTGTGTTTTCGTCTGATAGGGAAATTATAGATGGTGGAAAAAATAACACTTCTATGAGTGAGTGAGATTTCGATGTCAATCTATCGGAAAGCAACGTTATCAGTGCAGTCATTTTTCGGATTGTCTGGTCGGTCCACAAATATCAGACTTTAGATTGGTTCTTCGGAAACCCCTCAGTTTTTGAAACATATGGAGATGGTCGAACGAATTAGTGCGCAAAACGGTCATCCTTTCCTTGCCTTTTTGAATGCAGCCGTATGGATGACCTTTCACACCGAAACTGTGTTGCAGCGGATCTAAAGTAAAGACCGGTCCCACACCAGTTAAAAATGTTCTTCGAATGCAAGACTTCTCGCTGACATGAAGTGCCCTGGTAACAACTAGTTTTATTGCCGGCTTCAATTTTTCTACAATCAAGTGAACTCGCATTCTCCTTGTCTGGGAATATCAGTCTTGTGAAAATTAATAGCCTTCACTTTATCCCCAATGCTCAACATTGTCTTTTTCGCTGATCGTCTCATCAGGGTTTATGAGCGCTTGCGAGTTCTAATGCCATGGTGGGAAAGTTGCAGTGATTTATTCAGTGAACTCAGCAGGCTTTCCAGCTATGAGACCAAACGCTAAAAGTACACTACAGCGGGTTTCAATGGGTGTCACAAACAACTGAGCAGGCACGGCAATACACAAAGTATGGGCGGAATTCCTGAATATGTACTGGCACGATCTGTCAAATGATTTCAGTGACCTTCCGTGATCTATCTGAAAGGCCTATGATATTCACACGTACATACCCAAGTACAACATCTGACACCTGTCACAACAAAAGGGCCTACTAGCTTTCTTCAGCACAGAATCAAGTATCATTTCCATGGGAATGATAACCGATGGGAGTGTTCGCCCTTGAGGGATTTCGGTGGTAAAATTATTCGGGATCGGGACAATGCGTACGCGCGAAAAGGGTGAGTACGCGTTAGGGGGAGCACTTTACATCACACACCCAATCTACTAATCTTAGCCGTGCAGTTCAGTTCGTTCAACCAGTAACCTCTTATTCCTATGCTCTCTTCCCGCTTTCTAGCTCACACGTCCTTGAATCGAAAAAAGAACAAATCGAATTAAAAACAGCAAACATAAAGTGTGAAAAATTTGCAGCCGAAGAAAGAGTGAATGCAACTACGCCACTGACCATATAGCGGTCATTCACATCAACTACCATCTCCAACTATCCAATAGGCGGATCTTGTACACCCCAATCGGGAACCCTAACCCGTCATACACGGCCAAGTCCATTGATCAAGGTTTTCATACACTTTTTCATGTCACTAAAATGTCTACCTCGATTTGCCCTCCCAAAGCTGCTCCCCTCGGAGAACAATGTGCGCTGAGGAAGTATGACTTCGGACATGCCCAAAGTGATGTAGTGGCCACCGCAACCTGTTCTGTGGCAGCAATTAAGACTACGAAGGTGCAAAACGCAATCCAAACGTTTCTGAACTTTTGTTCAACAAACCTGGAAAAACTTGCAACATACGGTGGCCTAATCGCGTTTCCAGTCAAAAGACTGACAGCGGGAGTGGGTTAAGCTTCGGAGAAAGTACAGACCGATATTAACTGTTTCGTAAATGCAAAATTACCAGAGTTAACTAACATAATATTCAGCTTGGCCGAACTAGAATTACCGCGTCGGATGAACTCCTTAATGTTAGCTAAATTAGAAACGAAAGCAGACTTTGTTCCATGCAGTGCAATACTCTGACTGTTTTTTATCCAGCAAGCAAAAAATCTGATGTCTACATCTCAATTTTGTATCGAAGTTTACTGGCTTCCTCATGTAGGAGAAATAATAGACACCAGCCAAGAAACGAGCGACGAAAGTATGACATCGGCAACGTCTACAAGTAAACAAAGAAGCTGTGGCGAGGGAGTGCGTGAGATGATTCGCAAGCAGCGCCTGTGAATCACGCGGGAACCGACACCAGCAAGAATCTTGCTAGTTAAAGGTTGCTGTTACAAATGAAACTGAACGGCATGTATCCTAGTGCGTGCCATAACTGTAACCAGATAAGATGCCTTGAAATGTGATGTGGATGTAAACACTAGAACATCCATACGATAGGGCACGTGAGTGCGCGGATAAGCACTCGTTCATATGACATCTGAGCGATTTTTTGACACCACTAACTCAAGCTATTATCTCAACCTCTACCACAGTCGCTGCAGCCGCGACAGAAAAAAGAAAATAAAACCCAATCTGCACATGGCGGCGACAGATCAAACCTTAAGTACGCCTCTGTGTGGCTGCTTCAGTTGAGTCGATTGAACTTCGTCAGGTAGGCAAGGACTATGGGCGCGGTCAAACAGATTCACACAAACACAGACCGTGCAGACATGCGAAGGGCGTAAGCAGGCGCGGACCGTCAACCAAGTGACATGCCAACTGGAGGACAATCAATACTAGACAGGCAACCCTGGTGAGCGAACCAATAGGAGTGCGAAAGGCAGACAGACATCGATAAAACACGCGCAGCGTAGAAGCATGACTGCCTCCGAACTGATAGACCAGCTGGCAAACTGCCGGTTAACCCGGGCGCGGGCGTTTGTGCGTGCCCGAGTGAGCGTACGTGTGGATTCAGGCGCGAACACGCACACACACTACACGGACCAGTAGGTAGAACACGAACTGATAAACACAAAGACGCGAAACACATACAGACAGAGTGACAGCCAACGTGCGCGCGGAGTGTATGTTAAATCAAGCGCATCTGCTCCTCCGTGTGGAACGAAGCCCTGCATCAAACACACACACACACACACAGCTGATCAGAGAAACGTGTCCTGCACAAGTATGTCCGCTAAAAATCGAATTCACAGATAGGCTAGCGCCGGACGTGCAGGCCAACGAACTGGATCACCCGTAGTACCGCTCGGATTGGTCCGCCGTGGTCTTCCATCGCCGGTATAGTCCAGAAGAGGGAACAGCTGCAGAACGCGGAGCGGCGATCTCCGTAGGGTTCGAGCATTCGAACAAGTCTATCATATAGCGACCGCATCTACAAGTAGTCTCTATAGTTCGTGAACAATACAAGGAGATCTGGAGCGGAGATCAATCACCATATGAAGTTTTAATTTTGAACTGTACTAACTAGCTAAGAATTATGAATATGCAGCCAGATGAGTTTCTTTATACTCTCATCGTAGCTATGTTGTTCACATGAGACGATCAACCCGTTTCACTTTCGCATTGTACGATTGATCAGAAGCTGGGTACCGCTCAGTTAAGGATTTTATCAGAACGTGGAAGAATAGCAGAGATTGTGAATGGAATATGTCGATTACCATACTTGAATAAGTGTGATCTGGTTATTCGGACTGTGGGGAAAATAAGGAAGCTCGTTACCGAAATTCATAACATGAACTACAAAAATACTGACTGACCTGCAATGCTGGTCTCGACAACTGACAATCAAATTCAAATAGAGGATCATATGTGCTTGTTAGCTCTCAGTTAACTAGGTGAGCATTATGCTTCCTCGTCGTTTGGCATGCTCAACTAAGTGAAAGGTCAACAGTTCCCGCAAAACTTCTAGATCACGTAAAAACTTACCAAATCTTTGGCTAGAATGACGAAAGGTCGAATGCACACTTTATCCGAATTTTTCGCAGGGACAACCAAGACCATCAGATTTGTTTTTCTCGGAACCCAACAAAGTTTATTATGAATTCAACAAAACCGGCTCACCAAAAGCCATGGAATTTCAAAAACGTGTGAGCAGTATAAGGTCCAGACTAGCTGCGTGAAAATCGGTATGATCAGAACGAACATGACTGAACAGGATCTTCCAGGTTGGGGGTAGATTTGAGCTGGCAACTCAGTTGGTGAGATCAGTGGAACAATAATTGATCCAAGCAAATGGGCTTTCACCCAGCCACCCCGATGCCCTGCGGACACGTTCCTGTTAGAACTTAGGGTTTTGGTTGAGTACCCTAAACATTCTCGTTTACCGGTTGGACACCCTAGCAGTATCCATCCAATATCTCCCATGAACTGCACGAATCTACGTGCAGCAAGGTGAGAAGGGCAGTGGTTAGCGGAGCTCGTCCTACTGTTTACCGCTGTACGATGATGATGATGAAAACGGTAATGGCGTTTTTCTCCCTGTACTTGAGAACATTGCAGCTGATTCAAATCATCAAACTTTTAATCCGCTTCGCTTATTGCATCTCAGCGATTGCACAATAGTGCAATCGAGACGCATTAGAAGGTTGTATAAGGTGAGAAGGAATAAAAAGGATAAGCAATTTCAACATCCTCATGAATAGGTATGCAAGAAGAATGTAACGCGTTTCTGTTATGGGTCCAAGGCTGACTCAATGGAATACGGAGAACTGTCATCAGACCGATAACTGTGTTAGACATCTTATATTTAATGGTTTTAAATGGGCAACAGACCTGAGCGATAACCCAGTTTGTTCTATCTACGCTTCGCTCAAGCACCATCATTATCACCTGGCAGACAGCAACTGTGAAGCGATCGCTGATTTGATAGCAACGTTTGTTATTAAAATTCAAGGAGGAAGAGACCAATTTGGCAAATGTGAACTACCGTTTGAACCAAGGCCCGAGTGCCATGATCTGGTCTCTGATTCTCGTGAGAGAAAAATCGGAGAATACAAGAACAACAATGCGATTCCCGTGAGGTAAAATCAAAAGTGAAAAAATCAGATGAAGAAATAACGTTAATACATAAACACCCACGGCCATCTCAGTCAGTTCACCTAACCATTAACCACGCTCTTCTGTACTCAGGTATGGGCTGCTACCTCACGACATCGTTTGACCAGTAAGTAAGCGGGTCTTGTAGACCGCATTCCGGAAATTTGATGACCGAGTCCAACAGTTGCATTTCGTATTGTATTTTGTCATATTTATTGTCCACCCTGATCTGTCTTCTAATCGACATCCACGTCAACCAAAGTTGCACGTCAAGCAAATCTGTCTGGGGGCATGTTACAAACATCACAACCCACTTTATCTAAGCGGACTGTTAGACGAGAAGGTGAACGGAGTACAACTGGGCACTCCCACACACTGGTTACCTCGCAATTCGGCGGCATACAAACAACCCCTTTCAAAAATCCAGTAGCTCCAACCCAGTGCTTGGACAAGATCTAGAACGCAGCTGAATAGAAATATGCGCGGTGACTGATTTTTCCAGTTATTTTGTAAACAAGTTTCTATGCAACATCCCTACGCGAACTATGAACCTCGAAACGTGATTCTCTCCATTATGACGACAACTGTTGCTATCACATGACGAACTGGCTTGAAGAAAACGATCAAGTTAAGGAGTTAGGGAAATGTGAGTGGACGGGGGAAGGTGGCAAAACCACAAGTTGGAAATTAAAGTGAGAAAAAAGAAACGGTACGCACAGATGTCAACATGGTGACGTGATCTAATGTGAGTTGTCACAATGAAGACAAACTACATGGTTGTACATTTTCTGTCTCATGCCGATTTACTAATGGTGGCACAAAGAGTAACCAATGAGACGATGATTCGAAACAGAATTATTCTACTTCTTCTAAATCATACATTTTTATGTCGTCATAACTTGTAGGAGGAAGCGGGACGGCGTAGCATACCAGCCACAGATTGTGCACGACAGACAAGCACAGCGATCAACTGCACGAGGCGAAAGAACAGAGTTGAGGTACGAATCCCGCCACTACTGATTACTTTGGTAGTAGACAGCAATACAACGTCGCCTGACCTACTGGGACCTTATGTGGTTCAGTGGTGGGTCCGCAAGTCTTCCGCTGCACGCACGCGCACCCAAGGAATAAGAAACCACCTGACTAGGCTGGTCTCTTTGTTCAATTCTGTCACGAAATGATCTCGAATGAGCTTCGTTCGATGGCTGAGGTGACTGACTGTTTCTGCTGAATAAGTTTCCTTCTCCTGAGCAATTACTGTTCCGTCTGGCCACCTAAGCAGTAGATGAAACTACAACAGGGCAATAAGAATTTGATTGTTATCCAAAAGAAAAACAGCAAAAACTGTGGTGTTACACAACTGGAAGGGCTTGAGTATTGATGAGTTAAAGATCTACATTAAGCAGTGTATAATTACAATACAAAAGCAGGAGGAAAGCGGACAAGTCCGATAAACGAATCACCTACTGTGCACAAATGAGACGGATGTGGGAATATTCATGTCACATCCGAGGTGATCATTTTTCATGTGAAAGCAGTAGGGTCCCCGAACTGATGAACAAACGGAGAGGGTAGGGGATAAGAGGCAGAGAGAGAGGGGGGACAAGGAATAAGAGAGTGGAGAGTATTCGAAGATAACGTGAACCTGAGAGGCAGAAGTAATTTGGAAAAGCTTGTCTGACAGCACTGGAAGACTCAGCCTTATTTTTTTCCCTACATGCATACGCCTTAAGGACTCGTTGCACTATTATGAATAAACGGCCATCGTAACTCTCAGACTTGGAGTGGAGAACCACAAGAGGTGCCAATAAGTGAGGCTCAGTCTACGACGAAAGTAAACCGCGGCAGTAGGGTTTGAACTTCTTACCTCGGACGTGATAAACGCTTATACCAACCGAACATCGGTGGGCAAGTGTGAACACATGAACACTGCAGAAATCATGAATTTGTTGTGTTCTCCATAGGAGAGAGAACTCCTTTCTTGGAGTCACGAAAGCCTTGACTCGCAAGGACCAGCACACTTAGTGCAGAACTGTGAAGCACAAAACATAAGCCGATTATGGATACCGTGTCCGTACAACAGAAGTAGCTTCACAAAACCGTGGCACAATAACTACACCAAGCGCGGAATTCGATAGTTAATCCAACCACTGGTTAGAGGAAGAACTCCAACTTCGACTCACAACAATGCATATAGTAGCAAGCCAGGAAAGGTCAAACGCACTTGAGTACTCCACTGCTTATATAGTGGCTTAGCCGTGGTAGATCGACATGACCTAGGTAACTGTCGAAAAAGTGAGAAAAATGCACGGAATGGGCGAATCAGGAACGGGCATGGGAGTCTGTTGGGTGAATTCGAAACTAACGAATATCTTAAAGTCTCACATAAAAGGGGGTGAAAGTTGGCCATGGACTCTACCCCGACTCAATGTATGACGATACCACTCTGAGGACCGATACTCAGGTACTCCATTCATCAACAAAGTGTACTCCTACCGACAAATTAGAAGACCGCGCGAATGCCTAGGAAAACAATGATCACTGGTCTTTGTATTGTATAGCGGTGCTCCAGCACCTAATAGAGTGAAGATATGATCAAGCGGGATAAGGCTTGAGCCTGTATGGTTGGTGCAGTTGCTGGGCGGGCCCCCTTCAAAAATGAGGACATCAATCGACTCCCCCCTCCTGCCAGGGGGAAATTTGCTCCGAGTTCAAACCTTTGAGAACAAAATATGCAGTTCTCTGACAAGCCGTACTTCATCACTTATAAACCGGGCCGGGGTAGGCCACCGGAACTAGGGGATTTGTGGCATCTTAAGCTTTGGATTTCTTTGTGGATCTACGCCTCAACTGGTGCATCTGTCAAAACAGACCACGGGACGTGTACTGAAAGTGCTGCAGGAGACCTAATGGGACCTTGTCTGAGGATCAGTTTGCCGGTCAAGGGGTATGCCACTTCCACTACACTTATGCCCAAGAATGTAACAAAACAAACAGGGGTCACTTACTGTGTGTCCGCTTCTGTTTCTTAAGATTTGTTCAGATCTTTTGAGATGGAATCCGTGAAATTCTTAATCTGACTACATGTCCTATCGCACCTAGCAATTCGACCCCTAGTTTCTCCGTCACACGTGACCCACTGCTTCCAATCTCCATGTCACAATTTCCGACTCACCTCACAAAGGAAGACTATAAACTGCCATATTGATTTTTGGTTGATGTAAGTGTGGCGGCGCAGATTCTAAAACATGTCCATATATCACCGTTTGATGTTCTGAGAACTATTATTGTCACAAACATGAACATGCCGTTCGCTATTTTCATTTTGGCTGTATGTCCAATAAATTAGTTGATTCAAGCCTGCAAAAACGCATTGTCTTTTGCTTTCGTCAGCTGATCAACCGTCGAATCACGACATGCGGAAACCTTGTTGACGCACTCACCGCACTTCGGCCCACGGAGTTCCGAACTGTTTGCATCTTTGCAGATTGCATACGCGCAATCCTCATCGGAAGATCACTGCTCCAGTATTTTACAGCCCTAACAGTAGTGAGCCTCATTCTGGTTGAGGTATGTTGTTCTGTAAAGCACTGGCACAGGCTGCCATTCCTATACTCTGCTGTAAGTGTTGGTGCTTGTTTGAACACTTACTGAGCTTTGGACCATCGGGTTTTCTTTGCTGTTATGCCTTTGTAGATCTTGCACGTGCAACCCCATTGGAAGAGCACTGCATCCATCGCACATCGGACGACCCCACTTTTTTCTTTGTCCATGTCGAACCGCCGCTGTCGTGTTGTGGTCGCGTTCGGTACCGTGTTACAGTCCCATCAACTCCGTTAAGACAAAAGTATGGAATATTATTATACAAAAATTTCCCATCATGTATATATATATATATATATATATATATATATATATATATATATATACCTGTTTGAAGATAATAACTCAAAAATCAGAGGATCAATGCCTCTAAGGAGTGGTAAACAAGACACATACTAGTTAAGAGGAAAGGAAATATTAAACCGGTTCAGTTCAGACAATCATTAACCGTGCATCGGGTTCGGTGGCTTTGGCTGCGACCTCCTAGCGACAACCTCAAAAAGAAATAATGAAGAAGAGTATGAAAGGAGTAAGAAGAGAAATACGAATAATGGTTTGTGGATACAAACGCGCCATTGATCGCAGCCCTTAGCCATACCCTCCAATGTATCTAACCATAGAGTGAAAGGGTTTTCTCAACCCCATTAAGAAAGTCTAACACGCCCTACACGGTCAAGTCCACTGGTTAGTCCATGTCATCGATGGACCACCCTTACCCATCTTTCAACCGTTACCCGCCCCATACTCAACCACACGAATTGAAAGTTACGGCTGAAGAAGTCATGACGCGAAATTCGGGAGGAGGCGGCAGATTGGTAGACATAGGCACGGGCACCACTTCTGGGGAAAAAGCAGGAGTCAAGTACGTAGTTTGGTAACTGAAGATGGCCTATGTCGAATGAGGGAGAAAATTCGCTTCCCAATTAAATAAGGCAATGGAGGACGAAGACTGGAGAAAGTGGCGCACAGAGTCCAAAATTCCATTCAAACCTCGGATGTTAGTTGGGGCAGTGAGAGCTTGATGCGAGTTCTGTGAGTGAAGCTGAACGAAAACGGTTATTCATGTGATTTGTGAAACACATAATTGATAAGAGAAGCGCCAACCCAACTTGGGGTGGAGAACCAAATAGGGACTCAATAGGTTGGGCGTGGCAGTGAGCATGGCATCAGTGAAGCTGTCTATGACCACAAGTCTTCGTAGGGAATACGAAGTCTGGTGGTCGCAACGTGCACCAGAGATAGAACGTACTTCCATCACGGGAAATTCCTCCAAGCTGTTCTTTCGCATTCGAGTCACCAGTAGGAAGCCACTAGATGTGAGCGAAACGAGGTGATGATGGATCGCCAATTTACGTTCAACATCGGCGTCTCGAACGTTCGACGCAGCACTTTCAGACATACTTTAGCTGGCCACCAGCGTCAACCTCTCCAAGAGCTCTTCGGCACACGTCCAGTGGCCCGTTTCGACAGATCCTCGCACCAAGGCTAAGGTGCGCAGGGAAATCTAGTTTCAGGACATCACAAAGCGCCGGGATCCAATGACCCTCTTAAAAAAGGTGAAATACAGCTCGTTAGAGAACTTTATGTTTTTTCTCAAAGATTTGGAATTCTGAGAAGACCCTCTTTTTGTGAGGAGAATCGACTGCTGCCTCCATCTTTAAGAAGGGCTCGCACGATGACTACTTTAACCACAGGAGTGTGGGTCCCACCTGAATAGCGTCGAAAATGCTGGCGTCTGTCATGATCCACAGGTCGAGCCCAAAGCGTAAAAGGCAGGCTGCCGGAAGTGGACGTATCGATCAAATCTTTACTCTCCGACGGCAGCTGGAACATCATCATACCTTCCAAAGACCAACGATCATTGTTTGCCTAGACATCCGCACGGCCTTCGACTCTGTCAATAGGACTGCACTGTGGTACTGCTTTTTGAGAAATGGAGTACCTGATAAGTATGTGTCAATCCTCAAACCGTATCGTCACACCTCAAGTCGGGTTAGGGTCTATGGTCAAATTTCGCCCCCTTTTGCTGTCTCCAGTGGGGTACGACAAGGTTGTTCTATATTTCCATTTGTTCAACTCTGCCAGGGAGGATGTTCTAGGGAATGTCTTGTATGGTCTTCAAAACGGTAGATTTGAAATCCTCCTAGAAGTTGAAACATTGGGTCCAATTCATTAGAACAGAGCGAAGACATAAGTAGCGAGATGCAAGCATTTCGCTCACTCTTGTCAACCGCGGACGTAAACCATGTCAGTTGACAAGAGTAAACGAAATGCTTGCATCTTGCGACTTATGTCTTCTCTCCGTTCTAATGTCATAGAATACGCCGATGAAATTAACTGGGGTATAGGAGTAGCATTTCCAAGTTGGTCAGGGTATTTTCCACGAAGATGAAGCGTGCATCAGCGGCCACAACCCAGAAATCGCTCGACAGGCGAGGCAAACCAGACTGAGGGCCACTGAAGTTCAAAAACCTCGATGAGATGACATTCAGCATAAGACAGCTACCTCTGAAGGGATGAATAAGATTTACTGTATTACCCAACGGCTGTAAATAAAATATGTCAAACTAACAGTTCAATTCAGTTTAACCATGAACCTCGCACTTCTGTGCTGGTTGCTATCTCCCAGCAAGGTCGAACTGAGGGCAGAATACTTAGAAACACATCGTGAAAAACTGAAAACAAATCAATAAACAGAAGTCACGAAGGCAAAGAAGGAGACCGATTACAACTTTGCCTTATCTGTGAAAAAAGAACGATTCCCATTGGACCGGAGAATTTCTGTATTACTCTCTCTTCCAAAGAAAGGCGGCAGAATATAGTGCTCGAACTACCGTGGCATTAGTTTAATCGACGCGGCCACCAAAATACTCTTCGTGCTTTTGTTGAACCGCTTCTCAGCGGTGTGGGACGCACGCATACGCCCCAGTCAAGGAAGTTTCCGCCGTGGTAGATGTGTGGATCAAATGTCCACCCTCCACAAAATAGTAGGGCAGCGGTAAGGGTTTCCACAACCGACTGCAGTTCGTTCGACTAACTTTCGGACAGTCTTTAACTCAGCTGACAGATAATCACTATGACCTATACCACAAGCGGATGGAATGCCCCGTAAGCTTATCAGTCTCATGAGCTTGTGTTACTGAAATATGCGTGCGAAAATAAGCATTCACAAAGAACCAAATGACTTCTATTTTATTTCCGATGCTAGGTCAGGTTGTCCTTAGTCGTCAATGCTATTCAATTACACTGCTGGTTGGATAATGCGTCAGGTGCTCACCAATTACCCTGGTATTTAGCTGCGCACGATGCTTTCCTTACCGATTTGGAATTCGTAGACGACATCACCGTCTGTGGAAATAAACCAACCGCCTTGCAGCCGATTCTCAAAACCACTAGAATGTTCTGCAAAATCCATTGGACTAGAAATCAAAACGTAGAAGACCAAGAACCTTTCGACATGCACTACACAGTCCATTATTCCGATATACTTGGACGGTGAAGCAACTGAGTACGTCTCGGCGTTTAAATATCTGGGCTCCACGATCCTTCCAAGCGGTCAAGCTAAAAACGAAGTCAAGTTGTGCATTGACAATGCCAAGATTGCGCCTCTCCAGCTTCGCAATGTACTCCGGGCGCGAAATGAAATCGGCCTCCGGACCAAAGTTTGCGCCCTTCGGGTCGCTATCCGTCCAATACTGACTTACGCTCGCGAGACGCGGCCACTACGCGTCGAATTCATCAAAAAGCTGGAATTCTTTGACCACTGATATCTGCAACGGATCTTGAGAGTGGCTTGGCACGAAAAACTTTCAAACAAAGCAACAAGACAGCGGTGCTTCGACATCGAAAAGCTGCCAATATTCTTCCAATACCGGCGATTTTAATTGTGTGTACAAGTCCTACGACGTTTGGAAACAAAGATCTCAAAACAGTGCCTCTCTCCTCTTCCATGTGCAGGATGGCACTGCAGCCTCGGAGGACAGCTGAAAACATGGGTCAGTAGTGTCAAACCGGACGTTGAGCAATTAGGAATCCAGTCTGCCTGCAGCGTTCGCAACTGGAAGCAGAACAAGATTTTCCTGTGCTCAGGTCTCGCATCCGATAGTCGCTCATGGGCAGATGCCATTCGAGACATGCATGAACCCGGCTCATCCTCTCGCAGGGAGACGAGCCGCATAAAAGTAAGTAATATTTAGACGACAATCGAATTATCGTAGGTAATGTGGGGATCTAATCCTACGAATTTTAAAGGATCAACTACAAGTAGTTCTTGTTCCTTTTTGTGAAAATTTCAAGTGTGCGATCCATAAACGCAAGTATTCAGCAAAATATTAGGCATGAATGGCAGCTCTAAGGAGAATGAGAAACAGAAACGCTGCCTATCATAGAATTTGGCTGGTGCTGACGGAGTTTTAATTCACACATTCATTTTCACCGGTTAACAACTTGTTCCACTCGATTTGTGGCTCACAGACTTGGCTGACGGAGACATCTGTAAGCAATATCTCGGGGGAAAATTAGCCGTTCGCACATAAGTATGAACCTTCAAAACTCTGTTATCTATCCGTGTAATACAAAGCAATTCGTTGCACTGAGTTGACAATCAAATGGTTCACCATGCAGTTACTACGGCCAACTGACCACTGAAGTTACGGAAGCACTGTACAGCTACTATGTTCTTGTTGGGAATCATCAGCCGCAGTGCACATCCACCGTGACCCTAGCGAGACTCGGACCCGGGGTGAGCGACTGAGTCGAATACCAAACCATCAGGCTGAATCTCTACGGTTTACTTAGTATCACTACATGATATAGCATCCTCGTCACTGGCTTTTCAAGAGCAACAACTTATTGACCGCACAGCGACTGACTCCTATGATGGACGATTATTACTCACTACTTTAATCTGCTTCAAGAAAGACGTATAAAAAACCTCCTCAAATACATGTACATATTGTGCCCAGTGAGTGGTGGTTTGCCTTCGTGTCAAATGAATTTTCTGTGCTACAGTCTGTCCGTTTAGCGTGACTTCGATTTATCCATCTCCCTGTCTGCACATGAAAGTGTGACTATGTCCATAAAAATGGAGGCATTTCGACCGACCGAATTCAAGAGTATGGAATCACATTGTGACCATAGATGAATATGAGTAGATTATTGATCGTGGACATGGCCGCTGGTGATCACGTGCAGTTGAAAACGATGCAAGCAATCCGTGGTCAATTAAATTCGGAGTGAGATCACGTGCCCCTACGTATGCATGTGCCCGAGATTGGTTTTTTTAATGGAACAAGAGGGTAGGATAGGAAAACAGAGCCATCAAAATCAAACACGAAAATGTGAACCTGCGAAACAGCAAATAAAAATTCACCGGAAGGTGAGTAAGCCAATAATGAGAATGCAGTTAACTAGCGTGGATACGAGACTGGGGGAGGGGGGTTGGGCACAAACTAATAGACACCTCAATCGCGTTCAGATGTATGTGGTTTGATGAATTAAATGCTGATAAAAAAAATAATACGGCGGGAGCCGTCCCAGTTAAAAAGGCTATTACAAGGGTGGAGAGTGGTGTTGATTCATTTCATTATAGGAGCATAGAAAAAACTTTTCTTTCACCTCACTTCAACCTGGCATTTCGACAGTCTCTCTGACGGAAGGCTGGTGTTCAGGAGTCTTGTTTTTTTGGAAGAAAAGTGACTACCAGTAGCCGATACAGAAATGACAGCATTAACGGCGGTGAAGTGCGATCGACCGAAAAAAGAGGTGGAAATCATTTGAAATATTTTTTTTCTGATAGCGAACAAAACCCAAAGCAAGATTGTGTCACAAATGCAACAGATGACTGTGCCAACTCACAGACACACGGATATTCACGCAAAAAAAGAATTGGACACTATAATCAAGTGGCAACCGCGCTCGGCAGCCAACGTTCAGTTACACAAGAGTGCTGAACGAACAGATATTGAGTCTTGCTGCACTAACTCATGGCTTACTCAGGCGTAAGCAACAAATAAACAGATGAGAAGTACATGAAAAACATCCGGAGGAAAATGTTTGACTACAGGTGCGCCACCGATCACTGTACTGGACTATACCACATGATACATCCAACCGTTCAGTTCAGAGATCTTGCTGGACCCAGTTGTAAAGCCTAACACTTTTCACAGGACCAAGCCCACTAGTTAAGGTATTCACACCTATCCGACACAAAGGACCGAACGCAATGACCTTCCCATCCATTCCAACCTCGTTCGAAGAACAATACACATCACGGAAGTCTAACTGTAGGCATTCCCCAACCAGATTAGGCGCTTGTTCCAAAGATTGACCTCTGATACCCCGTACTCTATACCAACAATTTCGGCATTCAGCGCGTAAATATTCCAGGAGAGAGAGCTTACCGGCTGTATCGTAGAGGCCCGACAGGCAACTCCGCACTCCACGGCGCCATATGCACCATTAGCAATAAAACCGACAGTGCGCTGATAGCTGAGGAGCCAATCTCCGCAAGACTTGCTTTGGCACGCTATAAGGACCTTCCACAAAACTTGACTGTGATTGTGAGTTACGCCCCGACCAATGCGGCGGGCAACGAACCAAAATATGAATTCTACGACAACCCTCAAGAGTTAATCAATCGGATCAAGAGATGTGACATTCTGTTCACCGCCAGAGAATGAAGCGCTCGTACAGGTACCTCTCATTGGTCAGCCCGGCAGGTCCTGGGAAAATTTGGCATCGGCCAACGCTGCGAGAGTAATGACCCGGAGAAATGCCAAACGCTGTCACGTGCGATCACAAACCGAAAAACCACCGAAACCAACGACAGAAAAACTGAATCCCAATTTCCAACCGAAGTGCATGAACCTCCACTATCGGGAAGTAGTGAAGGCCCCAGACTGCAACGGGAGGCCACACGCTGTGCTAGGTCCGATCATAAGCGGTACTGGGTACAGGTAACTGAGAAAATGGACAACGCGTCAGGAATCGGTGACTTTGGCAAGCTAATCCGACTAGTTCGCAACGCATCGGATTAGCGCAGTAGGCATGAGTCGCCTCTGCGCAACGCAGCCGGTCAGTTCATACCTGAGTACAAAAAAGTAGAACGACGGGTAAAGCAGTTCGATCGGTTGCTAAGCCGGCCTTCAAACCACTGAAGGGATAAACAACCCTCAGTCCGTGCACAGCCGCACAATATCAACTGTGATCCATTGAGTACAACTGAAATCGCCACCGTCATCAACGAGCTAAGGAACGCAAAAGCTGTCGGAGATAATATCGCTATTCCTCAACCACTTCTCTGCTACGATACTGCCCCACCCGGCCGAATCAGGAAGTTTTCGCCGTGACAGAGGCTGCATGGATCAAACCTTCATGCTGCGTCGTACACTGGAGCGCTGCTACAAGCTCCAGTAAACCAATCATTGCCTGGTTCGTCGACTTTCGGGTCGCGTCCAGCCGCCTCGTATGGTCAGCTATGTTCTGTGATATGGATGGAGCCGATTTATCCTCAAGCCGGAGACAGTCGCGTAAAAACAAGGTAAGCAGAACATGTGATTAAGCTTGCAGCTGACCAACGTGTGTGTCCCTGGGAATTAGTGGGGTCGCATGTGCAAACTGAGATTAGCTAACCGGTGATAATCATATTATGAGCTCCCATTTTATCATTATTAATACTCCGTCTGGCCCCGTAGTTTATTACCATTCCACCTGTCGACAACACGAGTTGCACGACGCACTAGTGGTCGAGTGGTTTAGACCGTTTGACTACTACCCCAGAGGTCCGAGGTTCGAATTTCCGTCATCACCGGTTACTTTGGTGGCAGACGGTAAGCACTGTCGTCCGGATCCTTGCCACACCTGACTTATTGGGACCTTCTGTGGTTCTTCGCCATTCCAATTCTCAGGATCCGGTTGCTGATTATCCCCAACAATGTAGTGAGCCTTCGTGGCTATGGAATAAATGCGTGTTCTACTACACTCATGCGTGAGCATGTAATGAAAAAATATGAACTGATGAGGTCAACTCCGATGAGGGATGGGAACGCTGAAGATTACCCGGTTGCAGATTACTGAATTATAATGAGCTATAACCTATCGCTAGAATCGAATTATTCGTATCTTTGTACGGGTTCCGCGAAACACATGGACAAATGACGTTCCGACTTACAGCCACAACAGACCAATTACGCGAATTCAAAGTCGTATGCTCACTTCAGTTAAAACTACCACTAACAATGCACTTTGTGCGACGGCCTTGACTGCAATCTCCTGGCGACAGCCTCAACCGGAAACAATGAAAAAGGACAGGAATAAGAAAGAAGTAGAGAAAAAATTGCAAATAATATCAAGTCGGTAATGAAAGTTTGTGGGCACAAGAGCGCCACTAGTCACAGCACCTAGCTATACCCTCCAATATGTCTAACCATAGAGTGAAGAAGTCTCCTGGAACCCATTAAGGAAGTCTAACACGCCCTACATGGCCGAATCCACTGGTTACGCTTTCTATACCCTGCTTCCATATCATAGACTGACCATCCTTAATCATCTTTCAACCGCTAACCGTGAAAATTGCGCGCCAAGGACATGCGCAACACATGTCCTTACCATTTTAGCCTGGTGACGTTTAGTGCTTTATTTAATGGTTTGGTTCATGAACTTGAGACTCTCCGCCGAACCTCGGCATTGCTTATATGGTGTTCCCGCCCGATTCGAGCAATGCTACGATGACATCGGTGTTCCAATACCGACAATCTTCGTTTATCCTATACCCATGGTAGCCATGTTTCTGAACCGTTCAGAAGCGCTGGCCTGACTGCTGCAGCGTAAACTCGACCTTTGATGCACAAACGAATGTCATGTCGACGCCACAGATGACTCAGATTCGCAAATGTCAAACGAGCCTTCTGTATATGGAAACACACCTCATCCGATATCCGAACTCCGGATGAAATGTAACTGCCCACCCAGATACCAGAACTTGTCTACCTGATATGTAACCATCCCAGATACTGAAAGATTTGGTGTTGAACGAACCCAGTTTTGCAACAGCGCTTTGCACTTTGAAGGTGCAAAACGCATACCGAAAACCGCTTGGCAGTCACTCACGCTTACAACTTACCTGGATCTTCACTTAGAAAAGCTGCGTCGTCCGCATATTCAAGGTCTGACAACTTTCCACTCGGGAAAAGTTCAATACCATTATCTCTACATGAAAAAAGTGCGGCTGAAGAGAAAAGGAGAGAGGGGGCAACCCTGACGTACATCACTTTCTGTAGTGAACTTGGGTGAAAGAGCACCGTAAGCCCGAACTCGGCTTCGGCTATTAATGTAAAGGGACTTCCTGATGGAAATGAATTTCTCTGGAACACTCTTCAACGAGAGGCGGTGCCACAGAGCTGTGCGGTCAACTGGGTCGAAGGCCATTTTAATATCAAGAAAAACGAGAATAGTTGGCCTATGGAAGGCGCCTAAAATTTGTCGAACACTGAAGACGTGGTCACCACAACCTCGACCAGGTATATATTTATTTCACAACTTCCTGATTTCAGACTGTGTGCCAAACAAAACATGGTGCAATTGGGGAGGAAGGTGTAGGTGGTTCACGTCCATTTTATTGTGGACGCAATACTGCCAGGTTGCCCAAGCTGAAGCAGATGGTTTTCTTAGGGGTCCACAACCGGAGCATTTAGCTAGCCAAAGCTTAACCCGCAAGGCAATGAGATGAAGCGTGGTGTCCGTAACCCACTAAGAGCCGGTGACTGAATACTCAGATCGTACGCCCTTCAGATGAGACCAAACATCCTGGGTGCGTAGTGCACCTCTTCGCCACAGATGCCGGTGAGCTTAATTTTGTAAGCTTCATACGCCATCCATGGTTGGTTTGGAATCAGGGTTTAGCCATCTCTCCTAGGCTGACTATTAGCCAGTCAACCTGGTGAAGAGCGCCGCGCATTCGCGTTCGTCCTGGGAACATTTCCGCCACGAGAAGGCAGTGAGCAAAACTTCCTCAGTAGAGGCTGTTAAACGCACGGTCACTTGGGAGCATTTCGAGAGGCGTTCAGGACAGGTAGCCAACTCGGAGCCCGAGACATCCACCTCCAACCATACTGAGGCATTAGGAGGTCTGAATTCGGCTTGATTCTCGCGCGAGCATTGTTCGCGAGCGGTTGATAAGCCGTGAAGGATAATACCAGCGAGCAGTTTAGACGCGATACCAACCAGACTTATTCCCCTGTCACCCTTCTTGTAAATCGGTAGGATCACTGACTCACACCAGCTCTTTGGAACTTGTTTCCTATCCCATAACAAACGGAAGAGTTTTATCGACCCAAATAACAATGTTGAGCCACTGTCTTTGAAAACAGATGGAGGCAACCCATCCGGTCCAGCAGTCTTTTGTCGTTTAAGATATCCTACCTCACGGAGAATTTCAGCTTCTGACGGGGCATTAGCATTTACAACCAGAGCTGTAACTATGGTGCTAATTAGCAAGCCTGTAGTGGATAGAAGCCAATTGGGCTGTTTCTCGTAATGTTCCGCCTAACGATCTACACAACACTTCTGAGTTCGAATCAGTGGGTCGTTTGCTTCTTGGACTAATTCGCTAACGCCTTGCTTTTGTGGACCGGTATCTCTAATGAGACATAAAGGGTCACCGCTGTTTCCAATTGCTGCAGCTTCTTCCATCTCCCTACACTTCGCAATTCACCACTGGTCACGGTCGTTTCTCAGACTACGAATCAGTTGGCATTTAAGGCAGTTTCATGAATCATCGTAGCTGGAATTCGGAGGAATCCATCTGTGGGCATCTAACAGCGCAACTGAGGATGCAAATGTCCATCGTTTCTGTATGTGTCTGGTCCTTGGACCTTGTGCAGCACTAGCAGCCTCGTGTTGAACGCACTGGATCTCTGTCCATCGCTCTTCTGAATCCTGAGCATTTGACTGCATCGATAACCTGGTGGATAATTCTGCTTGGAAACCAGATCGACGGTTATCGTCCAGTAGATGCTACGGCGAACGGTCGGCCTTGGTGTTATTTCTGCCACCGACGAGAGGCAGGTTGAAACGCGCACGGACAAGAGCGTGATCAGTGTCTACGGACGTGGACCAAAATGATCAACATTCTTGAGTCGAACCGGGCCAACGGTAACCGATAGCAGCGTGGTCGATCTGGGTCCAACGCTGTGAAGACGCAAGAAGACGCCAGGTTAGTGGATGCCGCTTTCTGTTCGAGAAATTTGTGCTCGCTAGGAATAGTCCATCGTCAGAACATAGTTGAGTCAGTCAACGTTATCGGTTTGATCTGCTGGAACGCCAAATCGGTCTCCTATAATTTTCTTCGTCTTGCTTAGGCTTTCAAATTGAGCATTGAAATCACCAGCAAGAACCATTGGGTCCACAGGGCGCACGCTGCGGAACAGTTGAGACAAATCATGGTGGAATTCGTTTTCAGTCTCAGGAGAGCCACAGTCAGCTGGAGCGTAGACAGACACAAACAAACATTAACGCTTCAGTCTACTGCTGTTGACATGCACAAAACCGTTCAGCCGAACTGCACACAGACGGCTGCTGACTGGGATCCAGTCAAGTAGTGTACACTCAGCTTTCATGCTCAGACCGACGCCAACGCCAGCCAGACCACAAGCACTAGACACCGAATCACCCGACACGCGAGGAGTGAAATGAGGAACCGGGTTTGTAGCTGAGGGCTAAAGGAGTCTTGATTGCATATTTTGGAGACACAACACACAACTATGTTAAGGGTTTCAAGAGTTCTGACTAGGGGAGCCTGTTGCCCCGTTTAGTGAATTGTATGCGGACGTTAAAGCAGCTGAGTGAAGAGAATGCTTAGATCGGAGAATCGATTCTCTTTTTCTTCCTGTCTCTAAGTTGCTACTCTTACCGAGAATTGGAAATTCACGGTCAGCGCTCACTGTGGTCTTTCGTATCCATTCAGAAAATGGATGTGAAGGATGAGGAGTAGAGAGATAAGAAATGTTTTCGGAGGGATTGCTAGAGATTTCTGGGCAAATCATACCTCGCAGCTGCCTACACCACACAACGGGATTCTCTTTGGGAACCCTAACCAAAGCCTTTGACTCAAATGTCTCACTTACAAGGCAATGGGGCTTTAACCCAGTACGGGGACATGACCAAAACACCCGTGAAGGAACTTTTTCCTGGTCCGTCACGTGAGACCCGATTGTTGCATTCATTCCTTCTTATGCTCACTGGTGCTTTGTTATCGATCCGCCTTTCGGATTCAGTCCTCAGCCCCATGCATACAATGGAGCAAGCGAAACGTGGATGGGACAGCATCTTTTGGGCCGGGGGCTGCCCAGCTTAGGCGGGCGATATCTGCCCAATGAAATGCGATGACTTCTCCCACTATCGAGAGAAATCCTGGGCACTCCACTCCTACGTCCATCCAGTGGAAGTTTTTTGACCGATAAACTGTTTCTCCCCGTGTTTATTCGCTGGAGTGTTCTCCCCAGGGATGTAGTAGTTAGAACCAGATGTGGCCCAGCAACTGGTTCAGACAGTGGACTTCGTCTGGTTTCTATACACTGACCTGTCGGGCATGATTGCATCTCCGGCTTCAGAAGCCATCCTGCATAGCTCTTTGGATCATGGAGGCACGCAAGCCATCGCATCACGTCAAGTTGCAATCTCGTCGTATGAGAACATTTTCGGGAAATAATATTGACGGTTCGATAACGGAAAAGGAAAAAACGGCTCAATAGCTACGGCGGAAGTTCTCTAGTAACTGTCACGGGATTAAACACTTGTTTGACTACTTAATCCTGTCAAGGATAGTGAAATACACGCAGGATAGGACAATAAATTAAAGCAGGTCCGCCTGTATGGGACAAATGGTCCAATCAACACAACTGACTAATTCACCGAAGTGATGACGAATCCATGTTATTGATATTGCACAGTGTGAATTCGATTCTCTCACTGCTAGCGCAACCATATAAAATGGTCTATGAGCACTATGAAGTAGGAAACATTACGAGGAAAAATCAATTAAAGAGCCACAGCCGGCTTCGCAACATTTTTTTAATACTTCGGGTAAATTGGTGGTAAGCTGATCTGAACGTCAATGGGAGATTTGATGTCAGGGTTTAGGCATTTTACATCATTTTTGTACAGCAGGAGACGGTGAAGCACACCTCATTGAACGCTGCGTGGCTCACCGCTGATACCAAATAAGGATAGTTTATCTCTTCAGGCGGACACAATGTTGACTAGTGAATGGAAAATGGACAGAAAAGATGTTCCACTCTGGTTACTGTATGCAATACAATGTTTGGCTGTGTGCATGAACACATGCATTTTTAGTATAACTTGGTAAAAAATGACACCAATATTGACACACTGATAGCTTCCTGACATCATTGTTAGTGTCCGAAGTCAAAGAGTGACGAAATTCTTCAGAATACAACCAAAAAGACTAGAAGCATCTAATGTTCTTGTCCATTGGTGCCCCTAACCCCCTCTATCTCCAAGCCATTTGTTGTCCTCAAAATGAGGCGGCTGACACAGAAATGGTGAACAGCGCGGGATGAAACAGACGATTTCTCACCACAATTGACTTTTATCCCAGCGAGCTAATTCCACCTAAGTGGATTCGACGGGATAACAAAACATCCTTAAGTGGGCAAAACATTCACGACGGCACCTCACAGTTACTAGCCTGGTTGCAACACACCATTTCTTATAAGTTTCATAAACAAGTGATAGAAAACCCCGAATCAGTGAACATCCCTGATACGCAAATTCACAATCTCACAGTCGCAGAAATGACCGAAATGGCTTAGGCAAGCACAGACTGATCGAGTCATGGACACACACAGACTCACCTCTTGTAGGGTGCAGCCAATGGGCGCCACAGTGTTTTAGGTACGCGAAATGATTGATCATGGGTAAGTCCCAGTCGTTTAGTATCGACCCTGGAGATAACAGATTCCCAGTCCAAAAGCAGCAATTTTTACCGCTATATTCAATGTACTAACTGGTCTCTGTGTAGGTCCTTACATTTCTGGGTCCGAATATGCGAACAGATCATGGAGCAGTAGACGGTCAGCCACGCAGCACGTTTCAACCAGCGTGATCCGCTTGAAGCAGTCTGCTGCGATTTTTTTGCTTTCGATCACTGTCCGACCTCAACCACGACCGACAGATATCGAACATTGTACACTCAAAAGTAAAATACATTTAAATAAGTCCAAACACACTGATATTTGGTGACAGTAATCCACTGTCGTCCGGGTCGCTACCATACCTGATGTATTAGGACCTTATGTGATTCTCCACTCCAAGTCTCAGGATCAGGTTGCCGGTTATCCCAAAAACAGCAGTGGGCCTTTGTGGTTATAGAGTACATACCCCTTTCACTGCACTCATGCGCAATCATGTAATGAAGAAAATTAGTTGAACTGTGAATGCCACGGAGCTCTGGTTGCGAGATTACATCAACAGGAATGAATCAAGTCGACCCCGTGGATGGTTCATTCAAAAAAATTGTTTGAATTCGATGAAACACTTTCAGTCTGTGCTAGAATCTTGTGATATGTGGATCTCCCATGACCAATTATTCACAATGAAGGCACACAAGAAAGAGGACGTAAGTCTTATGGTGATATTTTCTGTACATGAAGAATGTAGATCAAATAACTCCACAACTCGAGCAGTTTAAACAACTGCATACATCAGCGTACAGTACACAATTTGATAATAAATACAAGCGGGAAAAAGATGAAGGAAAGTTAATTTGGTACAGTCTGTTCAATAAATTCGGGATCACCTCACTTCGATCTAAATCCTGACACGGTCGAATTCAGGCTTAGACAACTGATACTACTCTCAGTGGCCAAAAATATGCAGTGGACACCTGTTTAGCCAGAGAGAGTAGTATCGGCAGTATAAACTGGAATTCCATTGTATGTCAGGATTTTGGCCGAATTGAGGTGATTCCGATTTTTTGACACACAACAATCACATTTTTAGTCGGAATAATGGAGAAATAATATGACTTACTTAAATGATTCAGCTGTGGCAAAACCGTCACGGTCCCGTAATTGTTATGTCCTTGTTTATTGGGGCCACCCTAAGGAAAAGGACAAGAGAGTAAACGGTGAATTCTCTTGACGAAGTTGAGCGTGTTTTGCGAACAAGATGACTAGAATCAACCGAAACATTTCGCAAGACAACAGTGAAATGAATCAACTTTTAGGGAAAATATTGCCATTACACGCCCGTGCTTGGGTGCAATGGAAAAGGCATGTCCCAACTTTGATGGCCCGCCGCGCTATTAAGAATAGATAGTAGCCATGACCCTGAAACTTGGAGTGGAGAATCGCATGTCTCAACAGGTCGGGCGTGGTAAAAAGACGAGTGACAGTCGACTGCCGTTCACCACGAAAGTGACCGGCAGTGAGGGAGTTTGAACTTTTGGTTCTGAAGTGATGAGCGACTATACTACTTGACGACCACTGGTATGATTAGGTTATTGGATGTTAGAAAACAAGCACTACGGCAAAGCCCTACTACGAAGACGTTCATCGATGAGTAGGCTGCAGTGAGGAGCAACTTCACATCACGGCAACTATTTGATGCACATCGTACCGCATCAACATGTCTCAACGGTGAACGAAGCACTGACGTCGCACGACAAACTACTCCAATATCAAATGTAACTCGTACTGCTTCGACGCGCATGATAATTTACGAGACTGAACCGTGGAACTAATCATAACACCGAGTTTTTCGACAGCGACTAGGCCTGAGAATGTATCGACCGCAATAAAGTGTGGTCAACGTGGCGGAAGGAATATAACGCAACAGGACAAGACAAACTTGACTGTGCGATGCAAAAAGAAAAAAACGCAAAAGGAAAAACAAATGCACGATCAAGAGCAACATCAACAATCAAGTGTCAGATTTAAAGCACCAGAGATTGCGAAAATCGTGTTGTTTCGCAGTGCGTGCAAACCTATCGGAGTGAGTCCGTCACATGATGTCCGTCTACGGTTATATCCTGACATCCATGGGGACCGGGGTAGATCACAAAAAAGGATTGGCAGACCAATCACAGTTGAGTGGCACGAAGAACTCTGATGGGGAGAGTTTAACTATCGGGTGCATCGCCAGGTTGCAGATAGGAATGGCTACGCTAGTGGTTACTCGTGAATAAGTGAGCAAACGCTCGCCCAATAAATGGTCGTGAGCGATCAGATGCGTTGTTAGATGTGGCGGGTTCTTATCTGGCAACGAACTTCTATGTAAAAACCACAGAAGCCCGTAGACAGTAAAATGACGTACGCGAACGCGACCCATCACTACGGTCATTGTCTCTCAGTCAGATATCCCAAGTGGAGTGAGATTCAACAGAATGTATATGGCATCTCTGACTGGCATAACGCCATTCGAATCGCATATAGACCGATTCTCAACACACGAGCTTCCTGTTGCCCGATGAGCAGCACTTGGTTGTCCACGGGTTACAGATGCTACTCTGAACGAAAAACCGAGTAACGCTGAGGACGCCATTTCGTGACTTACATCCAAAAGCCGTTGTAGATACATCCATGAAGTCGGCTCATCCTCTCACAGGAGCTAGCCGCATAACAGTAAAAGAAACAAACAGCACGCACGCACGCACACACACACTTGTCTGCGAACTTACAGGTCTCATTCAATGTAAGTATAGTTAATTTTATCCCTACCAAATTCCATGGCTGATAATCTATTGTAGTCTCCTCCAAACGGACTAGTGCTTGAAGTACTCTTTGCTGAGGAATTTACACACGTGACTGACGGCAGGGATCTCTAAAGAAAAGTGGTGTTCTTTACAAGACGGGCTAGGAAGTGTTTAACCGGAACAGTTGGCGCAATCAAGGGTTTTCTAACTTCTAAAAAAACTACCGATATGCAAATTATCTGAAGGAGGAGATATAGTTTCCTTGTTGTAGCTTATTGCGCTTCGTAACTGTGGAATCAGCGGCGTAGCCGCATCTGAAATCTTTCTTTGTCTACATGATTTACCCTGAAAACTACTACTTTGTTTCGCTGTGCCGCTTGCTTCTACTCGTTTAGGTCTTGCTCAAAGATGGAGTAATGAGGGTTGAATACCTTGGAATCCTCGTGATCTTGAGTGGTCAGATCGATGTGCAGCAGCTGCAAACAAAGCTCTAAACGAGCTTTTTAGGTTGAGGTTAGCAGTGTCGTGCAAAAAACGCAGGTATTCATACCGCTGCAAAGATATTGTCAGACATCAGGCTTGGTCTCTCTTCTGTAAAACGTACGCCGTCTGTCTAGATAAATTTCAGGAACTTGCAAAAGGAATGGTGAAAAAGCAAGGATTATAAGCAAAGGCTTCGATGCCTTGTACTTCTCTCCAAAAAAGAGGAGACTTTTAGATCTAACAGTAGTTCAATATACCGAAATGTTTTTCGGGTCGTGGCCCGCAGAACTTCTTTCAGGAGGTTTCAGGTTCCTAAACAAGAGGTCACGGGAGGAAGCTTAAAAAATCTCAATCTAGGTTAATAGTCAGATGTCACTTCTTTAGCAACAGCATAGTTTGCCTGAGGAGCTGATAGAACCGCAGATAGTTCAGGCCCCTAATAGTGTTCTAGATCGACGGTGGGACGAGCTGATCCGTGAAGCTTAGTTTTAAACACGGACACCTAAAACGTGGATGGTGCTGTGTGGTTCTCCAAGGGAGAACTTCAGTTATGAGAAACTTAATTCGTTTATCATAGATACCTATTTCGTGAACGCCTACAATCAATAATGTATAGCCGAAAATCAACAAATTACACTACGAAATAGTGGGTGCCTAATGTGTGCTCGCCACTGAAAGAATTCACGGCACTGGATTGGCCGTAGACAATGCCTGTCCGGTAAAAACTGAACTGGCTAAAGAACGCTGCAAAGTATCAGCCAAAATCAAGCACAAATGCAACGTTAACGGTCTTGAGAACAGTGCTATATAATTACGGCTTAAACTGAACATTATCGATCCCCTCGTCTACTAATATAGGGAATAAGCCTCCTGACTTTCGTTATTATTTCACCAGATTAATCATTTACAAATCATACAAACTGAAGTGAAGAGCAAAATGTATAAGTACAAAGGGTTGGGTGAAAATTACATGAGTAATCAACGACTACAAAAACGGTACTGACGGTGGCACTTAGCCTGGTCACACGAAATCTTCAGCCATCCACTGGGAGGGTCTTGTGGACTTCAAACTGAGAGCCTTACACCACCAAGTCCACTGGTTAAGTTATTCACACCTTCGTGAAACGCGATATAATGACCGACTTGACCTCTCCTTCAGTTACTAACCGACTTGAAGGGCGATGCGCATCGTGGAAAACCACCCATGGACATACATTACTTGCATCACTATCACCAGTTTTTTAGATTCAGAACTTGGTTTAGAGATTTATCTCTGGTTCTGAACACACTATGATTAACCTCATTACTGCTGATACTGTGTTTCATTGCATTCTTTTCCTTTTATTCTTTCATCTACCTCCGTGTTATCATATACATGTTGAACCTGCCATGCCTATTTGTCAAACTCCGTTCTTTGTCTTGTCCCAGTCCGCTGTTCAGTACCGTTCAGTTTAGACACACATTAACCACGCACTAGATGCTATGGCTTCAACTGCTATCTCCTAGCGGCAACCTCAATAGGAAGTAATGAAAGATGCCGGGAATTTGTAAGAAAACTTTTAATTGGAGCAGGCCGCTGGTTAATCCGAGCATGCCAGGCCGAAGCAAATAATCTAATAACAAGTAAACTGCCGGACGATACAAGGCTTAATCCCTTTAATGAACCGAACAGTTATCTGTAGTGCGACGCACATCGGATCCATTATCAATAATCCACTCGGCCAACGTTTCATCAACCGAGTCACCCCGACAGGGCCTGAACTTGACTGGACGCCGGCATCCACGAATTTTTTTTATTTTCACCTAATACAGTGTTGCTGATTCCTGTAAATATACTGTCGTCATGGCGTGCTGTTGCACGACAGGAGTCGCGAGCAGAGGACTGTCGCACAGGCCGACGCTAGAAATTCCGGAGTAACCAAGACCAGAGTCAGAAGGAAAGGAGTAATGCGAGAACTACGAACTTTAATACAGAGTCGAAAAGTAGGGAGTATGAGCACAACGACACTGATCACTACACCTAGCCATATCCTCCAATGTATCCAGCCAAACAGTATGAGGGTCACTTTGGCCCATTAATGAGGTCTGGCACGCCCTACACAACCGAATCTACAGCTTAGGTTTTTTATACCTTTCTTCCGTGTCATCAACTGACCGATCCACTGAAAGAAGCAGAGGTTCTCCGCGAGGTAGGATATCTTAAACGACAAAAGACTGCTGGACCGGATGGGTTGCCTCCATCTGTTTTCAAAGACAGTGGCTCAACATTGTTATTTGGGTCGATAAAACTCTTCCGTTTGTTATGGGATAGGAAACAAGTTCCAAAGAGCTGGTGTGAGTCAGTGATCCTACCGATTTACAAGAAGGGTGACAGGGGAATAAGTCTGGTTGGTATCGCGTCTAAACTGCTCGCTGGTATTATCCTTCACGGCTTATCAACCGCTCGCGAACAATGCTCGCGCGAGAATCAAGCCGAATTCAGACCTCCTAATGCCTCAGTATGGTTGGAGGTGGATGTCTCGGGCTCCGAGTTGGCTACCTGTCCTGAACGCCTCTCGAAATGCTCCCAAGTGACCGTGCGTTTAACAGCCTCTACTGAGGAAGTTTTGCTCACTGCCTTCTCGTGGCGGAAATGTTCCCAGGACGAACGCGAATGCGCGGCGCTCTTCACCAGGTTGACTGGCTAATAGTCAGCCTAGGAGAGATGGCTAAACCCTGATTCCAAACCAACCATGGATGGCGTATGAAGCTTACAAAATTAAGCTCACCGGCATCTGTGGCGAAGAGGTGCACTACGCACCCAGGATGTTTGGTCTCATCTGAAGGGCGTACGATCTGAGTATTCAGTCACCGGCTCTTAGTGGGTTACGGACACCACGCTTCATCTCATTGCCTTGCGGGTTAAGCTTTGGCTAGCTAAATGCTCCGGTTGTGGACCCCTAAGAAAACCATCTGCTTCAGCTTGGGCAACCTGGCAGTATTGCGTCCACAATAAAATGGACGTGAACCACCTACACCTTCCTCCCCAATTGCACCATGTTTTGTTTGGCACACAGTCTGAAATCAGGAAGTTGTGAAATAAATATATACCTGGTCGAGGTTGTGGTGACCACGTCTTCAGTGTTCGACAAATTTTAGGCGCCTTCCATAGGCCAACTATTCTCGTTTTTCTTGATATTAAAATGGCCTTCGACCCAGTTGACCGCACAGCTCTGTGGCACCGCCTCTCGTTGAAGAGTGTTCCAGAGAAATTCATTTCCATCAGGAAGTCCCTTTACATTAATAGCCGAAGCCGAGTTCGGGCTTACGGTGCTCTTTCACCCAAGTTCACTACAGAAAGTGGTGTACGTCAGGGTTGCCCCCTCTCTCCTTTTCTCTTCAGCCGCACTTTTTTCATGTAGAGATAATGGTATTGAACTTTTCCCGAGTGGAAAGTTGTCAGACCTTGAATATGCGGACGACGCAGCTTTTCTAAGTGAAGATCCAGGTAAGTTGTAAGCGTGAGTGACTGCCAAGCGGTTTTCGGTATGCGTTTTGCACCTTCAAAGTGCAAAGCGCTGTTGCAAAACTGGGTTCGTTCAACACCAAATCTTTCAGTATCTGGGATGGTTACATATCAGGTAGACAAGTTCTGGTATCTGGGTGGGCAGTTACATTTCATCCGGAGTTCGGATATCGGATGAGGTGTGTTTCCATATACAGAAGGCTCGTTTGACATTTGCGAATCTGAGTCATCTGTGGCGTCGACATGACATTCGTTTGTGCATCAAAGGTCGAGTTTACGCTGCAGCAGTCAGGCCAGCGCTTCTGAACGGTTCAGAAACATGGCTACCATGGGTATAGGATAAACGAAGATTGTCGGTATTGGAACACCGATGTCATCGTAGCATTGCTCGAATCGGGCGGGAACACCATATAAGCAATGCCGAGGTTCGGCGGAGAGTCTCAAGTTCATGAACCAAACCATTAAATAAAGCACTAAACGTCACCAGGCTAAAATGGTAAGGACATGTGTTGCGCATGTCCTTGGCGCGCAATTTTCACGGTTAGCGGTTGAAAGATGATTAAGGATGGTCAGTCTATGATATGGAAGCAGGGTATAGAAAGCGTAACCAGTGGATTCGGCCATGTAGGGCGTGTTAGACTTCCTTAATGGGTTCCAGGAGACTTCTTCACTCTATGGTTAGACATATTGGAGGGTATAGCTAGGTGCTGTGACTAGTGGCGCTCTTGTGCCCACAAACTTTCATTACCGACTTGATATTATTTGCAATTTTTTCTCTACTTCTTTCTTATTCCTGTCCTTTTTCATTGTTTCCGGTTGAGGCTGTCGCCAGGGGATTGCAGTCAAGGCCGTTGCACAAAGTGCATGTTTGGTGGTAGTCTGACCTGAACCGAACTGAGCCGGGCATCGACCGGCTAACCTCAATCATCTCCCAACCGCTACCGGCCTCAGCAAACATTGCGCGCCAAGGAATCCTGTCAGGGGATGTATACAACACGTGTCCTAAACATTTTAGCCTGGTGACGTTTAGTGCTTTATTTAATGGTTTGGTTCATGAACTTGAGACTCTCCGCCGAACCTCGGCATTGCTTATATGGTGTTCCCGCCCGATTCGAGCAATGCTACGATGACATCGGTGTTCCAATACCGACAATCTTCGTTTATCCTATACCCATGGTAGCCATGTTTCTGAACCGTTCAGAAGCGCTGGCCTGACTGCTGCAGCGTAAACTCGACCTTTGATGCACAAACGAATGTCATGTCGACGCCACAGATGACTCAGATTCGCAAATGTCAAACGAGCCTTCTGTATATGGAAACACACCTCATCCGATATCCGAACTCCGGATGAAATGTAACTGCCCACCCAGATACCAGAACTTGTCTAACTGATATGTAACCATCCCAGTTTTGAAACAGCACTTTGCACTTTGAAGGTGCAAAACGCATACCGAACATCGCTGCGCAATTATTTAGGCTGTTTAGAGGAGCTTGTAAATGAGCTGTTTACCTAGGTCGCTATCGATTTTCTGTGACTTATTAGTAATCTATTCGATCACCGTTTTCATGCACACAAGCATACGCACGCATTCGCAGGTTATTGATTGCAAGCCTCGCACGTATGACTTTCTGGTCAGATATGACCGATGTTATCCCCGGGGTTTCCTATCCGCGCATGAGATTCTTCGAAGCCAGCTGGCTTTGTCAGGCACTCGTTATGGTGGTCTGTTGAGCTGGCCTGATGGCCTTAGATTGCCGTTGTTTGATTTTGCGTTGTTTTCAAGAAACTGAGGTCTCGATGGACTCTGAAGTACGCCACGAATTGAGGTTTGTGCAATTCGTTATCTTGTAGTAATCGTTTTCATGAAGTATCGCGTATAGATCCTGCGTTGGTTTGAGCTTCGCCTTCTGACGTTGCGCCTAACTGTTATACTGGTCTGGACACCGGCCGTAGTCTATAGTATTCGAATTTGGCTCGTTGGATATAACAATAATAGCAGTACAGTATTTCAAGCAGAGGGCCACGGTCAATTAAAGGCTGTCAATTAGGAAGTGACCGGTGGCGGAGCGAGGACTCGAACCCAGGGCAGAAGAGTCTACATTTCACCATGATGACTGTTTGACCACCGCACCACTGCAAAGAGATTAAATCTTAGACACCCATGGTCTGCGTGTCTTTTACTCACAACGAACAGGTTTCTGATCTTGCTCCAAATATCGCAGCATACACTACTCTCGATAGATGGATGTCACGTCCAGAACAGGCTACTGAGACTAGTAAAAGCAATGCTATCAACCAGTTTATAAGAATAATGATCTGGATCATTATTCTCGCGTGAATAAAGGGTGATTGCTAGAATCATCTCGAGAATGAGGGGCAACCTGAACAAACACTTTTCGTATTGTACCTCAGTGAAAGATAGTTACACACACGAACCCAAATTTGTGTTTACAAGCAAACGCAGATAACAATGAGGTTTCTCTCGTTCACTTTTCAGAGACCGCGTCAGAAAACTGTGAAGTTAACTGAGTCGAGGGTACCTTTTAAATCAAGAAGAATCACAAGACATGCGGACAGCTTGTCTGTGCCCAAAGATTTTTCGAAGGATGAAGATACGGCCCATTCAAACCCGACAAGATCCAAAGCAAGTTTGATTTATTATCGTACACTCTTCGCGGGTGTCGGACAATCGGTGGAGAATAATGCCCTAGAGCAATCTAGACGTAATATCAAACTCTGCTGCTTTCATGTAGAAATCTAACACTTTTAAGTGGATACAGCCGTCCATTTTTATCATTTCTAAGGGATTCGCTCACTTTCGTAAATTGCACTGAGGAGTTTTGCCGACTCCGTTGTTTCTCCAACGATGAAGTTGAAGAAAAATGATAACACAAAACTTTCTTGAGAACATCACCGCTGATTTCGAAAGAAGTGAATCATCATCGTACAGCGAAGTGAAGAGTTCAACTTATACCCTTAGTCGACCGGTAGTTTACGAGTGCAGCGACTACAGTAGGCTTACGTACTTCTGAGGCGTACCCTTTCGAAGGAGGGAACCGAATAGAGTTGAACTGTAGCCAGTATCCGTTTGGGTCCTGGGCATCTGGTTGCATTAGTGACCGCGTAGAATGTTCTGTCTGAAATATAGATGGCTGGGTATTACTGAGAAACAGCAGTGCAGGACGAGTGAGTTTAGTGTTGGTGCGAGACGTAAACAAAACCTAGCATGCACCAAGGTGCGGTCTGGGTTCGCACGTGCGAACAAGATAGGAAAAAATCATTCAGTGGTCCACACAGAGGGCCACAAATGGCAATAAGGCTAAGCTGAGTCTCACAATATCAAGGTGAAAGGCAATAGGTGAACTGATGTAGTTACGGCACGGAAAGTTCGGAGAGAACAAAATATTTGGAACCTTTGATAAATCTGAACAAGCAAGATGGAAGGTAAACACTGCAAGGAAAATCTTCCTTTACTTTTATCGGTCGCGTACATACAGTCAGTGATAACATAGGAGAAAGAAACCCCTCGCAGTTTGTATCCTGACTTGCTCGTACATTTAGATGAGGCTGCTGTTATCAGTTTAATCGGTTAGAATGGTAAGTAAACCTTCCATGTGACTGTCCCAAAAACTTACAAATATGCAGTTCCCGGTAGTGAACACTACGTGTTGTGTTTGTAATCAGTGGCAGCAGAGCATGTAATTGTTGCACTATTTATTTGTAGAGATGTAAACACAACCCAAATGCAACCCGCGAGTACGCCGCAAGCCCGCAAGCAGGTAAAAGAGCTGAGCTACATATGCTCTCACTCGCAAGCAAGGTCAATCGATAGACAGCAAGATCGATCTGTTAATATCATCCACGCTTAAACAATCGGGCGTATTTCCATGCATGAAAAGTACGTCGATTGATTGTCCGCGCAGTATGCATGACTTTAATCAGACACAAAAATATGCTCACCTGATGCTTCGAAGTGATTTAGATCAATAATGGCAACCCTCTTTCGCTTCAGAGCCACTCCATACACTCGCATAAACGATGACATTCGGGACATGTAATGGACTTTTCGACAGAACTGTACATAAACTAACGCTGATTGCAAACTAGCTTAAAACTGTTTAAAGCGACCCTGATGTCGAAGTGTCACAGATCTCAGGTCAGTTGTGACTATTATATTCAAGCATTACTGCGAAGAAGCCACTATCCTGCATGTGCTAAAGACAATGAGTTCCGACCGCTGTAAAAGATGCTACTTCCCAGGTAACAACTACTTCAATACCGCTGGTCTCCCAGATGTAATGACGAAGAGGGAGTGGTTGATATATCAAAATCCCGTTAGATAATCTGCGATTCCATAAGAATAAATTAAGACCAGTAAAACCTGGCATTATATATATATATATATATATATATATATATATATATAGTTTACATATGAATATATATATATATATATCATTCAACAGACACCATTTGAAAACGAAGTGGAACGCAAAAAAACATTCTGAAAACTAAGCTTACATCATCACCAGAATCACCAGTACTTAATGAAATCGAATCTTGGAGGGCATTCTGAGGAAAGACAGACTCCAGAGAAAACTGATCTCCCAAATGTAAGTCATTTTTCTCATGTTGCAACCTGCTACTCGAGATCGGAATAAGCAAAAATACCTGGAAGTAACGGTTTCAGTAATCCTTTGTTGGAGTGTTGACGTAACTTTCAACGCGTTAGTTAGTTTCGGAGTACTCATCTTCGGGACAAGATTAGCGGCCTCTCTCAGCTGGAAAATAACGGCGAAAATTAGAAAACTTGCCAGGCGTTCAAAAACTGAATCCGCATCTAGCATGATAACGCATACAGAATGTCACATCAAAAACAAGGAATAGCAATCATCTTCGGGGAGAAGCGACGAGATTTAAACGCCACCACGTTTGGCCTTGACAATTGAAGTCTTCAGTTCAGTTCAGTTCAGTTCAGTTCAGTTTGCACAGGACTTGGTGTGGCTAGAGCCAACCGCGTGTCCAGCTAGTTGTGTTATCGGCGCTTTTCCGTAGCTCCCAACACTGCGTGATTTTCTTTTTCTGAAAGACAGAAATTTTGTGCAGTATCAGCCCTGGCAGAGTGAGGTGGAAACAATAAGTAAGTTGCATCTGACCCTTAAAGCTGCTTAACATAACTCGGGTTATACTGCCACCCAACATAGGTCTACTGCTTTCCTAAAAGCCTTCACTGTTGTGGTATTTATGACCTCCGATAGGGTACCACTGTATTTGAGAAACACTTCGCCCTAATTTGGAGCCTCGAATGCTTCCTTTGTAATCTGAGGCTATGCCCCCTTGTGCCTCTCTCGTGGATCAGAGGGAAAAGGGCTTCTCGTCTTATTCCTAACAGTCCCTTCATTGCCTTGAAGGTTTCTATCAAATCCCCGCGAATGCTCCGTCTTTCCATCGAGAACATGTCTAGGGCACGGAGGCGCTCTGTGTAGCTAAACCCCCCTTGCCCAGCCACCATTATAGTGGCTAGCCCTTGCACTTTCTCCAGACGGTCGATATCCTTCTGGTAGTACGGTGCCCGGGCCTGCACGCCGCACTCCATATGCGGCCCATATATCAGGTCATAGGCCGCATATGGAGTACTGCGTGCAAGTCTGGGCACTGTACTACCAGAAAGATATAGATTGTCTGGAGAAAGTACAAGAGCTAGCCACTGGAATGGTGGCTGGGCAAGAGGGGTTTAGCTACACAGAGAGTCTCCGTTCAGTTCAGTTCAGTTTTCACAGGACAGGTAATAGCCACTGCCAATCGAGCGTCCAGAATTCCTTCGATGGTATGCACACCAATTATGCACCCACCACTGCCGAGTGTATTTTGTCGAACCCCCGCTAATAATGAGAGGGAAACGGCAAACCTCATCGCACATCAACTGCGAGAGACATTGTGCATCGTGAGCGTTCACTGAGACAGTATGCAATGAGGGAAAAAGTTTGCTAAAAAATACTCCAGAATGACCATAGTGCTACCCGTCATCCATCTAGTTGATATACTCAAGGCTCACTACAAGGAAAGATGTCGTACCACTTGGGATCAAGGGCACATTCGAAGAATTGGACTGTCTGCAGATCTACCATTTCACCAGGCAGACCGTTCCAACTGTTCACAACCCTATTGCTGAAGAAGTGCGATCTAGCCATCAACCTAGATCGGGCTTTTATCAACTTCTTTTCGTGTCCCCTTGTTCTGGAGTCTACGGCGACTTGGAATAGACTAGCTGGTCTAAGGCCAGAAAAGCCCTTCATTACCTTGAACGTTTCCATGAGATCCCCTCGACTTCTCCTCCTTTCCAACGAGAAAAGATTCAGGTCACGGAATCTCTGCTTGTAAGTCTTACCCCTCTGCCCTTCAAACATTCGCGTGGCGAGACGTTGGACTTTCTCTAGGCAGGCGGCGTCCTTTTTGTAGAAGGGTGACCAAGCCCGCACGCTACCTTCTAAGTGAGGTCGTACTATAGCCATGTAAATAGGTACAAATACCTCCGGCTGCCGGCAAGACAAAGCTGATCGCAGTCAAAAGAGCTCCCCACGAGCCTTTTGAGCAGCAGCGTTGCACTGCTCTGACCATTTGAAGTCATTGTTCATGATGACCTCAGGGTCTTAAACCCTACTGACTGCTTTTATGGTAAACGGACCTTGGTCTTGACCAGCAACTGGGCTTTCTTTTGTCCTTGACAACAATTGGCTTTTTTGAGCGTTCAGGGGTAAGTCCCATTTGCATGCCCAGTCCAGGACGGTACCTATTTCCCTGCCCAAGTCCGCCCTACCCTCAGATCCAACAATCTTCACACCATCCGCAAGAACAAAGCTGGGCGATTGAAGAGCAGGATGCCAGGTCGGTAATAAATAAAAGTTGTCTTGAGGTCTTGAAGTAGTACATGGGTACTAGGCCGAAGCCCAAAAGGTCCCGGATCTTGTGATTGTCTATTCACCTGAATGTCACCTGTGAGCTGGTAGATACTCCACTGGATAAAGAGCGATGGGGAGAGGGAGAGGGTTCAAAATACAAATCTTGACAGGATCTTGCATCTGGTATTGCCGAGGAGCTAGAAGGTAGACAACTGGACAGCTCGACAGTGTTCAGGACACTGGTCTTGACTGCGTTTTGCGTCTTGCATTGCCTGTGATTTGGAAGGTAGACCGCTGGACGGTGAGAGAAAGTTCAGATTTGTGGCAGTCCGTTCAGCTTGAGCGGCTCGAAAAAGTCCGTCGTGGTAAATCCGTCAAACATCAAACGATGAGTTTCTTCAGCCGCGCACTGAGCGCCGCACGCGACCTTGCTGCGGACACGCAGGACAGGCAATGGTCACGCCCAATCGAGCGTCCAAATTTCTTTCGATGGTGTACACACCTGTTATGCACCCACCACTGCCGAATGTATTTCGTCGAATCCTCGCTAAAAATGAGAGGGAAACAGAAAATCTCTACTCACGTCAACTGCGAGGGACATTACGAATAGTGAGCGTTCAGTGAGTTAGTTTGCGATAAACGAAAACGTCGATTAAAATGTACTCCAGACAGACCACAAAGCTACCAGTTATCCATCTAGTTAGCATACTCAAAGCTCACTACAAGGGAATGTCTCGCACCACTTGCTGCCTAGGGCACCTTTGAAGGACTAAACCGCATGCAAGTCTATAAGTCCTTCAGGCAGGTCCTCTCATCTGTTCACCACACAGTTGCTGAGAAGTTCGACTTAGTCATCGACCTAGCTCGAACTTTCGTCAGCTTTTTCTCGTGTCCCCTTGTTCTGGAATCTAAAGCCACTTGGAAAGATGCAGGTGAGATCACCATGCACCTGCCGATAGGCTGCTGGAAACAAACCTGTTTTATCAAGACGACCGTTGCAGTCGACCCCTTGTGGCCCAGAAGTGAGACGGGTGGCAGACCTCTGTACACTCTGTAACACACATTTGAGCAATGCGTAGCCAAATTCACTACGGATCCCAAAATCAAAAGACGATTATCCGCGATATTCTACGATACTAGATTATTACATGAACAATGACATAAAAAATATACAAACCTCAATAATACGATCAAAAGGACTCAACAACGAGAAACCGAATAGCAGCGTGTGAGCAAACAGCAGGTGTGTCACGCAGGTCTAGAACAAGCATGTGCCAAAGTAGCGCTCTGGGAGCGAACAAACAACAACTGGTCCATAAAATCAAACAGTTCGTAAGGACACGTCAATAGTGTAGGCAAGTGAGTGATGTTGGGAAAAACACTTAATCGCGAGGGTTAAAGGGGGATTTTCCACGACCGGTTGTTACACCGCCCACCAAAATCCTCCTGGATCCTTAACAGGGTCAAAGGTTTGGTATAAAGGTACTGATTCTTTCTACCTACCTAGGCCCTGCTGTCAGTGCGCGCGTCTAGTGCTCGTCGTCAACGTTCTACTCATGGTCGCACCTAATCCGTTGGCTACACAGACTCGAGGCTAGTCTACATCTTCCACAAGACCAAATGACCGATGGCAGGCGTGGAGGGGGCACATAGATGCTGTCCTTGGAAAGGCCGTCCTGCCCTGGATATATGTGCTTGAACAAGTGTGTGTGTGTGTGTATGTGCTGGGTGCACAACGGAATCACAGGTATAACTGCACATCAAAGGAGGACTTTCTGCAATGTCAACGAAAGACTATAAGCACTTTAAGGTGTCTGCCGGGGACTGTGTGGCATAAACGAGTAAAATGTAGGCATGTGTGCGTGACCTAAGCTCCGCTACTTCTATATATGCAAAAGGCATTCGGTAACGTCAACAAAAACAAACAACGGACATTGCCACACGTTTGATAGGGGATGCGGCGTGTATAGTGCATGGGTAAGTGTGCGTACCAACAGGTCGTGGAAAATCCCCTTTAACCCTCGCGATTAAGTGTTTTTCCCAACATCACTCACTTGCCTACACTAGTGACGTGTCCTTACGAACTGTTTGTTTTTATGGACCAGTTGTTGTTTGTTCGCGCCCAGAGCGCTACTTTGGCACATGCTTGTTCTAGACCTGCGTGACGCACATGCCGTTTGCTCACACGTTGCTATTCAGTTTCTCGTTGTTGAGTCCTTGTGATCTCATAATTGAGGTTTGTACCTGTTTGGTGTCATTGTTCATGTAATAATCTAGTATCGTAGAATATCGCGGATAATCGTCTTTTGATTTCGGGATCCGTAGTGAATTTGGCTACGCATTGCTCAAACATGTGTTGCAATACTCAATAGATCAATTTGTAACGACGGAAAAACACGCAATATGCCAAGAAAAGGATCGAGAACATTGGGCTCTGGACAGGAAGTAACACGGCAAGTCACTGGGGAGGTTTTGGCACATTTGATTCTTTAGTTAATGTTAGATCGCCTAGTCCTTTCAGTGCTAGTTCATGTGTTACTGAGAGCAATATGGATAGTAAGGATGTTGATCTATATAGACTGAGAATATTAGACCTTGAACGACAGTTGTTATCGGCTAGACTACAGTCACAGGAAGCAGAAAAGAAGTGTATACAGAAAGAGCGTGAGCATGAGACCAGCGACTATGACACTTCCGATAGATCAGGGTGCAATAAGATAGGGAGCTCCACGCCGGTCGCCGACTACAAAACTCCATCGATCGACTTGCCAAGAGTAGAACTAACGGTTTTCGACGGGCGAGCTGAGCAATACTGCAAGTTTGTCAAGCAGTTCGAGACGTTCGTTGAAAATAAGGTAACCGACCCTGGGCAGAGGCTTCTTTACTTTACTCAATACCGTCGAGCCCGAGCAAGAGAAGCCATCAACGTGTGTACCATGCTCGACCCAGAACAAGGCTACACAAGGGCAAGGAAGATCCTAAGGGACTTGTTTGGCCAACCTTTTAAAGTAGCCCGTAACCTAATAGAGGGCGTGATGGTAGAGGCAAAGAGAACCAAGGGCGACGTCTACACAATGGCCGACCTGGTGATCGAAATGCAGAACTGCTCAATAGCCCTCGACCATTTAGGTTACAGGGCTGACCTAGACGCCATGCACACTTTGGAAGGCATAGTCCGTCACCTCTCTCCCGAACTACAGGGTTGGTGGGCGGAAGAATCAGAACGGATAAGCCGAAGCGACAGAGAAGCTAACTTCGAAGACCCGACCGAATACTTGGACAGGCAAACCAAGATAGCTGACAGCAGATTCGGCCGACTCATGCGGGACAGCAACCAAGCAAACAAGCCCAGCACTAGCCACGCTCATACCCCTGCACAGGAACATCCAAAATACCGACCTTGGACCAATACGCATGCCATTTCACGCGATGCTACCGCGCAACCCAATTGCAGGTCCTGTGGTGCTAGCCACGGACTACCAGAATGCCCCAAGTTCGGCAACGCCACAATAGACGAACGGTGGGGAATGGCGAGGATGGCAGGGGCCTGTTTCACCTGTCTCAACACCACGCACCGGGCAGCAGCCTGTAGGACAAGGAATCGATGTGGTTACGAGGGCTGCACGGGCAGACACCATCGGCTGCTGCATCAGGCGAGAGTAACCATATCCGAGGCGAGTACCAAGCCCAGTGTTATTTGTTCAAAGTCGCGGTCTGCCAGTAAACCAGTACGTTTAGGCGTAGTGGCCGTGGGAGTAATGACCCCAACAGTAGTGGCTAAATCGTTGGCTTTCATAGATAGTGGTTTGGATACCACTCTTTTGAGGAAGGAGTTCGCAGTGTGATGCGTGTTCCGAGGGAATCAATCTTCATTATCAGTAAGCACATTGAGTGGTTCCGAAGTCATCCAGTGGCCCAAACTGCACTTAAAACTCGCTCCCTTGGTCAGCAACAATAGAGCAGAAACCCTAGAAGCGTTCAGTGTAAGGGACGTGCCGATTGGAGCATCTCAGTCAGCGCAATCGATTCTGACTCAGTGGCCGCTTCTCGAGGGGATTACGATCGAGGTGTGGCAGAGTAACGAAATTGATCTGCTGATCGGTTGTGATATACCGGAAGCGCATTGGGTCCTGGATCAGAGAATAGGAAGCCGCAAAGCACTATACGCAGTGCGCACCATATTCGGTTGGACTTTATACGGTAGCACAGACGGCAGATGCGGCAAACAAATCAGCTGCACTTCGGTGGAAACGTCGATCACCGAACAAGCATTCCAACAACTGTATAACACCGAATTTTCCCACTTGGCCATGGACGGAGTTGCCCCATCACGAGAAGATAGGTTGGCTTTGGAAATGGTAGCCCAGAACGTCAAGTACGCAAAAGGTCGTTTTGAGGTTCCTGTCCCGTGGAGATCCAACATGAAACCCATGCCAAACAGCCGGGAAATGGCTCTGAAAAGATTAGGCTTCCTCAAAACCAGGCTAATTCGGGAACCACAATTAAAGATAGAATACACGCGAGCCATGCAACATAATATTGACTTGGGTTATAAAGGAAGAGTGGATACAGCGGTATTCAGCTCAAATTTGAGGTGGTACTTACCCCATCACCCGGTCGTGAACCCAAAGAAACCGGGGAAGGTCAGAGTGGTTTTCGATTGTACCGCGAAATGTCAGGGTGTGTCACTGAACGACCATATACTACAGGGCTCAGACTGGACAACACCAGTAATCGAGGTTTTATGTCGTTTTTGGCTAGGAAAAGTAGCCGTCTCTGCGGACATACGCGAAATGTTTCTACAAGTGAAGATGCCCGTTAAAGATAGGGACGCCTTGCGCCTCATCTGGTGGCCTGAGAACGACACAAATCGCGCTCCTGACGAGTACAGGCTGACCCTGCACCCCTTTGGGACGGTTTCATCCCCCTTTTGTGCTAATTTTGCCCTCCAGGAAACCCTCAAGCGTTTCGATGGCACCAGAAGCTTGTTAGGAAGAGCAATGAACCACTTCTACGTGGGCGATTTTCTGTGCTCCTTTGGCGAACCAAATGCTGCTATTCTTTATATGACGGAATTGATCGCCACTCTAAATGCCGGAGGATTCAACCTCACTAAATGGACTTCGAACAGCCAGGAGGTGCTCATTGTTATACCGAAGTCCGAGAAAATGGAGTGTAAGAGAGAGCTTTTGGGATCCTCTTCACAAACGGAGTGCACGCTTGGTCTCCAGTGGAAACCCAGAGGTGACGAATTCATTTTCACTCTAGACCTACCCAAACGACCAATCACACGGAGAGGAATCCTGTCAGCAGCCTCAAGCCTCTATGACCCCCTAGGTTTTGTTTCGCCATGGTTGTTACCGGGAAAGTGCTTACTGCAATCACTGTGCCAAAGAGGGACGGGTTGGGATGAACCTCTCCAGGATGACGACGATAAGCGATGGCGCGACTGGCTGCTCAGCCTGGAGCAACTTGGTGAGATCAAAATACAAAGATGCTTAACAAGAATCGAGTGCAAACGACGCCCAACTCCACTTATTCTCCGATGCATCAGAAAAAGGCTACGGGGTAGTTGCTTACGGCTGCTGGGTGGACCAAAATGGTGGGCGGCACAGTCAGATATTATTCGCAAAGGCGAGAGTGGCTCCACTGAAAACGGTGTCTATACCGAGGATGGAACTGACGGCGGCCGTACTGGCCGTAAAAGCCGCGGGGCTGATTAGGAGATGCTTCGACCGGATAGACTGGGAAACAAACTTTTGAACGAACTCAGCCACGGTACTTAATAATGGTATATTTCTGGACCATGGTCGAGACGCATGCGCAAGCGCATGATCATGGTGTACAACGTTACTCAAAACAATGAACTATACACGAATTTCAAGAAAGCGAGTGGAGTCGTCAGAAGCAAAACAATATAGCTAGAGATAGTTTGAGTCGACTGAAATTATAAAGGTTTTCGCGGCAAATACGGTTTGGTTTCGGATTCGACTGGTTGGTGGTGGTCCGTGAAAATACAAAATATATCGTGAAAATATAGCGCTAGGGATGCGTTATAAGTCATAATAATGCAAGATGTGGGTAACTGAGGCCTATTGCTGGTTCTATGCACGGAGTAAGTTATGGGCATGGAGAGGTTAAAGAAACGAATGGGAGTACAACCGTGAACTTTGGTGAATATGAAGAGAGCGGCTCTCTATGGAGATGAAGTTGGCCCGGAATGGTGGATATTCCCGATTCTAATAGAGGGAGTTCATCATGAAACGAGGGGACATGAGGAAACTTTGTGGAAATGGACAGGCAACGTTGATGAATGTGGAGGAAACAGCAATCCATATAAAAGGTGAGTTTAGGTTCGGGATCAATAACCCTTATCATTCAGAAAAAAAGGCAGCGCAACTTGAAGGCCTTTAACTGGTGAAGAGTCAATTTCAGGCTGGATACCGATCGAAGGAAAAATGAAATCTTGGAAGAGAAAACGGAGCGAAAAATCTCCTTGTAGGCTCGCGCCTTATTGTTCTGTTATGCTGACAAATATATTGACTTATTGATTCTCAGTGATCTTCGGCATCATTGTTGGGAACCAAGGATGTGAGGGACAAGTGGACTCGCGTTCGGATAACGTATCGAATTTTAATGAGAGAAAATTCCTGTGTTGCGTATTCTGGCTCTGTTATTGGATTGTTTCACATGAGACCAAGGTGATGTGCAGCATCCCGTGGGTATGGTTCATCAGGCGGGGTAAGGGACGTGTCAATCAATCAATAGAAGTTTGCTTGCGAACTGTTATTTCTGAAGCCTCCAACAGTGACATCAGTAGTAGAGGTGTTGCGTTAGGAGACGTCTATCAATCTGCTTGTAAGCATTTGGGGGTGTTTCAGGTCGTGTGGCCCGATTGCAATCCCGTTTGGCATAAAAGATGCCATTAAGGTCTCTGTCGGTACAGGTCAAAGTGTGGACATTGGTCACCGAAAGTGGTACCCGAGAGAGTGGGCGACGACAAACCTGAAATAAATGGTGATAGCAGTCTGGACGTGGTTCCAGCTGTTAGTTATGATAATAAATAGCGACAATTAATAAAGAACTGGCTGGGTTTATGTGGACTGTCAGTGTTATATTTCGTACTTTGATCTGGGTTTTAATTAGAGAGCTTAAGTAACGTAGGGTTGCAGGGGGTTGATAAGTACTACTACAGGCTAGCAAGATAGCGTAAACCCGGTGCGCTGCTGCGTCTGCATTTCAGAGATAGGTAGGGTTGTAAACCTAAGCGTGGCTTGGATGCTAGGACATCGAGAAGACCGCTTTCTAAAAAAGATGACGGAAGATAGAGGGGTATAGATGGAAAAGGTGACCGGTTTCCACTATGTTCTTATCTCTTTTTTTCCTTTTCCGGGCTTCATCGAGGTTGCCGTTATTCGTCAAGTACGTCGATACTCTGTCCAGGACAATGGGTTGAAGGTCAGGGCTGTGGTAGCGATTGTATTTGACGTCGACGTGCATGCTAGGTGCGATTATGGTGGGTATGGGGTGGTTGAAACTTAGAGCGGGGGGTGGGAAAGCGTATGTGGAGAGTCCAGTGCGCTGTCACCCCAGTCAGTCTCGAGCGTGAAGACCAAAGCTTGTCGAGCGAACAAGGGCGATGTGGGGTTTCCCCTTTCGCAGGATCAGGTCTGAGCTGATGGGATACTTTCCCGTAGATGAAGGTTGCCCAGTTCCTTCACAGCCCGATGTCAGTGGTATTTGGAGACCTTTGATTTTCCAGATGTTGCATTCGTGTTATATTACCGAAACTGACCCCGTATGCAGCCTCTAAATCACACCACTATCTGCACCGGCTGATACATTTTATTTCTATATTCGTTGATCCACGGCCGCTTCCCGCGATATACCTGTGCAGTTTTATTGATCTGTCATTTTTGCATGGTACATACCACACAGCATTCATCTATTGACGTACACTTATCTGTGGATTACTTTACCTTTCCTCTCGCAGAACTGAACACCTGTATAATGGATGTAACCACACGGTCAATATTGATTAGTCTTCCACTTCCGCTTTGACATTTCATACCAACCCTACATAAAGTTAACAACTTGCCGCACGCTCACCTGTTTTACTCCGGCCGTTCCCTGCCACCATCACTCTGGTAGTATCCCTCCCAAGAAATACGCAATTGTTTGCAACATATATGATTCCTCCAGTATACAGCCACCACTTTATATACTACCATCTTTGCAGACTGAAATATTTCCATGTTAATACTTCTTGACATACCTGTCGTAAAGTGAATACTTCACCGAACGCTTCGACGAGATTTCTATCCATATGCCTCTCATATTCTGCAGCGCACCAAAAACATTTCCTTTCAATATGTTTGAACTTCCACTAGTGGTAATTATTTCATATACCACTTATGCATGTACTCCAGACCAACTGACACCATTCGACCTTGACCTTCAAATTTGCCGGGCATTACTACAGTTTTAGTTCACTGTAACACTCTCTCTGATACTCTGCATGCACTTGTTGTACCCTTTTGTGAATTGTCATTCCGGCATCACTATAATCATCTGATCATGCATTCTAGCATGCTTCGGGCGCATCCGAAATATACAATTATTATTACTATGTTCTTATCTCTTTTTTTCCTTTTCCGGGCTTCATCGAGGTTGCCGTTATTCGTCAAGTACGTCGATACTCTGTCCAGGACAATGGGTTGAAGGTCAGGGCTGTGGTAGCGATTGTATTTGACGTCGACGTGCATGCTAGGTGCGATTATGGTGGGTATGGGGTGGTTGAAACTTAGAGCGGGGGGTGGGAAAGCGTATGTGGAGAGTCCAGTGCGCTGTCACCCCAGTCAGTCTCGAGCGTGAAGACCAAAGCTTGTCGAGCGAACAAGGGCGATGTGGGGTTTCCCCTTTCGCAGGATCAGGTCTGAGCTGATGGGATACTTTCCCGTAGATGAAGGTTGCCCAGTTCCTTCACAGCCCGATGTCAGTGGTATTTGGAGACCTTTGATTTTCCAGATGTTGCATTCGTGTTATATTACCGAAACTGACCCCGTATGCAGCCTCTAAATCACACCACTATCTGCACCGGCTGATACATTTTATTTCTATATTCGTTGATCCACGGCCGCTTCCCGCGATATACCTGTGCAGTTTTATTGATCTGTCATTTTTGCATGGTACATACCACACAGCATTCATCTATTGACGTACACTTATCTGTGGATTACTTTACCTTTCCTCTCGCAGAACTGAACACCTGTATAATGGATGTAACCACACGGTCAATATTGATTAGTCTTCCACTTCCGCTTTGACATTTCATACCAACCCTACATAAAGTTAACAACTTGCCGCACGCTCACCTGTTTTACTCCGGCCGTTCCCTGCCACCATCACTCTGGTAGTATCCCTCCCAAGAAATACGCAATTGTTTGCAACATATATGATTCCTCCAGTATACAGCCACCACTTTATATACTACCATCTTTGCAGACTGAAATATTTCCATGTTAATACTTCTTGACATACCTGTCGTAAAGTGAATACTTCACCGAACGCTTCGACGAGATTTCTATCCATATGCCTCTCATATTCTGCAGCGCACCAAAAACATTTCCTTTCAATATGTTTGAACTTCCACTAGTGGTAATTATTTCATATACCACTTATGCATGTACTCCAGACCAACTGACACCATTCGACCTTGACCTTCAAATTTGCCGGGCATTACTACAGTTTTAGTTCACTGTAACACTCTCTCTGATACTCTGCATGCACTTGTTGTACCCTTTTGTGAATTGTCATTCCGGCATCACTATAATCATCTGATCATGCATTCTAGCATGCTTCGGGCGCATCCGAAATATACAATTATTATTACTATGTTCTTATCTCTTTTTTTCCTTTTCCGGGCTTCATCGAGGTTGCCGTTATTCGTCAAGTACGTCGATACTCTGTCCAGGACAATGGGTTGAAGGTCAGGGCTGTGGTAGCGATTGTATTTGACGTCGACGTGCATGCTAGGTGCGATTATGGTGGGTATGGGGTGGTTGAAACTTAGAGCGGGGGGTGGGAAAGCGTATGTGGAGAGTCCAGTGCGCTGTCACCCCAGTCAGTCTCGAGCGTGAAGACCAAAGCTTGTCGAGCGAACAAGGGCGATGTGGGGTTTCCCCTTTCGCAGGATCAGGTCTGAGCTGATGGGATACTTTCCCGTAGATGAAGGTTGCCCAGTTCCTTCACAGCCCGATGTCAGTGGTATTTGGAGACCTTTGATTTTCCAGATGTTGCATTCGTGTTATATTACCGAAACTGACCCCGTATGCAGCCTCTAAATCACACCACTATCTGCACCGGCTGATACATTTTATTTCTATATTCGTTGATCCACGGCCGCTTCCCGCGATATACCTGTGCAGTTTTATTGATCTGTCATTTTTGCATGGTACATACCACACAGCATTCATCTATTGACGTACACTTATCTGTGGATTACTTTACCTTTCCTCTCGCAGAACTGAACACCTGTATAATGGATGTAACCACACGGTCAATATTGATTAGTCTTCCACTTCCGCTTTGACATTTCATACCAACCCTACATAAAGTTAACAACTTGCCGCACGCTCACCTGTTTTACTCCGGCCGTTCCCTGCCACCATCACTCTGGTAGTATCCCTCCCAAGAAATACGCAATTGTTTGCAACATATATGATTCCTCCAGTATACAGCCACCACTTTATATACTACCATCTTTGCAGACTGAAATATTTCCATGTTAATACTTCTTGACATACCTGTCGTAAAGTGAATACTTCACCGAACGCTTCGACGAGATTTCTATCCATATGCCTCTCATATTCTGCAGCGCACCAAAAACATTTCCTTTCAATATGTTTGAACTTCCACTAGTGGTAATTATTTCATATACCACTTATGCATGTACTCCAGACCAACTGACACCATTCGACCTTGACCTTCAAATTTGCCGGGCATTACTACAGTTTTAGTTCACTGTAACACTCTCTCTGATACTCTGCATGCACTTGTTGTACCCTTTTGTGAATTGTCATTCCGGCATCACTATAATCATCTGATCATGCATTCTAGCATGCTTCGGGCGCATCCGAAATATACAATTATTATTACTATGTTCTTATCTCTTTTTTTCCTTTTCCGGGCTTCATCGAGGTTGCCGTTATTCGTCAAGTACGTCGATACTCTGTCCAGGACAATGGGTTGAAGGTCAGGGCTGTGGTAGCGATTGTATTTGACGTCGACGTGCATGCTAGGTGCGATTATGGTGGGTATGGGGTGGTTGAAACTTAGAGCGGGGGGTGGGAAAGCGTATGTGGAGAGTCCAGTGCGCTGTCACCCCAGTCAGTCTCGAGCGTGAAGACCAAAGCTTGTCGAGCGAACAAGGGCGATGTGGGGTTTCCCCTTTCGCAGGATCAGGTCTGAGCTGATGGGATACTTTCCCGTAGATGAAGGTTGCCCAGTTCCTTCACAGCCCGATGTCAGTGGTATTTGGAGACCTTTGATTTTCCAGATGTTGCATTCGTGTTATATTACCGAAACTGACCCCGTATGCAGCCTCTAAATCACACCACTATCTGCACCGGCTGATACATTTTATTTCTATATTCGTTGATCCACGGCCGCTTCCCGCGATATACCTGTGCAGTTTTATTGATCTGTCATTTTTGCATGGTACATACCACACAGCATTCATCTATTGACGTACACTTATCTGTGGATTACTTTACCTTTCCTCTCGCAGAACTGAACACCTGTATAATGGATGTAACCACACGGTCAATATTGATTAGTCTTCCACTTCCGCTTTGACATTTCATACCAACCCTACATAAAGTTAACAACTTGCCGCACGCTCACCTGTTTTACTCCGGCCGTTCCCTGCCACCATCACTCTGGTAGTATCCCTCCCAAGAAATACGCAATTGTTTGCAACATATATGATTCCTCCAGTATACAGCCACCACTTTATATACTACCATCTTTGCAGACTGAAATATTTCCATGTTAATACTTCTTGACATACCTGTCGTAAAGTGAATACTTCACCGAACGCTTCGACGAGATTTCTATCCATATGCCTCTCATATTCTGCAGCGCACCAAAAACATTTCCTTTCAATATGTTTGAACTTCCACTAGTGGTAATTATTTCATATACCACTTATGCATGTACTCCAGACCAACTGACACCATTCGACCTTGACCTTCAAATTTGCCGGGCATTACTACAGTTTTAGTTCACTGTAACACTCTCTCTGATACTCTGCATGCACTTGTTGTACCCTTTTGTGAATTGTCATTCCGGCATCACTATAATCATCTGATCAGGCATTCTAGCATGCTTCGGGCGCATCCGAAATATACAATTATTATTACTATGTTCTTATCTCTTTTTTTCCTTTTCCGGGCTTCATCGAGGTTGCCGTTATTCGTCAAGTACGTCGATACTCTGTCCAGGACAATGGGTTGAAGGTCAGGGCTGTGGTAGCGATTGTATTTGACGTCGACGTGCATGCTAGGTGCGATTATGGTGGGTATGGGGTGGTTGAAACTTAGAGCGGGGGGTGGGAAAGCGTATGTGGAGAGTCCAGTGCGCTGTCACCCCAGTCAGTCTCGAGCGTGAAGACCAAAGCTTGTCGAGCGAACAAGGGCGATGTGGGGTTTCCCCTTTCGCAGGATCAGGTCTGAGCTGATGGGATACTTTCCCGTAGATGAAGGTTGCCCAGTTCCTTCACAGCCCGATGTCAGTGGTATTTGGAGACCTTTGATTTTCCAGATGTTGCATTCGTGTTATATTACCGAAACTGACCCCGTATGCAGCCTCTAAATCACACCACTATCTGCACCGGCTGATACATTTTATTTCTATATTCGTTGATCCACGGCCGCTTCCCGCGATATACCTGTGCAGTTTTATTGATCTGTCATTTTTGCATGGTACATACCACACAGCATTCATCTATTGACGTACACTTATCTGTGGATTACTTTACCTTTCCTCTCGCAGAACTGAACACCTGTATAATGGATGTAACCACACGGTCAATATTGATTAGTCTTCCACTTCCGCTTTGACATTTCATACCAACCCTACATAAAGTTAACAACTTGCCGCACGCTCACCTGTTTTACTCCGGCCGTTCCCTGCCACCATCACTCTGGTAGTATCCCTCCCAAGAAATACGCAATTGTTTGCAACATATATGATTCCTCCAGTATACAGCCACCACTTTATATACTACCATCTTTGCAGACTGAAATATTTCCATGTTAATACTTCTTGACATACCTGTCGTAAAGTGAATACTTCACCGAACGCTTCGACGAGATTTCTATCCATATGCCTCTCATATTCTGCAGCGCACCAAAAACATTTCCTTTCAATATGTTTGAACTTCCACTAGTGGTAATTATTTCATATACCACTTATGCATGTACTCCAGACCAACTGACACCATTCGACCTTGACCTTCAAATTTGCCGGGCATTACTACAGTTTTAGTTCACTGTAACACTCTCTCTGATACTCTGCATGCACTTGTTGTACCCTTTTGTGAATTGTCATTCCGGCATCACTATAATCATCTGATCATGCATTCTAGCATGCTTCGGGCGCATCCGAAATATACAATTATTATTACTATGTTCTTATCTCTTTTTTTCCTTTTCCGGGCTTCATCGAGGTTGCCGTTATTCGTCAAGTACGTCGATACTCTGTCCAGGACAATGGGTTGAAGGTCAGGGCTGTGGTAGCGATTGTATTTGACGTCGACGTGCATGCTAGGTGCGATTATGGTGGGTATGGGGTGGTTGAAACTTAGAGCGGGGGGTGGGAAAGCGTATGTGGAGAGTCCAGTGCGCTGTCACCCCAGTCAGTCTCGAGCGTGAAGACCAAAGCTTGTCGAGCGAACAAGGGCGATGTGGGGTTTCCCCTTTCGCAGGATCAGGTCTGAGCTGATGGGATACTTTCCCGTAGATGAAGGTTGCCCAGTTCCTTCACAGCCCGATGTCAGTGGTATTTGGAGACCTTTGATTTTCCAGATGTTGCATTCGTGTTATATTACCGAAACTGACCCCGTATGCAGCCTCTAAATCACACCACTATCTGCACCGGCTGATACATTTTATTTCTATATTCGTTGATCCACGGCCGCTTCCCGCGATATACCTGTGCAGTTTTATTGATCTGTCATTTTTGCATGGTACATACCACACAGCATTCATCTATTGACGTACACTTATCTGTGGATTACTTTACCTTTCCTCTCGCAGAACTGAACACCTGTATAATGGATGTAACCACACGGTCAATATTGATTAGTCTTCCACTTCCGCTTTGACATTTCATACCAACCCTACATAAAGTTAACAACTTGCCGCACGCTCACCTGTTTTACTCCGGCCGTTCCCTGCCACCATCACTCTGGTAGTATCCCTCCCAAGAAATACGCAATTGTTTGCAACATATATGATTCCTCCAGTATACAGCCACCACTTTATATACTACCATCTTTGCAGACTGAAATATTTCCATGTTAATACTTCTTGACATACCTGTCGTAAAGTGAATACTTCACCGAACGCTTCGACGAGATTTCTATCCATATGCCTCTCATATTCTGCAGCGCACCAAAAACATTTCCTTTCAATATGTTTGAACTTCCACTAGTGGTAATTATTTCATATACCACTTATGCATGTACTCCAGACCAACTGACACCATTCGACCTTGACCTTCAAATTTGCCGGGCATTACTACAGTTTTAGTTCACTGTAACACTCTCTCTGATACTCTGCATGCACTTGTTGTACCCTTTTGTGAATTGTCATTCCGGCATCACTATAATCATCTGATCATGCATTCTAGCATGCTTCGGGCGCATCCGAAATATACAATTATTATTACTATGTTCTTATCTCTTTTTTTCCTTTTCCGGGCTTCATCGAGGTTGCCGTTATTCGTCAAGTACGTCGATACTCTGTCCAGGACAATGGGTTGAAGGTCAGGGCTGTGGTAGCGATTGTATTTGACGTCGACGTGCATGCTAGGTGCGATTATGGTGGGTATGGGGTGGTTGAAACTTAGAGCGGGGGGTGGGAAAGCGTATGTGGAGAGTCCAGTGCGCTGTCACCCCAGTCAGTCTCGAGCGTGAAGACCAAAGCTTGTCGAGCGAACAAGGGCGATGTGGGGTTTCCCCTTTCGCAGGATCAGGTCTGAGCTGATGGGATACTTTCCCGTAGATGAAGGTTGCCCAGTTCCTTCACAGCCCGATGTCAGTGGTATTTGGAGACCTTTGATTTTCCAGATGTTGCATTCGTGTTATATTACCGAAACTGACCCCGTATGCAGCCTCTAAATCACACCACTATCTGCACCGGCTGATACATTTTATTTCTATATTCGTTGATCCACGGCCGCTTCCCGCGATATACCTGTGCAGTTTTATTGATCTGTCATTTTTGCATGGTACATACCACACAGCATTCATCTATTGACGTACACTTATCTGTGGATTACTTTACCTTTCCTCTCGCAGAACTGAACACCTGTATAATGGATGTAACCACACGGTCAATATTGATTAGTCTTCCACTTCCGCTTTGACATTTCATACCAACCCTACATAAAGTTAACAACTTGCCGCACGCTCACCTGTTTTACTCCGGCCGTTCCCTGCCACCATCACTCTGGTAGTATCCCTCCCAAGAAATACGCAATTGTTTGCAACATATATGATTCCTCCAGTATACAGCCACCACTTTATATACTACCATCTTTGCAGACTGAAATATTTCCATGTTAATACTTCTTGACATACCTGTCGTAAAGTGAATACTTCACCGAACGCTTCGACGAGATTTCTATCCATATGCCTCTCATATTCTGCAGCGCACCAAAAACATTTCCTTTCAATATGTTTGAACTTCCACTAGTGGTAATTATTTCATATACCACTTATGCATGTACTCCAGACCAACTGACACCATTCGACCTTGACCTTCAAATTTGCCGGGCATTACTACAGTTTTAGTTCACTGTAACACTCTCTCTGATACTCTGCATGCACTTGTTGTACCCTTTTGTGAATTGTCATTCCGGCATCACTATAATCATCTGATCAGGCATTCTAGCATGCTTCGGGCGCATCCGAAATATACAATTATTATTACTATGTTCTTATCTCTTTTTTTCCTTTTCCGGGCTTCATCGAGGTTGCCGTTATTCGTCAAGTACGTCGATACTCTGTCCAGGACAATGGGTTGAAGGTCAGGGCTGTGGTAGTGATTGTATTTGACGTCGACGTGCATGCTAGGTGCGATTATGGTGGGTATGGGGTGGTTGAAACTTAGAGCGGGGGGTGGGAAAGCGTATGTGGAGAGTCCAGTGCGCTGTCACCCCAGTCAGTCTCGAGCGTGAAGACCAAAGCTTGTCGAGCGAACAAGGGCGATGTGGGGTTTCCCCTTTCGCAGGATCAGGTCTGAGCTGATGGGATACTTTCCCGTAGATGAAGGTTGCCCAGTTCCTTCACAGCCCGATGTCAGTGGTATTTGGAGACCTTTGATTTTCCAGATGTTGCATTCGTGTTATATTACCGAAACTGACCCCGTATGCAGCCTCTAAATCACACCACTATCTGCACCGGCTGATACATTTTATTTCTATATTCGTTGATCCACGGCCGCTTCCCGCGATATACCTGTGCAGTTTTATTGATCTGTCATTTTTGCATGGTACATACCACACAGCATTCATCTATTGACGTACACTTATCTGTGGATTACTTTACCTTTCCTCTCGCAGAACTGAACACCTGTATAATGGATGTAACCACACGGTCAATATTGATTAGTATTCCACTTCCGCTTTGACATTTCATACCAACCCTACATAAAGTTAACAACTTGCCGCACGCTCACCTGTTTTACTCCGGCCGTTCCCTGCCACCATCACTCTGGTAGTATCCCTCCCAAGAAATACGCAATTGTTTGCAACATATATGATTCCTCCAGTATACAGCCACCACTTTATATACTACCATCTTTGCAGACTGAAATATTTCCATGTTAATACTTCTTGACATACCTGTCGTAAAGTGAATACTTCACCGAACGCTTCGACGAGATTTCTATCCATATGCCTCTCATATTCTGCAGCGCACCAAAAACATTTCCTTTCAATATGTTTGAACTTCCACTAGTGGTAATTATTTCATATACCACTTATGCATGTACTCCAGACCAACTGACACCATTCGACCTTGACCTTCAAATTTGCCGGGCATTACTACAGTTTTAGTTCACTGTAACACTCTCTCTGATACTCTGCATGCACTTGTTGTACCCTTTTGTGAATTGTCATTCCGGCATCACTATAATCATCTGATCATGCATTCTAGCATGCTTCGGGCGCATCCGAAATATACAATTATTATTACTATGTTCTTATCTCTTTTTTTCCTTTTCCGGGCTTCATCGAGGTTGCCGTTATTCGTCAAGTACGTCGATACTCTGTCCAGGACAATGGGTTGAAGGTCAGGGCTGTGGTAGCGATTGTATTTGACGTCGACGTGCATGCTAGGTGCGATTATGGTGGGTATGGGGTGGTTGAAACTTAGAGCGGGGGGTGGGAAAGCGTATGTGGAGAGTCCAGTGCGCTGTCACCCCAGTCAGTCTCGAGCGTGAAGACCAAAGCTTGTCGAGCGAACAAGGGCGATGTGGGGTTTCCCCTTTCGCAGGATCAGGTCTGAGCTGATGGGATACTTTCCCGTAGATGAAGGTTGCCCAGTTCCTTCACAGCCCGATGCAGTGGTATTTGGAGATCGAATCGATCCCACGAGGTCTTTTTCGTTTCCACTGTTCTCTTTTTTCAGTTTTATTATTAATATTATTATTATTACTATTATTTTTTTGTTTCCTAACAGAGGGGTGGTTGAGCCCATATAGGAACTTTCCATAGCCCCTCCGCCCGATCGTAATTTTATGGGTATTTGTCTCTTTTCGCAACTGCTGGGGGTGGTCTGTTTTCCCCACGTTCCAACGACGCAATGGTATGGGTGCCGTTGACATCAGGGGTTTCGCTAGCATGGGCTGGGAAAATGCAGGATGGGATTATGCAACACACGGAGTAGGACAACGAACGTTGTAAAGCACCAGCTAGCATACGTGTGTCAGTCTCATACAGCGCCAGGCCATGCCTAAGACCATCGGAGTCCATTCCGGGCCAGCTGGTGCAGATGAGTTTAGCTCTGCTGATGGGAAATGGTGTGGTGCATAAGAGAGAATATGATAGTAGTTGGTGGATGGTAGATACAGAGGTGAGACGAGAGGAAAAGCCACCAGGTAAGTACTAGCAGGTGGGCTTCTGGGATAATAGATTCTGGAATGAGGTGATTAAGAAAGGCGAATTGAGGCCGGGCATAAAACCCAGGTGAGTGGTGGTAGCCAAGATGAACGGGAGAGGAGTGAAAGGATCGAGTAAAGTGGTAGACGGCGGAACTCAGTGTCCTAGGGTCCGAAGCCACGTACTTATTTGCTGTGGAGACATCTAAGACTAAGAAACTTAGACTGGTTGGCAATAGAACAGGAACACTGTCTAAAATTAGGAGAACCGGCAAGCATTAAACTAGGTATAGTTATAAAAGTCAGCAAACTGTGGCTACAGTAGTATAGATTGTAAGCAATATAACGTAAAAGAGAATAGTTGCCCTGGCGTTTGTCATCGGGTGAGAAATGAAAGTTCTAGTGCAGTAATCCCAGTAATCAAACCCGTTTTCGTAGGCCACCTCTTCGGTGACGGTCAGGCCGGTAAGAAGGATCACATTAGGAACAGTCAAGAACTGATCCAGCGAGCCTCTGAACTGGGAAATTGAGAGACTCTCGCGGATGTTTAGCGGGAGTTTATTCCATAACTTTGAGTATTTTATAAGGAAAAAGTTAGATCTTAACGCTAGTTTTGAACTAGGAATAGAGAGCTGCAATGACCGATGGCGTAGAGCATAATTCATGGAGGGAGTGAGACGAATGGGTTCGGTACACGAAAAGGCCGTACGGTGGTACAGCTTAAACAGGAAGCACAAATTGAGCTTCATGCGACGCAACCATAGAGGGTCAAGATTGAGTAGGATGCATCGATCCTTGTAACACAGACCGGAGGAAAAGCCTACTAATTGTTTGGTGAATTGGCGTTGCACGGACTCCAGAGAAATGCGGTCGGATTTCGTCATGTTGGTAAAGATAATGGGACAGTATTCAAGGAGAGGCCTGGCGTGAGACTTGTAAGTGAGCAGTTTGCAATCATTTAGCCGAAGAGTTCTGGAGATGAGACCAGTGGTTCTTCTGGTCTTTGCAATCTGGAGTGGAACATACTCAGAAAACCTAAAGCTACAAGAATAATGGAGACCAAGGTCTCGAACTAAAGGGCTGTACGAAATGGGTAGGTCGTGGATAAGCAGGGTTCCGGGGGTCACTTGACATCTGAATGTTGTGTAGCAGCTCTTCGAGGTCGAAATGTCCATATTCCATGAATTGCACCAATCCCCGAGTCGCTTTAGGTCACTAGAGATATCATCCAGCATGATGTTGAGGTTTTGACGAGGAAACTCATATACAATCTTAACGTCATCAGCGAAAAGGAATGGGGTACCATGGTGCAAGATGGGAAATATGTCGTTTATGTAGATGAGAAATAGTAAAGGACCGAGTACACTGCCTTGTATAACTCCACTGGTGACTGGAGCAGGTTGTGAGAAACACCCATCAATGGAAACCACTTGTGAACGGTCCGATAAATAAGATGTTAACCAAGATAAAAGCGAACCGGAAAAGCCATGAGCTTTGAGTTTGGTTAGTAACAAAGCGTGAGGGACGCGGTCGAAAGCCTTTGTCATATAAAGGTATATGATGATGATAGATTTAGCGTTGTCGGCGGCCGCCGTTATGAGGTTAAAAAAGTCGTACTGACAGGTGGTGCATGAACGTGATTTTGGGAAGCCATGCTGCCCACTAAGGATGATGTTATGGGACAATAGGAAGTCGGACATCCGCTGTTTGATGAGGCGTTCCATCAACCTAGAAGCAATTGGAGTGTGGTTGATAGAGCGGTAATTTGAGGGGTCATGTATTGGTCCCTTCTTATGGATTGGGATGATGACCGCAGTCCTCCACTGTGAGGGAAATATGCCAAACTTGATGGATAGATTGTAGACCTTCAATAGTAAGGCTGCGATATCAGTTCCTCCAAGACGTAGAAGTGTCGGCGGAACACCATCATGGCCAAGGTGTGAGGACTTCCGGACACGGTTAATCTGGTTGGTCACCTCTTTTAAAGTAAATTCTAAATCAGACAGTGAGTGCTCGGTGACAGGGTCTATGCATGGGGATAAAGTAAGGGGGTTCGTAGTCATGTATGCAGCAAAGTAGGAGTTAAGTGCCTCAGCTATCGCTAGAGGTGAGGTAATGCGGTCGTTATTTTCTAAGATTAGAGAGGGGATACTTACTGGTTTGCTGTGATTTCTATTCTTCATTAGGTATGCCAACTTTGGGGAAGTATCATGGCATTGCAAGGCAGATACTTCTTGTTTTTTGAGCATATAATCAGTCTTCATTCTGATTGCTACCGAGAGACGTTGGAGCTGCAAGAATGACGATAAGTCATTATTGGTTTGATACACCTTCTGGAGCTTCAGATACTTGTTTTGCATTCGGCTCAGGATTGAACTACGGACTCGGTTTGATGTGATACGAGTAGTAGTGATTTTGGACAGCAAGTATGATAGGTTAGAATATAGTAAATTAGCAGCCAGCTGAGGGTCGCTTTGCAGGAAAAAGTCGTCCCAGTCTAGCGATCGAAGCGTGCAGATAAGATTGACCCAGTTGACTGCTGACGAGTAATGATTGGGTGGGTGGGATTTGTCAAAAGATTGCGGAACCACGAAGGTGCAGGACACCATTCTGTGGTCGCTTCCTGGAAAGAGGTCGAGCGTACTGGCTGAAACATCCGATAAACCAATAGTAAACAACAAATCAAGGATGTTGTTACCTCTGGTTGGGACTGTTACGTGTTGGATCCAGCGCCCAACGCGGATGCATGACATAAAATCTAGTAAGTTGTTTGGGGCGGATAGAGTGTTCCAACAAATGCTCGGTGCATTGAAGTTCCCCGCTATGAGTTTGGAGGAACAGGGCAGCAATGAAAGATAGTTGAAAGTTAATCTTGGTAAGATCCATAGCGTTGGAATCAGGTGGCCTATAGATGCGACCAATATGAAGATAGGAATTAAGTAAGGGAATTGTTAACCACAGTGAATCCTGAATGGCGTCCAGAGTTGTGTGTGACAGTGGAATGGCCAGCAGAGTGTTTTTGACATAAATTAGACAGCCTCCCCCACGACAAGGCCTATTCCTTCGGAACATCTGGTAGCCAAATAGACAGACTCGATCTGACGGGACGGAATCCGTTAGCCATGTTTCAGTTACAATGATAATATCAAAGTCAGAGGGCTCAGCGATGCTGCGGATGGCTTTAGTTTTGTGCAGTAATGAACGGGCATTTACAAGTATGACTGAGAGAGATGATACAGGCCTCGGTAGTGGTGGATATGGTGGGGGGTTCTGTAGTGGTGATGAGGGTGGTAATTCCAGTGAAGAATAGGGCAAGGATGGGGGGAGGACCTCAGTTGTTCCACGGATTGGATGAGTTGAAGCCTGGAGGGGGATAGTGTGAGGGGAGAGGGATGGGGAGGTGCTGTTTGGGAGAGTAGTTTGAATGCGGGGAATATTCTCGAAGGGGGCCGGCAGGAAAAAAGCGGCCAAGGATGGATGGCAGTACTGGGCCAAGAGACGAGGGTGGGTCTTGTGGGAGAGGGGAGCTAGGTGAAACAAGGAAATGGTTCCCAGGGAGTGACTGGGTAGCGGTAGAGGTATAGAGTAGTTGGTGTGGCGGATAGTAATGTAGTGGAGCGGTGAATGGGGGGATAAGGTGGGTACAAGTAGGGTGGAAATGAAAAGGCAGTTAGCCGAGATGGAAAACTAGGATTCACAGCCGCACAAGGGGCTGGTAAAATTTCACGCGACTGAGTCATTACCTTATGGTTTGCATGTGCGTTACGTTGATGGGCCTTGTTCTTTTGGTGACGAGGTGTTAACTTCTGTGGGTCAATCTGCACTGACGGGCTAATTAGCGGTGGTGGCCTAGGTGGTAACCAGACACATTCTGGTTGCAAATGGGTGGGTGCAGATGGTGGGCTTAGGGGCCTGGTTGAGTTATCAAAAATGCCAGAGGTAACAGGATGCATGGGTGTAGACGGACGTGGGTTGATGGTGCAGTGATTTTTAGGTATGGTTAAATAACCCGACATGGAGCTAGTAGAAGGAATAAGGTCATCTAGACTTGTGGAGTACATGAGCTCGCGGGTGGATGAGTTGGAGGAACCTTCATCAGTTTTGTGGACGTTGGGGCGCTTGTTCCAGTCTGGAGATTTGCTTGGGTTATTCTGGATATTGGGGCATTTGCCAGGTGGCTCATTGGGTGAGGAAATTGGCGTACTGTCTAAATCTACGGTTGCATTGTAATCTGCAATAGATGGCAACATCGGGTGATGGCCAGTGATAGATGCCCCGGAGTTTTGGGGTGGATTGTTGGTTGCACTAACACCGGGGTTACTGTTCCGGGCGTGACTCTTGTGCACCTCTCTTTGCAGTGGGGTCTTGTCAGGAAATATCTTGGCGCACTTGAAGCCGGTTTTGGCTACGACTAACGCTTGCCGGCTGATAAAAATCTTGGCGACAACTTCATTTGTAAACTGGAACAGCAGTGGACAGGTGGTGCGTAGGGAGGTTTTGCGGAGTCTAATACAGTGGCACAGTTGTGAGTCAAGGTTGCAAGCGCTTAAGATCATATTTTTAGCAGCTGAGAGAGGTATTCGGTCTGGAATGTTAAACACAACCGCATTGTTTGCCTTTTTTATCCGTCTGGAGATTTCCGAGGCAATTGTGTCCACAAACTTCGTGGCCAGTAGTAGATTGGTTGGGGTATGGTGTGCGGCTGGATCAAGCAAGAATGCTATAGGCATCAGTTGACCGATAATTTGATTAGCGGAGTCAATGCGAGAGGAAAGACTGCTCAGATTTTTGCTCATTTCCGTAGTTTGTCTATTAGCATGTCCAAGTATATCTACCAGAGAGACTGAGCAGTTATTCAGTGAGTTTTGCAGTTTAGCAGTCTTGCGACGGCGGTTGCTGGCAGTGATTTTGGGTCGGTTGGGAGGAGATGTAGGCATATCTATGGTGGTAAGGATGTGGATGGCCAATCGGATGAGATGTGGCAATATGCGGGGGTAAGAGAGCTATACGGAAGCAAAGGATTAAGTGTAGAGTATGGCCAATATATGTGAGCCTTAGGTGGGGAAGAAAGTATTAGCCACGGGGGGTCAATATCAGTGGAACTAATTAGGTATCAGTTGTTCAGCTAAAAACTGCAAGCAGTTTCTGCGGATGGTGCTGTTTGAAAGTTTCCGGATGTATTACGCAAGTCAAGACGGCTTTAGTCTCTTTACTAAGGTGATTCCCTGAGTGGTGTCTTAGAGTCTGCTAGTGTGGTTTCACTGAGACTGATGTTTCACTTAGCTCCGACCCTAAGAGCAGTTCAATGATCACTTTTGTGTGTATCTTTTACCACCGGGTGGTCCCAGGGACTAATGTTCAGAAAAAATCGCTTGATTTTTTCTGGGTCGGACAACAGACCTTAGAGCTATAGTATTAGGGATTATCCTAGATAGCTTAATAAAAACTATACCGATAACAGCGAGAAAGCTACGCGGTGTAACGCAGACTACCCGGCTCATTACGTAAACAACATTACCACTCCTTTTAACACTTTATTGGCCAACAGACTTACTAGAATTCACGAGTCGACTAAAACTGATCAATGGCATCATGTAAAATCCGCCAGTAACCCGGCCGACTTCTGCCCAAGGGGCCTGAAAACACTAGAGATGTTACGGATGTGGACAATGGGACCGGATTTCCTAACGGCAACTAAATAGATGTGGCCAACGCTATTATTACCCAAGGCTGATGATGGTGATATCGAGACTAAAAGACTGATACTGGCCATAAACTTCACGGGAAGCATAAGCCTGATAGAGAAACTGTGCCAATTCCCCAACTGGACAAAAATGTCAAGAGCCGCGGTCTGGTGGACACGGTACAAAGTACTCTTATTGATTGTGAAAGGCGCAAGACCACAAAACACATTGAACGCGGGAACGATTCTACCGGGTGAGCTGAATCAAGCCGAACTGGACGTTCTACACCTACTGCAACCAGACGCTTTTCCGTCCGAGGCCCGCAAGCTAGCCAAGACAGATGATAACACCGAAGGAAGCAGGCCGTTACACAGTAGAATCCGAGCACAAACCCCCATGCGAATCAACGGACTATCGAGAGTTGGAGGGCGGCTGACGAATTCAAGCCTAGAGTACAAAGCAAACCACCCCATAATAATCCCCGGTGACCACCACATAACGAGATGCCTGATAGATCAAGTACATCGGGAAGAGGGACATGCAGGCCTCAATCACTTACTGAAAAATATGCGTCGACGACTGTGGGTGACAAAGGGACCAGTGACGGCCAAAGGAGTCATAGGTAACTGCATTACTTGTCGTCGCCGGAGAGCGGTAGCAGGCCAACAAATGATGGCCCCCCTTCCAGCCGTAAGAGTCCAACCGGGATGGTGCCCGGTCGTGGAAATCGGCGTCGACTGCTTTGGACCGATACTCGTACGACATCAGAGGAGCACCCAAAAGAGGTACGGCTGCCTGATAACATGTTTATAATCCAGAGCAGTCCACCTTGAAGTAGTGCATAACATGACAACCGATTCATTCCTAATGGCCCTTCAAAGGTTCATCGCTAGGCGGGGCGTCCCCAAGAATATATACCCCGACGATGGCTCGAACTTCGTTGCGGCTCATAAGGAGTTAGAGAAATGGTGGAGCCGCTTGGACACTGCCAAAATACAAAACCAGACCGTAGCAAAGGAGATAGAATGGCACTTCAATCCACCTTATGCCAGTCATTGTGGCGGCGTTTGGTAAAGGCTGATACGATCGACTAGGAAAATACTCACAGCCCTGACCTCACAACAAACCCTCGATGATGAGAAGCTGATCCATATCACCACCAGGTTCAACCCTTCCTGTCGAATATTCCTAGTCTCCCATTTCCTCCTTCCATGGACTACCTCAGTGCAGTCCGCAACCTTGGCATAAGCTTCAACTTCCACCCCGCCCCCGGACCGCTCCCGTTTTTTCGTCCTTATCCCTCACTCAACCACAATCCGCATATAGCATCAATCCCCGGGCTAATGCACCAAATGTCCATAAGTCCTTACCACCTCTACCCCCCTCTAGCTCCTTCCGCGCCTCATTTACCCCCTCCAGGATTCGGCCGTTTCCATTAGAACCCCCTTACCGCTCTTCAAATTACGCCGAGCTCAAAAGCCCAGCAGAGCATTTAGTCACAAGCACAAACTCTTCATCTGAAATGCGGTTAAAATGGGCCGATCTTCGACTGCCCATCGTAAGCCACGCCTTATTTGACAATCCTTCATCACCTAATCACAATGAAATTACGGCTCTATCTACTGAGAACCTAACCAAAAACACCTTGTTGCTCTTACTAATTAACGCCTGCTCTTTCCTCTTAAATTTGCCCCTGCTTAGAGAGCCTGCTTTAGACCTACGCCCTGATATCTTACCAGTTACCGAGACATGGCTGACGGATCGCACCCCATTAAACCACGTATCCATACACGGCTATCAGGCCACTGCCAACAGTAGATCTGACCAAAGAGGAGGCGGCTGCATCATTTACACCAGACACATATTCACGGCGAGTAGGTTACATCATCCTATTCCAGACAACATTCCAGTCTCGGTCTGGCTCACTATCAAAGAAGATCAACAACTACTTCTCGTTGGATGTCTCTACCGTCCTCCAAACCAGGGCAGGCACGAGTTGACAACAATAATAGACGCATCCAACTATGTCTCTAACCTCCCGCAACCGCTAAAATTCTAGCTGGTGATTTCAACGTGCCTGGAATATGCTGGCATTCTATGACATCACCCTAAAAACTCCATGATTTCCTTTCGTTTATCCATGTGGGTAATTGGGTACAGCATGTTTTATCCCCACTCGAGGGAGAAATACATTAGACCTTATCTTCACTATTGGTACCAAGAATTTAGATACCCAAATCTTAAGTCGCTTCACCGGTAGTGACCATAAGATGGCATCCTGTGTTTTTACTGCACCCTGGATTCACACTGATAAGTCAGCAGAAACACACCCTCCGATCACCAATAAGCAATACCATAAAGCTTGCTGGAATAGACTACCCTCTTTTATCCGTTCCCTAAACTGGGACGAATCGTTTTTATCTAATGACCTAGAGATAGCAGCTGCCCAACTGTATACTAATCTTCATTACTGCCTCGACAAAATCAATCCAGCCTCGGGGCCTATCATACGCAGACAGTGGAACTCTCTAGATCGTCTTAACGGTAACCTAGCCAAACTCCAACGAAGATTCACTAAGACGAGGGACTTCTCGTCGTATCTTCAAATAATGCGTATATCCCGTGCGATTAAATTGAGCTTGGATTCTCCTAAGAAGAAACAGGAACTAGATGCCTTTAGCCACCCAAACAAGGTGGAAGCACTGGCCAGGCTAATGAAGGTCAGAAACAAGCAGCCTAATCATGACATCCCATATTTGAACTATAACAATAATTGCTTGCATGATCCTCTTTTGATTACGGAGGTTTTCAGCACCTATTTTGCCACCTCTTTAACGACGGATGACGCTACACCCGTCCTCTTTCTAGATCAGGTGACATCAGTAACTTTCTCGACGGTAGTGTTCTATCCGGATGAGGTTTCAGTCCATGTTGCAAGAACAAGACCGTCCTGCAGGCCAGGTCCGGATGCCTTACCACCGGCCATTTTCAGTAGAGGTGGCGAAGACGTTCCAGTGTTGCTGACAAACATATTCCATTTGTCACTCAGGTGCAGTGTTTTCTCCTCTCAATGGAAAACTTCCACTATCATACCTATACACAAAATAGGATCACGTCTAGATCCAGTAACCATCGTCCGGTGAACCACACCCCGGTCGTGTCCAGAATCATGGAGAGAATGATCATTGAAAGGCTGACACGTCATCTTCTTAACCATAATTTAATCAACGCTGATTAGCACGGTTTTCTGAAAAACAGGTCATGTGCGACATGCGTGACCGATTTCCTCAATCTGGTCACAGAGGCTGTCAGTATTGGTAAATCGGCAATCGTGATCATTTTGGACATGACCAAGGCGTTTGACCGAGTATCACACGTCAGGTTACTACAGAAGATCAAAACATGGAGTTGTGGACCCGATGCTCGCTTGGTTTGCATCCTATTTATCAGCCCGAGACCAGGTTGTAAGTATAGGCGGAAATTTGTCCGAACCCCGTCCCGTAACTAGTGGTGCGATACAAGGTAGTGTACTCGGCTCACTACTGTTTCCAATGTACTTTAACGATATATTTACCATTTTCAAACAGGGAGTTCCCTTCCTGTTCGCAGATGATATCAAAATCGTGTGCACTTCTGAACCCGTGGCATTGGCCTCTACCGTTGATGACATTACAAGGAAACTGCTCGCCCTCAGCTCCTGGAGTGATGATTGGAAAATGAGTTCTTCCGCCGAAAAAAGTAGTATTATTACGTATAAATGTCATGTTCCCACTGGAAGATTTAGTATAAACGGCAAATTCATCCCCAGTAACTCTCGGGTACGTGACTTGGGTCTACACCACTCACGTACGTTCGACTTTTCGGAACACGCAGCCATCCAGGTGGCTGAAGCACGCCGTACGATCGGGCTAATGCATCAACCATTTATTTTGCCAGAAAGTAAACTAAACATTTTTAAGTCCTATGTTAGACCTCTTCTGGAATACGGCTCGATCATTTGTTCCAACATGCGACAAAGGGACCGTATAGCGTTTGAGAACGTACAACGGGCATTCACGAAACAGCTCATAGGTTTTTCTTCGCCCTCTAATTACATGGAACGTTGTGAGCGGCTGAAAATCGATCCCTTATGGCTACGCCGCATAAGAAATAACCTATTCTTTCACAATATCTTGAAGAATAGATCATGTAGTTCAGCACCGCACGTGAGAACCCTTTCTACTTATCCCTTACGTAACAATGAGTTCTTGGTGTCTGTCCCTTTGCCGAAGCTTACTTTTTGGTCAAACTTCTTCATTAACAGGTACGCTTCATTATGGAACAAGCTGCCACAACGAATTCAGGCATTATCACCGACATCGGTGGCTTTCAAACAGGAAATAAGCATAGCCCTAACGGTGGACACACTGACCAGGATGTACAATCCCTATATTTCAAGGGCTCAGGCATTTGAGGTAGGTATAGGGTACTAATAAACCAAATAACCGCTTTGAGCAAACCTAGTCTCAATTAGACCCGCTTAGGATTGGCCCCATCGCTGCAGAAATTACGGAACTCAACGGTGCATTCCCACCATCTAGGACGGCAAAACAATCTCAATATTTCGCCATCAAATACCTTTTCTGCGGCTAGCCAACATAGCGGCCAATGGCGTACTCAGGCATAAGGGCATCACGTTGTTAGGGCTGCAAGCAGTGCCCCACCCTTGTGCAAACTGGTGTTTCAGTGAGCTTGAACCCCGAAAATAATCACAGGCTGTGGTTGACTCTACCTCGCTCTGCATTTTTTTGTCCCATGTAAACGGCTTGAGGGTTCCAACTTCACGGATAAGGCGAGTGTCAGCGCGGCACTTCTGCAAACATTCCTGGCCGTGATGCTCTCCCTGCACAGAGGTGACCACCAATAAGACACGAACACCAAAAAGTAGAGATTGGCATAAAAAAGTGAGAAAAAATATCCCACTGTTTTGTCTTCCGGGCACACCAACCTTGTCACTTGTGACTCATGTCTCCGGGTTGCAGTGTTGCTACGGATCGACTGGTGTGGTTGACCTAATCCAAACGCGGCTTGTTACATGCGGCGCATGTTTCGGCCGGGGCTTGGGAGCTGTGGTCGCCCACCAAAAGCAGCTCCGCCTTCTCTGACAGCCAGATACCTGACTGTGATAAAACCATTTAAAAAATAAAAAAACTTCTGAAAAACGTGTGGATCATTCTTGGAGCGCCACGTGCTGGATGCCAGTGGTTGTGTATCGTGCTACCTCCCTACCTGAAGCAGGCCCTTGTGCCGCCTACCATGAGCACCGAATGTAGGTCTTTAGAGTTTGCTTCCCTGACGAAAATTCGGACCCATCTCATTCCCATTTCTCACGGCTCTCCAAAGCCAGTCCTCACAAGGGTGTTTTCCTTTCTTGCAATACGATAACGCCGAAAAGGACACCGCGATAACCATGCAATAATGTCTGCATCCGATTTCCTTGATCATACTTGAGCAAATCTCAGTACGACAGCGCCATCGAGTAGGAGCATAGATGAACTCACGTTATCGTTCCGAGGCACGTGACCGATTGCCCCTAATGTATCACCTCTGTCACCCCAATAGTTTCTTCTACTTTGAGGCGCCTCAGAAACTACTCAGTATAGAATAACCACTATGCCTGAAGAGACAGTAACAGCATAGGGCTAAGCTAAAAGTGTGCCAGTCTCATTCGCTCACAGTGTTATTTCAAACCTACCTTATCTCCTCGTTGCCAAACTGCACTCTGCGTAAGCAAACGGTACTGAGGGTTATCATTACTAACTGCTCTAAACCGTGAGACCCTAGGTCTTTCATTAGTAACCGAGCGATGCAATGCCAACGTGCAAAATCATAAATCCTTTGGGATGCATACACCGTTACCAAACTAGTGTACGCAACTTCGTTAGCCTGCAGCAGTATAGCACAAATCCACTGCGAGCCTATTTTACTTGGAATGTGGATTAGGTGCCACTGGCTGCTCAAATGAAACTCCATCCATGCTCCACTCACGTAGACCTAACCAGTCCATTATTATTGTTTTCATATATCATCACAACCCACAGCTGGAACCACGTGCAGACTGCAATCCCCCTTTATTTCAGGTCTTTTGTCTCCCACTATCGCAGTCGCCAAACCGGATAACCAAGGATGCCACTTTGACTCGTACGGACAGAGACTCAAGTAGAACCTACCATAGCAACTGGGACCGAAATCAAGCCACCCGACAGGAAATACTCCAAACTGCTTATCAAATTATTCAGCTTTTCTAAAGCAAACAACACAAATTGCAGTTCATGCGCATCTTGCTAATATACCACCACACTCAGCTGACTGACCGACACATACTTTGCCCTGATAGACGAAACATACCCATGTGATGTCGTACGTTACCAGAAACCACGCTGAATATCACCAAAGTCAAATGCGTCAGCATATATTTATATTTGTCAGTGAAACAGCATATTAACGCTCATGTCCATGCGGAGATTTCCCACTCTATTATTCTTTACCACAGTCCACCTTTCCTCCGAACCGTAGCCAGTTGAAAATTGACTCTCCACTTCTCGAGGACCCTCCAGTTGCGCTTTCTCATTTCTGAATGATACATGTTAATGATTCTGAATCTAAACTCACCTTTTTATGGACTGCTGTTTCTCCCACACCCACATCACGAAAGTGGTCTTGGCACCGTTTCGAAACTCATTCCATTTACTGAACTCCGGTAAATCCGTCATTCAGGGTCTGCATCGTCTTCATGGATCGCTATCCTATCCGCATGCACCGACTTTCCCGAGAACACTTCCTTACAGTTTTTTTTCTTTTTCTTCCTTTTCTTCTTGTTCAAAATTAACTCCATCTGCAGAACCTCAGTAGGCCTTCGTTTCCCCAGCTTGCATCATCCTCGTTGATAATGCGCCCTTGACACTGCGCTAACGGTTTTTCGATATTTCCACCGCCCAGCCCGGATTCGAAACCAATTTGAAACTGCCTCGCAAACCATCATTATCATGATCCATTCAAACTGTTGCTCGCTAAGCCTATTTATCGCTGATACTCTCGAATTTTATGCTTTGAATTTGTGAATATTCCACCTTATTGAGTAACGTGTCAAACCATGATCATGCGCTAGCGCGTGAGTCTCGACCATGGCCGAGAAATATCCCATTATTATTATTATTATTTACTAACCGAAGTAGAACGCACATTGAACAACAGACCCCTGGTGCCGCTCGTCCCAGACCCGGAAGGCGAACCAGCGCTCACCCCCAACGAAGTATTATTACTCCGGTCAAACGCAGGAGTAACCAACCCGAAAATCCTGCGTGGAACGTACGTTGCTGGATGGAAACATGTGAACCACCTAGCACAGGCTTTCTGGAAACGATGGACGAGGGAGTACCTACCGACACTGCTGCTACGTCAAAAGTGGATCTCCAAACAGAGGTCGTTCGGACGTGGCAATGTGGTCATTCTCGTGGAGAGCCACTTACATAAAGACGATTGGCCTGTTGGAGTGATCAAGGATTGTCGTACAGAAATCGGTGGCCTCGTGAGCACGGTGGTGGTGAAGACGACCAAAGGAGACTTATTGCGAGATATGCGTAGGATATGTCTACTTGACGGTGACAGCGACGCGGGCGAGGCCGACGCTACCGACCAAGCTATACCCAAGTCTGCTGATACCAGGTGAAACCGAATTCATCCATTTATCCCTCATGTATTCTCCTGTAGGACCCAACCCCCCACACCATCTTTGAAGTATATTTGTGTTTAATTTCATACAGCATCTACGAGGTACTATGGAGCTAACTGTTCAAACCTTAGCTCACCACACGACACGACACAGCATGTAGAAATAACGGGGCTTAGGTCACGCTCACATGCCTACATTTTACTCGTTTATGCCACACAGTCCCCGGCAGACACCTTAAAGTGCTTATAGTCTTTCGTTGACATTGCAGAAAGTCCTCCTTTGATGTGCAGTTATACCTGTGATTCCGTTGTGCACCCAGCACATACACACACACACTTGTTCAAGCACATATATCCAGGGCAGGACGGCCTTTCCAAGGACAGCATCTATGTGCCCCCTCCACGCCTGCCATCGGTCATTTGGTCTTGTGGAAGATGTAGACTAGCCTCGAGTCTGTGTAGCCAACGGATTAGGTGCGACCATGAGTAGAACGTTGACGACGAGCACTAGACGCGCGCACTGACAGCAGGGCCTAGGTAGGTAGAAAGAATCAGTACCTTTATACCAAACCTTTGACCCTGCTAAGGATCCAGGAGGATTTTGGTGGGCGGTGTAACAACCGGTCGTGGAAAACCCCCTTTAACCCTCGCGATTAAGTGTTTTTCCCAACATCACTCACTTGCCTACACTAGTGACGTGTCCTTACGAACTGTTTGTTTTTATGGACCAGTTGTTGTTTGTTCGCTCCCAGAGTGCTACTTTGGCACATGCTTGTTCTAGACCTGCGTGACGCACATGCCGTTCGCTCACACGTTGCTATTCAGTTTCTCGTTGTTGAGTCCTTGTGATCTCATAATTGAGGTTTGTACCTGTTTGGTGTCATTTTTCATTCAATAATCTAGTATCGTAGAATATCGCGGATAACCGTCTTTGGATTTCGGGATCCGTAGTGAATTTGGCTACGCATTGCTCAAACTTTCTTTACAGTGTGGATGTGTCTGGATGTACAGTGGAATCGCATTTATCACCACATATCGGAAAATCCTGCTGTAATTTCAACGAAAGACTGTGATCTCTGTGACGTATTTAACAGTGACCATGTGGTATAACGAGTACAATGTAGATGGGTGTGCGTCGGGGTGTATGACTGTTCGATACGTCAGTGTGTCGGGATTGTTTCCATGTATGGTGTTTCTTTACCCACCTCGACGACTAGTGCGAAATAGTCTACTGGGCCTCAGTGTTATCAGCTTCTACGCCTTCACTCTCGAGTAGGTTAATACTGCGTATGTCACGAATGAGCACTCAATTAGCTGTCTTCAATTTCACCGTTCTTATCATTCCGTCAGTGCTTTCGATAGTTTCCTTAGCTACTCCCAAGGACTAGGTGCTGGAATGTGCGTGTTTGTCTGCGATCATCAACACATCCCAAACCTTGAATGGCCTCGTTTTCACCAGCCACTTCTGTCGAGTCTGCAGAGCCGGCAGGTATTCCCGCGGCCAGCGCCTCCAGAAAACCTTGGCAAGACAGTTGGCCTGCTTCCATCCATGGAGGTAACTCCCACGAGGGTTTACCTGCCCTTGGAAACCCTCGTTCGGCCATAACGGCAATAAGTCGTTCGGGGTGAGTGCCAGGTGGGTGGGGTCGCCGTGCATTACTGGAACCAGGGGGCGGTTGTTCAGGATTCTCTCTACCTCAGTCATGACGGTGTTTAGCGTCTCGTCGTCGGACGGCTGCTGCTCCATGATTGACAGAAATATCCGTCTGGCGGACCGGATCATGCGTTCCTATGGGCCGCCGCGGTAGCTGGCCTGTGGGGGGTTGAAATGCCATCGTATGCCGTAGGCCACGGTTCGATCCTGCAGTTCGTCCCTGTTTATGTTCTTGTGCCAACACTGCAACTCCCGGTGCGCACCCACAGAGTTAGACCCATCATCTGAGTATATATCGGCCGGTACGCCTCTTCGTTTGCTAAACCTCTGCAAGGCCCGTAGGAAGGAATCGGTCGGCATCAGATGTGCGACTTCTAGGTGTACCGCACGTCATGAAACATCCATATCGCCTCACTAATCTCTTCATGCACTTGATCCGCAAGGGCCCGAAATAGTCCAACCCGGTGTCGCTGAACGGCCACCAGCCCGCAGTCACCCTGCATTCTGGTAGCGGAGCCATGTGTTGCTTGCCCGCCATGGCATTGCGTCTCCTACATTGCACGCAACCTCGGATTACGCATTTTGCAGTCGCTCTTTCTCTCCGCAACCAAAGACGCTTTCGGATGACGCTCGTCACGTGACTTTCCCGGGCAAGTCCCTCCACGGCGTGGACGTGTTGGATCATTAGATCTACTAAAGGTTTTCTCGCAGGCGGCAGTATAGGATACTTTGTGCCAAAGCTCAGGTGGGCGTTGTTCAGCCTAGCATCCACTTGCAGCAGTCTATCAATGAGTTTTGTGCTTAAAAGCTTCGGTTTGCCTCTTGGAGACAATGGTTCTTTGTTGACCGGTCCCACTTCTTCCTCCCTCTCGAGTTCTCGGGCGAAAGCCTCGTTGTATCATTCTGAAAATATCGTATTCTGCAGCTTGTAGCTCATCGGGACTTACCGGGCAGACCCATATCCGGCCTGAAGGGTGTAGCCCTTTCATGACTAGTAAATTTCTCTTGAACCTGGCTAACCAGACCAACGCACGAAGTGTCTTCATCCAGGAAGAAAACCTGACCAATCGCGATAGAATGGGCTTCGTTTCAACGAATTTGGCCGCTATCACTACGCCTTTGATCTTCGGTTCTACTTCCATAGGGGTTTTTAATTCGAACACGGGCTAGCCCTGTTTAGGCACTTGCAAGATGGTTGGACCTCTCGTCCACCTGTCTAGTTGCCTAAAGTTGGTTGCACCTCGGGAGCACAGATCGGCTGGATTATCGCCAGACCGGACGTGATTCCACTGGTTCATGGCCGATTTATCGTGGATACTCGTGAGTCGGTTAGCGACGAAAGTACTAAACCGGCTCCGGAAGTTGTTAATGTAGTAAAGTACTACATTTGAGTCCGTCCAAAAGCTAACCGACCAAATTGAGAGGTAAAAACATCTCTTCACCGCTTGCACCGCCCTGACTGCCATCACGGCTGCTCTGAGTTCAAGGCGTGGAATCGAGAACGACTTCGGTGGTGCAACGCGGGCTTTGGCGAACAGGATCCTCGTAGTATATTGTCCGTCTCCTCTGCTCAATCGTCCTTACACCACAGCTCCATAACCGACTTCGGATGCACCGGAAAAGGCATGTAGTTCGCCAGTCCGCTTTTTATGGCCAGGAGTCAAACATCGCGGAATCCGTATGTCCCCTAATTTCTTCAAGGTGTTCAAAAATTCTTCCCGGTCGAACCGGTCCTCTCGGTCCAGTGACTGGTCCCAATCAGCTTTCTTACGGCACAGCCGCTGCAAAAAGATCTTTCCGGGTAGCGGCCATGGTGAGACGAAACCGAGCGGGTCGAACAAACCAGAGACAGCAGATAGTAGGACACGACGGATTATTGACAGCTTGGGAACGTTTAGCTCGAAAACCGAGCCTTCCATTTCCGCGTCCCATTGTATTCCTAAAGTACCTTCTATAGGAAGTGGAGAGCCGTCCAAATCTCTCATCCTTTCGGCCCGTTCGTGATACGGAATGACCTTTAGTACTTCTGGAGCGTCCGACATCCCCTTTGTTGGATGGAGGCCGCCCTCCTCTAGCTGCGCTAGGGCCGATTCTATTTCATCGAATGACCGAAAATAGTCGTCGACGTAGAAGTTTCTGCCGTCGCTACCTACCACCGTCCAATGGACTAGATCTCCCTGTTTGTTCGCCGATTCTCGGAGGGCGTAGTTCGCACAGAATGGTGACGATATGGCTCCGAAAGGGTGGACGGTCATCCTATAATTCAGCACTGTGTTGTCCCGGTCGCTCACTTCCCACCACCGGAAGCGCAGCGCATCTCGTTCTCCTACCGGAATTTTTACCTGATGAAACATTTCCCTAATGTCGGCAGACAAAGCCACTTTACCCACTCTGGAACGGCACAAAACGTCGATCAGTGGTGTGGTTCAGCCAGGTCCTTGTAGTAAGCGATGGTTTAACGACTTGCCCTGGAACTTGGCCGCACAGTCGAAAACCACCCACAGTTTTTGGGCTTCTTTGGGTTGATGACCTGGTGGTGAGGTAGATACCAGATACCCTTTCGGCCGTCGGTGTTGGCAGGCACCTTTTCAACGTAATCGAGGGCTTCGTCTCGCTTCATTGTTTCCGCATATCATTCCCACAGATTCTGGTCTGGAATGAAGCGTTCTTTTAGTCTTAGTATTCTTTGGAGAACATAATTTCTGCTGTCAGTCCACGGGTCGGCAGGTATGCGCCATGGGAGGGGAACCTCGAACTGTTTTTCGAGGCCTCTAGTGCCTTGCCGTACCGTTTGTAAAGCTAAGTGATCCTCCTGAGACGACGATGGTCGTTCGCCTCCAATGTCATGAAACTCCTTTTCATACAGCCGCTGTATATGGTACTCTATGCGGTCCATTTTGGCGGATAAGCGATTCACGGAACCGCGTACCCCTACTGGACCGTATAACATCCATCCCAGAGCCGTGCGTACGGCATAAGGTGCCTGGCGGTTGCCCACTCTCTGGCCAAGCACCCAATGCGCCTCTGGCACGTCGCAGCCGATGAGGAGATCGACTTCATCATCTTCCCAGTCTACAACGGTGACATCCCGCAGGTGGGACCACCTAGTCAGGATTGCGTTGACCGACCTTGGTGCTCGCATGGGGAGGTCCGCCAGCGTGAATGCCTCCATTGGTTCGATTTGCTTGTTACTGTCTGAAGAGATGAGTTGCAACCTCAACCTATCGGCGGTCATTACTTGTGTTCTGCCCACCGTGCTCACTGCTAACGACGTCGCACTTTTAGCGAGTCGGTGTTTGTCGGCAAACCGCTCTTTCACTAAGGTAGTGTCAGATCCACTGTCGACGAAAGCCAAGGCTTTACCACCCCCGTTGGGGTCATTAGTCCCACGGCAACTACGCCTATACGTACTTGTTTACTGACAGTCCGCGACTTTGAACAAATAACACTGGGCTTGGTACTCGTCTCGGGTAAGGTTACTCTCGCCTGGTGCAACAACCGATGGTGTCTGCCCATGCAGCCCTCGTAACCACATCAGTTCCTTGTCCTACAAGCTGCCGCCGGGTGCGTGGTGTTGAGACAAATAAAACACGCTCCTGCAATCTTCGCCATTCCCCACCGCTCGTCTATTGTGGCATTGCCGAACTCGGGGCATTCTGGTAGTCCGTGGCTAGCACCACAGGACCTGCAATTGGGTTGCGCCGTAGCATCGCGTGAAATGGCATGCGTATTGGTCCAAGGTCGGTATTTTGGATGTTCCTGTGCAGGGGTATGAGCGTGGCTAGTGCTGGGCTTGTTTGCTTGGTTGCTGTCCCGCATGAGTCGGCCGAATCTGCTGTCAGCTATCTTGGTTTGCCTGTCCAAGTATTCGGTCAGGTCTTCGAAGTTAGCTTCTCTGTCGCTTCGGCTTATCCGTTCTGATTCTTCCGCCCACCAACCCTGTAGTTCGGGAGAGAGGTGACGGACTATGCCTTCCAAAGTGTGCATGGCGTCTAGGTCAGCCCTGTAACCTAAATGGTCGAGGGCTATTGAGCAGTTCTGCATTTCGATCACCAGGTCGGCCATTGTGTAGACGTCGCCCTTGGTTCTCTTTGCCTCTACCATCACGCCCTCTATTAGGTTACGGGCTACTTTAAAAGGTTGGCCAAACAAGTCCCTTAGGATCTTCCTTGCCCTTGTGTAGCCTTGTTCTGGGTCGAGCATGGTACCCACGTTGATGGCTTCTCTTGCTCGGGCTCGACGGTATTGAGTAAAGTAAAGAAGCCTCTGCCCAGGGTCGGTTACCTTATTTTCAACGAACGTCTCGAACTGCTTGACAAACTTGCAGTATTGCTCAGCTCGCCCGTCGAAAACCGTTAGTTCTACTCTTGGCAAGTCGATCGATGGAGTTTTGTAGTCGGCGACCGGCGTGGAGCTCCCTATCTTATTGCACCCTGATCTATCGGAAGTGTCATAGTCGCTGGTCTCATGCTCACGCTCTTTCTGTATACACTTCTTTTCTGCTTCCTGTGACTGTAGTCTAGCCGATAACAACTGTCGTTCAAGGTCTAATATTCTCAGTCTATATAGATCAACATCCTTACTATCCATATTGCTCTCAGTAACACATGAACTAGCACTGAAAGGACTAGGCGATCTAACATTAACTAAAGAATCAAATGTGCCAAAACCTCCCCAGTGACTTGCCGTGTTACTTCCTGTCCAGAGCCCAATGTTCTCGATCCTTTTCTTGGCATATTGCGTGTTTTTCCGTCGTTACAAATTGATCTATTGAGTATTGCAACACATGTTTGAGCAATGCGTAGCCAAATTCACTACGGATCCCGAAATCAAAAGACGATTATCCGCGATATTCTACGATACTAGATTATTACATGAACAATGACACCAAACAGGTACAAACCTCAATTATGAGATCACAAGGACTCAACAACGAGAAACTGAATAGCAACGTGTGAGCAAACGGCATGTGCGTCACGCAGGTCTAGAACAAGCATGTGCCAAAGTAGCGCTCTGGGCGCGAACAAACAACAACTGGTTCATAAAAACAAACAGTTCGTAAGGACACGTCACTAGTGTAGGCAAGTGAGTGATGTTGGGAAAAACACTTAATCGCGAGGGTTAAAGGGGGTTTTCCACGACCGGTCGTTACAGTCTCTTCAACATGATTGATTCTGTGGTTGTACGTGGGCTGGAAGCGGCATCACTATATTCAAGTCTTCGACGTAGATGGGAATTATACAGCATACGGAAAGCGTTGTGCAGCATGTTCCCGAACGGCCGACAAATGGGGCCAAGGATACTACGGGCGGAATCACACACTCTGTCCCTGTGACCTTTGGTTTTCAGCGAGGAAGACACCAGGACTCCGAGATCACGCTCACGATCTTTCGTTCTCAACAGGCCCCCAAACAACTGGTAGCCCACTGGCAGCTAAGCGGGACCCAGTCGCGTATAACCATACTTCGAAAGCTTTAGGCACACCATCCACTCAGAGGACCAGCGCAAAGCTCGTTTACACCTTCCTGTAGTATATGGTTATCTCCATCCGAACGAAGGGCGCGTCAAAACTTCAGGCTACCTGCATACAGGAGACAAGAAAATGAGAAAAAATGAGGGAAGGTCTTTATGTAAATGAAAAACAATGGCCATCCAAGAACAGATCCCTGGGGAACACAGCTGTTCGCTGAGTACCACCAGGAGATGGTTGTTGGGACCCTGGCAGCAAAGCGCCATCCTATTAGGAAATCTTCAGTCCATCTTACCAAAAGAGAACAGCTATTTCCATTATTTTTGGCTGCTGAAACAGGGAATCATGTGGAACCTTATCAGAGGCCTTGCTGAAGTCCACAACGACGACCTCCGTGGAATATCCCTCGGCCTTCGCCTCAGCCCAGAGATCACAGGTAAGCGGAAGGTTCCACGGGCAGGATGGGGATTTCTGGAAAACTTCTTGTTGATAACTGAACAGGTGATGGTTTTCCATATGCTCCTGCACCCGCTGGCCTTTGAGTACTTTCCATGATCTTTCAGACGACGCAAGTTAGACTCCCAGGACAGTAGCTGACAGCCGCAGTTTTGTCGCAACCTTTGAACAGCGAACAACAAAAGCGGCCCTTTAGTCATCCGGCAGCTGCCCTGCAGTCAGCGAGGTATCGAACAACCTGTTGACTGGTGAGGCTATTATGCCTGCGGGTTCTCTCAACACCAAAGGGTGAATTTCATCGAGGCCTGCTAATTTGTGAGACTTGAGAGATCGTAGTTTTGCAGTACTTTCGTCCTCATGAAAAAAACAAGGCACACTGACTGGTCTCAAAATTGGCTGCCCGGGCGAAAGGGTTGTTGCAGGATCTGTCGTATACACCGACGAATAATGACGAGGGAGGACACCAGCCTTGGCCTTGTCAGAGTCAGCAACGACATCAGCCTGAACCAAAGTTGGTATGCCCGGCGTCGCTCTCGCGCGGAGTTAAAGATGCGCGCACAACCGTTTCGTCGCTGGTCTCCCCTCCATCCTGCTTTACCTGATTGCCTTCATAGATGAACAGCGATTGCGTATCCGTCCGTACACAGTACAGCCTTCCCCCGTCTCTCGATACCTTTTCCATGCCCGATTTCTCTTGTAAAGTGGACATCGAAGACCTCTATCAAACCACGGAGGACGATGTGCACAAGAAAGCTGGCCGTGGGGTGGAGCGAGGCGATCAAGCAACTAAAGGATCCCGCCCAGGATGCGACTCTAATTTGTATTGACCTTGTCAGGATCGTCGTGCTCCCTCGCTATGGTCCGCACCGCCTTCCTCATATCCTCAAAGCTTTGAGCCGAACATTTGGTCGGCTGCATGGACTAGTCAATGTTTGGAAGCTACGTCCCCAGCGTGTGTACGGAATAGCATGGTCGCTTGAACCTTAAGAAGGTAGGATAGCAATCTTGGAGACCTCCGAAATTCTTGGAGCGAGAACAAGATCGCCAATGGACGATTGCCTACCTTGGGAGCGAGTTGGCTGAGATAGTTGTTGGTACAGGGCCAGATCACATACCATTGTAAGTGTAAGTGTAAGCCGTTAGCTGCTGTGGTAAGACAGGATGCAGCCCAGTCAGTGCGGGGCACGTTGAAGTCAATTAGGACGAGACAGCGACCGTCAGATCCCCATCGCCTCAAGGGCTTCTGGCGGTCCGGTGGGTCTGTGGTAGGTGTACTGTAGAAATGTCCTAAAACCACGAATCCACTGCTAACTAATTTCACCTTACACCAAAGCGCCTCTCCAAGCCCATGGGGATGTGAACAACGATCAAGCAGGTGAGCAGATTTGCCGTCTCATCAAAAAACTATTACTCCGCCACCACCTCTGATCCGTGTTCAGTCAGTGTAAGACACGTTTGAGCAATGCGTAGCCAAATTCACTTCGGATCCCGAAATCGAAAGGCGATTATCCGCGATATTCTACGATACTAGATTATTGAATGAAAAGTGATACCAAACAGGTACAAACCTCAATAATGCGATCACAAGGACTCAACAAACGAGAAACCGAGTTGCGGTGTGCGAGCAAGGAGCACGTGCATCACGCAGGTCCAGAGCAAGGATGTGAAAGTGCAACGCTGAGCGCGAACAAACAACAACTGTTCCATAAGTACAACCTGTGCATAAAACAGTTCAGTAGTGGAAATAAGTGTGTGATGTTAAAGAAACATGGAAAGGCAGTGGTTTTTGGGAGACTTGACAAGACCTTTCGTTACAGTCAGAAAGGTGCTTGTGATACCCCTGCAGAGCCACCTAGTTATCCAGAACCACGTCATGCAACCAGGTCTCGGTCAGCACGATACCCGCAGGTCTGCGGGCTATACCAGACACTCACATTTCCTCGCGTTTGTTCAACAGCACTCAAAATTGATCAGAACCACATATGCTGTTTGTTCACTCATGACAGACAGCTTGAGATTCACAATAGAGCGTTCCCTTGGGCTAGGGCCGTTAATGTCGCTGTAGTCAGCGGTAGCCATGCCATTCGCATTCTCGTTTTCATTACTAGAAAATCCAGTATGTGCTGAATGTCCTCACCGTTTGCGCGGTGCTCCCGGAGTTCAGTGCAGGCTTGCTTAAATTTCTGCTAATCCTCTGGTTCCAGTTCACTCGACAATCGGGTAGCCTCGTCTAGCAGAAGCGGTGATAGCAGTAAACTCTCTTGTGCCTATTTGAAAAAAGCAAGAATAACCTTCAGAGGTCGAGGATCCCCAGTTTGGCGTATCTTGTCCAAACGAAAAGCCGTTTTTGCCTGCATAGACCTATCCAGTGTCTGCTCACCCGCGGATAACTGTTTTTCAAGTATACTCCGTAAATGAAGAAGGTCGTGATCGAGATGCTGCTGAGGGACCGAAACCGACGCCTCCGGAATTCCAGCTACCAGCAAGCACTGATCCTGCCGAGGTGATCCCTTCTGACCCATATGCATCTGTATCCGAGACCATCTGTGACCAGGGGGTGTCTTTAAATCGATGACCGAGGGGGACAGCTACCGGCAGGACAGCAGTAATCGTCGTTGAGCCTTCTTGAGACTGTAAGTTTCTCTTCGTTTTGTTGGCTTTCCTACGACTGGCTTTTGTCATCCCCAAAGCCGTAGCCTTCTCAACACCAGATTCAGCAGAAACAGAAGGGACTTGAGCACTAACAAATACCATGCTACTGGAGGCCAGAACCTCCGCGAAAATTTTCCCCTCCGAAGGCGATGGGGGTGACGATGGTGACACTGTTGAAGACGATGACGACAATGATGCTGTTGCTGCTGCCGCTTCCACACTTCTTTGTGACGAGCAAGTGGACGGTGACAACGACGACGGTGATGATAATGATGAAGAATCGGTTTAGTATGCGATCGAAGACTCCATCATCACTGACATCATTGCGGGCCACACCACTGTTGGTAGCTCAGAAAAACTGATGCCCAGCTCTTTGGGCAACTTTATATGGCATTCATCTGGGGCTTCGTAAAGGTCTTTGCCCACTTCGGAGCACTCAGGGTAGATCCAACCTTCACACCCATCACACAGAAAGGACCTTTCGCGGGAACTAACAGCCTTTGCACAAGCAAAACATATGGATGCAACGTTATTGACTGTTTTGGGAGGCCTAGTGCTCCACAGCTTAGCAAAACCACAGAAACTACAACTACAGGCATCACGCTGGAAGACTTTCCGGTGTAGCTCAGTTCGAGTGTGGAAACTCAATTCAGTTCAATTCAGTTCAGTTTAAACAGGACTTCGTATGGCCAGAGTCAATTGGGCGTCCGGATAATTGTGTTATCGACTCTTTCCCGTAGCTCCCGACGCTGGGTTTTCGAGAAGGCAACGGGGGCCAACCAATCCATAATTACAAACTGTCAGGGTTTTTTGAGCTCCTGCTACCTCAAGACTTCGTTTGGCATCTCTAGCCAAAAAGATTTTGTACTGGAAATCTCGCTTGAACACCTCACGCGGCCCAAAAGCCACGCTCGTGCGGTTTGCACAGGACAGATAATGACCATGAACAATGGGGCCTCCAGAATTCCCTAGGTTGTATGCACTATAAGTGGGCACCCACCACTGCACAGCTTGTTTTTTCGAGTCTGCTCTGAGAATAGAGGGGAAGTGTGATATTGAAATCTTGAAATACTGCACCGGTTCGAGGCTCTGAGCCTAGTTGTCCCTGTTCTCGGGGTAATCTTTGGTCTCATGTTAGATCCACTGAGCCTAAACGAGAGTAAAGGGGGGCGGAAGCGGGGGCGGGGGCGGAAACCAAAACGAAATATACAGGATACCACTCAATGTCTCAATATGGACAGTGCCTTTAACGGAATGGGGGTGCAACCTTCGTAAGCAGTCAGCGGAATGGAAAAGCAATAAAAGGCACCCGTTTCGCCTTGGCCTTTTTATGGACAAGAGGTTACTGTGAGAGACCAAGTTAGAGGTCTTAAGTTTTTTGAAAATAATTTTCATCTGCGAGAGAACAATGTCTACCGGAACAGCATTCAACAGGGTAATTACCCTGTAGCTAAAAAATCCAATCCGTGAAGAAGCACTAGGTCTCTGTCTGTTTACTTCGGATTACCCCAAAGCACGCTAAAATACAAGATGAAACGGTACAGTGGAAGGCTGAATCAGAGTTTCAGGAGGATTTCGCGGTTATTTGCGCGTGAATGTAAGTAAAAGAAGGCATTCAAATCAATTTTTGTGGTGGCATCCTGCTAGTCTAAACTCAAAGTCATATGGTCAAGCTGGCTAAATCCAGGTGGGACTGGGAATAGCAAAGATACGAACAAATCCTACGGAAGAAAGACTGTCCTGCCGGAGGGCCAGGCTAGATTGGAGGATATTTGGCAGCACCGAAAAAGAAAATTTCGCGAGGGAGACTTTATCAAGCGATAGCTCTTTGCTAGGTATGAGAGGGTTCAGGGTGTAAAACCAGACGACGAAATGGGGTGGCGTTACGGACATGGAACAAGAAAAATCAGTCGAGGATTACAGCTGTAGCTTTCAGTGACGATGTCCGTTGAGCCAGTTACATAAAAAACGGACATGCCTGAACCTTGGTTGCCAAAGTGATGACGAAAGTAGCGGCCTGAAAGAAGCATGTAGACTTTGGGCGAATTGTTTGCTCTCAGAAGAAAGGAATATGGTGCAACATAAATGAAATAATAATAATGATATTACCGGTTTATTTCGGAGACGCTCGAGGCATGCCAGGTGCATGATCAACTGTTAACAAGTGACTGAATAAACAAAAAATCCCTTGAAAACATAGAAAGTTACATGACAGGAGTTGAAAAAACGGGCTAATAATGGGGAGTAGCGTGGGATGAAAGTAGACAAATGTGTGCGCGCCGAAGAAAATGTACTTGGTTTAAATGGACCCATGGACGGATTGCTACTTGGTGTAAGTGCCGCGCGGTTTGAATTAATAGTGCCCTTGTCTTTGAATTGAGTTTTTGAATAGTTTTGTGAATTAACCTGGTTTATTTCGCAATACTGAGCGTAGTATAATTGTTTTTAAGATGCGCTTTATCCGGAGAATATTTTTATTCTCCTTGTGGTATTGCCGAGTAGTGTTCGGTGTTTTTTGAGGCGATCTTTCCTCACTTCTAGTCTTTCTTTTTGCTTTTGCTTTTTGTGTTAGCGGGATTTACCTGCTAGTGTCAGAATGCGTATTTTATGTTTGGGTAAAGAGCACTTGAGTTGTTTTCGCCCTCGTGTTTGGGGTTTTTGGTATGACACGCGTTTCCGACCCGCGTCTAGCACCCAAGTGCGGAAAACGTGCTGTAAATGGTACAGAGTGCGAGATATGCAAGAGATGGGCTCACCCAAGGTGTTCAGGGATAGCGAAGGACATATATATTCTTTATAAACAGAACCCATGGGCTGAATGGGTCTGTGCCCCTTGCAAGGAGGCGGCCAGACTGGCCTTCAAACTGCAGACCCAGGGGCAGGACCAACGCCCACTAAGTAGTACCTCAGTTGTAAGCCCCAAACCACCGCGAGCAGGTTGTAGTAAGTCGTTTGCGGAAGTAGTATCAACACCCTAGAGGATCGGAGGAGCAAGCCTACTTAGAATGGCTGCATGATAATGCATTGCATCAGCATATTTGGGAGAATACCAGATATAGGACTGGATGCGTTCCATCCTTGCTGGATCTAGCTTTAACGAACTTCCCCAACGATGTGGCTGGACTGCATTATTGTGCACCGCTGGGAAAGAGTGACCACGTGTGTGTCAAAATAGTCCAATGCATACGGCAACCGAAAATACCCTCAAGGCTGATTGGGAATTTCGGTAGTATGGACATAGATAGGCTTCGTAATAGGGCGATGGGTTTGACCCGGGACGCGCCAGAGGAGGCTACTGTGGAGGAGCTCCGGCAGGCCATAAAGGGATCCCTGACTGCCCTACAGGAAGAGTTCGCACCCTTAAAACGAAGGAGTGGGGAGGGCAAACCCATGTAGTGGAAGGCTGCAATAGCCAAGGCCATCAGACGTAGAAACCGCAGCTGGAACCAGTACAAAGCTTCCGGCAGTCAGCTAGCCTGGAACCGCTATACGAAGGTGAGAAACGAGACTGTAAGCCTTTTGAGAACTTCCAAGCGGGAATTTGAGCTCAAATTGGCCCAATCCGTAAGACAACAGCCGAAGAAGTTCTACAGCTATGTACAGTCTAAAGGCTCAACAAGAAATGCCGTAGGTCCGCTATCCACTAGAGACTATGGTATTGTCACTGATGACCAGGGCAAATCAGACGCCCTGGAGGAATACTTTGGTAGTGTACATAGGATAGATAGTGGGGTACGAGTAGATCTGGCTCTGGTGCATCCTCCTCAGTTAAACAAGCTAAACCTCTCAGAGGAATGCGTGCGTAAGTACCTACAGGAGTTAAACAGCCACAAGTCAGCGGGCCCAGATGGCATTCATCCAGCTATCATCAAGCCGTTGGCGGATATCATGGCTCCATCGGTATGCAGGCTGTAGAGATCCACGTTGGACCAGGGTAAGCTGCCCCAGGACTGGAAAGTCGCGGCAATCGTGGCAATACATAAGGGTGGGCCTAAGTCGGATGTGCAGAACTACAGGCCGGTAAGCCTAACTAGCATTCTATGTCAAGTCCCGGAGAAGATCATCCGTGCCCATATCTGCCAGCACTTACAGCAGCACTCCATGCTAAGTCCGGCGCAGCATGGATTCCTGAAAAATAGATCGCGTCTGACCAATCTCCTGTGCTTCTTAGATGAAGTAACTCGACGACTGGACGAAGGTAAGGAAGTTGAGGTATGCTACCTCGACTTTAGCGAGGCGTTCGACTCCGTTAATCATCGTCTTTTGCTACGCAAGATGGAGACTTTCGGTATAGGTGGGCCAGTATATAGGTGGCTGGAGGACTTCCTCTCCCATAGGACGTTTTACGTCAAAGTGGGGGACAGGTGCTCCAGTTTGGTGAACGTCACCAGTGGTGTACCTCAGGGATCCGTCCCAGGCCCGGTCCTATTCTTGTTATTTATTAATGACCTAGCATCCACTCTTCAATCGCCCAGCTTTATTTTTGCGGATGATGTGAAGGACGTTGGATCTGAGGGTAGGGCGGACTTGGGAAAGGAAATAGGTACCGTCCCGGACTGGGCATACAAATGGGACTTACCTCTGAACACCCAAAAAAGCCATTTGTTGTCAAGGGCAACAGAGAGCCCAACTGTCGCTCATGATCAAGGGCTGTTCACGGTAGAGGCAGCCAGTAGGGTTAAAGACCTGGGGATCATCATGAACAGTGACTTCAAATGGTCGGAGCAATGCAATGCTGCTGCGCATAAGGCTCGTGGGGAGCTCTTTAGACTGCGATCAGCTTTGTCTTGCCGGAAGCCGGAGGTATTCGTACCTATTTACACGGCTATAGTACGACATCACTTAGAAAGTAGCGTGCAGGCTTGGTCACCCCTCTACGAAAAGGACGCCGCCTGCCTCGGTAAGGTCCAATGTCTCGCCACGCGAATGGTTGAAGGGCAGAGGGGTAGGACTTACGAGCAGAGACTCTGTGACCTGAATCTTTTCTCGTTGGAAAGGAGGAGACGTCGAGAGGATCTCATAGAAACGTTCAAGGTAATGAAGGGCTTTTCTGGCCTTAGACCAGATAGTCTATTCTAAGTGGCCGTAGACTCCAGAACAAGGGGACATAAAAAGAAGTTGATAAAAGCCCGAGCTAGGTTGGTGGCTAGATCGCACTTCTTCAGCAACAGGGTTGTGAACAGTTGGAACGGTCTGCCTGGTGGGATGGTAGATCTGCAGACAGTCCAATCCTTCAAAGGTGCCCTAGATCGCAAGTGGTACGAGATCTTTCCTTGTAGTGAGCCTTGAGTATATCAACTAGATGGATGACGGGTAGCATTTTGGTCCTTCTGGAGTATGTTATAACAGATATTTTCCCTCATTGCATACTGTCTCAGTGAACGCTCGCGATGCATAATGTCTCTCGCAGTTGATGTGCGCTGAGGTTTTCCGTTTCCCTCTCATTATTAGCGGGGATTCGACGAAATACACTCGGCAGTGGTGGGTGCATAACAGGTGTGTACACCATTGAAAGAAATTTGGACGCTCGATTGGCCGTGGCCATTACCTATCCTGTGCAAACTGAACTGAACTGAACTGAACAAATGGAAGCCCGGTGAATTTGGAAAGTCAAGGTCAGGTGGGGGATTCGGCTGGTCAGTATAGGGACATCTGAAGGCTGACTGACGTACATGAGAAAGGCTAGAAATCAGCATAAGAAACTGTAGTAGCAGGAGACGATGAAGAAAAAGTGAGAATCACTGCAGTGATTAGGTAGCAACGAAGCATTGGCACCCTGCAATAGATGGTCGGCGAACAGGGCACAAAACTCGTTGTAAAACAGGAAGCGAGCAAAGTAAGACGTAAAAAGTGAGTCAGGTAAAATAAATAGTTCATAGGAATTGGACACAGTAGATGTGGGTTATAGATGTAGGAGGAATGGATGCATATCATGGCGGTCAGCGGGATGATAGCAAGAGAGATGGCCTGTGAGGAACCATAGGATACGGGGCGAATGCATATATACGTATGTGCGGTTTTTATATATATGCATATATGTACATGTAAGATGAGCCGGATCAATAGCAATGGAGTCCTGGAAAGGAATTATCAGTTATTAGGAAGGGCAGGCTAGGTTAGGTCGAATGTTTGTAGAATTAACTTTGGAATATCATGGTGAATTATCTTCACGACTGGTGAACTTGGAGGATCAATAGAGAGAGTGGAGAATGCGGAGGCACAGAAAAGACTACTTCTGAGAAGCAGTTCAAAAAAAGGGAGGATGAAGGAAAGTATCGAAGAGAACAGGTGAGAATGGATCAAATAACCTGATTCATGCCAATGAGACACGTGGTGTCGGTCAAGAATGAGAGGAGCATTAATAAATGGGCTTACATTATTCAGCAGGAAGGTGGTGACGATGGAGATGGCTAAGCAGCGCGGAGGGATTGTGCATACAAGGTGGAGAAAGTTACCTGGGAGGTGAAACTGTCCGTGGTGCAAGATGCAGCAGCCGTGACGGCAAACAGCTTGGGAGAGGAAAGAACAGGAGGGGTACCAGAGGGTAGTGGCAGATCAAACAGACTGAGGCCGTGAATGAGAACCATGACGAAACAGTGAGTTTACATTAGGTGGCAAGTGAAAAAGCAGAACGGTCCAAAAGGCAAGCATAAAGTGCCTGTGGCAAACTGTAGACGAAAAAGAAGATGGGAGCACGGGCCGAAAAAGACGGGTGAGACATAACCAGCGAGATCATTTTATTGCAGGTGGAACACGAAAAAGACAGAGAGGAAAGAAGCACGAGGACAGGTAGATCGGCGGACGAACATATCGCATGAACAGTGGATGTGCTTCGGAGTCGGGGACATAGAAATTGGGAGCTGCGCGCATGCCGGCAATTGTATAAGTGGATGTAAATGGACCATACTAATCGGAACACTGCCAAGTGGAAGGATCCACAAAGGAATTGCGGAGCCAGGCAAGGAAAATAGAGTGTTAGTGATTGGATAATAAATGTGGCTGTAAGAGATGCAAAGTTTGGAACGGCAGTTCTAATATGAGAATTGGTCATGGGTGCAGGTGGGGCTGGTGTGTAATGGTATTCGGCATAAGAAGGCAAAACGAGGGAGTGCTAGACAGAACGGTAGGCAGTGAGGTGTGAGCATGCTATCACTGAGCTTTATGGGTCTAGGGTGATACCAAATGAATTGGTACTACAAGCCGGCAATGCCTACATTGGTGAAGAAATAGAATATTGGCGGTCGTCGGCAGAGTAAAGTGGTTAGGACGATAGTGATGTGCAATGAGAGGTAGCACAGTGAGAGTCGATAGGAGCAAGGACAGAATGAGTAGGTGTGTATACCATAAGAGAACGAAAAAGTGGGTGTGATAGGAGCGTTAGGTGGGCGTACAGTGGCGAACAAGGATGGTTGGAGCATGAGGTCCGCAGCTGACAGCATTAGAGCATGCGATCCGCAACCGGTGCTAGTTGATGGGACTGGCCGTGCGCTGGACACCCAACCTGAAAAACACTTCGAGGTGAACACAGGAGGTGTGATCCACCAACCAAATTGCGCTCGCACATCGTTGCAGACGACCTGCACGCCCGATGTGCGCCGGCCAAAGCGGTGGATCTGACCGCGCCCCGCACCGTTGGGAATGGCACCAATGTTTATCGATGGTTATGCATGTGGGACGTAGTTCAGCTGTGATGTTATGAGATATAAGTTACGCGGTCGGATGGTCAGGTTGCAAGTAGTTCCAGAGGACGGAGCCAGCGGCTAATAATCGACCAAACAGCGGCGTTATCCAGGCGCGTATATCAACGTAGAGGGTAAAATGCACGTAAGGAGAGAACTGGAAAAGGAGGGCAGATAAAAAGCAGCAGTCAGGGTGTGCCCCTGCTGCGGATCAGTGGTTATTGGAGGCATATAAAAACCAAAAAACGACGAGGCATTAGAGTGACCGAGATTACGAGAGAAGGTGGAAGCAGAGTGGTTGAAATTAAAGGCATTTCAATTTGCTTGGTTCATTAAGGAAATGGACATAGGTAGCCTAACGTTGGGAACTCAGTCAGATAGATGAAACTGTCTATCGTCGATTGTGTCCTAAATTGAAGGGAGCAGGGTCGGCGAAGGAGTTGGTCTTAGAAATCGAGGCCCGTCTCGTAAGCTATTTCTTCTGCCATGCTCATATTAGATAACTCTAGTGCACGGGTGACGCTGAGATACGGGATGTGTGCCGACAGAAATTGGGACTTGGTTTGTAAAGCTCTAGGGGGGATGGGCAACTTGTTCCAGACTTTGGAGTAGACAAGAAGGAAAAACCGTGACTGTATGGCCGAAGTAGCTATACTAGAAGGGACAGTAAAAGGCATGTGCCGAAGTGAGTAGGGTGTTTCACGGGAGAAGTTTACTGGGTCAAAAGAAAAATGACCGGTTATGGAGCAGGTTATACAAGGAGACTAAGTTTAGTCTTAAGCGGTGGGGCCAGAGTGGGTCGAGATTCAGCTTTTGGCATCGTTCTCTATAGCTTAAAGACGTGGACCAACCGAATAGTTGTTTGGTGAAACGCCTTTGTATGTTTTCAATCGCAACTCTGTCGAATTTCGTCATGTTAGAAAATATTATTGGGCAGTATTCAAGCAAAGGCCTGATGTGGGATTTGTAGACGCTGAAGATACTGTCCCGGAGACGAAAGGAGCGGAAGAGCAGGGCTACACTTCTTCTTGCCTTGGCCGCTTGGATGGCGGCGTGCTCAGAAAAGTTTAGGGAGCAGGAATAGTTGAGGCCCAAATCGCGGATAGTAGGTCGACTGGCTATTGGGGACCTACCAAGAGTTAAGGATCCAGGGGGCAGTTGGAACTTGTAGGTTAGGACCTCGAACTTATCAGTGGAGAAGCTCATCCTCCAGGTGTGGCACCAGCAGTCAAGTGCAGCGAGGTCAGCGGAAATGTTGCAAAGAGTAGGGGTAGCATCATTAGAATTGAAAGAGTAAACTATTTTTATATCGTCTGCAAACAAGAATGGCGTGCCGTGGTGTACTAGATCCAATGCGTCGTTAAAGTACAACAGAAATAAGAGAGGACCCAGTACGCTTCCCTGTATAACGCCACTTGTAACAGGTTTCGGTTTAGAAGTATGTCCGTTGGCGAGGACCACTTAGGAACGATAAGCAAGATAAGATTTCAGCCAAGAAAGCAGCGGGTCACCAATGCCGAATGAACGCAATTTGGAGATAAGATGCAGGTGTGGAACACGGTCGAAAGCCTTCGACAGATCTAGGTAGACAATTACTAATGCCTGCCCGCTATCAACAGCCTTAGTGAGTAGGTTGAGGAGGTCAAACTGACATGTGGTGCATGATCGCGATTTGAGGAACCCGTGCTGCCTATTTCTAAGAAGGTTAGAAGCGAGAAGATGGGTGGTAATGCCATATTTGATAATTGTTTCCGTTACTCTGGAAATGGTGGGGTATGGTTGATGGGACGGTAATTAGCAAGTTCGTGGACAGGTCCTTTTTTGTGTCGTGGAATGATGACTGAACGCTTCCAGGTCGACGGTACCAAACTAAATTTGAGTGACAATGTGAATAGGTTCGGTTGTAAAAGTGGAAGGTCCGATCCACCACTAATAATTGCAGTCGGGTGCAACCCGTCTGGCCCAGGAGGCGCAGATGCTTTATAGCGTGAAATGAGCCTGGAACAGACGTTTACTTCAAAGGTTAGGGTAGATAAGGGAGAGCTGGTAACAGCCAGAGGATCTGAGGGTGCTGTGTCTGAGGCGAGGGCCATGGAATTGGCGAAGTAATGGTTGGAGGCCTCAGGGGTATCAGAAGGGGAGGTGGCCGAAGTTTTAATCGGTAACACAACATATTGGATCATAGTATCTGTTGCCGAATTCCTAGATTTGTGTCGGAGTAGGGGTTTCGATGTTTTATTGGGATGCATTAGGACTTTGGCTAGTTCGTAGCGGAGCTGTTTTTCCTTTAGGTCCCGGATAATATCAGTAAGACGCGTTAGTCTCATGAGAAGAGAGAAGTGGTGGATTTGGAGGTAAAGTCTTTGCATCTTAAAGCACTTTCGCTGGAGAGAGGCAAGTTTGGACTTCCTAAGGGAGGAGTTTTGGGGTATTGGACTGAGTTTCAGAAGGCAGTTCCCCATGTTAAGGTAAAAGTGATCAGCCGCTTGTTGGGGGTCAGCCGTTGGAAAAAACTGCTCCAATCTTGGTTACAAATGAGATTGGGCAGAGGGTTCCAATTTTAACGGACGGAATTGTTGATTGGGATCAGATAGTCTGATGAATAAGGATGGAATGAAAGATTACCAGCCACTATCTTATGGTCGCTACCCGGAAATTTATTCAGAACGGAGACCAAAAAGTGGGAAATGCTGTGGGTGAATATAAGATCTAGGATGTTGGCTTTTCTAGTAGGGGTTTTAAAGCGTTGCACCCGGCCCCCAATGTGAGTATGGGACACAAAGTCTATTAAGTTGGGAGATGCCGTGAGGTTTCGCCAGGATATCTTAGGCCAGTTAAAATCACCGGCTATGATTTTCGCTGCCGGAGGTAGTAGTGAAAGGTAACCAAAGGCTACAATTAAAGGAGTTATTTCTGCAGTGGTAGACGAGGGCGGGCGATAGACACAACCAATGTGCATGACTACATTTAAGAACTTCTCGTGACAGCAGGCATATTGGTGATACGTGGTCCGCCAGGAAGAAACCCATGTTGGAACGGGGAGAGGATCCTTTTTGTTCGCAGACGGAGAAGAACCGCGCTCTCAAGAACTCGCTCGAAAAATTTGTTGGTGATGCTAGTTAGACTTATGGGTCTGTAACGAGAAGCAAGATGCCTACCACCCTTCTTACAAATACGTGCGATGTCTACTTTTCCAGCTGCTGGGGAAGACTCCGTCGTCAGCAACGCTGAAAATGAGAGGCATAAAGAGCAGCTAATTTGTCCGCCGTTTCCTTGAGAATGTGAGGGTGGACTAAGTTAGGACCTATGGAGCAGTATTTTTTGAACCGCCGAAAACCCTGGGCGGTTTTACTGATGGGAACAATGATATGGCTGAGAGTAATGAACAAAGATATCGGGTGCAAGGCGGGATGGGATGATTTCGGTACTGAGCTAAAAACTGTACGAAAGTGGGAGCTGTATGCCCCGGCTTCCTGGCTGGGGAAGCGATTGGGGATCTGACGTGATCTCTGGGAGCAAGTGGCGTCGGAGCTGTGCCCCTTGGACGACGGACGTACTGGAAGAAAAGCGCTCTGTTGGTTTGTGCTGGAACAAGCACAGATTGTTGAACCGGTTTTTGATGGAACCTAATCTTACCTTTTCACGGGCTACACATGTGGCTTTATATCTGGCGAAAAGGCTGCGCTTTTTTCTAGGATTCTCCTAATGGGGCGAGGGAGGGGCCGCTTACCGGTCTGGGGAAGGCGAATTCTGGGGCCGAACAGCCCACCAGCTAAGGACATTGACTCTCTGAGATTCTCTGCCATTTCATCAGCAAAGTTACCTAAGCCTGCCGAGTTTAGCTGGGGGCGAATAAATGACAGACTAGGTCACAATTGTTCCTTTTATAGGATCTCAAAATTTTGATTTCTATGGGCAGTGGAGGCCATTTCACGTTCAAATCGGCCTCAATGAGAATGTGATCACTTTTGCTGAGAGGTGGTTAGTATTGCACCACATCCGTTTGGAACCATTCACAGGTGATGACCAGATCCAGCAGGGACTGGGAATGTCCCGTGCGGTATCCGGTCGGATCTTTTACGTTCCGTACCCATGAGTTCTTGAGTGCGAGATCTAGAAGTGGTTTACCAGAGGCAACATCAAGAGCATCGGCTCTTTGCCAGTCGATACTAGGTGAGTTGAATTCACCGATGTCTAACAGATGGGCAAAATTCCTGCGGCCTTTAGGAAGCCTAATAAGTCTGAGGCCTAGGCTTTTGGTAGAACTGCTTGCGGTGGGGCGATAAAATCTACCAAGCAGTAGAGTGTCTGTCCTAGAGAGAGTAAAGGCAACCCACAGACAATCGATACGTGAAAACGTGGGAGTTGGTTATATAGTGGATGAAGGAATAGATTTGTTGTAGTATGTGACAACCCAACCAACATGGCCTCTGCTGGGGTCCTGCTTTACTATGAAGTATCCCGAAATGGATATCTTGGCTTCATACATATCTGGAGTGAGCCGGGTTTCCGTGAAGGCTATCATCCGAGGCTCGTTATCCACTGCAAGCTGCCGAAGCTCCGGGACCTTATTCAGCACAACCAGGCAACTGCTGTCAAAACACTTGAGCACACCGTCGGGAGTTGTTGCGGAATCGCCAGAGACAAAAGACTTTGGGCTTGAGAACGGGGAAAGAGAGAGTTGGGGGTGGAAAGGAGGTCCTGGGGGAGCCGGGAGCCGGGGATATTAGGAAGAGAGGGGGTGAGGGCAAACAAACTATTTCGGATTGGTAAGTTTTGACGTCTACCAACCCGGGAGATATCGTACCAGGCGTACGGTCTACATCATTCAATCTCCGAAAAGAAAGGCTGATCTTTGCGGCTCATCTTTGTGCCCACTGCGTGATCCATCGCTGTGAGTCTTGTTGCTCGTGGTTTGGTCTTGCTTGACCGCTACGGAAAGCGTTTCTGATGCATGAACCTTCTCACTGCAGCTTTCGGCGGAAGTAGGTTGCAAGTTTGTGTGCGGGCTCGAGGATGGGCGAGCCTCAACCTGTAGTACAGGTTTATTAGCAATTTTTGGGGTGTGGGATACTTTGTGTAGGCGTCAGGTATTTAGTGGCACTAATAATATTATTATCGGCATATTTCGGATGAGCCCAATGCACGATCAGATGATTCAAATGACGACAAATGAAGAGTTCTCAAGGTAGTAGAAATAATGTGCACAGACGGCTGGGGGAGAGTGTTTACGTGGATCAGAGCAGGGGCAATGCATTGTAAATGTGAAGGTCAAGGTTAACTTGCCAATTCGGCTTATGGCTGTTCAAAGTGGGTGGCAAGGTGGGGTATTTACATAAATAATACCAGAGGTTAATATCACAACTGGGAACTCTAGTGGAATCGAAGGATTTCTGCTGAGCTTCCCATAGAAGAAGAGCTTATCAAAAAAGGTCCTTAGAGCCATTGCTTGCTGCGGTGTATAAGAAGTATACTGACAGAAAACTGGGAGATGTACTAGACTGGGGCTTTAGGGAAAAATCGCAATGATTCAACCGACCTTTTGGTGGTAACTCCCGATGGCAAGTTGCCAACGGAGGCAACCACAAGAACAGTGTACAATAGATTCGGATGAGAGGGGTTGTGACTTCAAGAGCGGTGACGGAAAAAGTAGCTAGAGGAGAGCAGGTGGGCACTAGGCTGATTATTTACAACCATGCAGGTATTTCACTGAGTAGCAACGAAAACATGGAATAGGGGTTATGGAACGATGGGAATTGCGATTGTGTAGGCGGATAGCAGGCAGAAGCTGTAATAGTTAACATTTCCGAATAAAGGGTCGTACGATGACGATGGAGAGAGCTACAGAACCAGTGGTTTCGACGTGAAAACTGGATCGGAACGTAGGATTTGGAATAAAATAAAAATAATCAGCGGATGTGGTAGTAAAAGTTTGAGGTTCGATACTGGTAGAATCAATTGTACAGTGAACGAGCAAGAACTCCGGAGGGATAGGGGCTAAACAATGTTATGTTGAAAGGAAGGCCAAGGATTACGAGTGATGGGATGCCACTTGCCTGTGCAAGTTGTGCTGGTCGAGAAATAACAGTGTGGAAATGAAGGATAAATCAGTGTGGAGTGCGAAAGAGTACAGCGATTACGAAGATGTATAGCTAGCTGAGGGGGGGATAAAATGGACTGATGGAAGGTACTCCTTTTTAGTGAACATTGCAATAGGTGTACCATGTGATGACGTGTGACTGGAGCCGCACGAAATGTAATTGAGACGGATGGGTTGTAACAACAGAGGGTATGGATCCTGTCACTTACGGAATTGTACGTATATCAAGTCATGCAGAAGGAGTGAAAAGAATCGAGCGGGCGACGAATTTTGTGGGAGAGAGGGACGGACAAGGTGTTGAAAGAAAGGCCGACGGAGGACAGGTGAGCATTCAGCAGCCTATATTTTATAACGAGTGGGTAAGGATTTATCTGCATGAGGGTGGTAATCGGGCGATGAACCAATCTTGGATGCGTTGAAAATGGTTGCTCAGACGAATAGCAAGCAACGATGATGTTGACTAAGCAGTCCTATTCCTCCAACCAGTTGTGCTTCTCCCCGGATACTGGATATTCACTCCGTAATAAACAGTATACTACTACCACACCCTCCGAGAGGACTGTTCTACGCTCTAAGTTCTTTCTCTTCGCGTACTCCAGAATCTGGAATAAACTTCCGTTGCACGTCAGATCTTCTCGGTCAAAGTATGCATTCGTGCATGCTATTGATAAATTCCTTCCTGTCCCAACTGTTTTGCGCTTATTCAACGTTCACGTAACCAAAAGTCAAGCTTACGAGATAGGCCTCGACTTTTAGGCCATTGCTCTGCTTTCTCTCTTTACCTTACATTCCAAAATAACTTCACCGCTTTTAAAATTCTGACTGCTTTGTTTGACCGCTTCTCCTAGACTTCTCCATCGATATATGTAAGCATGTCTGCATCCACTAACTGTTTTTCCATACCAACTTATAGGATCCTGCCAATTCAACTTTGAAATAAATCCTTCCAGATGCGCTCGCATCTATAGAGACCAACGTATTACTCCCCACAGGTTGTCAATGTCTCACCAGCTCCACGATTTATTAACTTTATTTAGTTATATCGCTTCTGCGGCCCTGAAACCAACCTCAACAACGCTATAAAGACTGCTTCAGTATCCGACCCCTGGTCGGCTTTATATATATATATATGTATATATACATAAATATAATATTTGTATATACAAATATATATATATATATATATGTATATATACATGTATATATATACTCACTACTATCCTACAATTATTGACACAAGCATGGTGAGTAACTCAACGCTCCTCGATATCTCTTAGCTTAAAATGCCTCTTTTCCGCACCAGGTCCCGCCACATATTCTTCCCTCACCACCTCCGTGATTTCGAACTGGAAAATCCAGTCTAGTTCATCTCATTTAGCTTGACTCACTAACTGAACTCAACACCCAGTTATGACGTTACCATTTCTGCTCCCACCCTAACCCTCAGCCAAGGTTCTTCTGTAATTTCATGCAGAACTTGGTCTTTACTCCTGCTCACTGACCACTCTAGGCGAAATACTAACTTTCCAATTGAACGTTTTAGCCACTCTCAGGCGTTTCCCTTTTAGTCTCACGTTTTATGGCCTCAATGTGCCTTAGGGATCCGCCGCATCGATGATCCCATGCTTCACGTTTGTTTTTCTTTCCGTTAACCGTTGATCCTCAGCTGGGCTATACCCAGACTGCGTCTCTCTATCTCACTTTCCTTGCCACAGTCTTTTGCGTCCGACCGCCTTCGCATGACCCGTCTGATGATAGAACCCTTGTATACAGCAATATATATATATATGCATATATATATATATATATATGTACATATATATATATATATATACCTTGGGTATGCTCCACTCACTTTTATTCTCCTTCCTAACTAGATTGTGCCATTTTACAACATAATTTGCATATATATAAATAAAACCGTTCCGTCCTTTAGCGATGGGTGCTCGCTCTCACTTAATTCCTGGCTCAGGCTAGAACTCAGCCGTCCCATCCTGCTTTTTTTGCACCTTTCTCGTACACTGAAGCCTTGCCACACGGATTACCATCCCTTAGTAACTAGGCTCCACTTCTCTGCGCATATGCTCATGGTAAGTTAAGACCCCATTCCAACCGGAATCCGTATGGCTCTGATTTCTCTTGACCCTGTGGAATACCAGCACGTTTGCTCCCACGTGAAAAATCCTCGTTTTAACACCCAGTGTTTTTCTCCCTTTTTACTGTTTGCCGTCCTCGACCACAGCTGGTGAACTGACCAGACTGTTATCTTCCTATTTTCTCATTCTTCTTCCAGACCATACCCTCTATTATTGTTTTATTCCTGGTTCCCAAACGGACACCCTCTCCTCATCCACCGCCTACCTGATGTCGCCCTAAATCTCTACTATCACCCAACTACCCTAGGAAGCTACCAGTCTCCGTCTAGGGATCCCTGATAGACCGGTCCACTAGCCAAACGATAACTAATTGTTCGGATAACAAACTGTTCATTTTCTTGCTTCCATAAAAACGACAATCATAACCCACAGCTGGAACACTCTCCAGACTGCCGCACTCCTGATCTCTTCCAGATTGCATTGGTTACTTAGGTAGCCATCGGCAAAATCGACGTTTATTCCGGATTACCGTAAGGACTGGACGATTTGATCAATGGTTTAAACCTATACTCTCGCCTGCTGGCGTTACATGGAGAACCGTACACGGATTAACAAAACATCATGAAAGTCTCACCGGATCGCAGAGGTGATTCCTGACACCAACCATCAACCCACACCCGCTCAACGTCTATTCCCAATTAATCCAACCCAACAGTTCAATTCTTCTCGCGTTGCAGTACGAAACCAATGGCCGGAACCCAGCCCTCGCAGCTGCCAACTCCGTCAAACCAGCCCTTCTTACCTGCTTCCCTCAACATTCTACCCGCCACCACCTGAAACCAAGGTTGTTATGAAACAGAATACCAGCCATCTGCAGCCAACTAGAACTTGGTTAACAATTTTCTATCACACAAAATGTTTTTACACTCTTCCAACGTTTGTCTAGCCGAACCAGTAGCGTTTGTCTCCACTAATCCGTTTAATTGACGGCTCTTCTTTAAGAGTCCGTTTTACGTCCATACACCATTCATGCTCTTCAAAAGTTCACTGAAATCCCTGCGAAGATTTTTGCCTTCATTTGAATTTCCATATGACACTGTAATCACCTGCACAAAAGTCCGTTTTATTATCACCTTTGACCCACTTGCCTTTATTTCACATGCTTCCTTTACAATTAGTTACCCGATGCTGGATCAGTGTCCAATATTCCGCTGGTTTCTCTGGCTGCACGTTGAAAGCCCCGTGCTTACTGTACTTTTAATCCTGTTTTTGGCATCTCTTCCGCCCGGTTACTCGTTAGTGACCGTCCATTTGTCGCTTATATCAGCAATCCCACGATTGCCTAACCATCCATAACGCCCCCAGCGATTTCGAAACCGGTTCACAATTCCCGCTTCAACCATTACCACTTTGGTTCACTCAAACACTACATGACTTTACTGGTGTATTTCGGTTGCTGTGATTTATAAATTTAGAATTTGTAGATACCTCACATTGACATGTACTGCTGTATACTCTGATCTTGCCTTGTGCATGTGTATTGACCACGGTCAAGAAATATACTATACTATACTATACTAAGGTCAGGTGGGGGATTCGGCTGGTCAGTATAGGGACATCTGAAGGCTGACTGACATACATGAGAAAGGCTAGAAATCAGCATAAGAAACTGTAGTAGCAGGAGACGATGAAGAAAAAGTGAGAATCACTGCAGTGATTAGGTAGCAACGAAGCATTGGCACTCTGCAATAGATGGTCGGCGAACAGGGCACAAAACTCGTTGTAAAACAGGAAGCGAGCAAAGTAAGACGTAAAAAGTGAGTCAGGTAAAATAAATAGTTCATAGGAATTGGACACAGTAGATGTGGGTTATAGATGTAGGAGGGATGGATGCATATCATGGCGGTCAGCGGGATGATAGCAAGAGAGATGGCCTGTGAGAAACTACAGGATACAGAGCGAATGCATATATACATAGAAGAGAAAAGATGGAGGGTAGGATCGAAGGAACAGGCAGGAATGGGTCTTTGGTTGACTCCGTCCAGGAAGCCCAAGAGATTGTTCAAGTACGACTTGTTTTCAGGAATCCATGCTGAGCTGGGCAAAACATAGAATTCTCTAGTAGGTGCTGGCAGACGTGTGCCCTGTCACGTTGCGTCAGGTTTTACAGGATTGATAGTGGCCGGGGCCAAACGAGCCTCCAGAATTCTTTCAGTGACATGCACAGGGATCGGCACCCACTGCGATTTTGTTAACTCCTTCCGGTTTTTTCCCAAATGGACCATTTTCTTCAGTTTGGCTAGAAAAGAAGTAGAAGCGCTCTTCCCACAATCCAGGTGGGAGGTAACAAGGGCGTTAGCTTTCCCGTCACACTTAGTGCTCCAGGTCGCAGGCGTGGACATAGGTCAGTTCAGTTCAGCTCAGTTTGCCCGGGGCTTATCGTAGCTGGATCCGATCCGTTGTCCTGATAGTCTTGTTGCTGACGCATTCTAGTAGCTCCTAACACTGCTTGGGTAATTTCCTTTTGAAACGCAAAACTTTTATGCAGTATCAGCCCCGGCATGGCCTAAGGCCCACGCCAGTAAGGCAGCACGGATTCTTGCACCAGTGGACGTCGAAATACGTCCCTCCGGTCTTCGACTTCTGTGACTGCATTATGCTTCTTTTGTTTATACTGCAGGTGAAACATCGTTCGGAGTCACTCCGCTGGTGGGGGTGTAGCAGTCCCATGGTTACGAACCGGGTCCTTTCTTATGTCTGGATTCCACCCAAGAGTGTCACAAATACGGATAGAGCTCGGGTTAAGTTGTAGTAGTGGCACTTTGGGCAGAAGGGGGAAAATATGTTGACAGTGTAGTAAGGTAAGGTCGAAAGTCGAAGAAATAAGTATGCTACTGGCAAGTAGTGGTGAGTAAAGAGGGAAGGGCTCTGCATGCAGTGTTGTCATTTATTGACGCATGATTTGATATACTCAGGGAATACAACAAGCCAGCTAAGTTCCCGCCCCACTTTGGGGCCCAGCACCGACGTGGCAGACACCACTTCGGCCTACAGTGCGTCTGTAGCGCTAACGATGTGACCCACTATCGCAAACACTAACACATTTTTTATGTAAACGATTACCAAATTTGTTGGCGCCACCTTCTCCTCCTGTACATTGTCAGCACGCCGTTGCATTCCTCCAGTACCCAACAAAAGCAGCTCCGCCTTCTATGACAGCTAGATATTTGGCAGTGATTAGACTATAAAAATTAACAAAAACTTTCAAAAAAGTGTATATATATCCTGAGGCGTCACGAGCTGGATGCCATTGGATGTGTATCGTGCTACCTCTTTGACGGAAGTAGGCCCTAGTCCGGCCCACCATGAGCACTGAATGTAGACCGTTCGAGTTAGTTTCCCCGACGAAGATGCGGAACAAGTCCGTTCCCACCTCTCACGGTTCTCCAAACCAATCCTCCCACGGGTGTTGTCCTGCTTTGCAATATGATAACGACGGTAAAGATACCAAGATAACCTTGCAATCACCTCTATCACAGATTTTCTTGCTCATATTCGAATACAATTTTAGTACGTTAGCACCACCGAGTAGGAGCTTAGACGAACTTACGAATACATTTCGCGGCTCGCGACCAAGTTCCTCAACGGCATCACCAACGGTACCCTAATAGTTTCTTCTACTTTAAGCCCCCTCAGAAACTATTCGATATAAAATGACCATCATACTAGAAGAAACAGTAACAAACATAGTGTTATACTAGTAGTGTACCAGTCCCATTCAGCCACATACTGTTCTTTCAAACCTATCTAACCGCCTCAGTACCAAACCGCGTTCTGCTTAAGCAAACAGCATTGAGGGGTGCCATTACCAGTTCCCCTTAACCGTAGGTTTTTATCAGTATCCAAGCTCTGCCGATCCAAAGTGCAAACCATAAAAACTTTCGAACGCATACGCAGTTGCCCAACCGGTGTGCGCAACTTTGCTAGCCTGTAACAGTATATCGCAATCCACTGCAAGTTTACTTTACCCAGAACGTGGAGTGGGTGCCATTGACTGCTTCAACGAAACTTCATCCTTGCCCCATTCACATAAACCTAACCAGATCATCATTATTGTAGCCAAATATCACCATAAATCACAGCTGGAACTACATACAGACTGCAGTTCCCATTTACTTCAGGTTCGTTGTCTCCCACAATCTTAGTTGCAAAACTAGATAACCAAGGATGCCACTTTGACTCGTACCGACAGAGACCCAGGTGGAACCCCCCATAGCAACTGGGAGTGCAATCAAGCCACCGACACAAAATACCCTCAACTGCTTACCAGATAGATTAGCGTTTTCTAACGCAAAGCCCTTCCTGCTGATATCACCACTGCAGCCAACACGACAGTTCACGCGCATCCGGATTATATGCCGGTTAGTACCAGTCATTAGTTTAACTCGTAGTAACTCGCCATACTCGGCCAACTGACCGACACATCGTTTACCCCGCCAGAAGAACCATACCCATAAGATGTTGTACATTATCAGTATTGATGCTGAATAGCAGTAGGACCAAGTGCGTCAAAATATATGTATATATATGTCAGTGAAAGGGCCTAACAAGGCTCAAGTCTAGGCCGAGATTTTCCATTGTGAGTATTCTATGCAACAGTTCGTTTTTCTCTCGAACCTTAGCCGGGACCCTCCGATTGCGCTTTCTCACTTCTGTATGGTACAGGTTACTGATCCTGACATTAAACTCACCTTTATATGGACTGCTGTTCCTTCCACATCTACTAGTGTTCCCAAGCGCACTTTCATAAGATTTGTTTCGTGTCTCCCTGTTTCAAAACTCATCCCGTTTACTGAACCCCGGGAAATCCGTCATTCACGGTTTGCATCATCCTGCATTGCTATTCTCTTCGCATGCATCGATCTTCCCGAATGTACTTCTAAACAATTTCCTTTTCTTTTTCTTCTTGTTCATAGAACCCCAGTAGGCCTCCGTTTTCCCTGTCTCGCATCATTCTCGTTTATGATGCATCCTTAGCACTGTGTCAACTATCTGCTTGGCATTCATACGGTGCAACACCGTCCAGCTCGAACTCAAAGCTGGTTAGAAGATGCCGCGCAAGCCGATATTAGAGTGATTTATCCAAACTCTTGCTGGCTGTGTCTTTTCATCGCTGACACTTTTGGATTCTATTCTTAAAATTTGAGAGTATTCCATCTTATTGAGTAACGTGTTATACCATGATCATGCGCTTGCGCGTTCGTCTCGGCCATGGCCGAGAAATATGCCATTATTACTATTATTATATGTCGCAATCCATCGTTTCAAGTTCTGGTCTTTTGCTCCCTTCCGAGCACAGTCGTCATCATGTCACGAACCGAGGAACAGGGGCTATAGAACTGAAACGGGAGGAATTCCTGGCTTATAAGAAATTCTCGGGCATTTCACAAGTCGGCAGCGCGGCAAGCAAAGAAATTTCCTCTAACGTTCTGTAATGCGACCATTTTGACGCGCTTACACTCGTGTCCTCTGGGTCTGGAATCCCGTGCCAATACAGACGATGGCTCCGTTGGGATAGACGTTTCTTCAATTTGTTTGAGGTCTTCTATATGATCCCCACTTAGTTCTCTACGTTTCATAAAGGAAAGTTTTAGGATCATTAGCCTCTCTTGGTACGTCTTTTGTCAGAGTCCCAGCAGCATTTTGAAGAGGTATCGCTTAACTTCCTCAAGAGCAGCGGTGATCCACACAATAGTTGAGACCCGAGCTTGGACACACTATTCTGGGTGTGACCCAACTGGTGTTGTGCAGAAAGGCAATAACACAAAAGCTTCCGTAAACCTCTCAGTGCTCAGTATTTGGTGAAGCACCCGTTCAGGCCCGGCCTCTGCAGTCGGACGCTGAGAAGATGGCTGGTAACAGTCTTCCAGCAGGGTTGCAAAACCAGTGATGCCTGCAAAAGTTTTAGCTCGTGGGTTTTGTAGGCCTGGGCATTTTGATTCTCTGCCACTGCCCTGAGCGAGATGCCCACATTTCCCTATGTGGAGCGGCAGTTACCACTGAGTGTAACACACATTTGTGCGATGCGTGGCCAAATTCACAACGGATCCCGAAATCAAAAGGAGATTATCCGTGATATTCTACGATACTAGATTATTGAATGAACAATGGCACCAAAAAGATACAAACCTCAATTTTGAGATCACAAGGACACAACAAGCGAAGAATCGAGTTGCGGCTTGTGAGCGAGGAGCACGTGCGTCGAGCAGGTCTAGAACTGGGATATGACAAATTAGTGCTCTGGGCGCGAAGAAACAACAATTGGTCCATCAATACAAACAGTGCGTATGGACACGTAAATAGTGTAGGCCAGTGTGTGACGTTAAGAAAAACGCTGAATCGCAAAGGTTTTAGGGGGATTTCCCACGACCGACCGTTACGCTGCCCACCAAAATCCTCCCGAATCCTCAGCAGAGTCAAAGGTTTGGAATAAAGGTACTGATTCTTCCTACCTACCTAGTCCCTGCTGTCAGTGCATGCGCCTTATGCTTGTCGTCAACGTTCTACTCACGGTCGCACCTAATCCCGTGGCCACATAGACGCGAGGCTATTCGACTTCTTCCACGAGAACAACTGACCGATGGCGAGCGTGAGGGGAAAAAGGTATGCAGTCCTTGGAAAAGCCGTCCTGCCCTGGCTTTATGTGCTTGCGTGAGTGTGTTTGTGTATGATGTGATCGCCGCTGCCGCCACAGATGCAAAAGTCATTCGGTAACGTCAACAAAACAAACGGCGAACACAATCGCATGTTTGATAGGGGTTATGAGGTATAGCGCGCATCGGGTATGTGCGTGTGTCTGGATGTACAATGGAATCGTGTGCACCACCACATATCAAAAAGAAACTCTGTAACGTCAACGAAAGACAGTGAGCACTGTAACGTGTTTGACTGTGACCATGTGGTATAACGAGTACAATGTAGGTGGGTGTGCGTCGGGGTGTATGACTGTTCGATACGTCAGTGTGTCGGGATTGTTTCCATGTATGGTGTTTCTTTACCCACCTCGACGACTAGTGCGAAATAGTCTACTGGGCCTCAGTGTTATCAGCTTCTACGCCTTCACTCTCGAGTAGGTTAATACTGCGTATGTCACGAATGAGCACTCAATTAGCTGTCTTCAATTTCACCGTTCTTATCATTCCGTCAGTGCTTTCGATAGTTTCCTTAGCTACTCCCAAGGACTAGGTGCTGGAATGTGCGTGTTTGTCTGCGATCATCAACACATCCCAAACCTTGAATGGCCTCGTTTTCACCAGCCACTTCTGTCGAGTCTGCAGAGCCGGCAGGTATTCCCGCGGCCAGCGCCTCCAGAAAACCTTGGCAAGACAGTTGGCCTGCTTCCATCCAAGGAGGTAACTCCCACGAGGGTTTACCGGCCCTTGGAAACCCTCGTTCGGCCATAACGGCAATAAGTCGTTCGGGGTGAGTGCCAGGTGGGTGGGGTCGCCGTGCATTACTGGAACCGGGGGCCGTTGTTCAGGATTCTCTCTACCTCAGTCATGACGGTGTTTAGCGTCTCGTCGTCGGGCGGCTGCTGCTCCATGATTGACAGCAATATCCGTCTGGCAGACCAGGTCATGCGTTCCCATAAGCTGCCTCGGTGGCTGTCCTGTGGGAGAGTGAAATTCAATTGTATGCCGTAGGCCACGGTTCGACCCTGAAGTTCCTCCCTGTTTATGTTTTTGTGCCAACACTGCAATTCCCGGTGGGCACCCACAGATTTCGACCCATCATCTGAGTATATATCGGCCGGTTCGCCTCTTCGTATGCTAAATATCTGCAAGGCCCGTAGGAAGGAATCGGTCGGCATCAAAAGTGCGACTTCTAGGTGTACCGCGCGTGACTTCATGCATGCCATGACACACCCATATCGCTTTTCCAATCCCTTCATACACTTGATCCACGAGGGCCCGAAATAGCCCAACCCGGTGTCGCTGAACGGCCACCAGCCCGCAGTCACCCTGCATTCTGGTAGCGGAGCCATGTGTTGCTTGCCCGCCATGGCATTGCGTCTCCTACATTGCACGCAACCTCGGATTACGCATTTTGCAGTCGCTCTTTCTCTCCGCAACCAAAAGAGCTTTCGGATGACGCTCGTCACGTGGCTTCCCCGGGCAAGTCCCTCCACGGCGTGGACGCGTTGGATCATTAGATCTACTACAGTTTATCTCGCAGGCAACAGCATAGGATGCTTTGTTTCAAAGCTCAGGTGGGCGTTGTTCAGCCTAGCATCCACTCGCAACAGTCCATCAATGAGTTTTGGGTTTAAGTGCTTTAATTCTCCTCTTGGAGATGATATTCATTCGTTGATTGGTCCCATTTCTTCCTCCCTCTCGAGTTCTCGGGCGAAAGCCTCTCGTTGTATCATTCTGAAAATATCGTATTCTGCAGCTTGTAGCTCATCGGGACTTACCGGGCAGACCCATATCCGGCCTGAAGGGTGTAGCCCTTTCATGACTAGTAAATTTCTCTTGAACCTGGCTAACCAGACCAACGCACGAAGTGTCTTCATCCAGGAAGAAAACCTGACCAATCGCGATAGAATGGGCTTCGTTTCAACGAATTTGGCCGCTATCACTACGCCTTTGATCTTCGGTTCTACTTCCATAGGGGTTATTAATTCGAACACGGGCTAGTCCTGTTTAGGCACTTGCAAGATGGTTGGACCTCTCGTCCACCTGTCTAGTTGCCTAAAGTTGGTTGCACCTCGGGAGCCAGACCGGACGTGATTCCACTGGTTCATGGCCGATTCATCGTGGATACCCGTGGGTCGGTTAGCGACGAAAGTACTAAACCGGCTCCGAACGTTTTAAGTAAAGTAAAAACTATCGTTGAGTCCGTCCAAGAGCTAGCCGACCAAATTTAGAAGTCGAAACATCTACTAATGGTATATTTCTCTGCTATGGTCGAGACGAACGAGCAGGAGCATGATCATAGTGTACAGCTTTACTCGGTAAGATGAAATATTCACAAACTTCAGGAATGGAAGCCATATGTTCCAGCCGTAGAAAAACATAGCCAGCGATATTTCATATGGATCACCCTAATAATGGTTTGCACGGTAACTTTGAACCGGATTCGATTTCGCGCTGGGCGGTGGCTCACCGAGGGGATGTCGAATAGGTAGTCCACTGATAACGCTAGAGCTGCATTATCAACGAGAATGATGCAAGCCATGGAAAACGGCGGTTTACCTGGGATCTGCGAACAGCGAAGTTTTAAATAGGAAGAAAAAAAGATTGTATGGAAGTACACCCGGGGAAATCGATGCTTGCGAAGAGAATAGCAAACCCTGAAGCTGATGCAATCCCTGAATATCGGTTCTACCGGGGTTCAATAAAAAGAATGTGATATGAGACAAGGAGACATGAAACCAATTTTATGAATGTACGCTTGGGAACTTTGGTGAGTGTGGAAGGAACAGAAGCCCACATGAAGGTGAGTTTAATTTCAGGATCAGTAACCTGTACCATTCAGAAATGCGAAAGTACAACAGCGGGGTCCAAGAAAAGTGGAGGATCAATTTCCAGCGGGACAAGGATCGAGGGGAAAGTGGACCGTAGCAACAGATACTAAGGTGGAACATCTCCGCATTGACTTTAGCCTTATTATGCCGTTTCACTGACAAACATATATATATATATATACATATATATGTACATTGAAGCATTGAGCCTCAGTGTTACTCAGCTTCGTTGATGGTAATGTACAACATTCTATGGGTATAGTTCGTCTGGCAGGGTGAAAGATATGTGTCGGTCAATCATTCCAGTGTGGCGAGATATGACAGATGTAAATGACGACTGGTATACTAGCAGGTTGTGCGTAAACCGTTACTTGTTTTGGCTGTAATGCTGATATCAGCTGGATTGGCTTTTGGTTGGAAAACCCTAATTAATACCATAGGCAGTTGGGGGTATTTTCTGCCGCGTGGCTTGCTTGTAGTCCCAGATGATATGAAAGGTCCCACTTGGGTTCCCATCGGTACGAGTCATAGTGGCATCTTTGGTTATCCAGTTTGGCGACTGAGATAGTGGGAGGCGACGAACCCGAAATAAATAGGAAATGCAGTCTGGACGTGGTTCCAGCTGTGGGTTATGGCAATATATGACGACAACAGTAATGATCTGGTTAGGTTTATGTTAATGGGGAAAGGATAGTGTTCCATTGCAAGCGGTTAATGGCACTTACGCCAAGTTCTGGGTGGAGTAGTCTCGCCGGGGACTGAGCTGTAACGCTGCAGGCTAGCAGAGTTGCATCCCCTGGTTGGGCCATTTCGTATGCACTCTAAAGGATTAGTAGTTTGCAAGTTGGTGTGGCTGTGTAGGGATACTAAGAAAGACCTAGAACTTTATGGTTTAGAGTATCTAGAAATGGTAACACCCGATCTAGTTTGCTTACGCAGTCTGTAGTTTAGCACCGAGGCGGTAAGATGGGTTGAAGGAACAATGATAGTTAATGGGACTGGAACCCTGCTAGCATAGTGCTATATTTGTTACGGTCTCTTATGTTACGTAAGGGATAAGTAGAAAGGGTTCTCACGTGCGGTGCTGAACTACATGATCTATTCTTCAAGATATTGTGAAAGAATAGGTTATTTCTTATGCGGCGTAGCCATAAGGGATCGATTTTCAGCCGCTCACAACGTTCCATGTAATTAGAGGGCGAAGAAAAACCTATGAGCTGTTTCGTGAATGCCCGTTGTACGTTCTCAAACGCTATACGGTCCCTTTGTCGCATGTTGGAACAAATGATCGAGCCGTATTCCAGAAGAGGTCTAACATGGGACTTAAAAATGTTTAGTTTACTTTCTGGCAAAATAAATGGTTGATGTATTAGCCCGATCGTACGGCGTGCTTCAGCCACCTGGATGGCTGCGTGTTCCGAAAAGTCGAACGTACGTGAGTGGTGTGGACCCAAGTCACGTACCCGAGAGTTATTGGGTATGAATTTGCCGTTTATACTAAATCTTCCAGTGGGGACATGACATTTATACGTAAGAAATATTACTTTTTTCGGCGGAGAAACTCAATTTCCAATCATCAGTCCAGGAACTGAGAGCGAGCAGTTCCCTTGTAATGTCATCAACGGTGGAGGCTAATGCCACGGGTTCAGAAGTGCACACGATTTTGATATCATCTGCAAACAGGAAGGGAACTCCCTGTTTGAAAATGGTAAATATATCGTTAACGTACATTGGAAACAGTAGTGAGCCGAGTACACTACCTTGTATCGCACCACTAGTTACGGGACGGGGTTCGGACAAATTTCCGCCTATACATACAACCTGGTCTCGGGCTGATAAATAGGATGCAAACCAAGCGAGCATCGGGTCCACAATTCCATGTTTTGATCTTCTGGTGGTACATTGCACTTGTAAGGTAGGAGGAAGCTTTTATCTGCAGAGAATTTCATGAACCACGAGAAGCACCAAGTTTGGAGAACGAGTGAGTCACGCGATATGTTGCACAGGGTCACGGATAGGTCATTAGGGAGGAAGGAGTACACTATTTTTATATCGTCGGCAAGGATGAAGGGAGTGCCGTGTGGAATAGAAGAGAAAATGTCATTGATATTGTTAGGGAGTAGTAATGGGCATAGGACACTGCCTTGGATGGCTCCGCTAGTAATTGTTTTGGCAGAAGATAAGTGGCCGTCAACGAGCACAGCTTGTGATTTGTGAGAGAGATACGAGGACAACCAGGAGAGGAGAGGGTCTGTGATACCGAGAGACCGGATTTTGGCTAACAGATGCATATGGGGAACACGGTCAAAAGCCTAAGACATGTCGAGGTACAGGGCGATTACAGAGTTGCCGGCCTCTGCAGCAGACGATAGGACATTGAGAAAGTCAAGCTGTCAGGAAGAGCAGAAACGGGAGTTCAAGAAACCGTGCTGACCAAGGTTCAGTAGGTTGTTGGGTAAGAGGTGCTGAACAACGTGTTTCTTGATAATATTCTCCATGATTTTGCAGGCTACTGAGGTGTGGTTTTGGGCCGATAGTTATCTGGGACGGACCTTTGAAGCGTAGAGGTGGCCAGTACGTTGAGTAGCAATAAAGGGAGGTCAGGACCACCAAAATGGAGGAAGGCCCGCGGGAGATCATTTGGGCCCGGTATCGGAGAAGGTTTATTAGAGGAAACTGGTTTTCAATTTCTAGATGGGTGAAGACAATCGATGAAAGACAGGCAGAGGTGCAGGGATAGATTGTAGGCGGGGAAATACCAGACGGTTTATAGGGGAGGAAGAGAAATGCTCATTGAAGGCCACTGACCACCTAGGGGCTGTTGGAAAGATATGGTGTTTGACCGATAAAGCCGTAAGATTTCGCCGGTGAGAGCATACGGGAGGGCGAGACCCAATCAAAAGCCATCCCCATATCAAGTAGTACCGTAGTCACGGCTCTTCTGCCATCAGCCGCCTCCGTGAATGAGTTCAAGAAGTCATCTTGACAGCCAACCAAGAAAGACTCTTCAGGAAGCCATATACATTGCCCTCTACACGTTTGAGTTAGGAGATAGGCCATGATTCTATTTTCATCAATGTCCACCGTGATCCTGAAAATAAGTAGGTTATGGTTCAAAGGGCGATAGTTCTCAGCTTAGTAGCAAGAACCCTTCTTGTGCGTAGAGGTGATTGTGGAAGTCTCCCGTCGCTTTAGATACGGGCTAAATTTTCTAGATAGGTTGAATACGTTAGCTCTAATGATTGGCTTGTTCGGGTCACCTGAATCAGGTAGGTCCATCCGGGTACCATCCCGGCCGAGACCGAGATAATCTGATAGAAGTCACCTGGAGTTAAACTCCGTCTAGGTTGAATAAAGCAGTGGACAAACTCTGGTCGGATAAAGGCTCCGGGCTTGATTCGGAAGCCGATGTCAGACCTTAGCATGGAGGCATAAAAGGCGTTGACCTATTCCGCTACAAGCGCAGGATTATCTAGATATTCTTTGTCGAATTTGATAAAATCATTCCGCCAATGTTTCGTTTTCCCGGATATCATCGACTTATCAGGCCCTTATGCCGTTTGCAGTGACTCGAAACCTTTGCCTGTTGTTAATAAGCATCCGATCCGTGCGCCACTTGACTAACCGCAATACCCAGTCTTGCTGCAGAAATGGTGACAACTCTCCCATATTGCGTGCTAGTTGACCTAGCTTGGAAGCTTAGCTTCGGAAGTGAGAGTCTCGTTTTCCTAGACCTTGTCCGACAGGGTACCTCCGGAGTGGTAAAATTCAAGTATATATAGAGTTTATCACAGAACTAATCGACCGCCAGTTGGGGACCATCGGATAGAGAAACCGTATCCTGAATTTGAGACGGAACAATTTATGGGAGGCCCTTCCGGCTGGCTGAATGAAACGATCTCCGAACTTGGCCAGGCGTGCCCAGAATTACTAGCTAGCGGAACTGGGGAACAGATGCCTGGTGGTAACATCGAGGGAAGCTTCCCTGTTCCTCATGTGACTACATGGGTAACACCCTGAGTAAACAGCATGTCCATCGTAGTAATACTCCTGGTAGGGGAGATTACTTGTTCACTCCACCCACCAGGACTGGCGCAGGCAACGAGTTCCCGATAAGGCTTCGGGCCTTTGCTTGCTAATCAACATACTCCTGGTGTATCAAGGTCGCCGGAAATAAGCTTGCTGTTAACAGGAAGGGTAGAGACGATGTAAAACATTGGAAATGGGAACAATATTTCCCCCTGTAGGCCCGGAAGAGCGATAGATGCAGCTTAGAGGGATTTCTCGTGACGTTAGTTTAACACCTAACCGGAACGAGTCATCTGAAGAATTCAGGAGTCCACGATGCTTTGGTGAGGTGGGTAAAGTTTCAGTGAGGAGTACAACGCATCGGCCTCCTAGGCGGTTTATCCTGGCGTTTATGGGGGCTCAGTTTCCAGTAGTGGCTAGTTCACTCATGGTCGTCGAAGAGGAAATCCAGGCTTGCGTGATGAAAGTGATATCCTAGGTGACAGTGAGAGTCTTGTTAAAAAACGCGTGTATTTCAGCTAGCTAGCATCTGAATGGTCATGCCTGTCGTGTTCTGAAGGGTACACGTAATGTATGGCGGCGTTGCCTCTGGCTCGTGAGGAGACAAAGTTGACGAAGTAGCACCATTGAATCTGGTGGCCAGCCTGGTAATAAGATTTCTGGCTGTCGAAGATGAGAAAACTGCGCTGAGATTCACGGCTCTATAGCCCCTCAATGGCTCTGATTTAGGATTGCCTGGGGGGACGTCCGTGGAGGCTTGGGCATGGGGGCGAGATGTTCCTGAAGTTCTCGAAGCAATAAACGAGTTCGAGGCTCAAGCCCAACAAGTCCCGGAACCTTGTATGCTCTCCTCTGTTCTGAAAGCAAAAGTGCTAGACAAAGTGGACATACCGGACTCGTTAAAGAGTGTGCTGGGTGGATCCGGCCGGGTGAAATCAAATTACACTTAAGACAACACAAGCAATTTTAGTGACAATCACAGCGATATTAAAGCCAAGAGTTTGGCGGCAGAGTAAGGAAAAGTCCCAGATGCGTATCCAGCCTTTGCTTAAAAGCCTCTTTTGTTGGGGCGCCCACTATCTGTTTTGAGAGCTTAGTCCAAAAAGGAATCATCTTTGACGAGGAAATTCGTGGGCGTTTGAATATTCATGGGCGATGCACAAATAATCTCCCAGTATGTCCAGTATGAATACTCAGGTGTGGTCGCGTGAAAGCTTGTTCATCTAACCCGGAAGAGAAAAGGTGGAAAAGTAAGAAAATATCTTTTCGAATAAGTTCCACTTTCGAGGGATGGAAATTGAGTGGGGTCAGTCTTAACGGTTATGAAAGGTTGGCTAGACCGTGCACAGCCTTTGTGGCTTTCCGCTGATCGCGATCGAGATGTTTGTGGTCACTGAGGAGACCCGTGAGTGCACCTCGGCTGCCGTATTCTGAGATGCGGGGGACACAGATGCCGTAAAGAATCCGCAAACCTTCCTTGGGTATATGGAGGGGAGAAGTCCTCCCTAAAAGGCTCAAAATTTGGAAGGCAGCTCTACTAGTCTTCAATTATGTGATGAGAAGGAGAAGTGGCTAGTCTGCCATAGGCTTAGTGTCCAATGTCGATCAACCATCCAAATTTGTGACCCTCCGTTAGTACGAATGAGTTGGTCCAAGGATCCACCGGAGGACATGCTGACGCGTTTATCGTCACTTATCTGCAGGCTTCATTCCATTCAACAGTTCTTTGCTGCATCCACTGCCGACTGCGATCATGTAGTTGATAAGTCTCAGATGGTCACGTTATACGTTTACACGGTATGCTGGACTCCAAGGTTTCTGGTAGATCGCTGACGTAGATTGGGAACAGTAAGGGGCCAAGTAATAATAATGGTATATTTCTCGACCATGGTCGAGACGCATGCGCAAGCGCATGATCATGGTGTACAACGTTACTCAAAACAATGAACTATACACGAATTTCAAGAAAGCGAGTGGAGTCGTCAGAAGAGAAACAATATAGCTAGAGATAGTTTGAGTCGACTGAAATTATAAAGGTTTGCGCGGCAAATACGGTTTGGTTTCGGATTCGACGGTAGGGGGGTAAGTTCCGACCTGGATATTTTTGAATTGGCGCGTAATCCTGGAATTCTGGGGCGCCAATTTTGAAACACAAGAAATTGTTCTGCCAAGCTTATTTCGAAATACGAGTTACTTGCTGGGTTTTAAGTGACTTACTTGGTATATTTATAAAGAGAAAAAAATGGGCGATTTTTCCTTGGTAGAAACATCTCGATCAACGAAATGGTCATCATTGTTGTATAGCGGACTCTAAAATTGAATTGGGATGTCGATTCGTATCTGGTAATGGCAAAAAGGGTGAAATATTTTGATAACGTTGGACTGTTTCTTAATTATTATTTGGGAAAGTGGTCATAACTTGTCATTGTTCCAAAATCCCTGTTTTGTGTGAAAAACGTGCCCCTTGTGGGGGTGCGCTTTCCGAAGGACCACTGGGCAATGTGATCTGACCCAGTGAAGTTTGGCTAAAAGAATAACTGCCAGAATACCTAAACTGTGTTTTTCCACCTGCGTGTACACCATTGGCGTAATGAGTTACGCAAGTGATGGGTGTTTCGCGTCCACCGTAACCGAAGGATATTAATATATATATATATATATATATATATATATATATATATATATATATAGTTATACAGTTATGTCCCACTGTACGAGCTCTCTTCCATGTATCTAGCAGCAAAGTTTCACTGAACTAACTAACTGATCCTCTTGTCTGAACATAGTAGATAACTGCGCTCCTGCTACCAATGCTTTCAGTACTGTAACTTACGTGATATGGGTAACGGATTGAATCGAATGCTAATTTCTTCCCATCTTCTGAAGCTGTTAAACGTCAGCCGATCTTCACGAAATGTTTAACAAAGCACGGAGTTTTCTATATACCACGCCCAAACTCGCATACGATCGCCCCCTACATGAAGCTAGTATTCCCAGGCTTGCGCACGTGAAACGAGACTCACATGCAAGAGAAATGAAAAGGCAACAACAAAACGGCTTCAGAGAAGCAACACGGTAATCAAAATGTGGTGGCCCCATAGAGACCATGTTAACAGTCACGTAGTCCTCCACGTTCGTCATCGAGCCAGACAGTGTACGCATTCCTCCCGAGCCGGTGAAGCCATTTCCCTTGCTCGCCAATCGTATACGTAAAAACTGGTTGGTTGGAATTCCAGAAAATCGAACGCAAATTAGGGAACCGGGCCGGATCTTCCATTGCACTTCGAATAGCCGGTAACCGCGTCGCAGGAAACGGCAAGTGGAGACTGAACTTCGAGCAACAGGTTATATATGACCACCAACCCAATCAACAACCAGCAACAGCTAAGCCAATGACTGAAGAGCTAATTACCGAGATTTGACTGAGAAAAACAAGATTCACCAAAAATAAAGAATATATGTTTATAAAAGCCACTCCCATTTCGCACACTTTCAAGACATTTTTGTTCCATTTTAATTCAGAAGATTTCTGTCAGCTGTATGATGTCTGCATTACATTAAGCCAGGTCGGAACTTACCCCACTCTCGGATTTGACTGGTTGGTGGTGGTCCGTGAAAATACAAAATATATCGTGAAAATATAGCGCTAGGGATGCGTTATAAGTCATGATAATGCAAGATGTGGGTAACTGAGGCCTATTGCTGGTTCTATGCACGGAGTAAGTTATGGACATGGAGAGGTTAAAGAAATGAATGGGAGTACAACCGTGAACTTTGGTGAATATGAAGAGAGCGGCTCTCTATGGAGATGAAGTTGGCCCGGAATGGTGGATATTCCCGATTCTAATAGAGGGAGTTCATCATGAAACGAGGGGACATGAGGAAACTTTGTGGAAATGGACAGGCAACGTTGATGAATGTGGAGGAAACAGCAATCCATATAAAAGGTGAGTTTAGGTTCGGGATCAATAACCCTTATCATTCAGAAAAAAAGGCAGCGCAACTTGAAGGCCTTTAACTGGTGAAGAGTCAATTTCAGGCTGGATACCGATCGAAGGAAAAATGAAATCTTGGAAGAGAAAACGGAGCGAAAAATCTCCTTGTAGGCTCGCGCCTTATTGTTCTGTTATGCTGACAAATATATTGACTTATTGATTCTCAGTGATCTTCGGCATCATTGTTGGGAACCAAGGATGTGAGGGACAAGTGGACTCGCGTTCGGATAACGTATCGAATTTTAATGAGAGAAAATTCCTGTGTTGCGTATTCTGGCTCTGTTATTGGATTGTTTCACATGAGACCAAGGTGATGTGCAGCATCCCGTGGGTATGGTTCATCAGGCGGGGTAAGGGACGTGTCAATCAATCAATAGAAGTTTGCTTGCGAACTGTTATTTCTGAAGCCTCCAACAGTGACATCAGTAGTAGAGGTGTTGCGTTAGGAGACGTCTATCAATCTGCTTGTAAGCATTTGGGGTGTTTCAGGTCGTGTGGCCCGATTGCAATCCCGTTTGGTATAAAAGATGCCATTAAGGTCTCTGTCGGTACAGGTCAAAGTGTGGACATTGGTCACCGAAAGTGGTGCCCGAGAGAGTGGGCGACGACAAACCTGAAATAAATGGTGATAGCAGTCTGGACGTGGTTCCAGCTGTTAGTTATGATAATAAATAGCGACAATTAATAAAGAACTGGCTGGGTTTATGTGGACTGTCAGTGTTATATTTCGTACTTTGATCTGGGTTTTAATTAGAGAGCTTAAGTAACGTAGGGTTGCAGGGGGTTGATAAGTACTACTACAGGCTAGCAAGATTGCGTAAACCCGGTGGGCTGCTGCGTCTGCATTTCAGAGGTTTAACTTAATTGTGAGCAGGCTGCGGTAGTGATTGTAGTTGGCAGTAGCAGTGGTTACTGTTAGGTAGGGTTGTAAACCTAAGCGTGGCTTGGATGCTAGGACATCGAGAAGACCGCTTTCTAAAAAAGATGACGGAAGATAGAGGGGTATAGATGGAAAAGGTGACCGGTTTCCACTATGTTCTTATCTCTTTTTTTCCTTTTCCGGGCTTCATCGAGGTTGCCGTTATTCGTCAGGTACGTCGATACTCTGTCCAGGACAATGGGTTGAAGGTCAGGGCTGTGGTAGCGATTGTATTTGACGTCGACGTGCATGCTAGGTGCGATTATGGTGGGTATGGGGTGGTTGAAACTTAGAGCGGGGGGTGGGAAAGCGTATGTGAAGAGTCCAGTGCGCTGTCACCCCAGTCAGTCTCGAGCGTGAAGACCAAAGCTTGTCGAGCGAACAAGGGCGATGTGGGGTTTCCCCTTTCGCAGGACCAGGTCTGAGCTGATGGGATACTTTCCCATAGATGAAGGTTGCCCAATTCCTTCACAGCCCGATGTCAGTGGTATTTGGAGATCGAATCGATCCCACGAGGTCTTTTTCGTTTCCACTGTTCTCTTTTTCAGTTTTATTATTATTATTACTATTATTTTTTTGTTTCCTAACAGAGGGGTGGTTGAGCCCATATAGGAACTTTCCATAGCCCCTCCGCCCGATCGTAATTTTATGCGTATTTGTCTTTTTTCGCAACTGCTGGGGGTGGTCTGTTTTCCCCACGTTCCAACGACGCAATGGTATGGGTGCCGTTGACATCAGGGGTTTCGCTAGCATGGGCTGGGAAAATGCAGGATGGGATTATGCAACACACGGAGTAGGACAACGAACGTTGTAAAGCACCAGCTAGCATACGTGTGTCAGTCTCATACAGCGCCAGGCCATGCCTAAGACCATCGGAGTCCATTCCGGGCCAGCTGGTGCAGATGAGTTTAGCTCTGCTGATGGGAAATGGTGTGGTGCATAAGAGAGAATATGATAGTAGTTGGTGGATGGTAGATACAGAGGTGAGACGAGAGGAAAAGCCACCAGGTAAGTACTAGCAGGTGGGCTTCTGGGATAATAGATTCTGGAATGAGGTGATTAAGAAAGGCGAATTGAGGCCGGGCATAAAACCCAGGTGAGTGGTGGTAGCCAAGATGAACGGGAGAGGAGTGAAAGGATCGAGTAAAGTGGTAGATGGCGGAACTCAGTGTCCTAGGGTCCGAAGCCACGTACTTATTTGCTGTGGATACATCTAAGACTAAGAAACTTAGACTGGTTGGCAATAGAACAGGAACACTGTCTAAAATTAGGAGAACCGGCAAGCATTAAACTAGGTATAGTTATAAAAGTCAGCAAACTGTGGCTACAGTAGTATAGATTGTAAGCAATATAACGTAAAAGAGAATAGTTGCCCTGGCGTTTGTCATCGGGTGAGAAATGAAAGTTCTAGTGCAGTAATCCCAGTAATCAAACCCGTTTTCGTAGGCCACCTCTTCGGTGACGGTCAGGCCGGTAAGAAGGATCACATTAGGAACAGTCAAGAACTGATCCAGCGAGCCTCTGAACTGGGAAATTGAGAGACTCTCGCGGATGTTTAGCGGGAGTTTATTCCATAACTTTGAGTATTTTATAAGGAAAAAGTTAGATCTTAACGCTAGTTTTGAACTAGGAATAGAGAGCTGCAATGACCGATGGCGTAGAGCATAATTCATGGAGGGAGTGAGACGAATGGGTTCGGTACACGAAAAGGCCGTACGGTGGTACAGCTTAAACAGGAAGCACAAATTGAGCTTCATGCGACGCAACCATAGAGGGTCAAGATTGAGTAGGATGCATCGATCCTTGTAACACAGACCGGAGGAAAAGCCTACTAATTGTTTGGTGAATTGGCGTTGCACGGACTCCAGAGAAATGCGGTCGGATTTCGTCATGTTGGTAAAGATAATGGGACAGTATTCAAGGAGAGGCCTGGCGTGAGACTTGTAAGTGAGCAGTTTGCAATCATTTAGCCGAAGAGTTCTGGAGATGAGACCAGTGGTTCTTCTGGTCTTTGCAATCTGGAGTGGAACATACTCAGAAAACCTAAAGCTACAAGAATAATGGAGACCAAGGTCTCGAACTAAAGGGCTGTACGAAATGGGTAGGTCGTGGATAAGCAGGGTTCCGGGGGTCACTTGACATCTGAATGTTGTGTAGCAGCTCTTCGAGGTCGAAATGTCCATATTCCATGAATTGCACCAATCCCCGAGTCGCTTTAGGTCACTAGAGATATCATCCAGCATGATGTTGAGGTTTTGACGAGGAAACTCATATACAATCTTAACGTCATCAGCGAAAAGGAATGGGGTACCATGGTGCAAGATGGGAAATATGTCGTTTATGTAGATGAGAAATAGTAAAGGACCGAGTACACTGCCTTGTATAACTCCACTGGTGACTGGAGCAGGTTGTGAGAAACACCCATCAATGGAAACCACTTGTGAACGGTCCGATAAATAAGATGTTAACCAAGATAAAAGCGAACCGGAAAAGCCATGAGCTTTGAGTTTGGTTAGTAACAAAGCGTGAGGGACGCGGTCGAAAGCCTTTGTCATATAAAGGTATATGATGATGATAGATTTAGCGTTGTCGGCGGCCGCCGTTATGAGGTTAAAAAAGTCGTACTGACAGGTGGTGCATGAACGTGATTTTGGGAAGCCATGCTGCCCACTAAGGATGATGTTATGGGACAATAGGAAGTCGGACATCCGCTGTTTGATGAGGCGTTCCATCAACCTAGAAGCAATTGGAGTGTGGTTGATAGAGCGGTAATTTGAGGGGTCATGTATTGGTCCCTTCTTATGGATTGGGATGATGACCGCAGTCCTCCACTGTGAGGGAAATATGCCAAACTTGATGGATAGATTGTAGACCTTCAATAGTAAGGCTGCGATATCAGTTCCTCCAAGACGTAGAAGTGTCGGCGGAACACCATCATGGCCAAGGTGTGAGGACTTCCGGACACGGTTAATCTGGTTGGTCACCTCTTTTAAAGTAAATTCTAAATCAGACAGTGAGTGCTCGGTGACAGGGTCTATGCATGGGGATAAAGTAAGGGGGTTCGTAGTCATGTATGCAGCAAAGTAGGAGTTAAGTGCCTCAGCTATCGCTAGAGGTGAGGTAATGCGGTCGTTATTTTCTAAGATTAGAGAGGGGATACTTACTGGTTTGCTGTGATTTCTATTCTTCATTAGGTATGCCAACTTTGGGGAAGTATCATGGCATTGCAAGGCAGATACTTCTTGTTTTTTGAGCATATAATCAGTCTTCATTCTGATTGCTACCGAGAGACGTTGGAGCTGCAAGAATGACGATAAGTCATTATTGGTTTGATACACCTTCTGGAGCTTCAGATACTTGTTTTGCATTCGGCTCAGGATTGAACTACGGACTCGGTTTGATGTGATACGAGTAGTAGTGATTTTGGACAGCAAGTATGATAGGTTAGAATATAGTAAATTAGCAGCCAGCTGAGGGTCGCTTTGCAGGAAAAAGTCGTCCCAGTCTAGCGATCGAAGCGTGCAGATAAGATTGACCCAGTTGACTGCTGACGAGTAATGATTGGGTGGGTGGGATTTGTCAAAAGATTGCGGAACCACGAAGGTGCAGGACACCATTCTGTGGTCGCTTCCTGGAAAGAGGTCGAGCGTACTGGCTGAAACATCCGATAAACCAATAGTAAACAACAAATCAAGGATGTTGTTACCTCTGGTTGGGACTGTTACGTGTTGGATCCAGCGCCCAACGCGGATGCATGACATAAAATCTAGTAAGTTGTTTGGGGCGGATAGAGTGTTCCAACAAATGCTCGGTGCATTGAAGTTCCCCGCTATGAGTTTGGAGGAACAGGGCAGCAATGAAAGATAGTTGAAAGTTAATCTTGGTAAGATCCATAGCGTTGGAATCAGGTGGCCTATAGATGCGACCAATATGAAGATAGGAATTAAGTAAGGGAATTGTTAACCACAGTGAATCCTGAATGGCGTCCAGAGTTGTGTGTGACAGTGGAATGGCCAGCAGAGTGTTTTTGACATAAATTAGACAGCCTCCCCCACGACAAGGCCTATTCCTTCGGAACATCTGGTAGCCAAATAGACAGACTCGATCTGACGGGACGGAATCCGTTAGCCATGTTTCAGTTACAATGATAATATCAAAGTCAGAGGGCTCAGCGATGCTGCGGATGGCTTTAGTTTTGTGCAGTAATGAACGGGCATTTACAAGTATGACTGAGAGAGATGATACAGGCCTCGGTAGTGGTGGATATGGTGGGGGGTTCTGTAGTGGTGATGAGGGTGGTAATTCCAGTGAAGAATAGGGCAAGGATGGGGGGAGGACCTCAGTTGTTCCACGGATTGGATGAGTTGAAGCCTGGAGGGGGATAGTGTGAGGGGAGAGGGATGGGGAGGTGCTGTTTGGGAGAGTAGTTTGAATGCGGGGAATATTCTCGAAGGGGGCCGGCAGGAAAAAAGCGGCCAAGGATGGATGGCAGTACTGGGCCAAGAGACGAGGGTGGGTCTTGTGGGAGAGGGGAGCTAGGTGAAACAAGGAAATGGTTCCCAGGGAGTGACTGGGTAGCGGTAGAGGTATAGAGTAGTTGGTGTGGCGGATAGTAATGTAGTGGAGCGGTGAATGGGGGGATAAGGTGGGTACAAGTAGGGTGGAAATGAAAAGGCAGTTAGCCGAGATGGAAAACTAGGATTCACAGCCGCACAAGGGGCTGGTAAAATTTCACGCGACTGAGTCATTACCTTATGGTTTGCATGTGCGTTACGTTGATGGGCCTTGTTCTTTTGGTGACGAGGTGTTAACTTCTGTGGGTCAATCTGCACTGACGGGCTAATTAGCGGTGGTGGCCTAGGTGGTAACCAGACACATTCTGGTTGCAAATGGGTGGGTGCAGATGGTGGGCTTAGGGGCCTGGTTGAGTTATCAAAAATGCCAGAGGTAACAGGATGCATGGGTGTAGACGGACGTGGGTTGATGGTGCAGTGATTTTTAGGTATGGTTAAATAACCCGACATGGAGCTAGTAGAAGGAATAAGGTCATCTAGACTTGTGGAGTACATGAGCTCGCGGGTGGATGAGTTGGAGGAACCTTCATCAGTTTTGTGGACGTTGGGGCGCTTGTTCCAGTCTGGAGATTTGCTTGGGTTATTCTGGATATTGGGGCGTTTGCCAGGTGGCTCATTGGGTGAGGAAATTGGCGTACTGTCTAAATCTACGGTTGCATTGTAATCTGCAATAGATGGCAACATCGGGTGATGGCCAGTGATAGATGCCCCGGAGTTTTGGGGTGGATTGTTGGTTGCACTAACACCGGGGTTACTGTTCTGGGCGTGACTCTTGTGCACCTCTCTTATTGCAGTGGGGTCTTGTCAGGAAATATCTTGGCGCACTTGAAGCCGGTTTTGGCTACGACTAACGCTTGCCGGCTGATAAAAATCTTGGCGACAACTTCATTTGTAAACTGGAACAGCAGTGGACAGGTGGTGCGTAGGGAGGTTTTGCGGAGTCTAATACAGTGGCACAGTTGTGAGTCAAGGTTGCAAGCGCTTAAGATCATATTTTTAGCAGCTAAGAGAGGTATTCGGTCTGGAATGTTAAACACAACCGCATTGTTTGCCTTTTTTATCCGTCTGGAGATTTCCGAGGCAATTGTGTCCACAAACTTCGTGGCCAGTAGTAGATTGGTTGGGGTATGGTGTGCGGCTGGATCAAGCAAGAATGCTATAGGCATCAGTTGACCGATAATTTGATCAGCGGAGTCAATGCGAGAGGAAAGACTGCTCAGATTTTTGCTCATTTCCGTAGTTTGTCTATTAGCATGTCCAAGTATATCTACCAGAGAGACTGAGCAGTTATTCAGTGAGTTTTGCAGTTTAGCAGTCTTGCGACGGCGGTTGCTGGCAGTGATTTTGGGTCGGTTGGGAGGAGATGTAGGCATATCTATGGTGGTAAGGATGTGGATGGCCAATCGGATGAGATGTGGCAATATGCGGGGGTAAGAGAGCTATACGGAAGCAAAGGATTAAGTGTAGAGTATGGCCAATATATGTGAGCCTTAGGTGGGGAAGAAAGTATTAGCCACGGGGGGTCAATATCAGTGAAACTAATTAGGTATCAGTTGTTCAGCTAAAAACTGCAAGCAGTTTCTGCGGATGGTGCTGTTTGAAAGTTTCCGGATGTATTACGCAAGTCAAGACGGCTTTAGTCTCTTTACTAAGGTGATTCCCTGAGTGGTGTCTTAGAGTCTGCTAGTGTGGTTTCACTGAGACTGATGTTTCACTTAGCTCCGACCCTAAGAGCAGTTCAATGATCACTTTTGTGTGTATCTTTTACCACCGGGTGGTCCCAGGGACTAATGTTCAGAAAAAATCGCTTGATTTTTTCTAAGTCGGACAACAGACCTTAGAGCTATAGTTTTAGGGATTATCCTAGATAGCTTAATAAAAACTATACCGATAACAGCGAGAAAGCTACGCGGTGTAACGCAATAGCAGTACGGAGCGTTATGATATGATTCATCAGTGGCTGTGGATGGAAGGGCATAGAAAGCGACCAAACGCACAGCTTAGGTGTGCTCTGTCAGGAGGTCCTTAGGTGCAGCAGAGTGTACCTCTAGCTCGTGCAGTAAGGATGGATGCTCCACTCTGTCGAAGGCTTTCGTAAAATCCATGAAGATGTTGTGGGAAGTTTCACCCTGGTCTTAGGCCTGCTTCGAACTATCACTGACAATTAGTATGTTGGCGATGCATGATCTGCCCGGCGGAAATCCGTGTTGGAACGGGTGAATTAAATTATTCGTCTGCAAGTGGTGCAACATGATGCATTTAAAGACCTTACTAGGTACGCCAGTAGAACCCATCAGCTTGCTGCTGGATGGGAAGTGCAGGTCACCCTTTTTGAAAATGGGCATCAATATGGCTTTCTTCCAAGAGCTTGGGGAAGTACCGTCGTATAGACGGCTCTGAAACAGGTGAAGTATGCGGGAGCTAGATATTCGCGCATTCCTTGAGTATGCTGGGGTGTGCGAAGTTCAGGTCCATTAAGCTTGTAGCGTATTATTTGTCTATGCGTTACACTAAATTAATGTCAACAATATCCAAGACCACACTAGCAAACTACGATGGGCGGAGGAGCGTGCTGTGATAAAATGGCCATAAGGGTATGTACATTAGGAATTAAAATGAAACAAAAGGTGTGACACAAACCCACAGTTGTTCGCTGTTCTTGTGATCGGGAAGTGAGCGCCAGAGAGCCAATGTCCGCCAATATCTTCAGTTCAGTTCGGTCTGACAGCCATTCGTTGAACAGAACAGGATGATATTGAGCGAAGTTCCAAGTGACGCCGTGGAAGCTTTTAAAATGTTTTGTTTCTCGCAACTAGTTCCGACCGATATAATTCTAAGACACTCCGAGCCAGAAGATGAGACTGTGCCAGAATGGAAGGTTTATTGACAGCCTTTTTGTATTGCGCGGTGATGATGTTTGAAAGGTGTGTGTGTTTTACATTAAAACGTCGGTGCAACAATAGAGTGTTGCACGAAGGGACGCTGAAAGCCATGGAAAAAGTCGGAAATGTACGGGTACCTTCACAACTTCCCCACCAGAGATTTTGTTGTGCAAAATAAACGCTCGATAGCAAAATACAAAGAGCAAATATTCAGCAAAAGAAAATTTTTAATAACAGAGTCTTGAAATCCGACAGGTTGTCGAAAGTTTCTTCCAGAATGTTGGATTGCCAGGGACGGTTTTTGCTCTGGTGGTGCTGGCTGGTGGGGTGTAGTGTCTGGTGTGATGATAGAGTGTGGATCATCAACAGAAATTGTTGGTGGTGCTCCTGTGAATGATGATGTTGTCGGTGTTGCTGGTGATGGAGGTGTTTCAAAATGCTCGGGTTTCAATCTGTCAATGGAAAGGGTATTTGGCTTATCGGCCTTTTGAACCACAAAATACTTGTCTGTGCGACTACATACCTTAAATGGACAGTCATACGTTGGTGAGTGGTTTTCGAACAGCACCGTTAGGAATAAAAACGAAAGGTGACGTATATAGATCATTATGAAGAAAAACGTGTGGTTGACGGGCGAGTGGGTTTTAGGCGTAGGTGTGACGTACGGTCTTTGAGTTTTTGAACAAATTCGGATGGGTTAGGACTGTCAGCAGTGCTGGGTTGAACAAACTCACCTGGAAGGCTTATGGTGGTACCGAAAACGAGTTCAGCCGACTTGCTGTGGAGATCGTCCTTGACTGATGACCGGAGACCCAAACGAACTAGTGGCAGATTGTCGCTCCATCTATTAGGGTCTAGCTGTGATATCGGTGCTGCTTTGAGTTGACAGTGTAGGCGCTCTATCATGCCATTGGACGAAGGATGGTATGCAGTTGCTGTGATGTGTTTACAGCCAAGCAGTTTAGTGAACTCACGAAACAAAGTCGATTGGAATTGGCCGCCGCGGTCTGTGGTGATGGTAGAAGGTGCACCAAAAGTAGCAATCCGGTGTTGAAGTAGTACTTTCGCAATATTTTTTGCTGAGGTGCCGGAAGTAGGTGCCACCACCGGCCAGCGTGTGAAACGATTGACAGCGGTTAATGTGTGGATATGTCCATTTGATGGTGGTAGTGGACCAACAGATAGACGTGAATATGTGTGGAACGGACATCGGGAACGGTGAATGCACCGGGAGGAGAAAAGTTGCGGCGGTGGACTTTATTCCTCCGACATTGTAAACACCGTTTGGTCCATAATGCAATGTCAGAACTCATACTGGGCCAAACAAATCTGGAAAAAATGAGTTTGCGGGAAGCACGAGTACCAGGATAGGAACGAGAAAGGAAATGAACGAAAAGGATTTTCCGGCGGGAAGTTGGAACGATAGGACGAGGGTTACTTGTGGACCAGTCACATAGCACTGTGTCATCGGCTGAAGGTAGGGGAGAATCCTTCAGCTGGAGTGAGGAGGATGTGCGCAGTTCGGCAAGGATGGATCATCACGCTGGAGGTTTGCCAGTTCCGTAAGATCGAATTTTGTCTGCACCGTGTTGATGTCAGGTCTGGATAAAAGCATCAGCCACAACATTATCAACTCCACGCATGTAGCGGATGTCTGTCGTGAACTGAGAAGTATAATCCAAATAGCGGATGTCTCTGGGCGAATGTCTGTCAGGCCTGGCATGAAGTGCGTGTGTCAGGGGTTTGTTGTCAGTATGCACACGAAATAGTCGTCCTTACAAAAAGTGGCGGAAATGAAGGATGGACAAGTAAATAGCCAGGAGTTCACGAGTTCTGCGAAAAGAACTCTAATGGTTGTAATTGGTTGTTCATAACTTGATGGAGCACTGCACCGACCGCAGTATTGGATGTATCTGTTGTTAGGATTAACTCGGTATTCGGATCCGAATGGGGATGATGCAGCATGGTGGCATCTGCGAGAACTTTTTGGCTTCTGAGAAAGCTGTCTCGGCCTCGGGAGTAAAATCGGTCGTCTTGAAGTTGGACTTGAGAAAATCGGGCAAAGTTTCAAGGATGGTCGCACAATGGGGAATGAAGCTGTGGTAGTAGTTCAAACTTCCCAAGAAATGACGTAGCTGTATGGTCATTTTAGGTGCAGAAAATGAGAGGATGCTGCGCAGCTCACTTGAAAGGGGTGTTCAACCATTTAGATCGATATGGTGCCCGAGGAATTCGAGGGACCGAAAGCCGAACCCGCATTTACTAGGGTTCAGTAGAAGTCCGTATTGTTAGAAAAGCTGAAAGTGTTGACGCGGATAAACATCATGCTCTGATGGAGAGGAGCTGGCAATTAAGACATCGTCAGTGTAGTCAAACGCGAAGGGTAGACCTCGAAGAACTTCATCGATGAATCGCTGGAAAGTCTCAGCAGCTTTACTCAATCCAAGCGGCATGCATATGAATTCGAACAGGCCAAAAGGCGTGGTAATGGCTGTCTTGGGAATGTCTTCTTCGGCCACGGGGACTTGGTGATATGCTTTTACGAGGTCAACCTTGGAAAAGATTGTCTTCCCAGAGAGATGCTATGCAAAATCATGAATGTGCGGGGGAAGGGGTAACTGTCGGGGACGGTGAAGTTGTTGAGAGCACGGTAGTCTCCACAGGGTCTCCATTCATCAGCTGGTTTTATAAACGTGTGCAAATGCGAGGCCCATGAGCCCGAAGATGGCTGAATGACGCCAAGATTCAACAAGTGTTCGAATTCAGGGGGTGCAACACGGAGTTTGTAGGCGTTCAGTCGGCCCGGTTGAAAGTAAACCGGTTAGCATTTCGTGGTAATGTGGTGACGCGCAGCATGAGAGACTTCTTCGGTGAACTGACACCGTATACTGAAGGATGGAACCTCCTTCGAAATGTCAGCAAAAATCCATTGCGGGGTGGCCAGCCGAATACCCAGGGAGCTGGTGCATTTATCAATGTTGACTGCACAAAGCTTGCTGGTGGTGTTAACCAGCTTGCGATTTTTAAGGTCTATTGTTGGGCCGAAGTGTGAGAGGAAAAGCGAGCCGATAATGAGAGTCTGAACACCTGCCTGGATGGAAGCCCATTAAAAAGGTCGTCGGAGGACTAAATCATTAGTGGCGGGTCGTTGGCCGAATGTCGCAGTAGTTGTTGTATTCGTTGCTAGCAGTGTGAATTGAGATTGTTTGAGGCGATGATGTTTGGGTGGGGGGATTACACTGATCTCGGCGCCGGTATCGATGAGGAATCCAAGGCAGCTGGATCGGTCAACGATATAAAATGGGTGACTTTTCTGTGGGGAGCCGGCCGTAGACGTTGTAACGACCAGTCGTGGAAAATTCCCCTAAAACCTTTGCGATTCAGCGTTCTTCTTAACGTCACACACTGGCCTACACTATTTACGTGTCCATACGCACTGTTAGTATTGATGGACCAATTGTTGTTTCTTCGCGCCCAGAGCACTAATTTGTCATATCCCAGTTCTAGACCTGCTCGACGCACGTGCTCCTCGCTCACAAGCCGCAACTCGATTCTTCGCTTGTTGTGTCCTTGTGATCTCAAAATTGAGGTTTGTATCTTTTTGGTGCCATTGTTCATTCAATAATCTAGTATCGTAGAATATCACGGATAATCTCCTTTTGATTTCGGGATCCGTTGTGAATTTAGCTACGCATTGCTCGAACTTGTGTTACAGTCGTTGCTATTACTTGCTGGCCTGGTCGTTTGACTGTGAGATGGAAGTGCGGAATGAACATGGGGGATCACAGTGGCGTGCCTGGGAGCCGAATGTGCGGTGGTACCGACATCAGGTTTGTAACCGGCGATTTCTGGACCATGATCTAGGTCGACGAGGTGTTTTGGCGGACACAGGTCGATGAGCAGTTAATGCGTTTCACATTGCGCCGACTTGATTGCACAAAATGTGAACGGTTTCTTTTAGGTCCGTAGTGTCTCTATCCATGTGAGAGTGATGAGATGGGGGATCAGGGCTGCGAGAACCACTGCCACTGCGATTTGGGGCAGGTAATGGTAATGTCATAGGGGATTCGTGTGTCGGAGTGGTTTCGGCGGGTGATGTCTTGTAAACACAGGGTATACCAGCCGGGTAGCGTTCCGTTATTCCATCTGCTAGTTGCTCAACTTTTTCAGAAGGAGTATCGGGCTCCAGCACTGACAAGGCCTGCTGCATCGGGAGAGGTGGTTTATCGACCCATATCTCTCGGAAAATGGCGTTGCCCACTTGACGTCCAGCCAGCAACGTCCGCATGCGGCGAGTAAGCTGGGACGGAGTTTGGTCTCCGAGCTCCACTGAAGTGAACAGCTCGCATTTTAAGGCTGATTTCCCGGTGCGATGATGAATGCATCCTTAAGCTTCGTGTAAGGAGCTTCTGATGGAGTGGGGTTGAGGGGATCTTCCACTTCAGCTGCGATATCAGAAGGTGGCGCTTGGACAACGTCAGAGCATTTCACACGCTCGCCGGTTATACCTCGAGTGATAAATACGGCTTCTATTTGTCGAAAGGGTTGGTCGGGGAAAAAACGGGCAGCTTGAGAGCAACCGCGTGGATTTCAATAGATTTGGTATCAGAAGTGGTGAATCGTGTGCAATTCGGACCAAAAGAATGAAAGCTAGTGTCTGAGGATGGAAACCAATCTTCTCTCACCAATTTTGTAGAGTATTAATTTGTCTATGCGGTACACTAAATTAATGTCAACAATATCCAAGACCACACTAGTAAACTACGATGGGCGGAGAAGCGTGCTGTGATAAAATGGCCATAAGGGTATGTACATTAGGAATTAAAATGAAACAAAAGGTGTGACACAAACCCACAGTTGTTCGCTGTTCTTGTGATCGGGAAGTGAGCGCCAGAGAGCCAATGTCCGCCAATATCTTCAGTTCAGTTCGGTCTGACAGCCATTCGTTGAACAGAACAGGATGGTATTGAGCGAAGTTCCAAGTGACGCCGTGGAAGCTTTTAAAATGTTTTGTTTCTCGCAACTAGTTCCGACCGATATAATTCTAAGACACTCCGAGCCAGAAGATGAGACTGTGCCAGAATGGAAGGTTTATTGACAGCCTTTTTGTATTGCGCGGTGATGATGTTTGAAAGGTGTGTGTGTTTTACATTAAAACGTCGGTGCAACAATAGAGTGTTGCACGAAGGGACGTTGAAAGCCATGGAAAAAGTCGGAAATGTGCAGGCACCCACGAGCTACACTGGTTGACCCATTCGAGTTGAAATTCAACATCCCGGACCGAGAAGTGGATTATTTTCATGTTTTGCGCTACAGCTTTTTTAAGAAGAGTAGTGTAGGTCGATGTTGGGGAATACTCAAAAGAATAGCAAAAACAATCCGCCAAGTTCTGGGTCCCTTGCCCGGACAGACTGGCTGGAGCGCCGTCAGGCAGATAAAGAGTTAGCCCGCAGGGTATGTTCTCCCTTGTGTGGCAATGATGGCTAAGTGGAATGGATTTGTTGGAGCAGGCACGTGCGAGGAATCCTTTTGCATCCCTTTGAGATGGTCACGGATTTTTGACTAACATTATTTTCCAATCCTTTTGAATTTGTTCTCATCTGCTATCACTTGGGTGCGGTTCGTTATAGCAAAATGACATGCACCCAGCTGTGGCAGGCGGAGGATTGGACTTGTTAGTATACTCCTTCTATGGTTTAGTATTTTCACCCCCCGCACGAAACGAGCATATGTGCCGGAAAGGCTTTGCTCATCTTGTTGATTAAGTGTATTCAAGTCACCATCCCACGAAGTGGGTCTTGGTTGATATATCTGATACTCCCTTAGCCGGAAGAAATTGGTCATTTTTAAAGATCCTGCAGTCCCTATTGATGAATTGTGCGATGGCCCTTTGAGGACAAGTTCAAGGCGGAGGACCTAGTGATCACTCTGGCCTACTGGTCAGGGGTGACAAGTTGTGTCCACCCGGTGCGTCTCTATTACAGTGGCAAAATCAGGAAGTGACTGTGGATACCCATGACAAAACCTAGTTAGACTCGATAAATGATGCGTCCAGGGCATCTGAGGAAGTAAGCTTGGTAGCTGAGCACCAAATATCAAGTTTGTGGGTCGACAGCTGGGGCCCGTCCACTGAGGGAGCTTTGAAGTCTGCCATTATCAGTAGTGGGTGAGATGGTGGGCATCCCTTAGTCTCTAGATCTGTTCAGCTAGAGCCGCCGATTCTCGCTGTTGGCTCCGCGGTGGTCGGTGTATTACACCTACAACCAGTGTTTCTCTACTACTCAGCGTCATTTCCTCTCACAAGCGGTCATTTGGAGAGATCGGCTTTGAAGAGATGATAAGTGCTGGGGCTGGCATTTCATCCAGGTAGGCTAAAAAGCCACCGGCTCTGCCCCGGCCAGAGCCCATTCGGATCACTGAGCATTCTTTACTCTCTACTTCTCCGTCTGAGTTGTATTGTGTGGGCCAAGTTTCTGTGCTATGCATTATGTGGGGTCCTCGCCCGGCACTTTATGTGTGAACTCGAGCATCTTTTTGGAGATAATTATGCAGTTAGGGGCTGAACATCTTAGGGAATACTCGCGAGAAACTTCGGTAGGGGAAGAAAAAAGGATTGCTGCATAGGGGTCTGTTCTAATCCTGCTAGAGCTCGAGATATGTTCTCCTGCAGTTCCGGCCTCTGTGGTAGCTGATTTTGTAAGTTTTTAGCGATTGTTGCCTCTGGGAGATGGTTTGTATTTCCCGCATTCCAAAAAAAGTGCAGAATATTTTTCGAATTTGGAGGGACCACCGGGGTGGGTGGCACTACTAAGGGGAACGATGGGAAGTGAGGGTAATGTCAAATATCGTGGTGTGGACTGGGTAGAAGATCCTGGTAAGCCCACTTCGAGTGTCTCAAAGCTCAGTTTCAGGGAAGCTATCCCAAGTTTCGGAGAGCGAAGTGACTTGCATTTTTCAAAATGCACATCCTTTCACTGCTCATCTACTTTGGAGCCGCTGAGGGCCATGCTTGGGCAGCCGGTAACTCCAGGTGGCCCTAGAGTACGAAGCGCGTGGTTCTTTAGGAGGTTGACGGTGAGGTTCTTGTTAGCTTTTTCCACTTCAGTTAGGCAAGCCTCAGGCCACCTCAGGGGCTTTTGGTCTATTTTCGTGATCACGTTCCCGAGATTCTCTCTTCCGGCCTTAAGGTTCTGTCTCATATGGCGTGGCTACCTTCGGAGACCCCTCCAATTGACTGGCAGCGGTTTCTGAATTTTGCTGATCGGGCGAGGATTCTCCCGACCGGGTCCTGGACGCTAAACTCCGCCGGGGGGGTTGGCGTCTTGCACTTGATCTTGTAGAAAAACCAGCATTTCTTGGCAGAGTTTGGGACCTCGATGTTCACCTGGGCGCCGGGAAGTGCTGTGGCAGTCTTTCTTGTCCTCGAACCTTTCAGGAGAAAGCCCCATGTTTTTATTCGCCCGAGGCCAACTGACTCTGCACGTAGTTTCGGGGCCGCATCCAACACCGGTTGGCGGATGACCCCTAATACAATTTTTCACGAGACTTTACTTGTCATCCATTTCACCATCAGCTCTTTAAAATGGATCTGATCAGATTCCAGCACCACTACTGTCGCTAGGACTGATTCTGTGCAGGTACAGTATTCATCAACAGCTGAGACTGCGTCTTTGTAGGGCTTGCCACATAGTATTTTCTTCAAGTGACGTGTGGCAACCATGTTGCCTTTCGGCCGCGAGGTGGAATTTGCTTGAGTTGTATACTACAGACCAGTTTGCACCACCGTGGTCCCAGGGGCGGTAGAAGATGCTTTTTCTTCCAGAGTACCTAGAAGCTCTGATCTACGTGCACTTATGCAGATCGTGTATACCCATTGTAAGCTTGGATGCTCCATGTATGACCTTAAGCAAGCAAAAGAAAGCCGGCCACTTTTTCGTCGGTACCACTTATCCGAGACATCACAGCTTTTTCATTTTTCGGCGGCTCTGCCCCCTTACTGATGCAGCTAAGAGACACGAGAAGGTCCAGTGGATTCTAACTCGCCGTATTTTTAGCACACAGCCTCGGTAGTTAGCCAGAGCATAAAGTAGCTTGGCTTTAGTTTGTAAAATGTTCGGCAAATATAAAACTTTGGAAGCAGGGAGCGCTCACATTTTCGAACCTATCCTGGCGGTTTTGCGCATGCAGACCATGTCTTTTAGAGGGTAGGCTAGGGGGAGACAAATATCTGGTGGAATTCAGAAGGGGATTCAGGGTTTCAAATTTGGAGAAAGATACAGATCGCTGCACACAAGCAGGGGTAAGAATTGGGTCACCGGAAATTTCTGCTTGCAAGGTTGTCATAGCTCTTTGTTAGAGGACAGGAATCGCGGAAAAATAGGCCTAAGGAAACAATAGCCACTGATCAGTGTGTTATTGTCATAGGTATCTGGGTGATTATTCCATGGAGGGGGAGATCTAAGGAATGGTGAGGGCATGTGATACGTAGTCTGGAGTTCATATGAAGTTAGTAGGTTCGATATCGACCGCAATGTGAGAGGGGCTGCTAGGTTCATGAAGGGTGCAGTCTTGTTGGTTAGAAGAGGCCCTTTGCGAGGTACTCGTGTTGTGGTTGTAGGGCCCGATGCTGATCCTGGCTCCATGAGTGGCACCAAAATAGGAGCGCTTGTAAATTGGTGTGAGGGCTTGGTGGCTTGTGGTAGGAAGGGGCTGCGGCTGTCGGTGTAACCAGCCAGAGGGTGAGTTGGTTGCATGAATGATGGACAGAGCTGGTCGAGTATTATCACCATAGTTCCAGTTATGTGCGGTGGGCCATATTATCGCAGTCGTGTCATGAAGCTTCCAAGTGAGCGGACTAGGTCGTAGAGATAAAGCCGCCGGGGGACCGGTTGACTGCTGACTGAACAGGGAGAGGGAATTGCTTGGTAAATTCGTAAGTGACCCTTTAGATGCAGGATTATGGGTTAGATGAAGTTGCTGTTTGCTATTTGTGTTGGCAGACCAGGTAGTTCAAGAGGCTTGGTGCGGAAGCTCCCCTGGAGGTAGAATCGTTGACATACGGCTGCGGACGGCTTCATACACACCGACGGTGATGCCGATAAATCTCTCGCTACCGATTCACAGTTTAAATTTCTTGCTGCAGCCAGCCTATGCCTAATAGATTTTACCGGTCCATTGTGTAAGGGCACCTCTAGTGTCCCGGTAGAAGAATGTGCAACAATCTGAGGTTGATTACATGAAGTTTGAGTGGGATCACTGAGGCTAGACTGGTCAAAGCCAACTGATGCCGAAGGGGCCATGGAGCTTGCAGGCGGTTCGACCGAAGTCTTGTTCGTGGGGGTCTCAGTTAGTGCACCTTGTGTCTTACGTGCTCTGGGTCAATGGAAAACGCGGATACCTTTTTATTCTCGAAGAACGCCTCTCTCTGCAGAGGTTCATCAATTTGTTTTTTGATGTTTGTGGACGACGCAGCTCCAGTAACTCTTTCCCTATTTTCCAGGCAGCGAGCTATCTAGATCTCAGGGGCAAACCTAGGATGAGTCACAAGTTTTCTTCATGGATATGTTTCATGGAAAAAAGTGAAATTCGGTCGTGACATTACCAGGATAACGGCTGAGTGCATCACTTGTCATTTAAGATCATCTCATTTATGGCCCGTTTTGTTTTCTTGCACCGCTATCAATGGTGGCTTTTGCGTAATGTTTTCAGCCCTAGTTTTGCCTGGCACGTAACGGTTGTTGCAGTCTTCAGGACAAGTGCTTTTTAAATCTTAGATATGAGATTCTTATAAACCTTGTTCAAGGCACCAGCCACAAGTGCTCGTATTCGAACTAGCTGGAGTTATTCACAGTGGTCCGAAGCTGGGAAAGCCCTATCGAGTAAACATGGGACAATTCCGGTGCTATCCTCGAAGCAGATGTCTCTGAAGCTTCGGGTATATGCTGTCCTGCGAGCGGTTGAAAAGTGATTCTCCATTATTTGACAAGGGAATTTGTTATGAGCTAATCACCTGCAGTTACATAACCGTAATTGTTTGCCTCTTTATACCTATAGCCATGGGTATTGGGTATCTATAGGTATAAGTCTGCTTGATGCACCTGTCTCTGACGTAGACGGACGTTTGTTTTTGCTTCATATGAACATTGGCTTTATGAATAAGAAATGGATTCGTTTTTTTCACAAACCTGTCGTCCAAGTTGACAGCTCATATGGATTATCCCGTTAGGTGCCAAAGCTGCCGTCAGCTTAGGCGGGAGTTGAGTGCTCTACCGTGCGCTGAACGCGGCTAGGCATCCGTGTGGGTGCTTCGGCGTCGTCGTCCGAACTTTCCGTCAAAAGATACACACAAGCCAATCTTGTTGCGTAATTTGTTGCTCTTATATACATACAGCCTGCAGCAACTTGCCCAACAAGTGATGGTTCCAATTATGAACAATAATCCCGCCTTCGGTATCCGTCAACCGTAATGAATTCAAAGGCATCACCATCAAGTTTGACAACTTCGTCTGCGAGTTTACTGTCTATGTGAATTTGTGTTTTGCATTTGTTACCCCTGAACTTGAAAATATTGCATTGGCAAAGATCATTGTGGATACGACCAGGAGTTGGTTTGCTGATATCTCCACCAGCTGCAGGTTGATGGTTGACCACCACATAGGTTCACGTAAAGCGCTGTTAATTGAAAAATTAGTAAACGTAGGCAGCTGTTTCACAAGTGCAATCGCAGGCCGAATAAAACAACAAAGGTTTATTTCGCCAGGCGACTATCCCATCAACTAACAGGTGCCATCGGATCTAATCCCCTTTTTAACGAGCCAGATATCAAAATCGGCAAGCATTTCAAGGATTAGTTCAACAGCGCTGGAAATCATGAAGCAGGTAGCAGGTATAACAGGCAAATAAATAAAGCAGTGTAGTCTCGATTCCCACTCACACTCATGAACAACATGTTCACTACGATATCACCTTTGAGTCACTTTTAGCTGGCAATGGATTACATCCAATTTCTGCCCCCATGTTTTGTGCCATTTTCGTCTTCCGTTTCATGTATGTAAATGGTAAAATGTACCAGTTTAGTGCGCTTCTAAGTTGCTCAGTAAACATCCACGGGCAGCTTCATGGCCAACAGGGAGTGTGATTCATTTCACTTTGTTCAACTTGCTAGCCACACTGAAAAATGAAATGCAACCTCGCAAAAACATATATGCCTAGGCTGCCGTTATTACCCACCAGTTAGCGGTAAAATTAATCACGGGCCGTTCTCCAATCACAGTTCGCTTTTTAACTTTCATTTCTGCGGATATAGTGAGCATAGGCAGCCGGATTTGAGGTCTAAAATAATGTGCTTTGAGTGATTATTGCAAAGTTGTATACATTACACACGCCGAAAATATGAACACACCTTTCGTTTAACAAAAGTATCCTCTGACCTCCTATTTGAATTTCCATAGAAATTTTACATTTAGGATGAGTGGGCCAAAAGGCTGAGTTATAGGTAAAAACTGCAGCAGTATCGCTTATTGGGAACGTTTTTCACGGTCACGCGATTTCCCATTTGAGCTAGAAAAAGTTTGGACTCAGCTCCGGATTGTCCCCAAGTTTTCCCTAAACCCACTTCATGGGGCCCACCGGAGTGTACTACTTGGGTTCTGGTGAAATTTGCGGCTGCTAATTCATTGAAAACTGGAGGAGCAGAAGGCGGGTGTAATGTGATGACTCCTTTTGCAGCTCAGTACAGTGACGTATGTGACGAGCCATGTTGCGTGCATTCAACACGGTGGACTCAACAGACTGTTTGAGTGGTCTATTCGGAAGGTTGCAGACTATAGCTTTACTGACCTTCTTTCTTCCTCAGCGGGTCTCGCGGATTGCATCCGTATGGCGGCAGGCTTTAGATAGGGTATCCAGGTCAGTTTGACCTGTTGGTTAAGAAGTGATTTTCAGTAGAGAAATCTCTGATAAAGCGCTCTCCATGGGTTGCACTACCCAGTGAAGTTACTCTATGTGACAAGCAATATAGGAACAAAGGCGCTATTTCAGTATGAATGTTGAGCTGGCCAGCAATCCTCAGTCCATGAGTTATTCGGGGAAACAAAGAATCACTTCAGAACAGAACAAATCTTCGCTCGGAAATAGGGGGATAAACAGCAATTTCAGAAATTAGATCCCTGAGAGGAAAATTCAGAACTAGGGAGACCTGGAGCTCTGTGCCCTGTATCAAAGTTAAAGCTTTTCAAGTGAGGCGGACTTCCTGTGACCCGCTTGCACACCACCAGCCTGCTTGGACAGAAACTCATGTAGTTTTCTCTTTATATCTCGATTTGCCGTACTATTTGGAAGCAATTTTCGCTGTCTTGCCTACTTGCCTTTGTGATGACCAGTATAGGTGGGAATATTGGCGAGCTTACGGGAAATTCCGCGGCTGTTGACCATGGCAGCAATCCCAGGGGTGCAGAGATCGGGTTAAAAGTAGGGGTCTGGAATGATTCTTGCAGCACTTAGTTTCATGTTAAAATAAAGGGCCTAACGGTAGCTCTTACTGCAGATTGGGGGGCTGAGTTGGATGTGCCCAAAAATGCCGGAAGCTGCAGTGTTTTTGGCCCAAGCAGGCACATCTCACATGCTGAGCCGAACAGAACCCTCACCCCACTTGGAAAGCCTTCCTTCACTCAGGGTAAAGCTCCTGGGGAGAACTTCTCAAATACTAAGACCTTTAATATTGTCGCAGAATTAGGTTGTCCCCCTTGTGATCCTTCCGATGAGGTTGGCGAACGAGGACCTCCGTGAACCACTCCAGTCAATCGTTTCAAGTCCAGAGGCGGAAAACTGAGGAGACAGAAGTGATCACTAGCTTCAGTCTGCCTCGAAGCCTGGTGCCAAGCCCGGGGTGGGCTCCAGAATTTAGAGGCAAAAAGGTCAAAAAGGAAGTTGAAACAGCCACGCCACCATCGATGCTCCTGTGAACACCGTACTAAGAGATGAACTCATTGACTTCAGTAGCAGAGCCCGGGAGCTCGAGATAGGGAAAAAAATCTTCGCCCAATCTTTGAACAAACCCCATGTTTGGGTTGTAGCTGCGCTCAGAAGAGGTAATTTTGTGGTCGGGGGCATCCGTGGACTAGTCAAAGGAGGCAGAAAACAAAAATGAGCAGTGAGGCTTCATGCGAGGAATCTCCTGAGGAGAATGGGTTCGCCCGGTCATGTGGTCACTAAACGCATCCTACAGCTTGGCAAATGGAAGGGCCCCCGTCGGGGTCAGGACAAGTGATCTGAACCGGCTGTTAAGGAGTTTAGTAGTCCCAGAGACCGGGATAGATTTTGCAGGCTGCATACGAGAAGAAGGGTTACACGGGGGGTGAAATCGTTGTTCAACCCGATGGCTCCTCCCCTCGAGCTACAAAGCGGATCGTCCCCCAGTCTATTTTCCTCTCGGGCTTCATCACAGCCACGAGCCACTTACTCACAGTTTGGGTAGCTTGGTTAAAACCGATGCCATGCTCCGGACCAGAAGGAGCCCCAGCAGAGTGAGAAACCACGCCGAGGAAAAAAATAGAGAATGCGAGTTTTCCAGCAGCACAGTGTGTGACTCTGGTAGGCAGCAACTACGAGTGCTTTCGTGAACAGAAGCTAAGACGTTACCGGAAGTTCTGTCCAAACAACGCGGAAGCCTCTCGGACTTGAGTTCCAGGCATCTATGGACCTTTGAAAATTCAGTTAATTGGCAAAGGACTGCGTGATTGGTAGCTGTTTGCACAAACTCGGCAGGTGTGGGTAAAAGGCGGTTAGAACTTGAAGCTTGCCCATCAGATTTAAATATGATCGGGGTCACTGAGACCTGGATTCAACCCCGGGGGGGGGGGAAGGAGGGCATCATTCGCCTAATACTGCCCAACTCCGCGGTGAGCCTCGCGGCAAGGCCATGCGAAAAGCGAGGATGAGGGATATTGTTTTCACTCGGGACGCTGCCAAAAACAGGAGAATTCAAAGCTGCATCTACCCAGTAGTTCGCCTTATGGCTTGACGCGCAGTACGGCGAAGTGTCTGCTTTTGGCGAACCCCGTCTTCTTCGACAGAGAGAGGTGGGAAGCCAATGCAAAGGTCAAGGCTTCTAATAGGCTTGAGAAGAAATCCCGAAGGTAGAGGACCTCAGGGCGTCAGAGGTGGTTTGGGTAAACAAAATAGCTCTTAGAGGATCTTCCCGCTACAGTCTGCTAGGCTAAATACAGAGCAAGGTGCTGGCCTTTCACACCATTAAAGGGGACATGATGGAGGCAAAGACAACCTCAATCAACTACGGACCTTCTGATCACAGGCTAGCCACAGGACGTTTTAGACTCCAGCTTGAGGTTCCGCCAGAAAAAGATGGCCACAGAGTACTCCTCTTAACACTCAATCTGGGAAGATTAGAATTTCGGGCAAAGAAAAGGGGAGCCACCAAAATGTAGACCAGATTGGTTCGAAACAAATGCGAGCTAAGATCGAATTGGAGGTTGAAAGGGTTGAGGACTTTGTGTAGCGGCTGGGAAGGCAGGTAAGGGATGACACCCTGTCAACGACCGGCGGAGTAGCGCTTCTCAGGGAGAGTCGTCAGAGAAGCACTCCGCCAAGGAGTAGCAATCCGGTCAGAGGGCTATTCAGATGAATAAATAAGCTTGGGTAAGTTGTCGAAACAGTGGCTGTCCCAGACACTACCGGCAGCATTGAGCAGGAAGAGCTAAGTCGGGTTAGATTCAGAGTGAACTCGGAAGCAAGTACGGAGAGCCCCTACTCAAAACCGGCAGATCAGACCCCAAGATGTATTACAATTGCATACAGTCCAAGGAGACTCTGAGGGTGGCCGATGGAAACGTGTGAGATCCCCGGGGTCGAGCAGCTACCAACAATCTCGAGGAGGCACACTCACTTCGGCTGCAGCTCTCAAAATGTGTGTAGACGCGACTAGGGGGACTGAGACCCTCCGCAAAATGCCACTGCAGGCGCTCCTTAAATGTCAGGGGAAGCAATCATAGCACTTGAGGTGCTCAAGATGCTGAATGACTTGGTGGGGACTAGGGCAGCAGGGCCCGATGTTATCCACGCGATAATCGTCCGGCCTCTGGCGGGGCGGTTGAACAAGTCGCTGACTATGTCTTTCAACTCATCACTTTACTAAGCCTTCTCACCCCGGGATTCATCGTTATCATCGTAAAGTCCGGCCAACGGAAAGTCCAGGCGACGTGTAGCAAACAATTTTGTCGGTTCAAAACAAAGTCAATTCCAAATAGCTACGGTACAGCATACAAAAAATCTGCAGCTTAATTATGCACGAACATCAGTACTGTTCCTCTAGGCCCTTACGCTTCAAATTGAACAACAAATCATTAACTGTAGCCGAAATACAACAAAAGATTGGAAGCAGAAGGAGAGATTACCGAAGAAAGTCACAGCCATATTCCAGCCGAGTAATAAGCCCGTTGCTGAAGAAGGTAGTTCGTAAGTAGACACGTGGTCTCGATTGAAGAATCATCCTGCCCAGGGAGTCACGTTTAAATTTGGCTAAGACCTGGCTTTCCTTTCCTTTCAAATCAGAACTTTTTGGTATTTATTGACAGCTGTGAGTCTGCATCTATAAACTGTCTTTCAATACTTTATTGATATCATATCAATGTTACATGAAACCTTTTGGTCTGTCAGTTCACTAGAAGCAACTATTTTGCAAACGTTCTGCCTGCTTTTCACGCGAATTTCGCAATTTTGCACACAACTTCAATATCAATTAGCCAAGTGTATCAAGCCCAAGCTTGTTGTAGTTTTACGGAAAGCACTGGGGGAACAGATTTTCTTGTGATGTTTGCCAAGGATAGGAGCATGCAAGCCGCTGTTCTACTAATAAAGGGCATTACTCGGTTTACAGCTAGAAAGTTTTCGTTGAGTGAGTAGGCAATCTATGTAAGGAGGGTAAAAATGGGTAAACCAATCCGCATTTGATGAGAAAATAATGAATTGCATGCAGGAACTAGTAAGATCGCACGTTGGTTTCGAAAGTGGGGCAAAAAAGTGTAAAATCAGCCTTGCTGAAATTGTGAGGAAATCAGCTGGGAAGGTAAGAGAAATCAAAAGAAACAAAGGGACCGGAAAGCCAAAAGAAGTGGGTCCCTAGGCAATAAAAACACGGAAGTTATTAGTGATGGAGAGATTTCCAGCGTGACGAAGAAGAGAACGGGCTAAGTGAAAATAGCAAGCGGCGTGGACAGTTAAGATGAGGAAACTTTGAGGGAGTTCGAGAGAAAATTTCAAGTCTTATAAGGCAATTACAACAGATTACTTCGAGAAGAGACCGTGTCTAACTCAGGGGAAGAGATGTGCTCATTATTATCAGTGAGGAGCTTACCAGGAGGGAAGCCAAAGGAAGAAGGGAGACCAAAGTAGGGCCAGAATCATCCAAAAATGGTGGAAGTAAGCTATGCTACAGGACTAAGGAGGGCTCACAGTTTGGGAGGGTGGAGGCAAACCTGACCGCAGCAACAAACACTATCAGCCCGGCCAACAGCGGTAAAGGTCATAGACTAAAACTTTCGGGGGCAGCTTCTGGCAAAATCAGGTGACTTCCTTCATCATTCCGGGAGGTAGTACCGAATCTTGCCAGGTGTTTCAAGGAGAATAAAAATGTAGGTAGGTTGGAGGTACCAAGGGGAACATAAAGAAGCAAATGGTGAAACATGAAGTCTCAGTGGAAATAAAACTGTCAGCAGGAGGCCATCACTCTCGGAACAAAACATTGTTCCACCACTGGTTTTGCCGTCCGGGTACTTTTTTCTTCCCGGCCTTTATCCTGTGTCATCTACTGTAAAACAGTCCGATTGGGCATCTCTTGCCTGGTTTTCTTTGAACAGCACTCTCATCTGCTTCGAATATTGCTCGCCACAGACAACCGCAGCGTGCCTTCCAAAATGTGGTGCTTTTCCGCGTTGCACCTGGTGTAAAGTCATCGTAACATCATCATTTCACTTGCAGTTCCAAACCCTGTGATCTGCTATCACCCGAGCTTTCTGAGCCTACACTCCCTTAGTTCTCTCCTATTTTATTCGCTGTTACCACTGCCGCATTTTTGCAATGCAGGTCTTCTAACCTTCAAGTTAGTGTTCTCCAGTGACCTTTTACACCGTGTACTTCCATTCGCTCCACATTCTCCAGCCACTTTCACCATCACCTTCTTGCTACATGATGTACTTCCATTTATGTTCACTTCGCCCATTTTCGACCGTCACCACATGTCACACCTGCACTAACCAGATTGTCAGATTCACTCATACCTGTTTCCGTCGATCCGCTCATTCAAATTCCCTCGCTTATCGACTTATGCTCACATCCATCGATTTCGCGCTCCCAAAGTTGTTTTTCGTTCTCTGTTGATTCCCCATGTTCACCTGTCACAAAAAAACTCATCAGGGTTTGCCCAGTTTGGTTCAGTACCATTTGACGCAACCCTATGTGTCTCTTCCAAGCACTGCTACTTCAGTGTTCCGTCCCTCCACTGCTATTTGCTCCTGCTTATATATATATATATAGATGTGCACACATATACGCATGTATTTATATCCACTTATTTTTTCTGCATTCCCTAGCTCTTTGCCAGCCAGTTCTCTTGTCCCCGCACCGCCCCACATGATATGCCTCCATTGAGCCTATATCTGTGCCTCATATTTACAGTATCTCGACCCTTTCGCACCGATGCTGCCATCTGACTCACTCTTCACATCTTGCATGGGTTGCTCTCTGTTTTCAAATTGGCACCGTCCACTTATTGCAATGAGGCGTGGCTCATGACCACCTAGTCCATAGCCATTCAAATCAATATTTTGTTCCTCCTCCCCATCTTATTTTTCTTTTTTTTCTTCATAGTTTCTCGTAATGGCAGTTTATCATGCCAACTTTCAGTCCTCCCCATGTAAAAATCTCACTTCTTGATCCCCTTCACTTGGCTCAGTCAGACCCTCCATTTGACCTTGACCTTCAAATATGCCAGCATATATTTGAATCTATCACAGGGTTCACTTAAACTCCCTCCATTACTCCTTGATGTGCAAACTTTTATCTCCCCTTCATCTTCCCTCTATTTCTTCTCACCTCTCCTTTGCCTTGCGTATTTGTAAATTTTTCACAAATTTTGTCTGTCAGTTCGGTCGCTGTAAGATTTTGATCGTGCGTAATGCGCGCTTCGGGCATCTCCGGAATGAACTGTTAATAATATTTTTATCATTATTATTATTGCAAGGCACTGGTTGCATTTGAAGGGTATTGGAGGATGATTTACGGAGAAGCTGTTCACTGAGCGGCGATAGCAGTCCTAGGCCGCCCTTAACTGAACCACAAAGTGGGAAAACGAAACTATGAAGCCGGCTCGCTTGCAGAAAGCCCAGCCGGTAGACCGAACGGTCGTAAAATTTACTCGGAACATTATCGCGTCCAGTTTGCTGAATTTACAAAACTTGGCAACCACTAAGGTGCTTCGTCCGAGACGGGACAGTAATTCAAGAAAAGCAGGGATATGCTGCCAGAAAAGACAAAGGTAGTGCCATATACTAACGCCTGGTACAATGAAAATAAGCGAGCGGAATTGATGGAAATCGTCAAAAGCTGAACCGCTGGAGTGGTTGCGGTATCCGAGTTACGGTTATCTGAAAACGACGACATCCCACAGGAAGTCTGAAACCACTACTTGGTCTATCGACCAGACAGATGCTTGGATACGGTGGGCGGCTGAATGTACCTTCCCATTACAGAGGGTTTGGTTCACATGTAATCGCAAGTCAGGTTATGTACACTGAAACCTGAACTACGGGCTCTTATCGTCAAGAAGCTCATGAGAAAAGCCGCAATGGCTTGTATGTACGGGAGCTTGAACTCGGAAAACGAAGGGTACAGGACTCACACGGGCACCGAAACAGTTGGGGTCAAAAGCAAACGCAGTAAAGGTTGTTAGGTGTTTCTACCTGCCAGAAGTGGAATAGGAGGCGGGAAGCTGCTTTTGAGGCAGATCGGAGGAGTACTTCATCAGGCGGCTCCACGGGCGGACTTAATTCCAGTTTAATAGAAAAACACCAGGTACAAGACTGGAAGCCAACCATCCCCAGACCTGGTAGTCACAAAATGTGAAAGCGACATAGGTGGAATCAGCACCCACCCACCTTCGGGCGAGATCGATTACGTGTTACTAGAGTTCATACCCCGCCTTAAGCATTCGATAATCGCAGAAAAACTGCGCAGGAACTTCGGGAAGCAAAATGGTGTGGAAGTAAATACAAAAGCACCTAAACTGGACTGGGGGGTAGGAGGTAAAAATGCTGCCGTAGAAGAAAAATGGCGGACAATAAAGTGAAACCTACTGGTGCTTTAGGACGAGCTGGCTCCACCACAAAGGAGTAAGCACAACAGAAAGCATAGGCAACTGACAGCAGCCTTTAGAAAGTCCACAGGGAACAAGATGGAACTTGGCAGAGGCCAAAAGCGGTCTGATGTGTAAGAGCGTGGCTGCTCCGAGTACAGCAAGTGGGCAGTCAAGATTCAAGTAAGCGCAGAAGTCTTTTCAGCAAGCATTGTTGAAGGCCACCAAGCAAAACCCCATAAAATATTTTGGATACACCCATTCGAAAGGTGCCTTTAAGACGGGAGTCAGAACCGATATTAGGCGATGGGCGAAAAGACTGCAGAGATCGGGGCAAACAGGAGGAATGCGATAAATACTTTAAAAGTGTGCGCCGAGGAGATTGGGACATCAGAGACGCCAGAAAACCCATCAGGAGTGCCTGACCTGCCATACACTTCTGTGAAGATGGAGGCGACCAGAATGACACTAGAGGAGTTGAACACAAACAAGTCGGCGGAGCCAGACGGCACACATGCAGCCATCATAAACCTAATGGCTACTCAAATAAGCTGCCATATCTGCTGGCTGTTTTGTGTTTTTGTTGGGCAAGGTTTACTGCAAACCAGCTGGAAAGCAGCGATAGTCGTGGCCACCCACGAATGTGGACGTCGCTCGCAGGGACAAAACCGCAGCCCTGCAAGCCTTACAAGTATTCTTAGCGAACTCCTGGAAGGCCCTTTGACAGAGCATGCTTGCAAGCATTTGGCAGAGCAAAACCCTCTGAGCAAAGCGTGGCGTGGATTTTTAAAGAGCAGATATTGTCTTTCTAACTTTCTCGGGTTCTTGAGCGAAGTTAAAACACAACTAGATGAAAGAGAAATAGTGGGAGTTTGCTGCCTAGACCTCGGCAACAACCTGGACTCAATGGATCACCGACTAATGCTGGGTGAACTGCAGATCTGTGGGATAAATGAAAAGCTAAATGGTTTGATAGCTGACTTCCTCACTATTGAGAGTATTTATGTTAAGGTTGGAGATGCACACTCTGAGAAACTATACACCAAAAATGGTGCCCTTCAGGGATCGGCTCTGGTACCAGTCCTATCCCTGCTCTACATAAATGGCCTGGCTAACTAGATCACCGGTGTTTCATATTTGCAAAAGATATGAAGGCTGCTGGACAACTTTAGCAGTAGTAACGGGCTGGTAATATGGTGAATGTGCTCAAGTAAGCAGGCACGTGGAAGTTTCCGGTAGAAAAAGATAAAGGTCAGCCCCTAACCAGGGAATAAGTGGGTAAAAGGACCACCCATGATCGACACAGCCTAGCAGATAAAAGACTTGGGTTTCGTTTTCACTGTGGGCTTCGAATGAGCGAAGAGAGCAAGCCGGCTGCCTGTGGGGCTAGTGAGGAGATCTTTAGATTAAGGTCAACTATTTCCTACGAAAAAGCGGATTTGTCTTCACGGTTAAACAAAACGAAATGATGCCTTAATTCAAAGGCTGTGTGCAGCATTGGGAATTTCTCCTCAAAATGACGCAGGGGGTCTCGAAGCGTCCAGTGGATAGCCACCAGAATGGCCGAGCTTTAGCATGGAAAGACACAGCTGAAGACCGCGGAATATGGGGCTGTATCTTCTGAAAGAAGAAAACTTAGAAAAGACGTAACTGAAGCCCCAAAGATTCTGAAAGATTTGATAGGAATGAAGGCGGAGAAAGCTTTTTTGATGGCTGCCAATGAGCGAGTGGGAAATTTTCCCAGAGGAAGATTTTCAAGGCCAAAGAGGAACTTTAGGTGTGAAGGTGGTTCAGCTTTCCTGTAGACCAGAGCCCGGGTGACTGTTTATGCGGGAACGCTCGCACAACGACTGAATCTTGTCTGGAAGGGCTGATTGAACAGAAAAGATAGAAAGAACCTACCGAATCCGCAGTGGTGGGTCCTGGCTGAAGTGCACATCAACGAAAGAAGTCTGAATGTGTAATTGGCCTCAGCCACAACCGGTCCTGTGCAAACTCAACTGAACTAAAGCTAGCTACTTTCATCAAGGGAAAACTCTGGAAAGACGGCAAGGAAGCAAACATTTTGACCTGTTATAAAAAAGTAAAACCAAAACAGATTGCCTTTTATGTGTACCTTATTAAGGGGATAGAGTTTTACGGGGGAGAGGTGGATGATCTAAGGGGGACAGACCTCATATTGCTTTTTTGGGAACCACTTGAGCCATCTATAGGGTCTCACTACCTTTAAAAAGGCCATGGTGCACCATCTGATCGCCGTACCCTAAAACACAAACGGAGTACGTACCGAAAATATTGGGGACGTCATCCATGCAGGTGCACAGTAGGGACTTTCGAATCAAAACTTGGACCCAAAAAGTCGACCTTTTCGCAGGTTGGCGTTGATGACAGAAGTATGGGTAGTAATCTAACCAGAACCCAAGAACCTTGTGCGGGACAGCGGTTGGCATTGTGGCCGCCCCGATAATGCAGGACGTGTGACCCGTCCTTCTTGGGGGTGACATGCTCACGCACTTGTCCCTGTTACCTGGGAGGCTCCAATACTCGGATCAACTTCCCGGTTCGTCAAATGAAAGTTGCAGGTGCTAAAAGCTTGAATTGCAAAAGTGTACGTTGTCCAAATACATGGCCACGATCACTGGAAGGATTGTCGGGGGATCACCTACGTAGAGCGAGAATAAAGGGAGACCACAGACCGATCCTTGTGATACATCCGTTGTTTCTGGGATGGTTGAAACAAAAGATTCCCCACCTAACAGCAAAGGTGCCCCCGATATGGAAGCTGCATAAGACGTCAAACGTGGGCCTGTTATCTCGAGTTTGAAACCAATAAATGGGGGTATCTGAGACCTTGTCGAAAATTGTGACAAAATCTACTAATGGAGCTTGTGAGAGCTGGCCATTATCGTAGGCCTTTGTCAAGCTGTCCACAACAATAGCCATATTGATGATGCATGACCCTACAGGAAATAACCCATGTTGGGATAAGAACAGTGTTTGTGTGCAAATGGGAATGATTCATTCTCTCCAGAATACTATACAAAATTTTCGTCGATAATACAAATCGGACTTCTGGGTCACTACTGAGAAGCAAAATGTCCATTATCCTTCACATAAATGCTCGCGATGGCTGCCTTCTTTTGGATTCAGGGGAAAAATCCATTGCCAAGACACAGCCAAAGAAGAGATGCAAAAGCAGTTCCCTATTTTCCGCCTTCTGGTTGGAAACGCCGCGGGCGGATCGAGTCACGCTCAGTGGGACAATATTGGTTGAGTTGACGGAAACTTCGTGCGATTACACAACCGGGGATGGGGATATGACTAAGGCCGAAGACCAAAGATATAGAGTGCCCGGTGGGATGGGATGATGTCGGCATAAGCCTAAAACTGTACGGAAGGTGGGGCTGAATGCCTCTACCTCGTGGGTGGGAGAAGTAATTGGGGATCCGACGTGATAACTGACAGCAAGTAGCGCCGGAGCTGTGCCCTTTAGATGAAGCACGTATTGAAAGGAAGACGCCTCACTGGTCCATGCTTGCGCAGATACTGAGCTTTGGTCTGCCTTCTGAAAGAAACTAATTTTTTCTTTACGTCAGCTTCTGATACCCCCAAAGTTCTACCTTATGTGCAGGGCCCATGGCTTTACACTCAGCAAAGAAGGTTGCGCGTTCCCCTAGAATGGGTCTGATGAGGTGAGAGAGGTACCGTTTACTGGTCGGTGAATAACGGATTCCAGGGACGGATGGCCTGCCTGCCAAAAAATTAACTCTCCGAGGTCTTCAGCCGTCCCGTCAACAAAGTCTATCAGTTAGCTGAGTTCAGCTGGAAGCTACGGGTTGCAGTGACTTGATCGAAGCCAGCCCCCTTGGAGAATCTCAGAGTTTTGATTTCTCAGGGCTGAAGAGGCCCGTTCGCAATATAATCGAACCCGTTGAAGATTTGATCACTTTTACCGGGGGGTTGCCAGTGAAGCACCATATCTGTTTTGAACACTTCATTACTGATGAGCAAACCTAGCAGGGAGGCGGTGTCCTGCAATGTCCGATCGGATGTTTTACGCTTCTTTTTCAAGAGCTCTTGATAATTATATCCGGAGAAGGTCCACCAGAGATAACATCAGGAGTATCGACCCTTTACCAGCCGATACTGGGTGAGCTTAAGCCAATACTGAGTAACTAATGGATGAAGTCTCTGTAGCTTTCGGAGGATCCTGGTGATTCTGGTTCCTATGGCATCGGTAACCTGCGGCAAGCAGCAGGGAGTCTGTGCTGGAGGGAGCACAGGCAACTGACAGACAGTTAGCCCATAAGAAGTTGGGAGTTGTTATCATTGTAGGAGAAGGGATGGGACTACCGACGTATAGGATAACCCCATCGGCATAGCTTCTGCTAAAGTCCCGTCTAACTTTGCATTGTCCCGGAATGGGTACTCCGGGGTCAAATATGGCAGGGGTGGGCCAGGTTCCTCCTCTGGTTATGACGCAAAACTCCCTGCCCGCAGTTGTCTGCCAAAGCTCAGGGACCTTGTTAACCAGACTCAGGCTATTTCCGTAGGAAAACGTGAGAGCACACTCATTCGTTACGGAATTACCGGAGGCGTCCGGTTTAAGTTTTGACAAGAAGAAAGAGGGAGAAATTGAGGTGAGGAAGGACCTCATGGGATTCGGGACTTGAGGATATTGGGATGGTAGGGGCTATTAGGTAGGCAACACTTGGGGAAGATAATGTGTTTTTACGTCTAGTAGACTTAGGGGCAGTACAACAAGCGGATGGTCTGCGCCTCTCTGTTTCGAAAAAGAATGGGGTGCTTTTTGCGGTTTATTTTTGCGTGCACTGCAGGGTTCGCCGCTCCGAAACTTCTTTTTTGGAATCCCTAAATTCGTGACAGTATCAGTCGTCTTTTACGGCTCGGTAACCTTACCACTGTGTGGTTTAGCAGAGAAAGGTTGGAGATCGGTATTCAGGCTCGGGGACTGGCAAATTCCTCCCGGTAATGCGGGCTGGGTACAAATTATGGGGTCTGAGATAACTGACATGGGTGTCAGGGATTTTATCGCACTAAATCTACTGTCCGAGTTACCTTCCACGACGAAAGATGGAGCGGCTAGGGAAATATCGGACGCTAGACACTAGACTTGATCCTGAGGGCGACCTATCTGGACGACGGTTGCGGAAAAGTAGGAGCGAGGCACGAAAGAAACCCATGGGAGTCACCAGATCATGTAACCGGTGATAACTAGTTTACCTCTACCGGGTCCCACAACAAGTGTCGAAATCATTTAGGCATCTGATACTAGCAACTGATGAGGCATTTATCATCCGTCTCTCGAACCCCGAGCTTAGCTCGCGGCAAGAATTAGTCAAGGCACTCCAACCCCATGGCCAGCAGTCGGCTGTGTTTTACAGCCGGGCTTAGTGGTAAGGTAAGGCAGTTATCATCCGTTACATACATTGGTAGCCAACACGGGTTTCCGTCTCTTTCGTCCTTATTTCCCCGTACTAACTTGGTGCGATTTTCCAGCCGTTACCAATAATTCGTTTCCATATGAATGTGATTGAAATGGCCTGGGAGTTAAATACCCCCCTAAAACTCGTGTTTTGAGGGAGAAAGGATGGGGCTTTGTTCTAAAATTCCGAAACTTCTAAGACGGCCATACTAAGAACGAATCACAACTGCTCCGCTGATGTAACGCAGTTTAGAAAGACCGCAGTGTCGTCGCTCGGGTCCGCCCTCCCATAAGCCTCACTAATTTCAAATCATCTGTGCAAAAGAAGTTCGGTGACTGTAAGACAGGCTAGATTGCTTGTGAAAAAAGAAGAGATGTTGGGCCTAGTACAGGCTCCCGCGGTGCTACCTTGTTGACGGTTTCCAGTCCAGAGTTCCCGTCACCCACCCAAATCATTCTACCGGTGGAAAAGCCCGTTAGCCATTCCTGAATCTGTCCACTTGTGCCAGATGACCTCAATCGGCTAGTGGAAGCCGGTGGTCTATCTGGCCTAATGCTTTGCTAGAGTCAAGAAGGCTTGCTTCCCCCTAATCAACCCCACCCACTCGGCGAGTGACTCGTCTGAAATGTTCTAGAGATTAGATAGGCATTGGCAGACTTCAGAACTCCATGCGGATCAAAGCAAAGCATGTAGTTTTCCCGAACATGGCCGCAGACTTACGACCAGATGATCTTCCGTAGAACTTTGTGTATAGTGCTGGTTAGACTAACCGGACTTTGGTCCTCGTTCTAGTAGTGGGGTCCTTCCTTTGTATAGTTGCCGTAGCTGCCTCTTCCCTCTGTGACAGCCATTCATGATATGGGGTGTCCTAATATAACTTGTCTACTGAAAAAGGATATATATATATACTCCAGAAGCTTATCAAAAGCGGGATGGGTATCGTCCCGTCCAGCAGACTTGCGGATATCTAACCCTTCCAGGTGTTTGCGCACCATTTCCCTAGGAGGGCCCACCTCTCTTACGATCGGTCGGAGAGTTACCATCACAAATCCCATTTGATCGTCTCTATCTATTCCGTGCATCCTGCTGAAATAATCACTCAGCTTCTGCTTTAGTTTGGCTGCCCACAACCACTCAAAATTCGTGTGTCATGAGTGGCTCTACTGCTTCCTTCTACGAACTTCGGACTGCATATAGCTATAGTGCTTCCCTGGAGGATACTTCACGAGCTAGGCCGACTCCATTTAACAGATGTGCTTAGCAGGTCATACTAGGTTCACTCTCTTGTTTCTCTTGGCATTTAGGTCTAATGATTCCCAGAGGCCTAAATGAGAGCCCTACTACGGCTTCTAGGCTTAAACTACTTGCCTACTGCAGACCTCTACCACAACGGCTTGCTCTCATGTCTGCCCCGCAAAGGAACAAACTCTTTTTTAAGGGCATACGAAAATCCCTCAGTCGGCTGCCAGCCTTCTGCGAAACAAGCACCTTCTCTCTATTCCATATTTAATCCACCCCTACGGTGGGGGGAGCTCAGTAATGTCAGCATTCGCGAAGCTACTGTCAAACATGGGGATACTTTGGGTTGCCGCTTGCAAAGGGTGATTTTGTCTCAAATGATAGCTGTTGAGCAACTGATGGTAAATCTAAAAATCCACCACATTATTCTTATGATCCGTTATCGCTAAGTCCAACAATGCCGGCCTACACTAGTTAGTAATAATAATGATAATGCTCTACTTCTGAGGCTCCTGAGGCATGCCAGGCTCATGATCACGTTTTTACCAGCCACAAATTGGACAGACACAACTACTGAAATTGTGGAACTATGCTTGACTAAGGTAGAATAGGTAGGTTCAGGTGGGAGAATAGAGGGAGAGGAATGTATGATAAGTGTGTACATACCAGGGAATGGTGGTTGGAGTTCAAATGAACCGGAGGGCGGATCCAACTGAATGCCCGGTGAATTAAAAAGAAAAGATCAAATAAAGGACCTGCTTGGTCCAAGCGGAGACATCTGAAAGCCGGCATATATATATATGAGTGGGGCTGGAGGTCGGTATAATAGACTGCGGTAGCGAGAGAAGATGAAAGAGAAGTGAGAGGCATAGAAAAGGGTTAGACAGCAATCAAGCATCGATACTCTGCAATAGGTGGTCGGCGAACAGGGCATATAACTCATTGTAAAACAGGGAGTGAGCAATGAAAGAAGTAAAGCTTGGGTCAAAAGACAAAAATGACTTTGAAGGCTTGCATACGATCAATGTGAGGCAGAGATGTAGAAAGAATGGGCGCATATGGTGAGAGTCAGTGGAATGGTGCCAAGGGAAATGAAAGGCGGAGGGCTGCAGGATGCAGAGCGAATGAACATATATATACATATATATACAAGAGGGCAGGAGAAAAGAGCAGTAAAATCCAGAAACAGAAATTATCAGTGATTTGAAGAGGTGAGTAGGGTTGGTTCGAATGATACAGAATAAACTTAGGAATATTCTGGTGTAATTTCTCCATGACAGGTGAACATGGTGGGCCGACAGAGGGGGAGAAAAGACTCTGGGGGCACACAAGTGATGCCGGCTGTAAAGAGCAGAGCACTAAGGAGGGAAGATGGGAAAAAGGATCGAGAAGAACTGGTTAGAGTGGATTTAATGATATGACTCATGCAGGTGCGACACTTGGTGATGGTCGGAGCAGTTGAAGCTTCATAAGGTGGACTTACACAATTCAGCTGGAAGATGACGGCGGTGGAAGTGGCTGGGTAGTGCAGAGCCAATACTGATACAAAATGGTTGAAGCGGTGCAGACTATCAGTGAAAAAAGGCACCCAGGAGATGAGACTGAATATGAGGCTGAGATGTAGCAGCTTTGACAGAGAGCAACCGGGGTGAGGAATAAGTGAATGGATGACCAGAGGAATCGGGAAATGACTAATAATACCATTTGAAACAGTAAGCGAAAATCGTAACACGGCGTTGTCTCTGCGTTGTGTGGAATGTGGTAAAACAGACCAAGCAAAAATGCACGCAGAAGATGCCGGTGGCGATTAGTGTACGAAAGAGGATATGAGAGCTCTTACTGAGGAGACACAGGTGAGGCGTGACAAATAAGATCGTTTTACAACAGGTGAAACACGAAGGCTGAGAAGCAAGAAGCCTCAGGACAGGTAACCCTGTGATACAACACAAGGCACGAGAAATGTATGCACCTAGGATTTATTGCACTGGAATGGGAGAGCTACTTGCCTGCGGGCAATTGTACAAGCGGATGGGGCCGGAGGTTGCTGACCGTGGCACTGCCTAATTGAGAGATCCACAGAGGAATAGTGGAGGCAAACAAAGAAAACATAGTTGTGGTGATCAGATAATAAATGTGGCCGTGAAAGACGCAAAGTTTGGAACAGCAAATTCCAACTTCTGGATTGGTCGCTGGAGCTGGTGTGACTGTTGCTCACTGACACGGGGCATGGGAAAGGAGAACCAAGAAGGACTTGAAAAAACTGTAAGGAAAGAGGCATGCGAATGCGATCAGTGGTATTGTTGAGCATATGGAGGTACCAGGTGAATGGGGACAAGGAGCATCCAAGAACGATATGGGCGGGAAAAAATACTGGCGAGCATGGGCAGATTAAAGTGAGTAAGACGATAGTGGTACCATGCGGCAAGAGGTGATATGGTGAAAAGTGATAGAAGCAAGGACGGAATGAGTAAGTGTGCTTTCGGTAGTAGGGTGACAAAAGGGGAAAGTGATAGGAGCGAAGAAAAGAACTATAGTTGAGCGCATTGTGGTGGGGCAAGTATGGTGGAACCATGCGATCAGCAACCGTTGCCAGTCGGCGGTGCTGACCTTGCTCTTGACACCAAACCTGAAAAACACTTCGTGGAGTGAACACAGGGAGTGTCATTCACCAGCCTACTCGCCCTCGCACGTCTTTGCCGACGGCCTGAAAGCCCGATGTGCGCCGGCCAAAGCGGGGACCTGACCGCGCCTCTCACTTCTGGGAATGACACGAGACCGTTGGTGATTGTACGGGGGACAAAGAAACTACGATAAATTTGTGCGATCTAGGTCCATTAGGGCAGGCTGCGAGGCCCTGGTCAGCAGAGCCAGCGGGAACAGACAGTGGAAGACGACCAAGTAGCATTATTATCCCGGTGCACCTGCTGGGAATATGGTCAGCACAGTGCCCGATGAGGCCGACCGTCATCGATTATCACTGGGAAGGGAACAAGAGATGAAGAAACCCGGTCCAGATAAGCTCCAGCAGGGGACAAATGGGTAAAGGAGAGAGAAAAAGGGGTGAAGCGTGAGCTCATAGATGCCGTGTGTCCCCATGACAAGTTAGGATATAGCCGAGGGTATGAATGGGTACCATTTATTGGGCTTGATAGAGGGGGACAGTGATAGGAACAACTCAACGGAACAAGATAGAAAGAGGTGGATGAAGTCAGGACGGATAGCAGACAAATGTTGGTGAGAGACGTGGTCATCTCACTGAAAGCAGGGGAAGAGTCGGTTGCAAATCGGAGATGGCAAGGGTCGTAGCTCGTGGTATTGATTAGAAGAAAATGTCGGGCATGGAATATACGTATTGGCCTGTGGCGCAGACATGGTAGGGGTGCGGTTTGGGATCTTCAAAAAGCAGATCGGCGAAGATGCACCAAAAGGTGAGCAACATGGCATTGGGAACAGTCGGGTATATCACAAGTGTGCTCCTAAAGCTTGCAGTGAGGAGACTGCTGGAACCAAGGGAGAGCACATTCCAGCTTTTGGTGTACAGTGGCATGAAGAATCGGGACAACAGGTTGAGATCAGACTGGGGAAAGTGGGACTTGAGGAACGGTGGCGAAGGGGCAGGAGAAGTGGCAGCGAATGAGGTATGGGAGGAAGTGCAGACTTGGTTGTGGATTTGCTTAAAAAAGGACTTATTTGGGCCTTATCCAAAAAATTCACAGAGGCTAAATATTTGGGGGCTCACAGAGCTGGCGGCGTGCTAGGGTCACAGATACCCCCAGAACATTCTGGTGGAGGAAAGCTGAGCGTCATCAAAAGACACAATAGAGGAAAGTAGCCAGAGGCTGAAGGCAATCGGACAGTATCCTAGGAGTGGTCTTACACGTGACAGATAAATGGAGAAGCGACTGGAGGTTAGCAAAAATACATCGATGTACTAGACCTAGAGTTTGACAAATTTTAGCGATTTGGAACGGAACTTATTCTGAAAAGTCAAAGGAACAGGAGAAGAGTATGCAAAACAATCACAGTGGGGTGTGCGGGGATGACTAGGCCACCCAGACAAATTTGGCCTGGCAGGATAGTGCACTTGCATGGTAGGAAGAAGCTTTTCTCTGCAGGGAATTTCATGAACCACGAAAAGCCTCACGAATGGAGAGAGGATGATTCACGTGATATGTTGCACGGGGTCACGGATAAGTCGGCAAAGAGGAATGGGATACCATAGCAAATGGAAGACACCAACCTGGAGGATGCAACTAGTAATGGGTTTGGTGGGAGACAAGTAGCCGTCAACCAACACAGATAATGATCTGTAGGAGAGACGAGGGAAGCTAGGGGGGTGGGGAATCGTAGTACCAAAAGATCGGATTTTGGCTAACAGATGCTTATGGGGAACACCGTCAGAAGCCTGGGACATGTCGAGGTGCAGGACAACTACAGAGTTGCCGGCGTCAGTTGCAGACGATGGGATATAAAGGGAACTCAGCTGGCAGGAAGAACAGAATAGGGAGTTGAGGAAACCATGCTGACTAGAATGCAGCAAGTCTTCACATACGATTTATTGGACAGTGTTTTTTCAATACATCTTTCCGTGATTTTGCTGACTTTTGGGGTGTGGTTATTTGGCTGATAGTATTCCGGGCCGGGAATCCAATTTTACATGCTGAAACGGGGCATTTGAATGCAGCCGCTGCAAGTACTCTGTTCTTGGGTCCCAAAGGTGCATGCTACAACTGCACAGTCCGTATGTGGTGGGAGGGAGCCTCCGGCTGTTGGGGTCTCAATAGCTTCTTTGACGAGCTTGACAAGCGCTGCCATAAGTTAAACCTCCTCGCCGCGGTTTTTTATCCAGGGCCTTTAACCCACCGACTTAATTGACCCTTCTGCTCAGGAGCGTGAGATTAACCGTGCATAGCTGTATATTTTCAGCACTAACCTTATTTCGCGACTCTATATGGTCTGTGCCTGACCGTCTGCGTAGAGCTGTAAACGTGATAAACGTCTCTTCATTGCAAAACCACCTTTCAATGGTTTTAGATACTTGTGTTGGTTGTAGCTCAACCAACACGGGACCAGCTTTCGCCCCTCCCGATGACTTTCGCTGCCTGTCGTCAACCATCGCAAGCTATAGCTTACTGTCCCATCCTTGTCCCATTCTCGGGACTCAGTTTGCGCTTGGTATCCAGATCATTGATTTGATGAGCCCTTCGTCATCCCTAGATTATGTTGTAGATCCTCGAGCACTGGTAGACAGTTCTATGAAGATATAGTCGGTGGTCACTCAATTCTCTTAGTCAGTTTTTTTCTTTTTCACTTCTCGGGTTCTGTTTTACCTTTTTCAGTTCATTATAACTTAATTTTCCATTAGCTATATGAGTGACAATGAATATTTTGGGCTGAGTTGAATGCATTTGGCTTCCTACTTGCACCACTCAGGGAAATCGGCTTCTGATGCTTGGTTTGCGCAGCCAGAACCAAATTTTGCTTTGCAGTAAGTGACCAAGGAAAGTGCTGAGATTCACTGCGTGGTCGCAGCTCCTCTTCAACAAATTATCGGTGAAGTGCAAGATCTGTTAGAATCAGAAGAACCGAACCCCGCACTAACTCAAAAGCACAGGTACTTAGTGGGATAGAGATGCCCGATAGACACCGAGTTGTCCACTTGTTAGCAGGCATTGAGCTCGGAGATGGCAAACGTTTCCAGTTGCTCCGGCACACCCACTCTTTTAGGAACTGTAAAGATAGGCAATGGTCCCCTGAAAAGAGATACCGCTCCAACGTTCTCCCGGCTTTATGCAGGAAGTTCTTGCACCTCCACAGAGGAACGGCTGGAAGCATTCGCTGAGACGGCGGAAAACAATTAGGAAACTTAGGAGCCGAGGGTCAATCAGGTGGCCTTCTCACAAACTGAGGCCACCATGGCCTCCTTAACTGCCACTGCGTACTGTTTTGTCAAAATGGTCCAGGTACACAGAAAGTCATGGGTTAGACTTTCGTCCTAAGCATCACCAACGGGTGGTCTCGCCGCAACAGAACACCTAGTATCAGCCATAAAACTCGGCTTCAGCCAGCAAGAGCTGTGCCTCACTACTGGTATCATCAAAGGTACCATTTTAGGGCGTGTCAACACAAGGAAACTTATTCCATGGCCCCAGTCAATCAAGGAAATGAAAACTCCTGTGTTTGGCTGCAAAGGATCTCCTAATCAGAGCAGTCACCTATTCTACGTCGTCGATCCTAATTCAGGGACATTTTAACTGGCAGACACAGGTGCTGAAGTTAATGTTCTCCCGCACTCTGGTCCAGATTCCAGAGACTTTAAATTTTGGCCTTTATCACAATTTCTGTTGGGCTTCCTTGATCACAGAGGCTCAAAATGCCATAGTTGTAATTGATTTCCCGCCTTAGTTTGACATCTTGGTCGATTTTGGCCACTAACTTCCCGTGAATCATGTTATTAGTCTATCTGCGGATGAAACTTCGACTGATTCTAGTCAGATCGGTCCTGTTATGCCGGAAGCGACAGGTTCATATTTGTTCGGTGGGGCACTACATCGTACCTGTTCGCTCGACAAGCTTTTGGTTTTCACTCACGAGACTGACTGGAGTGACAGTGCACTGGGCTCTCCACATAAGTTCACCCACCCCCCGCTCTAAGTTTCAACCACCCCAAACCCTCCCTAAGCGCACCTAGCATGCATGTTGACGTCAAATACAATTGCTACCACAGCCCTGACTTTCAACCCATTGACCTGGACAGAGTGTAGACGTACCTGACGAATAACGGCAGCCACGGTGAAGCCCGGAAAAGGAGAAATAGAGAAAAGAACATAATGGAAACCGGTCACCTTTTCCATCTATACACCCCCCCATCTTCCGTCATCTTTCTCAGAAAGCAGCCTTCTCGATGTCCTAGCTTCCAAGGCACGTTTAGGTTTACAACCCTACCTAACAGTAACCACAGCCTCCTGCCAACTACACTCACCACCGCAGCCTGGACTTTAAGCCCACTGACATGGATAACATATGGAGGCAACAAATGACCAAAACCTGCCTCACTTTAGTCTACAAAAATTGAACACGGAGAACTGTTTATATTTTTCCATTCCCTACTAACTATCTCTCCTCACTCTTATAACAAATACGATATTCAGACAACCACCAAGTCATGAGATTTCCCTGCTCACATTCAAATTAAATCTTAGTAGGCCGGCACTACCGAGTAGGAGCACAGAACAACATATGTCCACGTTTCTGTGCTTGATAACAATTTTCTCTAACGCATCACCACCGATGCCCTAGTAGTTCTTTCTGCATCCTTACTTAATTGCTCTTCAGAACTTTTAATTGCGTGCAAACCATTTATCCTTTGAAATGCAGACGCAGCAGCCCACCCGGTTTACGCTATCTTGCAAGCCAGAAGTAGTACTTATAAACTTTACGTTATTTAAACTCTCGAATTAAAACCCAGACCAAAATATGAAATGTGCCACCGACCGTTCATATAAACCCAACCAGTTCATTAATAATTGTCGCCATTTATTATCATAACTCACAGCTGGAACCACGTCCAGACTGCTAACATCGTTTATTTCAGGTTTGTCGTCGTCACTCTCTCGGGCTCCACTTTCGGTGACCAAGGTCCACACCTCGACCCGTACTGACAGAGACCTAAACGGAATCTTTTATACAAAACGGGATTGCAGTCGGGCCACACGACCTAAAACACTCCCAACTGCTTACCAGTAGATTGACAGGCGTCTTCTGACGTAACACCTCTGCTACTGATGTCACCACTGGAGTCTTCGCAAATAACAGTTCACAAGCTACCTTCTACTGATTGACTGACACGTCCCTTACCCCGCCTGATGATCTTTACCCACGGAATGCTGCACATCACACTGGTCTCATATGAAACAATCCAATGACAGAGCCAGAATACGCAACACAGGAAGTTTTTGCTCGTTAAATTTCGATACGCCATCCGAAAGCAAGTCCACTTATCCCCCTCCCCATCCGTGGTTCCTAATAATGACGCCGAATATCACTGAGAATCAATAAGTCAATATATTTTTGTCAGCTTAACAGAACAATAAGGCGCGGGCGTACGCGGAGGTTTTTAACTCAGTTTTCTTTTGCAAGATTTCATTTTCCTTTTGATCGTTACCCGGCTTGAAATTGATTCTTCACCAATTCAAGGCCTTCAAGTTGCGCTCTTTTTTCTGAATGATACGGGTTATTGATCCTGAACCTAAACTCACCTTATATATGGATTGCTGTTTCTTCCACATTCATCAACGTTTCCTAGTCCACTTCCACGCAGTTTGTTCATGTCTCCTCTTTTCATGATGCACTCCGTTTATTGAGACCGGGAATATCCGTCATTCCGGGCCATCATCGTCTTCATAGTAAGCCGTTCTCCTCAGATTCACTACAATTTACGAGTGTACTCCCATTCATTTCTTATCTGTTCATGTTCATAACTTATTCAGTTCATGGAACCCCAATAAACCTCCGTAATCCACAGCTTGCACCATTTTGGTTTAAAACGCATCCTTAGAGCTATATTTTCACGACAAATTTTGCATTCCTACGGGCCACCACCAACCAACCCGGATTCGAAACCAAACCGTATTTGCCTCGCGAACCATTATAATTTCGGTCGATCAAAACTAACTCTAGCTGTGCTGCTTTGCCTCTGACGATTTTGACTAGCTTTCTTGAAATTCTTGTATAGTTCATTGTTTTGAGTAACGTTGTACACCATGATCATGCGCTTGCGCGTGCGTCTCGACCATGGTCGAGAAATATACCATTATTATTAATACCCAAAAGTTTAACCCGCCCTGCGCATTACCTGTCGTTACCAACTCGGTAGGTAATGGCATAAGCAGTTCAGGTCCTATGGTTCTGCCAAGGCAAGCCGGCTTGAGAGGACGAAATGGAAGTCGCGCTGGCTTAGTTCCAGCACGTGTTTGAATAAGTTATTATTCTTGTTTCAAACGCTCGTTGGGCTTTAACAATCCACGTGGTCCTTAAAACGGTTTTGTTTCTCTCACAAAAAGCAGGTCTGGATTTTGTCTACAGAGTACCCAGCACATTTTACTTTCCGGCTTTACCATCCAGCTTTGAAAATCTAGGTCCCAGAATATCTCCTCCAATTAACTGTCTGTCACCTCTGGAGTCGGTTCGGTTTGGTTTGTTTTTCCTGTCATAGGTAGTGGTCAAGGGCAACTGAGGGTCCAGAGTCCCATCGATGGTATGCTCACATTATGCACCCGCCACCGCAAAGAGTACCTTGTTGATTCTCCGGTAAAACTAGAGGAAACGTTTTAGTGACCCGAAGGTGACCGAGCTTCAGTGTCTAAGCTCAGAACAAAATATTACCGTGGACAAGCATAAATGATTGACACCCCGATCTAGGCATTTTTTATGTCGTTCGACGCCACATTGCTGTTCGTTGTTTGTCAGCTTGGCGGAAGAGCAGTCGAATTCCGCCAGCAGAAAGCGCATTTGACTGCTTTGTTTGCAGAAGGTTGATAATTTAACTTCTTTGGCCAGCATCGTGTCAAATGTCACTCTCTTAGGTAAACGTGGTGGAAGCAGTTTCGACGGAAGTCGTCCCTTGACCATCCCATTGAGTCTCACCGTCTTTTGACAGCCGTCGGTACTTCTGGCTTTTAGCCCGTCACAAAAGCCATCCTGATAGTTTAGTTAGTGCCCGGTATCGGGAGTACTAAGAAGCAAAACCTCATCGCACATCAGCTGCAGGGCCATATTACGTATCTCGAGGCTTCAGTGAGGCATTACGTAACAAACCGAAACTTTATTTAAAGTGTACCCTAGGTGGATCACGGTCTTAGTCTCCCCATCTAGCTAACGTGCTCAAATAACTGCCCAGAGACGGCTTAAAGAACTGGACGGTGAGCAGCTCTATCAAACCATTACGAAGACTATTCCAACTCTATACTATCCTGTTTCTAAAAGAGTGCCGTCGACTTATCAACGCAGCCTGTTTTTTCCTCAGCCTTTCTTAACCCATTGTCTGGGATTTTGAGTCCATCTGGAGCGGACCATCCGGCCCAAGATCAGAAAGACCTTTCGATACCTAGAAAGTTTCTATGCGATCTGGGAGTCTCCTCCTTCCCCACGAGAAAAGTTCTGGAACAGAGTCCCTGATCGTACCTCTTGCTCCTTTGTTTCTCTATCGTTCGTGTCGGGAAGGGTGTACTTTCTTCAAGCAGAAGAAGCCTACCTCGTAGAGGGGTATCGAAGCCTGCAAGCTACTCCCTGAGTGAGGTCATACTACTGACTTAAGAAATGGCATGGAATTTTCCGCCTTTGTGTACGACAATGCTGACGGCATTCTAAAAGGCCCGTCACAAGCCCTTTTCTCTGCAGCATCGCACTGTTCTGCTCTCTGAAAGTCATAGTTCATGATGACTCAGAGAACTTTGGCTCTAATAGCTACATCTACTTGAACGATCATTATTTTGTACGACTGCCGAGCCTTCTGTTGGCTTCGGCAGCAGATGGATTTTTCCAGCTTTGGGGAGTGAGTCTCACTTGTGTGCCCAGCTCAGGAAGGTTCTTTTGTCCCTGCCTAGAAAGCTCTTATCCTGGGATCCTAAATCTACCACCGACCCTGGATATTCACACCGTAATTGACAGTATCCAATTTCTAAGCCCTCCGCATGGGTTAACCTACGCTCTGATTTCCTTCTGTTCAAGTAATACGGAATCTGAAACAAGCCTCTTTTGCGCATCGGATCTTATCAGTCAAAGTATGCATTCGTGCATGGTACTGATAAAATCCCTTCTGTCCCGACTGTTTTGCGCTTTTTCAACGTTCACAAAACCGAATGTCAAGCTTACCAGAACAGCCTTGACTTTTGAGCCATTGCTCCGCTTTCTCGCTTTAACTTACCTTCCTTAATAATTTCACCGCTTTTGAATTCTGAATGCTCTGTTTGACAGCTTCTCCTCAGAGGTCGCCACCGACCAACGTAAGGCATGTCTGCGTCCACTAGTTGTTTTTCCATATCAGTTTATGGGATCCTACCAATATTACTCTGAAATAAATCCTTTCATATGCGTTCACGTTTTAAGAGAGGCCACCATAACACTTCTCACAATCTGTCAATATGCCTCATCCGCTCCACGATTTGTTACCTTTATTTAATTAAATAACGTCTGCAGCCCTGAAACCAACTCCAGCATGGCTATAGGAACCGCATCAATAACTACACCCTGGACCGGTATATGTACATACATATATGCATATATGTATATATGTATATGTATTTGTATAAATATGTATATGTATACTCATTACTGTCCTGTGATTATCAGCACAAGCATGGTAATTAACCCGAAGCTCCTCGATATCTCGTGGCTTACGTTACCTGTTTTCCATACCAGGTCCCGCCACATATACTTTTATCACTACCTCCGCGACTCTGAACTGAAATATTTAGTCTCATTTCCCTCACCTGGCGTGGTTCACCAACTGAAAGCAACATCCAGTGATGACGTCATCAATTTAGCCCCAACCCTATCACCTAGCAAAGTTTCTCTCATAATTTCATGCAGAACTTAGTCTTTTCTTCTGATAAATGACTACTCCGGGCGAATTATTATTCTCCCCTTTGAGTTAGTAAGCTCCCACTTATGCGTTTCCTCATTTACTCTTACTTTCCACGGCCTCCTCTTGTCTTAGGGATTAGCTGCGTCGATACACCCGTGCTTCGCTTTTGTTCTTCTTTCCATTAACTGTTGATTATCGGGAGAACCATACCCGGACCGCATTCCTCTACCTCATTTCCCTTTCCAGTGATCATCAATGCCGGTCGACCACCTCGGACACTATAGTGAGCATCGCTCTGGCTGCTGCGCCTGGATAATAATGCAGTATGGCCGTCTGTTGATTGCTGTTCCCGTTGGCTCCGTTGTATAACTTCTCACAACCTGACTAATTGGTCCTGGATCATATGCCCTTATCGTGGTGTCTCAGCTCTCTGTACAACCCTCGATAAACACTCACGCCAATCCCAACTGTGTGGGGTGCGGTCAGATTCCCCTGCTTTGGCCGGCACACACCCGGCTTGCAGGCCGTCTGCAACGATGTGCGAGCGCAATTGAACTGGTTGATCACATCTCTTGTGTTGACTCCACGAATTTGTTTCAGGTTTGGTGTCCAGCGCACGGTCAGCCCCACCCACTGAAATTTGGAATTTTCCTGTCACAGTAGAAAAAGACCACCATTATCCCCGGCCACAAGGAGGGTGCTCTATTTGACACCTTGAACTACCGACCGAATAAGTACACACCCATGGCTTCAAATCTATTTGAGCGCCTAGCTAAAAAACGCCTCCCTGAGTATTTATTGTTCACTAACTTGGTACTAAAAGGCCAACCTGGCTTTCTAAAAACTCGACCTTGTAAAACCTGTCAATTTGGCCTTTTAAACATAATCACTGCAGCTGCCGACAGTGGGAAGCGCACAATTGTCTTCCTTATGGGCATGACTGAGGCATTTGGCCACTTTCCTCACTGGTAGCTCCTGATCAAGCTCTAAGCCCTTGGACTCAAATCTCCTGTTCTCAACTGGTTTTCCTCCTACCTTTTCTAGCACAACCAAGTTGTCTCAATCGACAAACTTCTCTCACATCCCTCCCCTGTTACCGGTGGTGTCATCCAAGGAGGCCTGAAAGGACCACTTTTATCCTTGATGCACATTACTGACGCCTCCTCTACAATAAATCACGGTACTCCGTCACTACTTGCGGACGACAAAATACGTTTTTTGACTTTTAACCCCTGAACCCTAATGAAGCATTTCGCAATAAACAATGCGACCCAGAAAGCCCTGAACAATGGTGTTACTCCTGGAAAATTGAATCATCTGTTCAGAAATGCCGCTTAATGACCCTAAGCTGTCACGACCCTCTGAGCTCTTTTCCTTTACACAACTCTTCTTTTACCCACATCCCATCAGAGCGAGATCTTGAGTTGCACTAGTCGTGCACCCTAAGCTTCTCAGAACACTCACTTTTTCTAGCTACTAAGACAAACAAATCCTTGAGACTTCTAAGCAGATCTGTCGTCTTGCGCGATGCAAAACTCCTATCGTATCTGTCCTGTGTCCGACCCCTGTCATGTACGCTAACACTCTCCAAACCGAGAGAATAACTTTATAAAATGTACAACGCTCATTCACAAAACAGCTGCTTGGTTATTCCACCATACTTAGTTATGAAGAGCGCTGTGCCGTCGTCCATATTGAGCCTATTTGGCTACGCCGCATGAGACGTGACCTTTGCTTCCTCCATAGGCTTATTCATCACCTGGCGTTTTCTTCCACTGACACTTCATATGTCCAATCTTCTACCTTCTATCTCCGTCGCAAGGATCTGCGTCTTTTATTCCGCATGCTAGGCCATCCATGAGATTGACTTTCTTTCCGCCAAAATATCGCAGGCTTTGTTATAAACTCTTCTTTGAAATTCGGTAATATGTTTCCCCCACTCACTTCAAAGCATCAATAGCGCATTACCTAACCGTCAATAATGCCCTGATGTTAACTGACACCACAATGTCTAGAACTCGTGCTTTTGAAGTAGGACCTGACCCCTTGCTAATTGTTACTCCTCATTCTGTGTGCGTTTCCTGTCCGAGAAAACTCTCACACCTTGGCAAGCCATGAGCCTCACAATTCTCTCCTTATACAAGCTCTCTCCAGAACCTCATCAGCTGCTGCCGGTCGTCATCCGGCTCTTATCATGGTCCTTACCGTTCGGCTTATAACTATATCCCTTCCCCTGGCTCTGCACCATGGCATCCCGAAATAATTTGGGCTTACCTATTCACACTCAGGTTTTCTCATTTCTGATTTTTTAGACTCATTACTAGTTCATGCTGAGGCTCAGGTTAGTCTGATATTATATCTTAAAACGTAGACTTTACCGTTTTGATGGCTAGTTCCCCTCTTGGTCATTCTGTCCTCCACCCAGTTACTACCATGCATTGTCGCTACATCTCTCCCCAGCTCCACTGCTGTCACCAGTGCAAGACTGCAGCCCCTTTCTACTTCAATTTCAGAATTTACCGACCCAAGACCTTCTTGCCCATCCAACCCCACGAGCACCAACTTGGCACGTGTTCTCACTGGATATAAAACTTGGACCGTCGACACAGTAAGATGTTCGCACCTCACTCGATTGCTCTCCGACTGGCTTTGATCTTTGGAACTCCTCAAACTAGCCACCGAAACCCTCACAACCCTACTGTACGCACTGCTACAACTCATTCTAATTCCAGCGGTGCGGGACACGGTAGGATCTTCTGCTTTGCCGGCAAACATCGGGCGTTCAGGACGTCTGAAACGATGTGCGGGCGCAGCTGCTTTGGTGGATCGCACCTCCTGTCACCAAAAAACGATTTTTAGGTTTAGTGTCCAGCTCAAGGTCAGTCCCGCCCAGTAGCACTGCTTGTGGATTGCGGAACCTTATCATCACACTGGTACTGCTGCCGCAAACGTGTCATCTGCTCGGTCATCTACTACTAATATTCTCCCACCGAGCCCGCGCACAATATTGGGACTGCAACTCACCAATTCAAGCCTGTCAAATTTATCACCCCAGTTATGTGCTGAAAGGCGTGTAGAAATCATTCCCACCCACCGGCCTTCTCATCTCCTTGGCAACCCACCATCGATTATGGCAGGCTCCTCTCCGCCAAAGTTCTGCGCATCCCACAACTCGCGGCTACTGTTCACTCGCTGGCACTTCTACTGTCACTGTTCATCTCCTCACCAAAATTCGACAGACAATGAACTTTGCAGAAACATATTTCGTAGTTTTCTAGCAGTCAAACCTGCGATAAGCGGTTATTCGCCCGTTTCGTCGGTCCAGAAGCTCGTTTCCACAGTGCCAATCGATCTCTGTATCCTGGTCTCAGTGGGCCGCATGACCCCTTCACATTTTTACTTCTCTGGTATATTTATTATGCAGTTTTGCCGGTGTCATACCTCAAGGTACCTGTCAAAATGGTCAACAAGCTGTACACTTACCGTCCACCTGCAATAACTCCACCATTTCGTGCTCTCAGTCCATGCAATCTTTTTCGACGCATCCAAGATTGGTTCACTACCCAATCACCACCTTCAGGCTGGCAAATCACTATCCACCCGTTGAACGTTCGTCTGTCCCCCGTCGGTCCTTCTTTCTTCACGTTGAGATTCTCCCTCTCTCACACGATTTGCCACTCGTTCGATTTCTGTGGATTATTTCTGCTGATATGATATATATATATATATATATATACGCTTCCATATGTGACTGGTATCCATACTCTCTGTTGTTACACTCCGACTCTCTCAGTAACGTGTCATGCAGCTTCAGTTACACCTTACTATGACGGGACACACCTATTGCAATGATCAATAGAAATGAGTACCTACCATTCATCCATTCCATCATCCCGGCGAACTGTACATCTTTGTAATCGCTGTACATTTCCGCGCTCAATGTTGAATTACCTTCTGTTTTCAACTTGTCATCTCTCGACCATACAACCTACTCAAACAGTTCATGACCCTTCACCTGTAATCCTTTGGCCTTCTTATGAACAACATTTGTTTTTCTTCCAGTCCCTTCGGACTTCTTGCTTATTAGCAATAAAACCGATTTTACCGTCATGGGACCTCCGATTTTAACTGCCATGTCCGCAAGCTATTCCTGTTTCACTCCAAATCCTGTGTTCTGATCCCGTTTTCCCGTCGAAACAGCAGGTTCAATAGTTCTCTTAACCACTGTTGTATTCTTCACTATTTTCAACAGCCACCCGGACAGTTATCTACTTCTCACTCTACTTCCACTTCTGCAAGCTATCCGCCTCGGCAATCGCGCTTCGCATCGGTTGAAACCATTATTCCATCTCCTATCTGTTACTTCGTAACATACTTGCAATGACATGGATAATCTGCCCGATGCTTGCCTGCTCTCCTCTCGCTATTTCTACCCTCATCGCACTTGAATTCACACTCACCCTCAGTCCGGTCTGGTGTACACTGTTTATGTGATTGCCTTCTCTGGCTTCATGCCATCAAGTATTCAGTTGTTCATCTGTACACTTTTTCCAGTAGTTTTCTAGTCGGCATACTCCCTTGCGACCTTGTTGATCATATCTGTATTGCTGGACATTTTGCTTCCATTCCTGCTGCGCTTGGTTGCATTTCTCAACTACGAAGCCAACTTTGCTCGTCACTGAGCAGTGCGACATCTTGACCTTCGAGTTTGATTTCCACTGCCTTCTCTGCCGACTGTTTCATTTAGTTCTAAATCCGATGCCCAGTTCTCATTTCTCTTGCAAGACTTACAAGTCTCGCAGCAGTCGCTCTACCTTTGCCGTGTGATCTGTCTATCAGAGCAGTCATCAGGCCACTTATCTACCCTCTACTCCGGTAAAGCTTCCTCGCAATATTCGACCCTGCGGTCGCCACTCATGGCAATGATCGCTGATTTACTGCTACGATTCCATATACTTATTATTACTCCGTGTCATACCTATATCGGTGAAAATAAACCGCCAGACACTGAGCGGCTAACCGCTGGCTATTTCTTCCAGCACCGCTCTTGATATCCCTCTCTCTATCCATCGGACTTGTTGGTCTCTTTCCTCGTGATCAACTGTGTGGACATCTCACCACCAAAATCTACCACCACGCTGGTCCTTCATTCGTGGCATTTGATATCTGGAGATCCATTCTTGTACATCCTTGAGTTTTCCATCCGGATATTTTCCCACCGCTCTATGTGCAAACGACTATTTGAATTCCCCTTGGTGAACGTTTCCTTCTTTCCTCCTCTTTGGTTTCTTCACACACATCCCTGATTTAGCTGGAATTTTTATTTTTGTGATTAGTGTCGGTACTATTTAAGCATATACTCCCACTCTCCTAACCGACTCCAAACACCGCCAGCCGATCGGAAAAGTTAAACTTGACCTTCAAATTTGCTGGGCATTATTACGGCTTTAGTCCACTTTACTACTCTCTTCAATACTCTGTGCTCACATATTTTACCCTTTTGTAAAGTCCAGTTTTGACATCACTTAAATCATCTGGTAATGAACTCTAGCATGTTTCGGGCGCATCTGAAAAAAACCATTATTAATAATGATGAACTGACCTTGTTTTTCCCTCTGCCATATGTCTTGCATAGATGTCCTCGGAGTAATTCGCTCTTTCTGTGGAGCTCTTCCTTAGAGTCCTCTAATTCAAGCAGATTTCTAATGTGCTGGGTGAGGTCAGCTAGCCTCAATCAACTAAATTCTGCATTAGTCAGAACTGAGTTTGACGAAAGTCCAACTGCAACCCAACCGAAACAGGGTTTATCTGCTGAAATTAGTTTTTTTTGCCTTTTATCCTATCTGTGGTCGATTGAGCGTCAAGCACGTCCTTACCAGTACGGACTCCAACGTTTTCTTCCGGCACGTTTTTGGAGCTTTTCCTTCGTAGGAGTGGCCAACTGGTAAAAGCACTCCACTCATGATCCTCGACTTGTGTTGCTGGAGGGTTTTTACTAGGAAGGCTTTCTCAATTCTCGCAATAAATTCTCCATTCATTGACTCTATTGTTAGACTGAACTCCTTACACGATGTAGTCTTCATAACACGCCGGATGCAATCAGCAGCTTCAATCACGCGACTATATAAATAGACAGAATCTGTCACATCCTGACTGCTGATGGTCACTTTTTACCCACTATCCAAAAAAAGCAAACTTCTAAGGAAAGTGACGGACTACGCAGCCTCACAGGAATGTAGCCCAGGCGGATATCATTCCCGCTTGCAGCTGTAGAGCTACAGTCAACCTGTTTAGTCCGGTCGGAGCTTGACGAGATCACGTCTTTGTGTTTTTTTCCGTTGTGACCGAGTCTAAATCCAGGTTTGCCACAGCGGCTGCCAATTCGGCGAGAAACAGATAAACGATTGGCTTTGAGGCAGAGAGAGCATCGTTTGTGGACTCTCCTAAGAACGTGGATTCAGTGACTCCCATTGGAGAAAAAACTGTCCCAGTTAACCAGATCGTTGTCGTCAAGGCAACTCGGCCCCCGTTAATTATTATCACTTCGGTCATCAGTGACGTTGTTGATGTGAGTCATTCCATAACTGTGAATGTGGCTTTCGCCTCTAAATACGTACTTTTTTCGATGGTTTCCCTACAAGCTGACCATATAGCTATTAGCAACCGAAGCCGTTTGTTTCGCAAACGAAGGTTCTTCCCCAAGATATTGTGATGCTATCTGCAGACCTTTAGACAATCTATCGACTGTCTTTACTAGGTTGCCTGCACAATTTAGCTCAGCAGCTTTACTCGTCTGGCTGCGGTGGCTAAACATGCTTCCGTTTTGCTAGCTAGAGGACTGAGACCCTCAAAATCTCCAGGACCAAGTTTGAGCCCACCACATTAGTCCTTATACACAATTCGAGTGACGTCATGATATCTGTTTGAGGGTAACCATCTCCTCTTTGTGTTCGCCCTCCCAGGACAAAAGACGATAATGCTCAACTGCCTCTCTAGAACGACCGTAACAATGATACAGAAAGTAAGACAATTTCTGCCTGTCGTTGGTAAGCTCCTTAGCTATATTATCCTCGAAAATCCGCAAAACATTATGGAAATTCTGTAGTACTAATGAAAATATTTAACTTCAATCTTTGGCAGGGTCACTACCATGACCAAGACCCCAGTAAAGGCTCTGTTCCATTTAGCTCTTCTGCTAATAAATGGCTAGTTTATTAAGTCGCTTGACTGCCTCATTTTCAATACCTATTATCATATTAAGTCACTCGAATAAGCGCTATGCTATTCTCAATTTTTACAGCTTCCTGAACAACTTGAATTCGTCTTCCTCCAGCAGCGGTTTTTGCTCACAAAAACCACCTTCTATTTGGTCCCACTGATTTCAAACTAAGGAGTTGGCTAATTGCGGAGATTTGAATTATTCTCCCTACTCGCATGATCAGGAGCCATACCAGCCAGGTGGCCTCTACAAAATAAAGCACTCAAACTGTCGGGCAACGGCGCAACCGCAGGATGCAGGTGTCCAATATTGAGAGAACCACCAAAGGTTAGAAAGCGAAGAAATGTGAGGAGGCAGATATTCCTCAGTGAAGTTGGCAGTAAACCCTTTATCCGTACATGCCACTGTTGCTTCTTTTTGAAAGACAAAGGAACATAGGGAGATTTTTCATCGGAAGTGGACGTTGATCATACTACCCGTGTTTATGGCTTATGTGGCATCATCGAATTCACCCCATAAATAGAAGCAAAAAATGATATTGAGTTCTTCTGATTCCGGGCTGTAAAATCAGGTTCGGGTCAAATTTGGCCCAGTTTCTTGAGGCCGTTTTCACCTAGTCGGCCTCGTTGGCCATCAAAACAATAAAACAATCACGATCAATAATTCGTCCTACCCGAGTACTTAGCCGAATATCAAAAGACCGTAGTACTGTTGGGCATCACCAAATAGTTTATGGCTTAGCATCGCATAATTTACAGGTGGAGAAAATATGAAAACTAATCCGACAGCAATCGTTTTGGTCCAACAACCCAAAAAGCGAAGTGGAAAATAAGGGGGCTTCGATAGACAACAGTTGCGCTTCAGCCGCCAAATTCAGACAAGGACAAACAGCGTGACACACCAAAACAATAGATGAGTAGGTTAGCAACATTGTGGTTGAAAATGGCAAAGATAAGTTCTTTGACATATTATTCATTGACTATCTGGCCAACATCCACAAACAAATTCATCTGCCAGTAGCCAATAATTTTGCGTTCATTTTGTCTTCCCCCAGTTTTGGACGGTTATCTGGCTTCTTGAAAACTGGATATCCATCCGGAATGGGTGCTATAACACCTTCCCATCTTGTTCTGTCTTCGCTGACGTGGTTGAAAATGCGAGGTGATCAGATGCAATAAAGAGGAGGGGAGGGTCAGTATTTGCCGAGGCCGGCCGGAGGATGCAACCCACGCGAGCAAGACTAGATCATATTCCTGCAAAAAGCCCTGCACAATCCAGTATTGCTCCGAGTAAGGTGTGCTTGATTGGTGAGGCTGGAAAAATGTGCTCAACGCAGAAAAGGCGCCTATCTCAGCACCTGTCGATCCTGTTCGTCCCAAAACATCGTGCCTTCCAAACCACATTCTACCTGCAGGGTTTTGCTCCGTTCGCCGGCTTTTAGTTACAAAGGGAACTCAGGGCTTACTGCCGCGACAAGGTGTTTCAGGTGGCAACGTTTCTTGAGTATAGATCAGGAACTGAACTGAATTTGAAATGATCCTCTTGGTTCTGGGAGAGATGTTATTTTCAAATGATTGATGAATGGTAAAACGCCGTATGGGGAAAATTTCGGGTGTCCTCAGAAAGTGTGGCTTGGATCCTTTATGATGAGGTTCGGTGTCGGCGGCTGCGTTGTTGGCAGTTTCATATAGCTCAGATGCATGGATAGATAAAGAGGTATTTGGATCAGGGGAGAGGCGGTGGGTTATGGTGATAAATGAGGTTGTGGCAAAGTGAAACAGTGAGTCATATCCGTGTTGGAGGTTGAGTAGGAACTAGAAGGGCGAGATACCGAAGGGCCTATTGGCAGAAATCGCAAGCCAACTATAGATATTCTGTACAAGGGTCACCGGTTGGTTAGGTTTTTGGTGAAGTAGAAGAATATTCGGACTTATGGTGTGAAACATGCATCATATTAAGCTAGCTGCTTTTGGAAGAAAATGTTGCACACTTTAGTAGAGGTACAGTGAGGCTCAATGGTGCATGAATAAAGTAAAATGACGACTCTTTACGCAGCAAATACAAATTAGTTTCGGTTTCAGGTGTGAGACGTTGTGAAGAATTGGTCGTATGTGAAACTGCTGGTGAAGTCAGTAACAAAGAATGCGGGAGAAGCGGTGCATACATGGATGATGCAAACAATGAGTCGTAGACGCCTACTCGGGCTAACTGAGCGGAGGAAAAATGTGAACAGGAGAAATTCGCGTTTGTTTTTCAATGGAGTTGAAAGAGACCCCATGAATCAGTGATTCAACTGGTGACGAACACCTGGAGATGGACAGGAAGTCGAGGCAAACAGTGCGCAGCTTGCTTATACCGAGTGTCGAAGTCTGGCTGCAAAGTGTCTGGTGGCTCCTTGTGAAAGAGGCAGCTAGTAGCACGCAGCAGAAGCCGAACTGGTTGCCTTAGGCTTGTGCAGCAGAGGATGGGGTAGGCTGGTATCACTTTTTACGTGGGTGCTAAGGTCGGGGGTTCAAAGTCGATACTTGGGGAGGGGACGTTTAGAGCACGTGATCGGAGGGCCAAAGCTACGACAGGCAGAAGATAGTTGAGGGGGCGCCACAAAGTGGAGTTTTCTAAGCATCGGGACAGCAGGCTCAGAGTCAGCTGCCGCCGGTATAAGAGTTTGTAGACGGAGGGCAACGGCAATGTATTCGAGGATGCATTTTGTCAGAGGGCCAAAAAGTAGGCTTTGCCTCAGGGCCAAAGCCGTCGATGTGCGTGAAAAAGTAGTTTTGCTCCTGGGCGATTGTGATATTTCTCCCTGATGAGCTAACTTACTGGGCAGAGTCTTGATATCTTTATGCTGTAGACTGATAGCAATCGTCGGTCTACTATTACTGAAATCACTAGCTAGTAAACCGTCCATGAATTCGAATATTACGGGGTAGGTTATAACACCGGGACATTTTGCTTAGCTTGATGCATCAGCTTTTATGATGGGTCATATTAAGTGCATCGAAAAGTATTTTTGACTAGTGATAGTGGTAGGAAACCAAGGTCATCGGAAACAACAGCATTTTTGGAGTTGGCTATACTGCAGTGGGGTTTGGTTGTGTCGAAGTGGAAAAAATGCCCCTCCGACACTAGGTCCTTGAGGGTGTGATTGCCCTGGCTTTTGTGAAGGTCAAAGGGAGGAAACCTTGAAAAGGATTTCATCAGTGCTGGAGCTTCTTTTTAGTCTCGACAAGGCTTCTTTCCAAGTCATTAGATCTATTAGATGATGAGCTGCCTACGTCAACGTTAGGCACCGAGCGGGGATTGGCTCTCGTGTGGGGTTGGGTCTGCTTGTGTTTCATAACTTGAGCAGTTGGGACTTTCCGACCGTTAGTTGGGGCTAAGGTGACATGATAAGATGAAGAGCATTGCAGAATTGGTGGCAGTATTGCGTTCATCTCTGGCAAGAGGAGTGAATAGGCAAGCGGCTTAAAGATAAACTGGATGGTTTTGTTTCCTTGAAGTCTTGAAGTGGTAAGCGGGTACGAGGCCAAAGAGCAAATATTCCCGGCTTTTGTGTCTGTTCTCTTGTCTGAACTTTTCCAAAGGGCTGGAAGATAGTTTTCTGGATCAAAAGGTAGTAGCAAGAAAAGAGAGAGTTAAGAATAAGGCCTCGAAGGTATCTTGCGTTTGACGTTGTCGGTGGTCTAAAAGATAGCACAAAAAAACAGTGGAAGGTTCTGCTTTGCGTCAAAATTTTAGGCTTGAGTAGCGCAAAAGACCCCGCCTTGGGAAACATTCTGGACACAAAACGGCGAGATTCCCGAACAAAGGGCCGCTTGGCGGGATATATTCCGATTGATATTAACTAATACATGGATAAATGAGCCGGGAATAACCAAGATAAAGCAAATGATTGCTCCTGGATAGGCAAGAAACGTCAGCTGATACAATGATACGTACATGGAGAATACCGGTGGATGTATAAAGCCTAAACTGTAGGGCAGCAAACTTCGCCCGATGAATAGAACTTCAGTGGGAAAAGAGTGCTCATCATTATATGCATTCAAGTAGTCTCCTAGTGTTTATTGCTTAGAACTTCCAAAGTGGCGCTTGAGGCAGTTTGTGGGAGTAATTAATGGTCTCACCATAATGTGACGCAGCAGGTATGCTAGTAGATTTCTATATGAAGCTGGAGAATAACGGTAGCTTTATTGGACACAATACTACTCGGAAAATGTTCACAAAACTAGGCATCCTGATTGTGGTGTTCAGTTGGCCTTGATCTCACATCCAGTTTTCACCTGACAAGCCAGCGGATTCCCACTTAACTTCTCTAAATGTACGGCGTGGATCAGGAACCCCATAACAGGTAGGAGCCTGCAGGTTAAAGTAGAGGATAGTGGCTCGCATTTGGCCTTACCGCACCGTGGCTGCTTCAGGGTTCAGTACTGGGGCCTCCACTCTGCAGTCAAGGCAGATGAGACAAGCGGGGCAAGAGTTAACGATCCCGAGAAAAAGTGGTGTAAAAGACCTAGGGGATGCAATCGCTGATGATTTCCAACCAAGTGAACAATGTCTCTCGGCTGTCCAGAAAGCCATCAGAGCTTCGTGGCAACTCAAAAGAGCGGTGTTAACATGCAGGTCAAAGGTTCTGCAGCCACCATACAGAACTTTTTGGGTCCTTTCGTCTGGAAGGATGTCGCCAGACTTGTCGGATAGGCATGTCAAAAGACAACGAGATCACGGAGATGGGGCAGAGACTCTTCGTGATACGGAGCATCAAGGACCGAGCCTACACTCAGCGAAAAGTAAAAGCCGTCGGTTGACCCGATTAAACTTTTGAAGTAACGAAAAGAATGGTTGGCTTGAGTGAGGGATTGGCAGTGTTCCTGAAGCCCGGCAGCAAGGCCGTGGCCAAAAGGCGTCCCCTTAAGTTGCAGAAGGGGACAATGAGTTGCCAAATGAGGGAAGTGCGGCCTCTGTGTAGGGCAGTCGACGACTGGAATAGAGTGTCGAGCGACGTTTTTGCAGCAACAAAGGTAGAGGATTCCACGAAACAGACTAAAGGAAAGAGAACAAAGTTTTCCGGGGAATTCATGTCCTTCTGCAGCGGAAGTTCATACGCCAAGGTAAAGTACCACCGCCTGTTAGTCTTTCATCAACAGTACCAGGGTCAGTGGAAGAATAAATGGAAAATCATAAATAATGCACTGGGAGCAAAAATCCAAAAGGCTGGTGCATAGTATGAATTAACGAAAAGCAGATTTCGCCTCTGCAACTTAGTAAACACTTTCGGTGGGGGATCTGGGAGGCTGGGTCAGGGAACGATAGTGAAGGTTTGTCACCGGGCCCCTTTCAAGAGACTCGACAGCGTGAGCAGTAGGTTTCTTCTGCCCTAGCCGAAGAGATGAGTGTGACTGCAGCGCTAGTCGAACGGGTAAAAGCTTTACTAGCAGACCACCGATTCTGCGCCAAGTTTGAGGTCGCCAAGCCCTTGGTGGTAAAAGAAAACAGTGGATTCTCTTAGGAATCGGTATTGGGTCCCGCACTGTTTCTCATTCATGCAAACGATTCACTGTGGGCTGAAAGATCATCCTGCTTCATGTTCGCAGATAATCTAAATGTTCAGGGGTGCCCGGAACCTGATCAGGTTTGGCTGGATTTATACTTTTTCCACCAGTGGTCTATAGCATGAGACTTGCCTCAGGGTCTGACGAAATGCCTACGTCTGGCAGCGGAACAATTGGGCTGAGTAAGGCACATAAACCCGGACGACCCAGAAGCACTGGCTCAGGAATTCAGGGTAAGAGATTTGTGCACGACCATTTTAAGCGACTTGACACCCTGCGCAAAATGTTTGTAGGCTGTTACCAAAGCAAGTGCGGCTATGTATCAGATACCCGAAGCTCTTACATCAAGAGACCCCGGAGTTCTGCTGCTAACGTTTGCGACATTGGTTTAACCACACTTGCAGCACGTGGTCCAGACCTGAGCTCCTCTTTTGGCCGGGGACAAGCTCTATCTGCAAAAAGTTCAAAGAAGGTTCCCGAGACAGGTATGAGGTCTCAGGGGCCGCGGGATAACAGCAACAACAACAATGGTATTGTTCTCGACCATGGTCAAAAAGCACGCGCATGAGCATGACATGGTACAAAATGTTACTGAATACGATGAACTATACACAGATTTCAAGATTAGGAGCCAAAAATATCAGCGACAGGAAAGCATAGCCAGCAATGGTTCGAATGGATCTAACTGGTAATGGTTTGCATGGCCGATACGAACAGGTTTCGTGTTGGAGTTCAACTTTGAAATGACATTGACTTCTCTCATCAGCAGACAAGTCCAAAGATGCCGTCTCCTTAGAAATTTTTAGGGGGATAGCTTTGACCGCAGGGCTGCAAACGCCAAAACGTTCATTAAATGTTTTCGCCCCGGAAGATCAAGCTTTGGCGTTGTTGTCCTTACTAGACGGTGAAGCTCAAGACGCTGTACGGACAGAAGGTCTTCAAGAAAACGTGGTGCAAGAAGATAAATTTCACCATCTACGTAGTCACCCGGTTGGTGAAGAAAGCACCATTCTGTTGCTACTTCTCATTCACACACCAGTACGTCTGTCCAAGGAGATATTGGTCGCGTTCGTGAGGGAATATCGGTTGTGGGCCTTAGATGCTTTCCGGGATCTGGACTAGGCCACTCTACAGGAAAAGGTATTATCTCAAGTTCAAATGGGGTTTGCCACCCCGAGATGCCTCGGAAATTTGCTACTGAACCCGCGAATCAGTACAAACTTCACTGGACGCCGCTCAAAAAATTCAGTCGGCCGATGAATTGCTCAGTTACCAGGGCATGAGTCATCTTTCCCATGTTGCACCTTTAAAAGTTTCTCCGAGGCGAGGATATTTCTCCTAGTGGTCGCTGAGGTTTTGACCTTAAGGAAGGGGTGGTAGGCCTTTCCGAAGGACTTACCGGCTGTGGCGGCCGGAGAACCCAGGAAATGCCCCTTACTGCTAGCAATTCGGGAAGCAGGCAGAAGCATGCGGACCAAATCGCTTGGGCGATTTCTCAGGTCCAAGTATGTGGTCACAGTTTGTGTTTTACTAGCCCTGGTAGTGAAGGATCGAGTTACCTGTCAGCCTTAAGACGGTTGGCAGCTGGATGGAGGCACAAGTAGGTGTAAAGCCGCTTGTTCCGTGATACGGTCCCTTAAGTTACGGCCAGGAGTTCTTCTCCAGCATGACTACAAGCAGACCAAGATCACAACTGACGGGCAACCGATCGCTGTGTTAGGCTCCGTCGAAGTACAAACCACGATCGGACTCCTGAACATACGGTAAACACTAGTGGTCATCAGACAAATACCTTGGGATATAATCCGTTGAGAGCGCATAAAGCAATGACTGACTCTCCCAAATTGCACTCTTGCCCTTGTGGCCCATGTAAGTGGAACAAGACTTACAGGTTCCAGTCCACAGTATCGATTAAGTACGGCGGTTGGTGTCAAAATTCCAGATCACGGACTCACTGGTTAGGAAAGAACAAGTAACCATCCCTAGGGAAAACTCCTACGCTTTCGCCCGGACGGAAGCAGATGTTGGTCATGCGAGAATGCTGCAACGTGGAACTGGAAAAGAGGGTGCCCGATCCGTCCGTATAACGTCTACGGAAGGACACACTATTCTTCCGGTAGGACAGTGAGACCCGAGCTTTCACGGAACTCCTATCCAGATGGCGTTCAGTGTCTGTCCTAGCATACACCACATTTTTGCCCCAAGCAGACCTATTTATACTTGACACTGACGTCAGCCATCAGGTCATTGAACCTTTGTTGTCATGACGGCAGCAAGGCCGCCGGTAACAAGTGATAGTGTATTCTAGCCGCACTCTGTCCTCCCTGGAAGGTATCCGCTGCACAGCTCGAAGGAAAGTGCTAGTTCTGGTGTACTTTGTGAGACACTTCAGGCCATATTCAATAGACCCAAAGTTTCTGGTAAGGACGGATCACAACTCTCTCCCGTAGTTTGAGAACTTTCGCGATCCCGAAGGTCAACCAGCCTGATTGCAGGAAGCCCTGCGGGAGTAAGATTTTGACTGCGAGCATGGAGTTGGCCCACAACACGTTAATACTGACGATCTATCTCGATGATCAAGTCTTTCGCATGGCAATCGTCCCCATTGCGCCATCTCGGCCGTCATGGCATTGCCACTCAGTGCACCTGAGAGCGCAGAATGAGCTAACCTCCAATAGACAGACACAGACATACAACTGATACGCAAGAGATAACTCTACAATCAACCTCGATCATTACAGCAGTAAGTGAAGGGAATCAGCTACCTAACTCGTTGCAATAATGATAATAACATTAACAATAGTTTATTTCGGAGACGACCGAGGAGTGCCTTGCCCATGATCAAAATCTTACAAGCGACAAAACCGTCAGACAAAATCCATGAAAAATGTACAAATGCGCAAGGCAAGGCAGAGGTAAGAAGAAATAGAGGGGACAGGTGAGGGAGATAAATGTATGCACATCAAGGAGTAATGGAGAAAGTAAAGTGAACTCTGAGATGGATTCAAATACATGCTGGCAAATTTTGAAAGTCAAGGTCTAATGGAGGGCCTGGCTGAGCCAAGTGGAAGGATTCAGTATCTGAGACTTATACACGGGGAGGACTGAAAGTTGGCACGATAAACTAACATTACGGGAAAAGATGAAGAAAAAAAGAAAAAAGAAGATGGAGGAAGAACAAAATATTGAGTTGTATGGCTAGGTACTAGGTAGTAATGAACTATGCGTTACGGCAATAAATGGACGGTGTCAATCTAAAAACGGGGAGCGACCAATGCAAGACGTGAAGAGTGGGTCAGATGGAAACAATGCCGCAGAAGGATCGAGATACGGATACAGATATAGACAAAATGGATCCCATGTAGCAACCTCAATCAAACCCCGATGGGGCTCCTATTAGGATTTGATTGGGATCCGGTTGGGATGCATTGGGTTTTGGTTGGGACAATCTAGCCTAAAGGTTAGGTTTTGGTTGAAATGGGAAAGGCATCCGGATTGGGCCCCCATGGGTTCTCGGCTTGGATAGCCCAGCTTTCTGGCATCCTTGAAAAGCTTTTCTAAATTCCCCCATTTCCCACCCCGGCTAATTAAATACCGGTAAATGACCTACGGTTCCCTGTTTATGTATTTTACTTCGTATACAGCTAGAAATAACAAAACCAAGTAGCGAAAAGCGTACGTGGAATTTTATTTATATTGGTAATGATAATGGTTCATTCCGGATAACCGCGAGGCATGCTGTAATGCAATATCAAACAGTACGATTGGAAACGCAGCTCAAATTCCAAGAGGGTGAATCAGGTATATGCGCTCGACATAGTATAGAAGGTCGAAATGCTTAGCCGGCCGGGTCAAGATGGAGCTGGTCGGAAGTAGCAGACTAATGATCAAATATTACAGAAAGAGGAACTGCCCAAAGAGAGCGAATTTACGCCGTAGAGTAAACTTCTCTTTTCTCATTGACCCGCCTTTTTTACACATGGCCCATTGGGTCCGAGACTGATAGGGATGGCTGGTTCTCCTTATTGTGATACCTATGCAGACCAGATGTCATAACCTTCAGAAGTGTTGCTGCCACAAGCAGTGAAAGAAAAAAGATAGGATGGGGCAATCAGTCAGATGATGACAGCATTCCTGGGGCTATCATTTAGCAGCTTGCTCTTGCCAATAACAGAGTCGGACGGGTTCCAATAGGTATGTGAGCCATCTGGTGAACGCACCGCCGATTTTGATATGCAGGACAACTTTACTGGCACGACGAAGCTGGTGGAAAGTTATCACCACTGGCTTTTCAGAGGTTGACCGTTAGCTAGTGCAGTGGCAACGGATGATTAGGACAGATAAGTCAACGATTTTCGGTCGAAAGGCGCATGCTGAAGGTGAAAACTGATGAAATGCAATCATCATAGGATTTAGTATGCCGAAAACTGGTAAATAAGGGAGAGAATGGTTTCGGTAGGAAAGTGGTTGTAGGTCCGGATGAAACAACTTCTTGATCAGTCGCGGGTGAGTGTTGCTTCAAAAAATAAGGCATTGTATGAGGAGCAGATTGATGGTGGAGAGCTATCTCAAAACCCTGAGCCCCAGGAGTAATAGTGAGTCAAAGTCAGGTGACCTCTAGCGGGTAGGTATCGTCTTGATGGAGCTTTGAACTGGATTTATAATTGCGGGCTAGGTATCCGTTTGCAAATTAAAGTGTAATATGGCAACGTATGATGAGGGGGAGAAGCAGAGTAAGTGGATGGATGTCACGAAGCAGGTTGTTAATAGCCATGCCGTGGCTATGGGAAAAAGATGAGAGGTTGGGAGGAATTGGAAAATTATTTGATGCTAGATTTGGCAAAACAGATGAAAGTGGAACAGAACTACCGGACTGAAGATAATACCATTCTGTAGTAAATCGCAGGACAAAAGAAGCTGAAAGTTACAGAATGGAGAGAGAGGAGAAGAAAAAGAAAGAAAATGCTGCAACAACTGGAGCTTGAGCCCAGTTAGTGCAGCACTCCAGAGAAAGTTCAACGACTGTGCCTATCGGACTTTGTCGGGGGAGAACTAAGAAAGCAAATGGCAGGATCCGATGTGGAACAAAAGCAAGAAGAATGGGTGAGTCAAGCGAGTGAAGGAGTTAGGCGCGGCTATGGCCCAAAAGACATTGAGGTCCAAAGAAATAGGGAGTTCGAAAACTATTAGAAACCTAATCCAAATTTGAAAGCCCTTTCTTCACTTATGTACGGGTCTATACGTTAGATTAGAGTTTGTACTGTGAGGTGTTTGCTTATGTGGGCTTTAAACGTCTTATATGGACTTGTAGAAAGTACATCATGGGGTAATTTGTTCCATAAATCTGCATACTTACCCAGGAAAAAGTTGGATCTAAGAGCAGTTCTAGAAATGGGGGCAGTAACTGTGTTGTTTCTCAGTTTTAAAGAATCTGGTGAGTCCGTTCGGTCTCTGAACAGCGGTGCTGATTCGATGATTTGCTTTAAAACAACACCATGAAAGAATATGAGTTTCAGTTTCATGTGTCTAAGCCATAGCGGATCTAGTTTGAAATGTTAACAAAGTTGGCTGTAATTGAGATGAGTGGTAAAGCCAAATAACTCTCTTGTAATTAGCCGTTTATATTTTTCAAAAGCCACTCTGTCCCACTGGCGCATGTCAGAGTAGATTAGAAGACAGTATTCCGGAAGGGGCCTAACGTGGGTCTTATAAGTGCTGAATTTGCTTTCCGGAAGGCGGAACGTCCTATGAAGCAGGCCTATAAGTCTTCTAGCCTAGTATTTAGATGACAGTAGGTACTTACTTATGACTACCGTTATCTAAGGGCTGAACATGATGAGCAGAGAGATGCAAGGATCAAAATTGTCTGAGATAGAACAAGATAGAATACCGGATAAGAAATAGCACCAAACAACCGATGAATACGTTTGCGAATTTGGGCGATAAAGTAGTTGACAGGTAAACTACTATCTGTTTATATTCTTTGTAAAAGGTGGATCATGTGATGGCGAAAGATCAAAACGCTGCGATACAGATGTCTGTCAGATGTGAATATATGGGGAGGGCATGAATCTTTGCAGGGTGATGATATTGCAATGCTACAGCCGTGTGAGCGAACAGAAGGACTAATAGAGAGAGCGAACTATCACAATATCGCCGACTGTTGGGATGCTCTGGAGACAAATATTACTCAGTGAAATATACTGTTTGGGCTTTGTGGGACGAAAGTGGGCGGCAACAATGAATGTGACCATTGTTCGATTTATCGGTAACTGTGATAAAATGGGGCGAGTTTCATCTAGGGGATTGGTGAAGTTCGTGAATGGGATAAGGTGGTGGTTGGGCACGAGTCCCCGGGAAAAAGGCTCATGAACGGTAAGCCGAGTACGGAAGCGGTCTTTTAAACCCGCAATAATTATGTGCTAGGGAAAGTAGACTGCAGAACGTAAGAAGCGGTAAGTTAAGATGGCGAAGATGAAGACGAGTACGATGAAAAATAGGCAATAACTGGGGGAGATAGTTCCATATTTGCAGCATTTCAGGTGAATAAATATTTCTTTGCCGCAACCGGTACCGGTGGGTGGGGCTAATAGTGCTTTGGACACCCAACCTGAAAACCGTTTTTGGTGACAAGAGGTGCGATCTGTCATCCTAGCTGCGCCCGCACATCGTTGCAGACGTCCCACACGCCCGATGTGCGCCGGCAAAGCGGTGGATCTGACCGGGCCCCGTGCAACGATTATTCTGACTGTGAGCAACGCGTAGCCAATTCAAAACGAATCCCCAAACTAGAGCAAGATTGATTTGTAGCTTCCACTGTACTGGATTAACAAGTTATACGCATATTAATATGTACAAACCTCAACTGTACGGCCACGACGCCTAACAACGAGGACCAGAGTTCAACAAATGTCAGTGTCAGGTAACACCGTCACGGCAGTCCAAGTCCGAATCAAAATTATGCCAGTTCACGTGAGCAAAATATAAACAAATGTTGAAGTGTGGTAATCGATGCTTGTTGTACTTGTTCCAGGGTCAATAAAATAGGGGGCATAGCCTCAACGATGCAAGTATATGACAACGTCTAGGGAGAACTTCCACGCATGCACGTTACACCCCGCACGGCGTGTTTCGTGCAAGTATTATTGGCTTCCTCAGGTTGCTGCAAAGATCAAATAGTCCAGGAGCTTGCGACCAAGTTTCGAGGGGTCTTGGAGAGGAGGGCCAATGTGGTAGTGACGAAATGATGGGCAAACATCGAATTTTTAGCCGGAAATGTGGGCCAGGTATTATGCCGAGCTATCGAATGGAAGAGACAAATCAGTGGTCGTCTGGAAAAATAAAAATAAAAGAAAGCAGTCTGGGATTCTCCGAGCTGAGTGTCAACGGTCAATGGTGAAGAGAAATCTCCAGTATCTAGAAATTGGAACTGCCTTTAAAGAATGCAAGCTACGAGCGGAATGGAGGACAGGAAAGCCAAAAATGGCGAAGACAATGAAGAAAGATAAAGACGATCTGGTAATTATTGGTGATCGCCGGGATGGGCTTCTGGGTTGAAATGCCAGGGCGGACTAAGAAAAGGGGAATGAGCCCCGGTTGGACCGAGTAAGGTGAAGTTGGTGTGATGTAGATAGTATATAAGAATTGGGGCTAGGTTACCTCCAAAAGAGAACCTAGTGAATGGGGCAGGCGAGAAGGAAGCTCTAGGACTAGCGTTATCGTTGCCATATTAAGTGAATCTTATCCCGGCAAAGATTACTACAGGAAATGACAAAACAAATGAACCTCAATGATAGCCGATAAGCAAGCTAACTACGATTATACTGGGACTACGGCAAGTAAGATGGAACACTGAACAATAAAACGTAGAATAGGTGGGAGCCACGAGACTCAGAGGTGAGATTGAAACTGGATTCGGAGTAGCCACTCTGCGGAATAAAAAGCGAAATTACGCAAGAAGACCAGGAATAAATTTAGCTGGAGGATAGTAGGTGGGTAGTCAATGGGATCAGCACCCGTGATGTGAAAGCTGGAGATTGAATTACCTCGATGAGGTAGCTCAAGCATAAGGATTGAGACTTAGCTTCCTACGATGGAGAACTTGGTAAATGGGACGGGCAAGAAATAGGCTAAGAAACTAGGGCTATAGTTGTCTTTGTTAGTGGGTGGTATCTTGGTGGATGGTTCGTCTTTGCAAAACACAAGGTTGTACACAAAAGAATAATATAACTTGAGTGATATATATGGCGACTTGTGTGGTACGTAGGACTCGTGGCTCATGACTCAGACCCGCATGTCAGTAACCCAAACCAAATACGCACGCTCGCTCCTCCGAAGTGTATGGATCACTTTTTGATATGAGTGTCAGGACATCAAGCCGATTGTTTAATTCCTCCTTCAGTCTCAGCAATAGCCTATTGCACGGGCATTTGGTGGAAGTTTATTCCACATTTGTGAACATTTACCATTGAGGATATTGGACCGTGGGCTGGTTCTCGAGGACGGCACAATGACCAAATGATTTCTGTGTCGTAACAAATACCTTAAGCTTATTGGATTTCGTACCACAGGTGAGGCTCTGCAGGATCTATATTTTAATAGTGAGTGGAAAAATGACAAGTTTTTCTTTATCAGTCGGAGCAAAAGATGTTCGAGGTGAAACGGGTCACGGCGCTGTTTATAATTGAAAGCAGACGAATAGCCAACTACTTGTTTAGTAAACGTAGGCTGAACATTTTCGACGGCAATCCTGTCAATCTGGCGCATGTTGGAGCTAACTATTGAACTATACTCTAGCAACGGTCTAACGTGTGTTCTTTAAACACTGAGTTTACTTTCATGCAAACGGAATGTTTTGTAAACCAGTCCTAATAACCTGCGGGACCTAGCAATTCGAGCTTCTGTTCGCTCCGAGAAGTTAAACAAACAGGAGTGGTATATGCCCAGGTCACGTACTCATGTTTTGTTGGGATCAGATGACCACCTATACTAAAAGCTTCGGGAGGGACATGACATGTAAGAATGCAGTTTTTATCCGCCAAGAACTTCATCACCCAATAGGTACACCACGAATTGAGCATCCTTAAGTCCTCCGATATTTTCTCTCAACGAATTATGGTCGAAACTGTACAGCAACTTTACATCAGCAGCAAATAAAAGCGGAGTTCCTCGGCGAACCACGGTAAATATATCATTTATGTACATGCGAAACAAAAACGGGCCCAGTACACCACCTCGAATCACACCGCTGGTTACAGGGCTGGGTGTGGAAATTGTGCCATCAACGTTAACCACTTGACAGCACGCGGACACGTACGATTCTAGCCAGGCATATAGTGGGCCAACAATGTCGTATGTCCTAGCCTTTGACAACAAACGAATATGGGACACCCAGCCGAAGGCTCTAGTCATGTCTAAAAAGACCGAGATAACTGCCTTACCATCATTGGCAGCTATCGTAATAAGATTCAGAAGGTCAGTCATACAATTTGCGCAGGATCGACGTCTTAGGAAACTGTGCTGGCCCTATCTTATAAGGTGGTTTTTAAGGAGGTGGTCTGTTAGTTTAACTTTTATTATTCTATCCACTATCCTCCATAATACTGGGGAGTGACTCACAGGCCGGTAGTTGGCCGGGTCCTCCCGTGTTCCATTCCTTTGAATAGGAATAATAACCAAAGTTTTCCTCTGTATGGGGTACCAGCTAACCCGCATAGATAAATTGAGTAAATTTTGTAAAAGAATTGGGATATCTGGGCCGCCCAACTTAAAGATGACCGATGGTAACGAGTCCAATCCGGGGTGGAAAGACAATTTGATATTTAAAATTAAAGGCTCGATTTCTGAGGGCAGGAATGTTACGGAAAAAAATTGGCTCATATGATGGTACTGGTGGATTGTAGAGAAATGGTGCCATGTCACTAGTTGAGGAAGAAGCAAAAACGTGTTAAGCGCTTCTGCTATGTCCAGCGGTTTGTCGAGGCACGTGTCATTGAAAGAGATAAAATAGATAGATGGAGTTGTTTTGGGGTTCCTCGACTTCGTCAGTTTTGCAAGAATCTCAACTTGCTTGGAATGACGTAAGGCCTTGTGTTCCTGTTGTATTATTTCACTCTCGAAATACAGTTTTATCGTTCCAGCTAAACGATATAACTGTGTAAACAGTGAAAAGTCCCTTGTTTTAAGATAAACGCGTTGCAGTCTACTTAACTTCAAGTAGAGACGAGACAATTCATTGCCTTTAAGGTGGATTGACGATCCTTGTGACGGTGCTATTAGATTGAGGCGCTGTTCAAAAATAGAGTGGAGTTGATTTGCCACCAGCTGGGGATCTGTACTTAAAAAGAAAGTGTCTCAATTTTGGCTTCGAATCGGAGAAGGCAGTATATTCCAGTTAGCCTTGTGATACGGTTTATGCGGGGGCGTCGGCTGTTTATATTTTATGGGCACTGTGAAGCAGCGGTAGGCAGTTTCGTGAACACTCCCGGGTAGGTTATTCTGAACTTTTGGTGTAACCTGGGTTAATCCTAGTGACGGGATTAAGTCAAGAGTGTAGTCGCGTCTGGTTGGGGACGTGACGTGCCGCCTCTATCCTTCAAGATAAATTGCATTCAAAAACTGTAGTAAATGGCGTGGTGCTGTGAGTAATGTCCAGCATCTTTCTGGTGCAAAACGTCACCGGCCATCAATTTTGGGCCCCCTTAAAGATCGCTAATTAGGTTTAGTGCCTCGATAATTTGCAGGAAGCCGTCAGAACTAGATCTAGGCGGACGGTATACGCAACCTAGTATCATCATCTATTGATAAGGTTTCGGTTGGTTATCAGATACACCCGCCGTACTCATCATCAACAATGAATGCGCGAGCTCCGACATCAGACATCCTCGGAACATTAGAAGCTTTGGATGAGATGGTAGTTCACTATACGTGTAGGTGACAAATATAAGTCACAAGGCTCCGGCGGTGAACAACTAAAAATCTTCGAGATGCGGTTAAGCATATGCTATCTGCTGTGGTCAGCGATGACGTCGCAGTGTAATGCTGCTCGCTCGGTAGCTGCAACAGGGTAGCCGTCTGCGATTAAAGATTCACCAAAGCAATAAAAGGTATTTCAGTTTACTAGCGGTCTCAACACTTGCTGGACGCCATCAGATTCAATCGGTTATTTGCTGAGGAACCAACTATCAACATCGACAAGCTCGTCAGAAATTGGTTCCACAAAGCTCGTGATCGAGCAGCGGGTAGCAGATATAATAGGTAATTCGAATGAAACGGACTTGCCTTATTCTTCTCTACTGTTATGAGAAGCACGTTTATTGTAAGACTGACATTTGAAGTGCAGTAACCGTTTGTTGAATTACGTTGGGCTTCCGCGCTTTTCCCGCGCGCCACTTTCGCTATCCGTGTCATATATGTGACTGTGAGGAAGCAGCAGTTATATGCAAGCCTATGTTGCTCGGTGTACATCGACAGACCGCCCCATTACGCCATATCAAATTAAGTTCATCCCTTTATTCAACTTGCAAGCATTGTCGGAAGATGCCATGCTGCTTATTGAATATATTAATATCGGATGCCGTTATCACCTAATACCTAAAGGTAGAGAGATTATCTAGCAAGCCTTCAATCACGGTTTACATTTTATTTCCGTATCTACAGATAGCGCGACCGCAGACAACCGGATCCAAGGTTCAACGAGAATACACTTTGACAGAATATTGCAAAGTTATACAAAATAAGCATTTACTGAACTTAAATAATTTTTTTCTATCACGAATATGGCATTCAATTTTCAGTTACATGTTCGCCGAAAATTGGTGTATGTGGGACGCGTACGGTAACGGCCAAATTAGAGGTAAACACTAGTAGTAGTCGGTGAAGCGGCAGTTGGATCTGGTTTCGCTTGACGTATTACAAAGGTTGGGGCTAGCCCCGCGTTTGCCCCAGGCTTGCCCCAAGGGGCTGCCCCAAGGTTGGGACTAGCCTCAGGTTTGCCCCAAGTTTGCCCCATCGCTTGGGGTTTGCCCTTGGGCAATCTTGGGGCAACGGTAGAGCTGCCACAGCGTTTTCATTGGTGGGCTTGGAGCAGCCCAAAGCCTGCCCCAAGTTTCCCCTATGGGGCTCGCATGGGGTGAACTCGGGGTGTGCTGCTTGAGAATATACCATGTTCATCCTCAAGATCTGCTACAGGTACAAATGCAGACGGCTCTCCTCGAACCTCTTGAAGTGATACCGACGAAGTTGATGGCGTCAACCGAGAAGTATAAAAATTGGTAGGATCAATACTGTGCATGGATTCTGCAAGAGGTACTGACGGTGCAATCGAATCCTCAGCAATAAATATGGAACATCCATGACGATGTTTCCACAGGGAAGCATCTAAACAACGCGGGCATAGGGCTTGCATCAATACTTTATGCCGAAGACGAAATCTTTGCGATCGTGATAGTCCGGACATGATGACGTTATATCTAGAAACCAGAATTTAGACAGAAATGTTATCAAGGTTTCACTGCCTTACCCACCTAAATGGAAAAACATAAATAACTAACAAAACCCTTTCCGATGTCCACCCAGTATTGGTTATTGGTTTGCCGGAATGGATCTCAACCGTACACCAACAAGATCCTAAAGGTAGCCCAACTATATCCCCACCATAACTCGACTGATTCCCTATCACAGTGAGCTGGAGCCTGGAGAAGGTTATTGTAATTTCTGACTGTGCATCTAGGCAAACCAGGTCAGAAGATATAACTTTTTGTCTTTCCATGTACATCTGGTAGCAAGCACTTACACTAAGGCCCCAAAAGGGGCGGATTTCTGACTCATAGCACCGCGGAGAAACTATAGTTCATAGTTCAAGTTCATGGACCTCACTAGGCTCGTTTAGGACGTTGGCACTGTTTAACGTATGGAACGTAACATACAATATGAAACAATGCGAAATTGGATGCAGGTGCAAGTGAAAATGGTGCATCAACTCCGGAACACGACGAACCACCAGCGGACAAAGTTAATTCGAAGGGGCGAAAAACCATGACTTAAAACAAAGATGTAACGCATTTCAGTACCAGTATTATCTCAAACATTTCCATGTGTGTAATGCTTTGAGAACTTCTTTCACATGCATATAGGTCTTGCCTGAAAAAAGCAGTCGGTAATCATTGTCATCAAATCCCCATCGCAACCCAAATTTACTATGGGGATCAGTGCTATACTGGACGAACAACATAAGGAGCGGCGGCATAGGGGCACGAGAACTTGCCAGCAAAGACGAGGAGCGGGCTGAGGATTTAAGTGGATAAATATAAATACATGCCCTTATGTATATATACGTGTATATATTTATGTACATATATAAAAATATATGGCATAACTTTGAGGTCGAACTTCAATATCTAATACTAGGTTGCGTATACCGTCCGCCTAGATCTAGTTCTGACGGCTTCCTGCAAATTATCGAGGCACTAAACCTAATTAGCGATCTTTAAGGGGGCCCAAAATTGATGGCCGGTGACGTTTTGCACCAGAAAGATGCTGGACATTACTCACAGCACCACGCCATTTACTACAGTTTTTGAATGCAATTTATCTTGAAGGATAGAGGCGGCACGTCACGTCCCCAACCAGACGCGACTACACTCTTGACTTAATCCCGTCACTAGGATTAACCCAGGTTACACCAAAAGTTCAGAATAACCTACCCGGGAGTGTTCACGAAACTGCCTACCGCTGCTTCACAGTGCCCATAAAATATAAACAGCCGACGCCCCCGCATAAACCGTATCACAAGGCTAACTGGAATATACTGCCTTCTCCGATTCGAAGCCAAAATTGAGACACTTTCTTTTTAAGTACAGATCCCCAGCTGGTGGCAAATCAACTCCACTCTATTTTTGAACAGCGCCTCAATCTAATAGCACCGTCACAAGGATCGTCAATCCACCTTAAAGGCAATGAATTGTCTCGTCTCTACTTGAAGTTAAGTAGACTGCAACGCGTTTATCTTAAAACAAGGGACTTTTCACTGTTTACACAGTTATATCGTTTAGCTGGAACGATAAAACTGTATTTCGAGAGTGAAATAATACAACAGGAACACAAGGCCTTACGTCATTCCAAGCAAGTTGAGATTCTTGCAAAACTGACGAAGTCGAGGAACCCCAAAACAACTCCATCTATCTATTTTATCTCTTTCAATGACACGTGCCTCGACAAACCGCTGGACATAGCAGAAGCGCTTAACACGTTTTTGCTTCTTCCTCAACTAGTGACATGGCACCATTTCTCTACAATCCACCAGTACCATCATATGAGCCAATTTTTTTCCGTAACATTCCTGCCCTCAGAAATCGAGCCTTTAATTTTAAATATCAAATTGTCTTTCCACCCCGGATTGGACTCGTTACCATCGGTCATCTTTAAGTTGGGCGGCCCAGATATCCCAATTCTTTTACAAAATTTACTCAATTTATCTATGCGGGTTAGCTGGTACCCCATACAGAGGAAAACTTTGGTTATTATTCCTATTCAAAGGAATGGAACACGGGAGGACCCGGCCAACTACCGGCCTGTGAGTCACTCCCCAGTATTATGGAGGATAGTGGATAGAATAATAAAAGTTAAACTAACAGACCACCTCCTTAAAAACCACCTTATAAGATAGGGCCAGCACAGTTTCCTAAGACGTCGATCCTGCGCAAATTGTATGACTGACCTTCTGAATCTTATTACGATAGCTGCCAATGATGGTAAGGCAGTTATCTCGGTCTTTTTAGACATGACTAGAGCCTTCGGCTGGGTGTCCCATATTCGTTTGTTGTCAAAGGCTAGGACATACGACATTGTTGGCCCACTATATGCCTGGCTAGAATCGTACGTGTCCGCGTGCTGTCAAGTGGTTAACGTTGATGGCACAATTTCCACACCCAGCCCTGTAACCAGCGGTGTGATTCGAGGTGGTGTACTGGGCCCGTTTTTGTTTCGCATGTACATAAATGATATATTTACCGTGGTTCGCCGAGGAACTCCGCTTTTATTTGCTGCTGATGTAAAGTTGCTGTACAGTTTCGACCATAATTCGTTGAGAGAAAATATCGGAGGACTTAAGGATGCTCAATTCGTGGTGTACCTATTGGGTGATGAAGTTCTTGGCGGATAAAAACCGCATTCTTACATGTCATGTCCCTCCCGAAGCTTTTAGTATAGGTGGTCATCTGATCCCAACAAAACATGAGTACGTGACCTGGGCATATACCACTCCTGTTTGTTTAACTTCTCGGAGCGAACAGAAGCTCGAATTGCTAGGTCCCGCAGGTTATTAGGACTGGTTTACAAAACATTCCAATTGCATGAAAGTAAACTCAGTGTTTAAAGAACACACGTTAGGCCGTTGCTAGAGTATAGTTCAATAGTTAGCTCCAACATGCGCCAGATTGACAGGATTGCCGTCGAAAATGTTCAGCCTACGTTTACTAAACAAGTAGTTGGCTATTCGTCTGCTTTCAATTATAAACAGCGCCGTGACCCGTTTCACCTCGAACATCTTTTGCTCCGACTGATAAAGAAAAACTTGTCATTTTTCCACTCACTATTAAAATATAGATCCTGCAGAGCCTCACCTGTGGTACGAAATCCAATAAGCTTAAGGTATTTGTTACGACACAGAAATCATTTGGTCATTGTGCCGTCCTCGAGAACCAGCCCACGGTCCAATATCCTCAATGGTAAATGTTCACAAATGTGGAATAAACTTCCACCAAATGCCCGTGCAATAGGCTATTGCTGAGACTGAAGGAGGAATTAAACAATCGGCTTGATGTCCTGACACACATATCAAAAAGTGATCCATACACTTCGGAGGAGCAAGCCGTGTATCTGCGACTATCATGGCTACGCATCACAAATTTATTTGTTGCCCGGTTCCCATTTCCATTTTGGTGCATCATATTCCAGCTTTCTCTAAGTAAACAATGTGCGCAACGATTACATGTTTACATTTGACTACTTCCTTCACCATCACCTAGGAAACCTCTCTCTACAAATGTGTCCTTCACTGGATATTTAACTGACTCGGCCGGTATTCGGTCGCTAAACGTCACAAGGTTGGTCAATGGAAGATTTTTCTTGTTCTTTTTCCGCAAGTTCTTTCCATTCATCATCTGATTTCCAATCCTAAGCCGTGCCATACTCCACGGAGCGCTTTAGCTGGTTCATGTCTCCATTGGAAACTTCGTCTTCCTCAAGGTGAACAAAACTCCCGTCAATTCTGTTTGACTATCTCGTTGCACAGTCCCTCTTTCTGTAATGTTTGATTAACAGTCTACTGCCTCCAACCAAATCCACCCTGACTTGGCCGGGTTGGCCACCCAATCTTGGAGTCAAGTTTGCCGGGCGCCGCCTTAAAGAGTAACCTGAATACTTTCTCTTGTACAATATCGAGTGCACATACCTGAATCATCCTCCTGGAATTCAGATTCTACGTCCAATTGTACCCTTTGACCTTGCGTTACAGCATGCCTCGTGGTTATCCGAAATAAACCATTATCAAATCCGACAGGATTATTACCGAGTGTATTCAGAGAAGGTCCGAAAAGCAGTTTATAGGTCTGTCGTCAAACTTAAACTACAGGGAACGATGCTTATCTCTGAAAATCGAACCATTGTGGCTTTGTCACATCAAGCTGAACCTGATTTTTCTGTTTAAACCGTTGGTTAAGTAATATTATTCCTTCAGTTATTCCTTCAATCAGTTGTGCTTCCTCCGGATACTGGATATTTACTCCGCAATAGACAGTTAACTATTACCACGTTCTAAGTTCTTTCTCTTCATGTACTCCAGAATCTGGAATAAACTTCCTTTGTGCCAGTCAAAGTATGCATTCGTGCATGCCACTGATAAAATCCCTTCTGTCCTAACTGTTTTGCACTTTTTCAACGTTCACAAAACCGAAAGTCAAGCTTACGAGAACAGCCTTGACTTTTGAGCTTTTGCTCCGCTTTCTCGCCTTAACTTACCTTTCTTAATAATTTCACCGCTTTTGAATTCTGAATGCTCTGTTTGACCGCTTCTCCTCGGAGGTCGCCATTGACCAATTTAAGGCATGTCTGCGTCCAATAATTGTTTTTTTCATATCAGTTTATGGGCTCTTGCCAATTTCACTTTAAAATAAGTCCTTCCAGATGCGTTCGCATTTTTAGAGAGGCCAAAATAATACCCCCACAGCTTGTCAATATGCCTCATTCGCTCTACGATTTGTCACCTCTATTTAATTATATCACGTCTGCAGCCCTGAAATCAACCTCAGAAACGCCATAGAAACCACTCCAGTAACTACGCCCTGGCCCGCCATTTACACGTATATATATATATGTTTATACATAGATATGCATATAGTCAAAACTGTCCTGTAATTATCAGCACAAGCGTGGTTATTAACCCAAAGCTCCTTGATATCTCGTTGCTTATGTTACCTCTTTTCCACACCAGGTCCCACCATATATACTTCCATCACCATCTCTGCGATTCTGAACCGGAAAATCCAGTCTCATTTCCCTAACCTGGCGTGGTTCACCAACTGAGCTCAACATCCAGTGATGATGTCATCAATTCCGCCCCAACCCTATCCCCCAGCGAAGCTTCTTCCATAATTTCATGCAGAATTTACTTTTTCCCTTCTACTGATTAACTACTCTAGATCAAATCCCAACCTCAATTACTGAATCTTACGGCTCTCAGTTTTCCAAAGTCTTCCGTTTTTTTTCTAGTTTCACATGCCATAGACCCAGCTCTGCCCCAAACCCCTATCTCCTAGCTTAGTTTCTTTCATAACTTCATGCAGAACTTATCTTTTCTTCTGCTGAACGACTACTTCGGGTGAATTAATAATCCCCCGTTGAACTACTCAGCTCCCACTAATGTGTTCTCGCTTTTGCTTTTACGTTCCATGGCCTCACTTTGTAGTAGAGTTCCGCCGCATCAACGTACTCGTGCACCACTTTTTTCTTTTTTTGCTAACCGTTGATCCTCAGACAGGCCATACCCAGACCGCGTTCCTCTGTCCCATTTCCCTTTTATGCAATCATCAATGCCGGTCAACTACCTCGGGCACCATACTGAATATCGCTCTGGCTGGTACACTTGAATAATAATGCCACACGGCCCTCTCTCAATCGCTGTTTCCGTCGGCTCTGTTGTCCAAGTTCTCACAATGTAACTAATTGACTCTGTAGTTTATACCCTCTGCACAATCTTCATTAAACACTCACGCCAATCACAACGGTGCGGGGCGCGGTCAGATCCCTCTCCTTGGCCGGAGCACTTCCGGCATGCAGGCCGTCTGCAACGACGTGCGAGCGCAACTGGGCCGGTTGATCACATTTCCTGTGTTTACACCACGAAGTGTTCTTCAGGTTGTGTCCAAGGCACAGTCAGCCCCACCCAATAGCACCGGTTGCGGATTGCGCGCTTCAACGCTCCTTGCCTCACAGCATCCATTCTTGTCAGTTGTGGATCGTATGCCCCTACCATTCTTGTTCGGCCACGATTCGCTCATCTATGTTTCGTTGCAAGCTCTATTATCACTTACTTTCCGTGTCGTTCCGCATCTGTAAGCAAACCAATCCATTTTGTTTTTGTTCATATCACTCCCCATCACGACAACCCTTACAGCATGAAGTCACTCTCGCCCTATCCAATTTACTCTGCCCGAGCCCGAAGTATTCCCTCTTCTGCTCACCTCGCCCTTGTCAGCTTCCAACCCATATTCTATTGGTACTTCCTTATGCCTGTAAAACTCATTGGTCGCATACCTCCATAGCTACTACTTTGCGATATTCTCTTTTGTCTATCGTACAACTCCCACCAGTACGCTCCAGACACATCCGTAACCTTGCCTAATCGTCATAAAAGTGTTCGCCGTTCCAAACTTCGCATTATTTGCGAGATAGTTGACCGGCATTGATGATTGCAGGAAAGGGAAATGAAGCAGAGGAACGCAGTCTGGGTATGGCCTGTCTGAGGATCAACGGTTAGCAAAAAAAGAAAAAAGTGGTGCACGAGTACGTTGATGCGGCGGAACTCTACTACAAAGTGAGGCCATGGAACGTAAAAGCAAAAGCGAGAACACATTAGTGGGAGCTGAGTAGTTCAACGGGGGATTATTAATTCACCCGAAGTAGTCGTTCAGCAGAAGAAAAGATAAGTTCTGCATGAAGTTATGAAAGAAACTAAGCTAGGAGATAGGGGTTGGGGCAGAGCTGGGTCTATGGCATGTGAAACTAGAAAAAAAACGGAAGACTTTGGAAAACTGAGAGCCGTAAGATTCAGTAATTGAGGTTGGGATTTGATCTAGAGTAGTTAATCAGTAGAAGGGAAAAAGTAAATTCTGCATGAAATTATGGAAGAAGCTTCGCTGGGGGATAGGGTTGGGGCGGAATTGATGACATCATCACTGGATGTTGAGCTCAGTTGGTGAACCACGCCAGGTTAGGGAAATGAGACTGGATTTTCCGGTTCAGAATCGCAGAGATGGTGATGGAAGTATATATGGTGGGACCTGGTGTGGAAAAGAGGTAACATAAGCAACGAGATATCAAGGAGCTTTGGGTTAATAACCACGCTTGTGCTGATAATTACAGGACAGTTTTGACTATATGCATATCTATGTATAAACATATATATATATACGTGTAAATGGCGGGCCAGGGCGTAGTTACTGGAGTGGTTTCTATGGCGTTTCTGAGGTTGATTTCAGGGCTGCAGACGTGATATAATTAAATAGAGGTGACAAATCGTAGAGCGAATGAGGCATATTGACAAGCTGTGGGGGTATTATTTTGGCCTCTCTAAAAATGCGAACGCATCTGGAAGGACTTATTTTAAAGTGAAATTGGCAAGAGCCCATAAACTGATATGAAAAAAACAATTATTGGACGCAGACATGCCTTAAATTGGTCAATGGCGACCTCCGAGGAGAAGCGGTCAAACAGAGCATTCAGAATTCAAAAGCGGTGAAATTATTAAGAAAGGTAAGTTAAGGCGAGAAAGCGGAGCAAAAGCTCAAAAGTCAAGGCTGTTCTCGTAAGCTTGACTTTCGGTTTTGTGAACGTTGAAAAAGTGCAAAACAGTTAGGACAGAAGGGATTTTATCAGTGGCATGCACGAATGCATACTTTGACTGGCACAAAGGAAGTTTATTCCAGATTCTGGAGTACATGAAGAGAAAGAACTTAGAACGTAGGACAGTCCTCACGGAGGCTGTGTTAATAGTTAACTGTCTATTGCGGAGTAAATATCCAGTATCCGGAGGAAGCACAACTGATTGAAGGAATAACTGAAGGAATAATATTACTTAACCAACGGTTTAAACAAAAAAATCAGGTTCAGCTTGATGTGACAAAGCCACAATGGTTCGATTTTCAGAGATAAGCATCGTTCCCTGTAGTTTAAGTTTGACGACAGACCTATAAACTGCTTTTCGGACCTTCTCTGAATACACTCGGTAATAATCCTGTCGGATTTGATAATGGTTTATTTCGGATAACCACGAGGCATGCTGTAACGCAAGGTCAAAGGGTACAATTGGACGTAGAATCTGAATTCCAGGAGGATGATTCAGGTATGTGCACTCGATATTGTACAAGAGAAAGTATTCAGGTTACTCTTTAAGGCGGCGCCCGGCAAACTTGACTCCAAGATTGGGTGGCCAACCCGGCCAAGTCAGGGTGGATTTGGTTGGAGGCAGTAGACTGTTAATCAAACATTACAGAAAGAGGGACTGTGCAACGAGATAGTCAAACAGAATTGACGGGAGTTTTGTTCACCTTGAGGAAGACGAAGTTTCCAATGGAGACATGAACCAGCTAAAGCGCTCCGTGGAGTATGGCACGGCTTAGGATTGGAAATCAGATGATGAATGGAAAGAACTTGCGGAAAAAGAACAAGAAAAATCTTCCATTGACCAACCTTGTGACGTTTAGCGACCGAATACCGGCCGAGTCAGTTAAATATCCAGTGAAGGACACATTTGTAGAGAGAGGTTTCCTAGGTGATGGTGAAGGAAGTAGTCAAATGTAAACATGTAATCGTTGCGCACATTGTTTACTTAGAGAAAGCTGGAATATGATGCACCAAAATGGAAATGGGAACCGGGCAACAAATAAATTTGTGATGCGTAGCCATGATAGTCGCATATACACGGCTTGCAAAAATGACTGTTCAAATGACAGGTAAGTATCTACGTATGATTGTCGCTGTCTGAGGGCTGAACATGATGAACAGAGAGATGCAAGGATCAAAATTGTCTGAGATAGAACAAGATAGAATACCGGATAAGAAATAGCACCAAACAACCGATGAACACGTTTGCGAATTTGGGCGATAAAGTAGTTGACAGGTAAACTACTATCTGTTTATATTCTTTGTAAAAGGTGGATCATGTGATGGCGAAAGATCAAAACGCTGCGATACAGATGTCTGTCAGATGTGAATATATGGGGAGGGCATGAATCTTTGCAGGGTGATGATATTGCAATGCTACAGCCGTGTGAGCGAACAGAAGGACTAATAGAGAGAGCGAACTATCACAATATCGCCGACTGTTGGGATGCTCTGGAGACAAATATTACTCAGTGAAATATACTGTTTGGGCTTTGTGGGACGAAAGTGGGCGGCAACAATGAATGCGACCATTGTTCGATTTATCGGTAACTGTGATAAAATGGGGCGAGTTTCATCTAGGGGATTGGTGAAGTTCGTGAATGGGATAAGGTGGTGGTTGGGCACGAGTCCCCGGGAAAAAGGCTCATGAACGGTAAGCCGAGTACGGAAGCGGTCTTTTAAACCCGCAATAATTATGTGCTAGGGAAAGTAGACTGCAGAACGTAAGAAGCGGTAAGTTAAGATGGCGAAGATGAAGACGAGTACGATGAAAAATAGGCAATAACTGGGGGAGATAGTTCCATATTTGCAGCATTTCAGGTGAATAAATATTTCTTTGCCGCAACCGGTACCGGTGGGTGGGGCTAATAGTGCTTTGGACACCCAACCTGAAAACCGTTTTTGGTGACAAGAGGTGCGATCTGTCATCCTAGCTGCGCCCGCACATCGTTGCAGACGTCCCACACGCCCGATGTGCGCCGGCAAAGCGGTGGATCTGACCGGGCCCCGTGCAACGATTATTCTGACTGTGAGCAACGCGCAGCCAATTCAAAACGAATCCCCAAACTAGAGCAAGATTGATTTGTAGCTTCCACTGTACTGGATTAACAAGTTATACGCATATTAATATGTACAAACCTCAACTGTACGGCCACGACGCCTAACAACGAGGACCAGAGTTCAACAAATGTCAGTGTCAGGTAACACCGTCACGGCAGTCCAAGTCCGAATCAAAATTATGCCAGTTCACGTGAGCAAAATATAAACAAATGTTGAAGTGTGGTAATCGATGCTTGTTGTACTTGTTCCAGGGTCAATAAAATAGGGGGCATAGCCTCAACGATGCAAGTATATGACAACGTCTAGGGAGAACTTCCACGCATGCACGTTACACCCCGCACGGCGTGTTTCGTGCAAGTATTATTGGCTTCCTCAGGTTGCTGCAAAGATCAAATAGTCCAGGAGCTTGCGACCAAGTTTCGAGGGGTCTTGGAGAGGAGGGCCAATGTGGTAGTGACGAAATGATGGGCAAACATCGAATTTTTAGCCGGAAATGTGGGCCAGGTATTATGCCGAGCTATCGAATGGAAGAGACAAATCAGTGGTCGTCTGGAAAAATAAAAATAAAAGAAAGCAGTCTGGGATTCTCCGAGCTGAGTGTCAACGGTCAATGGTGAAGAGAAATCTCCAGTATCTAGAAATTGGAACTGCCTTTAAAGAATGCAAGCTACGAGCGGAATGGAGGACGGGAAAGCCAAAAATGGCGAAGACAATGAAGAAAGATAAAGACGATCTGGTAATTATTGATGATCGCCGGGATGGGCTTCTGGGTTGAAATGCCAGGGCGGACTAAGAAAAGGGGAATGAGCCCCGGTTGGACCGAGTAAGGTGAAGTTGGTGTGATGTAGATAGTATATAAGAATTGGGGCTAGGTTACCTCCAAAAGAGAACCTAGTGAATGGGGCAGGCGAGAAGGAAGCTCTAGGACTAGCGTTATCGTTGCCATATTAAGTGAATCTTATCCCGGCAAAGATTACTACAGGAAATGACAAAACAAATGAACCTCAATGATAGCCGATAAGCAAGCTAACTACGATTATACTGGGACTACGGCAAGTAAGATGGAACACTGAACAATAAAACGTAGAATAGGTGGGAGCCACGAGACTCAGAGGTGAGATTGAAACTGGATTCGGAGTAGCCACTCTGCGGAATAAAAAGCGAAATTACGCAAGAAGACCAGGAATAAATTTAGCTGGAGGATAGTAGGTGGGTAGTCAATGGGATCAGCACCCGTGATGTGAAAGCTGGAGATTGAATTACCTCGATGAGGTAGCTCAAGCATAAGGATTGAGACTTAGCTTCCTACGATGGAGAACTTGGTAAATGGGACGGGCAAGAAATAGGCTAAGAAACTAGGGCTATAGTTGTCTTTGTTAGTGGGTGGTATCTTGGTGGATGGTTCGTCTTTGCAAAACACAAGGTTGTACACGAAAGAATAATATAACTTGAGTGATATATATGGCGACTTGTGTGGTACGTAGGACTCGTGGCTCATGACTCAGACCCGCATGTCAGTAACCCAAACCAAATACGCACGCTCGCTCCTCCGAAGTGTATGGATCACTTTTTGATATGAGTGTCAGGACATCAAGCCGATTGTTTAATTCCTCCTTCAGTCTCAGCAATAGCCTATTGCACGGGCATTTGGTGGAAGTTTATTCCACATTTGTGAACACTTACCAATGAGGAAATTGGACCGTGGGCTGGTTCTCGAGGACGGCACAATGACCAAATGATTTCTGTGTCGTAACAAATACCTTAAGCTTATTGGATTTCGTACCACAGGTGAGGCTCTGCAGGATCTATATTTTAATAGTGAGTGGAAAAATGACAAGTTTTTCTTTATCAGTCGGAGCAAAAGATGTTCGAGGTGAAACGGGTCACGGCGCTGTTTATAATTGAAAGCAGACGAATAGCCAACTACTTGTTTAGTGAACGTGTTCATGCTATAGGAGAATAAGGGACGTTATTCGAGAAGGGACTCATCATGTACTTTGTGCGTGTATAGAGTGCTCTCTGTATTCTGAAATTGTTTGAGCAGTATACCAAGACACTTTCATCCCTCGCCGTTTAGAGGACTACATGTTCGAATTTGAGATGGCGAGAGTAACTTGGGCCAAGCTTTCTTACTGAGGGCTGGCTGCAGATCGATGAACCGCCGAGGCATAAGGAACCGGGAAAAACCTAGTATTTTTAAATCAGATTGTCCCTTTTTATGAATGGGAACAACTACCGAGCGCTTTCAGTTTGCAGGTAGGGTGTTGCTATTTGGTGAAAAAGTGAAAATGTTCAGCAGCAACAGGAGTAGATCTGGCCCGCCATTGACGAAAGCAGCTGATGGTAGGCCATCGTGGCCTTAACGAGAGGAGGGTTTGCCACTGGATGGGGGCTTGGAAATAATCCTGGCATCGAAGGTTATCGTAGAAAGAACAGAGCCAGTAGGTGGTAAAGACGAAGGAAGGGCAATGACAGCAGCTGGAGCCTTGGCTGGGGCAAAGAACGCATTGAAGTCCACGGCTTTGCAGGGCGGGTAGGTGACAGAGGAAGTTATTATTCAGAATCAGAAGTCTGAAGCTGGCCCTAATATCAGCCGTGACAGACTTATAAAACATAGAATGAAGTTGCGACTTGTTGGGATGATTCACTGCCTAAGCTTCTTGGTCACGAAATCGCGTATTATCTTGGCGCTGGATAAGTGCAGAGAGGCGGTTCAAACGAATAAATATTGAAGAGTCGTTAGACCAATGTAGTCGCTTGAGAAGTTGGCGATACATCTTGTGGAGTGGCGAGACGAATACCTCTTTTTAGGTACAGCTTGAGTAGTACAAGACAATTTGTTCAGGCAGTCGGAAAAGAAGGAGTAGAGAATATCCGCAGCAAACCGAGGGCTATGAACTAGAAAATACTCATCCCAGTCTTTCTGGCGAATAAACGTGACTAGCAGGGCCAAATTTCCGCACAAGAATGTATTGTTTGGGGGGGGGGAGGTGTGCGGTATTAGGTGGGCCATGAAGGGACAGATGGAATATAACCACTTTATGGTCACTGCCGGGGGAATTTTGTGTTACTGACCCGTCTATGAGAGGCATGGTACGAGTAATAATAATAATGGTATATTTCTTGATCGTGGTCAAGACACATGCACAAGGCATGATCAGAGATCTGGTAGGTCCCCTTTCCTGGTAGGTTCGGAAACATGTTGTGCCCAGCCACCAAAATGAATACTAGTGCTCAGGTCCATAAGATTGGGGGGGAGTCGAGAGGGCAAGTCTACAGACTTGAGGGAGAAAAAAGTCACCAGCAATAGGCATGGTTTCAGAAGGGAGGGAAGAGAGGCATTGGAAAGATCTACTAAGAAGTGGAATTTGAGGGGGGGGGGAATTGGGCGAGCTGCACGCGCAGCCAACGTAAAGAACTGTGGTTTGGAGTTTGATGGTGAACCAGAGAATATCGGGAATACAACCGAGCGCCATATGTGAAAATGGGTGGTGGTGTAGATTTCCTTGACATGGGCTGGGCACCTATCACCACGCCGGTTTGGTCTGTTGGCCCTTAGAAGACTACACCCCACCAAAGATATTTGATCATTGGGAGAGCTTTCAGACAGTCAGGATTCCGATATCAAGTTGAATTTGTAATTATATGTGAGGAAAATTTTTTTTAAGTGCGAAAGTTTGTTAAGAACAGAATGCGAGTTGAATAAAGCTAAAGATATACCATTTGTGGGAGATGGTAAAGGCACATCAGGGGGCAATGTAAGCTGTAAAGTGGCATGTTGCCACGGTTGGGAGCAGTGGAGATCAGAGGAATATGTTGATGTCGAGGCTGGTGGCTTCCAGCCAAAGTAGATTAAATGTTCCAGTGAGAGGGACTGCTGAGGAGTAGAACATCTGGACATCAACGAAGAGGGGAAAGTTGAAGTAAAGGGAAAAACCTGTGGAATTTGGCGGGTCGATACCAGAAAAGAGTGATTGTCAGCAGTTGAGAAATACCGGCCAGTAGGAACTGAGTATTGACCGGAGGGGATGCAGAGAGAAGGGTTGAAAATGCTTGAGAAATAGGGGCGTAGGGTGGTAGATTAAGCTGCACAATATGGGAGGAGAAAGGCAAGTTGGGTGGAACACCAAATATGGAGCAAATAGTATCGGTAGCAGTGGAGATGGTTGTCAGGTAAGGACTACGACGCGAGGAAGAATGGATGGCGCGTGGGGCCGTAACTTGGTATTGGCAGGCAGCAAGCGCATTGAATTTGCAAGGACCTTAGAAGCACAGGAGCAAGGGGTACTTTTTAAGGTCCAAACCGGATTCGGTGGGTTGAGGCCAGTGAATTTATTTGGAGACAATTGAGCTAATGAGGGGCTTGTGAGAAGGGTGGGAAGACTGGTAGACCTTGTCCCCTGGACGGATATTAGTTCATCACCGAAGGGAACAGAGAGTGAATTAGAGTTGGGGTTTTACCCAACAGGCTGCGAAGTGCGAGGGTGAGGAATGTTTGGGGTTTTTTACTGAGTGGCAGCAAGAGGGGAGAACGGGAAGTGTCCAGATCAACAGTAATGGAATCAGGTTCTAAAGGGTTCAGTGCATGAGCAGATGAGGAGGCACCTGGTGGTTGTGAAGAAGCGGAAGGCACGCGTGAAGGTAGAACTGTGGGTTCTTGAGAAGAAGCGATGGAACGATCAGCTGTTTGTGTCGAAGGCCCAGGTCTGTCAGGCGTCTTTCTGGTGGGGAAAATCAAGATAGATCCAATAATGTCCCTTTGAAGAAGGGCTTTATCTTTGGCCATTTTTATGCTTTTATATAGGGAATTAGAGGCTACTGTTTTAAGCATTTTATTGAACTCTTTGGCGGATGTATCATCTACAAATCGCATAAGGATTGGACAGTTGAAGAGCTGAACTAGCTTACGCAGCCCTGATACTTGACAAGAAAGGTGGGCCACACCAAAAGCTTTCAACACTGTATGCTGACAAGCTCGAGAGGTATTCTCTCTGGGAAAATAGTCATTGTCGGCTCAGTTACAAATGGCCAAATAATTCCTTATGTTTCAGAACCGTCCGTCGTACATGCGCTTAACAATATTTCAAGCCACCGCAGTTATTACAATACTTCTTCTTCCACAGGAGGAGTTGCGACAGGCCGGTCAAAACAAAGTCCTCGATGCAGCTTGCATATTTTTCCGGTACACTCAAAAAGTGGCTACTTTCTGCAACGTGTGCATCGAATAAGGACAGTTCAAAAACCTGAAGTCCGCTACAAAGGCATCAAAACTAACCATGACATCCGGTTTTCTGAGTGAGATTGTAGAAATCGATATAATTGGACCGCCACCCTTCACCAGTTCGGGTAACCTTCACGTACTGATGATGATAGACTGGTATGCCAAGGGGAGTGAAGCCGTGTCGATGGCAACAGTTGATGCGTGGATATTTGCCTAGTCTATGGTCACCGAATGGTTAGCCAGCTGGGGCGTTCCCTACCAAATACACTGGGACCAAGGGTCAGCTTCTGGGAGTGTCTTCCTTCGGTACACTTGCCACAATTTATACATACGCAGGACTCGCACTACGGCTTACCACCCTGAAGGTAGTGGTTCGGTCGGAGGGACTAACAGAAGAACAAAAGGACTATTGGATGCTTTCGCCGACCATTCAACGGCCGACCGATAGGACACTACCCTACCATATTGCCTCCTAGCTTACAGGACCGCAGTCCAGATGACCACCGGCCAAACATCTTACATCATGCACCCTTTTTGTGAAGTTCTATTGCCGCCAGACGCCCTGCAGCCAAACGTGGCCCCGGAAAAGTCGAACTGTTCTCTATTTGTTCTCCGGTGGCATTTCGACCTGCGCCGTGGTCATCAGAAGGCCCGCTACCACTTACAAGCCGCTCAACGTACGTAAAAAGACTACTTAGACCAGCTAAGTTTTACTTCCACCTACTGGTTAGGGGATCGTGTTTGGCTGCTTGAACCTAGACCGCGGGATCGAAAACCCATCAAACTGCGTCGGAAGTGAAAAGGTCTACATGTTATGGAACTAGCGGTGTCCATGTTCATATAACGTTTGTCACAACCCCATCGTCCGCAATGGTCTCTCGTACTAGATAAAACGGCCGCCGATAACCCGTTATCCTTTTTCTGCCTTTCCGGATGACCAAAATGTGACCAAGCCCAAAAAGCATGATTGGGGCACGAGATGAGTGACCAAAACAGGAAAATAAACCCTCTTTGTTTGATGCCATTTATTTATTTCACGGTGGGGCCGTTGAAGGTGCCGTTACGGCCCCAAGTATCATACCCACGTTTTCAAGCACAACAGGGTGCTGAAATGTTCACTGTGTTTTCGTACACGTTCTCCACCTTGATATATACATGCTCCATCTGCCATTATTACTGGGGGAAGCTCCCATTTCAGGCTGCTTAAACACTGTGGTCGACCGAGTGAATTCCTTTTGTACCATTGGCAACGGTTGATCATTCCTGGCTGCTGTAGGCGGTGGCGCTCCGTGAGGATACTGATAGGATCGGAATTACGTAATACTGAGGATGCATTATGAACCAAAATGAAGCAAGCCATGTATAAAGGAGGTTTTTGGGGTACTGTAAAAGGAGTAAATTATAACACGGAGAAGTGGAGGTACTTTTGGGAACTTTGACGAATGCGAAAAGAATATCAATCCATGAAGATGATGCAAACCGTCAGTGATGGATTTACCGGGGTTCGATAGACAGAGTGAGATATGAAACAGGGAGATATGAAACAAATTTCATGAAAGAGCAATCGGGAACATTGATGAATGTGGAGAGAACAGGGGTTCATAAACCAGTGGGTCTAATTTCAGGATCAGTAACTTGTATCATTCAGAAAGAAGGAAGAGCAGCTGGAAGGTCCTGGACTAGTGGGGAATCAGTTTTAAAGCCGAATACTTTTAGAGGAAAAATGAACTCTTAAAACGGATACTAGAGTGGAAAATCTCCGCATAGGATTGAGCCCTATTATGCTGTTCCGCTGACAAATGTGTACTGATTTCTTGAGTCTCAGCGTTCTTCAACTTCACTTTTGGGAGCCACGGATGGGGAGGTTAAGTGGCCTTGCTTTCAGATAGGGTATCAAAATTTTATGAGTAATAAATTTCCGTATTGCCCTTCCGGCAGTGATACCAGTTTGCTCCACATGGGATCCAGGAATAATCAGCGGACTAGTGTCGCTGGTAATGTACACCATCCTATGGGTATGGTTCGTCTGGCGGAGTAAAGATCCGTACCGATCAATCAGCTGGGTGTGGCGAGGGGTGATGGACTAAACTGATGACGGTCATTGGCCGGTAAAGTGGTAGGCTGCGCGTGAACCGTTATTTGTGTGGGCTCCAATAGTGTAACAGGAAGTTGGGGGTATTTTTTGTTGTGTGGATTGATTGCCATCCCGGTTGCCATGGGAGACTCTATTGAGGTCTCTGTCGGTACGAGTTAAAGTGTAGTCATTGGTTATCCAGTGTAGCGACTGAGATAGTGGGCGACGACGAACCTAAACTGAACGGGATTTGCAGTCTGGACGTGGTTCCAGCTGTGGTTTATGACAACAAAAGACTGCAACAACCAATAAACTGATCAGGTTTGTTTGAACGGGGCTTGGGGTGAAGTTTCACTTAAGCAGTCAATGGCACTTATTCTACATCCTAATCTGTGTTTCGATTCAAAGGTCTCTCTGACTTTGGCTGACTGGGATTGAGCTATACAGACTATAAGCCGTGGTGCTTCCCATACAACATACAATTACAGAAACTACCAAATCTGTTTGTTTGAGCCAGTACCGAATCTGGTGGCACCACTTGCTCCGCCTGTGTATTCCGGCTGCATGCCGTCGCTGTCCTCCAATATACACGTTGTTCCACCTCAGCTTGTTGAGTTCCGCTCTTTTGCGAGCTTCCGAGTATATTCTCTAACGCTTCAAGAACCGAGGACCAGGGACTACAGGCTCTATACGGCAGCAGGTCCCAACTTAACTTGGGAGAATCCTAAAAGGCCAGCAAAGTCGAGTACGCTGGTTAGGCAATGGGGTATGCATTCCAAGAGATATTGGTTTGAACGTTAGCGTGGCAGTGCCGGATAGTGAAAAACCCTAGGCTTTACAGTGAGGGGGGACTATAAATGGTAAACTCCAGTACCCATCGATTATGCCGAATACTGGTTAGCCCCTGGACGGTGGGATTGGTTTGAAAGAACGATATGTGAATGAATGAGACTAGTACCCTACTAGCATGGCACCTTATTTGTTACCGCCTCTTCTGATAAAGTGGTTATCCCTTACTGAATAAGGCCTAGGAAACATTAGGGTAAGATTGTAGAGGAAACTATCAAGGTACTGGTGATGATACATTGGAGGGAATTGGTCTCGTGCAGAGAAACGTAGACGTACAATCTTCTGTGCCTCGACCCGGCGGTGCTGGCTCACTGAGGTTATGCTCAGGTGTGGGCAATGAATTTTCATGTGGTGGTGATCGCATGGTAACCGTGACATTTCTGTCGTTGTTAGCGCACTGCAAAGTATAGGCAACACCAGCTTAAGGACCGGCTCAGAAAAATGTGAGATGGGAACGGAAAGGGGCCGAATTTTCGTCAGGGAAGCAAACTCTAACGGTCTACTTTCAGTGCTCGCGGTAGGCGGCACTAAGGCCCGCTTTAAGTGGGAATTTACCGTGATACACATCTATTGGTATTCCGCACGAGGGACTCAGAGAGTCATCCACATTCTTCCAGGCCTTTTTGTTGTTTCGTACAGTTTTCTCACGCCCAGATATCTGGCTGTCAGAGAAAGTGGGGACGCTTTTGGTGGGTGACCACAGCTCACATTACCCGGCCGAAACACGAATCTCACGTAGCAGGCCGCTTTGGGGATAATTGGACACACCGATCGTTCCGTGGCAACATTGCAGCCCGGAGATTTGAGTCATATTTGACCAGGCTGGTATCCCTCAAAGACAAAACAATGGGGTATTTCTACTCTCTTTTTTGTGTAATCCCTCACTTTCTGATGTTGAAGTCGTCTTACTGGTAGTGGGCTCTGTGCAGGAAGAAAATCACAGCCAAGGACGTTCATAGTTGTGCCGCTGAAACACTCGCCATACCCGTGAAGTCAAGAGAACCAGCGTAGTTTACATAAGACAAAATTCTAGGGCGGGCAGAATCCAACACAGCCCGAGAATAATTGATAGGTTTCATGTTCAGTGAAAGACCAGTTCGCGCAAAGATGTGATGTTTCATGCAAATCTAACGACTTTACCAAGTAAATGTCTGAACATGGGGGATTTGTTAAAGACACTGAGCTGCCTTGTGCTTGACATACAGGTTTATGGAACCTAGTATCTGGGGCCCTAGACCTCAATATGGGACCGACTACTATGCTGACTTGCTCTAAGGAAGATATTTGATGGTTTAGAATTGAAAATGTTTTGTAGTCCCAGATCATGAGAATGGACCCCTGGGTCCCTGTGTCTCGTACTGTATACCTTTATTGTTATCAGGAGGAGGCCCATCATGTGCCGGTCTCATTAGAACTATGGTGTATAAATTGGTTGTTTGCTTTAAAATTACCCTATGCCTATTTAAAGCCCGAACTCTTGAAGTATGAGGACCACACACGCTGGTCAGAATGCTCATCGGTAGCTCTAAGCACTTTTCTTGTTTGAGAGCCACCAACGTTGGCAATAACGCCCAGATGCTTTGTGGAAGCTTGCTCCACTATGAAGCGTACTTCCTGATGGAGATGTTTGATCAAATTGAAACCTTGGGCGAAGAGTTGAAAATCAAGAACTCATTGCTACCTAGGGATTAACTAGAAAAGGTTCACACCTGCGGGGCCGAAATATGCGGTGCGTTTCCAAGGATATTTTTAAAGAATAGAAGGTTTGTTCTTGTATTCAGCAGGCATAACGGATCGAAATTCAGCATATCACGACTTTTTATATAATTAACGGTGAAACTGAAGGCTCGGAGCTGTTTCGTGAAAGCCGGTTGTACATTCTCAATTGCTATCCGGTCTCTCCGTCGCACGTTGGAGCGAATGATCGAGCCTAATTTTAGAAGGGTTCTGAAGTGGGAATTAAAAATGCTCAGTTTAATTTCCGGTAACACGGAGGTTTGATGGTTGAGCGCGATCGTACAGTATCCTGGATGGCTGCGTGCTCCCAAATGTCAAATTTACTCGAATGATATAGACCCATGTCACGTACCTGAGTGTTGTCCGGCAAAAGTTGGTCGTTTTGTTCTCAAGGTTTCAGTGGAGGTATGAGATTTTTACACAGGAACGTTACTTTTTTCGGATGAGAATCTTATTTTCCAATCACCACTTCAGGAACTGACAGAAAGCATTTCACTTGTGACATCATCTGTGGTAGAGAGTAATGCCTCGGGCTCAAAAATGTTCACGATTTGGATATCGTCCAAAAAGGGGAGGGAACTCCTTTTTGGAAAGAGCTTAATATATTGTTTACGTACATCAAGAAAAATGGACGGCTGAGCACACTACCTTGTACCACACCACTGGTTATGGGACGGGGTATGGAAGAAGTTTTGCCTTTATTTACTACATCATCCCGGGCTGGTAAATAAGATGAAAACCACGCAAGTATCGGGTCCAAAGTTCCGTATGTTTCGATCTTCGATAGTAACCTGATATGGAATACTCTGTCAAACCCTTCGATCATGTCCAAAAAGACCTCGATCGCCAAGATACTAATACAGAAAGCCTTCGTGACCAGGTAGAGGAACTCTGTCATGCAAGTTGCACATGACCGGTATTTTAGGAAACCGTGATAATCGGCTCTGACTAGGCCATGGTTGGAAGGTTAAATGTCAGCCTTTTCTTAATAACCCTCTCTGCAATTCTGGACACGACCGGCGTGTCGTTCATCGGCTGCTAGTTAACTGGATTTAGACGTTATCCTTCCTTGTACATAAGTAACGTAGTGGGAGTCTTCTATTGAGAAGGGAGAACACTGCACTTTGGTGGCAAATTGAATATGTTTGTCACCTTTACTTGAATGTCCATGCCACCTCGACTGAAAGTGGCCGGCGATAAAGCATCCGGACCTGGTCTGTAGAACGGTCTTGTTTTTGCTACCAGGGCTAAAACGCCACAGGAATGAAACATTACCGTTGACGAGGTTACCGATATCTCCTGTCTTTAGAAGAGGGATGGATGTGGTGTCACCCCTCGATAGTTAGGAGGCAAATTAAGTATTGAAATCCTCCTTAATCAATAGAGGGTCACTCAAGTAGGTGCTTGAATAGTTTAGGTATGGACTGGCTTTATAAGACTTATTTTTTCTGGCCCTCATTAGCCAGGCCACTGGTCCCACCTTGTTTGGGTGGCTCAAGGCACCTAATTCCCGTTTTTACTTAGAAGAATCCAAAAGCAGTTTTGTTGTATGGGGTAACCGTTTTTTTCGGGGTACTGCAAAAACACCCCCGTTTTAGTGAAACTTCTTTGGAAATTGGCTAGGCTACCGGTAAGACTATATACAGAGCTTGACTGCGCATTACGGAGGGTGACTTTTTCTGAGCAGCAGTGAAGAACAAAATACAGTGGAGCAACCCTTACTTCTAGGTCTTTAGATGAAAAGAATATCGTCCCGGTTTTGGGAATGGATAGGAGAAGGTGGACTTTTTCAGCAAGCCCGGTGGTATTGCGTACTGGTGATCGAAGTTGTGTTTATGCTGACTTATAGGGGTGGCTCCATGGTGCAGTGAAAACACAGGATAATAATAATAATAATAATGGTTTATTTCGGGGACACCCGAAGCATGCTCGATTGCATGATCATATGATACAAGTGAGGTCACAAAGAGGTTCCTTGGATATTCATTTGGGTAAATGCAGCCTAAAAGTGTACAGGTTTTAGTGGTCGCACGAACGATTGCCCGGCAAATTTGAGTTTGAAGGTCGGGCGGACGTTGATTTGCGAAAGGAATGAAATGGGCTCCGCCGTCGAGATACGGGATGAAGTAAAGCGGTGATGAAGTAAAAGTGCGCAGTATTTTGGTTTGCATCGATGTAAAGTCGCAGGGGTGAGTAAACTGACAAATAAAACTTTTGGAAAAGCAGCAACGAAAAATTGGAGAATTTTGGGTGATGAAGGACATGCACTTGAACCAGTAGCCCAGATGACCCGGAAAATGGCAGAAATATAATACCGAAGGATTTGTGGTGTCCTTCGACGAGGGGGAATGCGTGAATGAAACAGTCCGTTTAACCACGGAATTGGTATTTACTATTCATCAAGAGGTTGTGGAGGACGCCCTCATAAGGAGGTGGATGTAGATGCCCGAGCTTGGAAATTTCACTGGAGCAGAGTGACGAAAGTTGACAGGTGAGTGAAACACGATTCAAATAAAGGGTTCGTTTCAGGTTAATTGGTGAGCACAATTTGACAACAGGAGTCGATATAAGATGATCTTATGAAGTCGCATGGGGTGGTGCATGAACGATACTGTCAAAACATGTAAAGAATCGCTTAACGGGATGCGCTGATAAGGGTCTGACATGGGGCATTTGGGAAACCACTGGAAGGTCAGTAAAATGGCATACGTGTAGTTCATTGCCATCAAAGGTTTGGAGAAATCGCTTTCGCAGTGTTCTTCGGCGTAGATGCCTAATCGTGGAGGACTGATGAAAAAATGGCAATAGGTAATATGTGGGTGAAACGGTGCTCGACTATTGGTTTATCGGGGGTTATTCCAAGACTGACGGATGGGGAATACAAATGTACAGTGAAGTGGGCATAATAGTGGTTTATATGTTTTATATCTGACGGAACAAACTGGGAGAAAGTGCAGATAATCGTGTGACTGGTTACGTTGAGGAAAGTCCAACCTGAGACTTTGGGGGGAATAACGGCAGTCTAAATTACAGTAGTTGATTTTCAGCTAAAGATGCAGAGAGAGCACTATGGATTGTGGTGCAGGTGGCTGACCATGAATCTTGCCGGAACAGCGGCAGTGGTTCATAGATGAGTGAAAAGTGATACAATTATGGATTTGTCTGGGTTCGCTCATGAGTAGCTTGGGAGCGTCTAAAGTTGGTAACAAAGTGGATGCGGGAGGTGGACATATAGTGGACTGATGCAGCCGTATAAGAGTAGTACATATGAGCAGCTCTTATGAAGTGCGGGTGATTGCAAAGCTGGATATGCTGAAGTCTGACATGAAAAGCTAAGGAGGCAATCGAACTATTTATGTCCTGAATTGTGAATACTTCATTGCCAATGCAACTGTTATGAAATGCAAATGGCTGAATGAGAAAAGATGCAACGGAAGTATGCACGAACATAGAGGTGGTGCCACGCCGATGAAGCGCTGGAAGGAGGACCATTTCGTTTTGTGTGAAATTGTTGGCAGGTGGGAGACGAATCTTTAAATGATGGTTTTGTGTAGATAAATGTAGTGGTGACATAAAATTACCAGTTGGATGAATGGTATCTTCAAGAGTATACCAGGAATTGTCATATTCATAATAAAGATCTGAATAGTGAAACCGTTTCATGTTTTGGGGTACAGAATCCGGTAACTGGATATAATAGAATGAGGGTAAACATGGCATCAGTTCAGACTAATAAAAGATAAGTCGATGGATATAAATGCCAGTAGTCGCAAATAGTGGAGTACATTTCTGAGCCGAGTGAGTATATGTGCATATGTTGATGTGGAATATGACCGGTTGTATTGTAAACCTTGTTCAGGAACGTTGGAGGAGGCAATGGGTGGCAGCAGTTATATGCAGGGGACGTTGTTTTTCAATCCACAATTGGCACTAGTGGGTGAGGCTGGCCGTGCACTGGACACCCAACCTGAAAACCAATTCTGGTGACAGGAGGTGCGATCCGTCAGCCCAGTTGCGCCCGCACATCGTTGCAGTTGGCCTGCACGCCCGATGTGCGCCGGCCAAAGCGATGAATCTGACCACGCCTCGCACCGTTGGGATTGACATGAGTTTTCTTGGTGGGGCCAAACGGCCGTAGGTATCAGGTAGCCCGCGATCGGGCGACCATGCACCAGGGGATCCCGGAACGTAACCAAGGGAGCATCGGTCGGGTAGCGTATGAATAGCCAACGGTCAGGTATATGCGTGGACCAGGTTAGTGACCGGTGTGGTCTCCAGAGTATTAGAAGTAATCTACAGAAAGGTACGCACGAATGAAGGTCTGGAAATAGAGAAAAAGTAGAGGAGCGCAGTCTGGGATGCTCCCAGCTGAGGATAATCGGGAATCGATACAGAGAGGCAACAATAATAGACAGTGACCCTCTGAGACTAGTTTTTCGATTGCAGAAGGCGGAAAAACTAAGGATGGTTATTTAATTTCATCTGTCATAGACCGCCGGTGTTTGCGCGATTCAAAAGTCTAGACCCTTCTCATAGGCTTGGTCATCGGGCATGTCTACATTTAGGAGCTGTATGGTTTGGGTAACCGTGAGGAATTTATCCAACGCACTTCTAAACCGATGGCTGGAAGTAGAACTGCGTATTTCTAACGGTAATTTATTCCATAAGTTAGAGCACACTGTGATGAAGAAATGTGAACGTAAGCTGGTGTTGGTAAAAGGGGTTGAAAGGGTAAGAATTCTAGAACGTAGTGGATAGCTAGAAACGGGCGCAAAGTGCAATGGATTACAAGTATATGTACGACTGTGAAGGATGTTATACAAAAAGATAAGGTTCAGTTTCATACGGCGAAGCCATAAAGGGTCTAGTTTAAAAAATAAGCAGCGTTCTTTATAAGTAAGGGCTGAGCTCCATCCAATCAGCCGCTTTGTAAAACAACGTTGAACTGACTCGATATTAATTCTGTCTGATTTCCGCATACTAGAAAAGATCAGTGGGCAGTATTCTAATAGAGGCCTGGCATGAGATTTATAAAGGAAAAGAATGCAGTCTCGAATTTGGAAGGAGCGAAATATTAGCCCTAGACAATTTCTGGCCTTAGCGAGTTGGAGGGCCGAATATTCCGAGAAATTAAATGTGCAGGAATAGATTAAGCCAAGGTCCCGAACTATTTGCTTGTTAGCAATGGTTGAACCACAAACGGTTAAGGATCCTGGAGGTAGCTTGCGTTTATATGTAAGAACCTCACATTTGTCAGCGGAAAAATTCATCTGCCAAGTTGAGCACTATCTATGGAATGCAGATATGTCTTTAGAGATGTTTAAGATAGCCGAGGCGATGCATTCAGGCTTCAATGAGTAGACAATTTTAACGTCATCAGCAAAAAGAAATGGGGTGCCATGGCTCACCGAGTGGAATATGTCGTTTATATACATGAGGAACAACAGAGGGCCAAGGACGCTACCCTGTATAACACCGCTTGTAACTGGTTCAGGCTTGGAACAGTGTCCGTTTATCGAGACAACGTGAGAGCGATTAGACAGGTAAGAATTGATCCAAGATAGTAAAGGGTCAGTAATGCCAAATGATCGGATTTTGGCCAGAAGATGTGGGTGTGGCACGCGGTCAAATGCCTTTGACATGTTCAGGTAAAGTACTATAAGGGCCATTCCATTGTCTGCCATTTCAGTGATGAGATTTAGGAAATCGAGTTGGCAGGTTGCGCAAGATCTTGACTGAAAGAAGCCGTGTTGTCGAGGATTAATAACCTCCAGTTGAAAGAGGTCCTTGACGATGTGTTCTTTTAAGATTTTTTCCATTAGCCGAGAGAGGACAGGTGTATGGTTAATGGGACGGTAGTTTGTTACCTCATGCAGTGGACCTTTCTTGTGATGCGGGATTATGACTGAGCATTTCCAGTTTGCGGGCACCAGACTGGAGTTCATTGATAGGGTAAATATATTCAGTAGTAGGTAAGGCAAGTCAGGTCCGCATTTAACTATTGCAGTGGGCGGTAAGCCGTCTGGTCCTGGGTAAGATGATGGCCTGAAAGTGGTTAATAATTGGGAGATAGTTGAGGCGTCAAATTCCACTGTGGACAGAGTTGAAGCGGTAACTAGGGGAAGAGGCGGAGGGTCAACATTAATAATAGGGGCCATAGTTGAGGCAAAGAATGATTTGAATGCCTCTGCAATAGAAAGAGGAGTAGAGGCGGATACACTGTCCATTGAAACATTGTGCGGGATATTTCCATGATTATGAGAGGTTCTGGTCCTGTACAATAATGACAGTCGAAGAGATCTATTTTGGTGTCGCAGAGCTTTTGTTTCCTGGTTACGTAGTGTAGCTTCTTCAAGCTTTTGGATAGTAGAAGTGAGGCGAAAAGTTGAATAAGAATTTCAAAGTCGTGTGTAGTTTCACTAAGTTTTTGGAGCTTGTCATACTTTGTTTGCAGCGAAGTGGTATGGGATTTCCTATTATTCCTTTGCTGGGGGAGGTAGGTAATCTTATTAAGATATCTGAAGAACTGTGCATAGAAAATATCAGTGGCGTTTTGTGGGTCACGAGAGAAAAATAACTCACTCCAATCAGCTTGTGGAATGGTAGCAGGGAGAACCTTCCAGTCATGGAGAGGAGAGGGTTTGATGCAGTGTGATTTCAGGTTAGGCTGTGGGTGAGTGGGAATGCGGCAGTTAACCAGATTGTGATCACTACCGGGCAAACTTCGGGAGATTGAGACAAATATATGAGGGACGCCATGGGTGGAAATGAGATCTAAAGTGCTGTTTAATCTCGTAGGAGAGCGGATATGCTGTACCCACCCTCCTACAGTAATACCTTTTACAAATGGTAAAAGGTTGGCGGGTTCAGATAAAGATGGCCAAGCTATCTTGGTCAGGTTAAAGTCACCAGCAATAACTTTTATACTTGAGGGCAGTAGGGATAGGTATTCAAATGCATCAATTAGATATGAGAGTCCGGAGAAATTTTCGCTTGGTGGACGGTACACGCATCCAATATGGAGTTGAGATCCAGGAATGTGGACAGTTAACCAAAGTAAATCGGGAATAGAGTCGAGTAGAGGATGATGAAGTGCTGCTGTATTAAAGGTCTGCTTGACAAATGCCAAACAACCTCCACCGCGTCGAGGTTTCCTATTTACTATGAAAACATTGTAGCCTACAAGAGAAATCTGGTCTGTTGGAGTGTAATTGGTTAACCAAGTTTCAGTGATCAAGATTATATCATAATTAGAACTAGTGGCCAGATATCGTAAGTGCCGAATTTTGTTTACGATTGACCGGCTATTAAAAAGAACCAAAGAGATACTGTTGTCGGTATTTAGTTTTGGGGAATTCGGTTGGTCAAGTAGATTGTGTGGTGCGGAACAGTCTAGATTCTTGGTCTGACTAGCATGTCCATATGCAGGTGGCAAATCAGCGCCGTGAATTGGGAGGTTTGGTCTATGAGCTGTTGCGTAGTATGGCGCGATGTTGGAAAAAGGAGGGCTAGTGACGCTATGGTGTCGGGCGGTGCTAGGATCCGATGTGGATAAGCCCCTTAAGCAGCCCGGGATGTCTGAGGTGTCTGATATAACGACATTTCCATTTGTCCGAGGAGGGTTGAAGATACGAGACTGCATAACAGTGTAGTCCGTTAACAGCTCCGGTTTGGAATACAAATTTTCACACGAAGGTAGGGTTACGAATGGGCAGCCGGCAACTTTGACACATGGCATTGTCAAAGGTAGGGCACAGACGGTGGTGAAATGTGCCTAAGGAAACAATGGCCATTATTTGGCGCGCTATTATCATAGGGATTTAGAGGATTTGTCCATTGGAGAGAGGGTCTAAGGAATGGTGGGGGCATGCCATACATTATCTGAGGACGGTTTGGCGTTAGTGGATTCGATAGGGCCTCCAATATGGAAGGGGCTTGTAGGCTCATAGGGGTTGCAGGTTTGTTAGTCAGAGGGAGCTGAGGCGAGGCGACTATGTTGTGCCTGTAGGGCCCGATGCCCGCCTGAACTCCACAGCCGGCATCTGAATGGAGAGGATCGTGAAGTGGGGTGACGACCTGGTAGCTGACTTGAGGGATACTATCATATGGTCACTACCGGTGATGCGCCTTAGGGTCCGAGTGTCTTAATTGTTGGTACCAACAGCAAAGATTGGACTTAATGTATTCCCCCCTCTATTGGGCATAAAATATGTTGTGCTCAGCTGCCAACATGGATACGTCAAAGGAAATCTTGGAGTTTTGGCGAAGATGTCAGGGACTGGCAGCAGATTTAAGGCATGGCAAAATGGCCGATCAAGATTTTGGCGGCTAAAAGGAGGCCAGAGGTATAGTTGAATGCTTCAATTATTGCTGTCAAGTCATGCATATCCCGGTTTGCCGGACGGCAGAAGCATCCTACTAGAAGTAGTCGTTGATCTTTGATAGCGAGCCAGACCGAGTCCCAAATGTTGTCAGCATCAGGACGATGGAAACTACTCACCGCGGATATGTGTCTGGTAAAGAGGATGCGGTGGCCTGCGCGCTGGTCGGGCTTACTCTTAGCGGTGACTTGATAAACTGGCATGGAAAAGTGGTTTATTGGTGTGTGATCAGTCAGCCACGTCCTGGTAACTAGTAAGATATCCGAGTGTATATCTGATGCCAGCTCACGAAGTAAGGGAAGTTATGGGAAGAGAAAAAGTTAAGTAGAAAGAGCGATAAGGTGTTCTTGGTTGGGGTACAATTAGATAGCGCCGTGTTTAGGTGACGAAGGATCGTCCGATGGAATGTGGCATACGGTGGACAGTTCAAACTGTGTTAGGTTCACCGAAGCCTTTGATGAATAATTTATTTTTGTGGCCATTCGCGCTGCTGGGCATTCGCAGTGAGCTTACTCTGAGGAAAGGTCAGGCGGTTCCACTCAGGTGGGCTTGCGGCTTTGTTCTCGATTGGGCTCAGGAAAGCGTGCGGGGAAATGACTGCAGTGGTGAGAGGTAGTATTAGGTTATACGCCCAGATAAAGCTGTTGTTTAGTTCAGTCCAGTTCAGTTCAGTTTGTACAGGACAGTTGATGGCCACGGCCAATCGAGCGTCCAGACTTCCTTCGATGGTATACACACCAGTTATGCGCCCACCACTGCCGGGTGCATTCTCTCGAATCTTCGCCAAAAATGAGAGGGAAAAGGAAAACCTCATTGCACATCAACTGCGAGAGACATTATGCATCGTGAGCTTTCACTGAGACAATATGCTGTGGGCGAAAGTCCATGAAAACATACTCCAGAAGGACCACAGTGCCACCCGTAATCCATCTAGTTGACATACTCAGGGCTCACTGAGAGGAAATATCTCGTTCCACTTGCGATCTAAGGCGCCTTTGAAGGATTGGACAGCCTGCAGATCTACCACTCTACCAGGCAGACCGTTCCAACTGTTCACCACCGGGTTGCTGGAGAAGTGCAATCGAGCCATCAACCTAGTTCGGGAATTTTTCGGGTTTTTTCCATGCCCCCCTTTTTCTGGAATCTAAAACCACTTGGAACGGAGCATCTGGTCTAAGGCCAGAAAAGCCCTTCAGTACCTTGAACGTTTCTATGAGATCCCCTCGAGGTCTCCTCCTTTGGAACGAAAAATGATTTAGAACATAGAATCTCTACTCGCACATCTTGTCCCTCTACCCTCCAGCCATTCGTGTGGCGAGACGCTGAACATTCTCTAGGCAGGCAGCGTCCTTTTTGTAGAAGGGTGACCAATCCTGCTAGCTGCCTTCTAATTGCGGTCGCGCCGTTGCCATGTAACTCGGCACGAATAGTTCCGGCCGCAGGAAAGACAAAGCTGATTGCCGTCTAAAGAGCTTATCACGAGCCTTTTGTAATGATCGGTAGTGGGAAATTCCATAAGGACCACTGCAGCTTCCATGTTCCCTTAACATCACTCGCTTACTTACACTGTTGGCTTGTTTTATGCTCTGTTGGTCTTTACGGGCCAACGCTTCTGTTCGAGCCCAGTGCGTTGCTCTGTCATATTCTTGTTCTGAACCTGCGTGACGCAAGTGCTCCCTTCTCGCACGCCTTAATTTGGTTTTCGTTTTTTTGAGTCCTCGTGATTGCATAATTGAGGTTTGTACCCGTTTCATGTCATTGTTCATCTGATAATCTAGTATCGTAGAATGTCACGGATAGTCAACTTTTGATTTCAGGGTCCGTAGCGAATATGGCTACGCGTTGCTTAAATTATCAACTCGGGACGATAAAATGCGCAACATGCCAGGGAAAGGATCGAAGCAATTTGAATCTGGACAGGATGTAATGTAGCAAGTCCCCGGGGGGAGGGGGTTTGGGTAATTTTGATTCTTTAGATAGTGCTGGGTCACCTGGTACTTTCAGTGCTAGCTCATGTACAACCGAGAGTAATATGGATTGTAGTAATGTTGACCTATTTAAACTAAGGATATTAGACCTAGAACAACAACTGTTATCTGCTAGACAACAGGCCCGGGTAGCAGAAAAGAAGTATAAACAGAACGAGCGTGAGCAGAAGGACATCCACCACTACCTATCCGATAGGTCAGGACAAATTAAAAAGGGAAACTCCACTCTGGTCGCCGAATACAAAACATCAAAGCCACCAACGATCGATCTGCCAAGAGTAGAACTGACATTTTTCGACGGACGATCTGAACACTACTGCAAGTTCATCAGGCAGTTCCAAACTTTCGTCGAAAACAAGGTAACCAACTCCGGGCAAAGGCTCCTCTACCTGACTCAGTACTATCGAGGCCGAGAAAGAGAAGCCATCGACGGGTGTACCATGCTGGACTCGGAACAAGGCTACACAGGCGAAAGGAATATCCTGAGGGAATTGTTTGGCCAGCCGTTAAAAGTGGCCCGTAACCTAAAAGAGGGCGTAATGGTAGAGGCCAGAAGAGCCAAGAGCGATGTCTACACAATGGCAGACCTGGTGATCGAAATGCAGAACTGCCCAATAGCCCTCGATCATTTGGGTTGCAGTGATGACCTCGAAGCAGCGCACAACTTGGAGGGCATAGCCCGTCACCTCTCCCCCGAACTACAGGGTCGGTAGGCGGAAGAAGCGGAAAGGAAAGGATGAGGCTACCGGGAGGCTAACTTCGAACATGTGACCGAATACTTGGACAGGTAAACCAAGAGAGCCGACAGCAGATTGGCCGGCTTATCCGGGACAGCAACCGAGCAAACTATTCTAGCACTAGCCAGATTCAACTCATCGCTCGGGGACAGCCAAAATATCAGCCTTAAACCAATGCACACGCCATTTCACGCGAGGCTATAGCGCAACTAAGTTGCAGGTCCTGCGATGCTTACCATGGACTACCAGAATGCCCCAAGTTCGGCGAAGCCACAACAGAAGGACGGTGGGGAATGACGAAGATGGCAGGAGCGTGTTTTATTTGTCTCAACACCACGCACTTGATGGCAGCTTGTAGAACAATGAACAAATGTGGTCACGAGAGCTGCGCGGGCAGACTCCATTGATTGTCACACCGTGCGAGAGAAACTACACCAGAAACGGAAAACAAGCCCAGTGATTTTTGTTCAACATCGCGGTCTACCAGTAAACCAGTGCGTTAAGGAGTAGTTGCCGTGGGGATGATGACCCCAACTGGGGTGATCAAAGCGTTGGCTTTCGTCGGCAGTGGATCTGACACTATTCTAGTGAAGGAGCGGTTTACCGACAAACGCGGGCTCGCTAAATGTGCGACGTAGTTAACAGTAAGCACGGTGGGCGGAATGAAAGCAGTGACTGCCAGCCGGTTGAGATTACAGCTCATCTCCTTAGACACCAAAGAGCAAATCGAGTAAACGGAGGCATTTACTCCGGCCGATCTCCCCATGCCAGTACCACCGTCGATGAACGCAATTTTGACTAGGCGGCCCCACCTGCAGGATATAACCGTTGTAGACTGGAAATACAAAGAAGTGGATCCCCTCATCGGTTGCGACGTGCCAGAGGCACATTGGGTACTTGACCAGAGAGTGGGCAACTTCCAGGCACCTTAAGCCGTATGCACAGCTCTAGGATGTGTATTATATGGTTCAATAGGGGGGCGCGGTTCCGTGAATTGCGTATCAACCGAAAGAAAACGTAAAGAGTATCAGTTGCAGCAGCTTTATGAAAAGGAGTTTCGGGACATCAGAGACGAGAGGCTATCATTGTCGCAAGAGGACCACTTCGTTCTGCAAACAGTGCGGCTAAGAATTAGTAGCCTTAAAAACAGTTCAAGGTTCCCTCCCATGGCGCACACCAGCTGACCCTTGGGTTGACAACAGAAGCTATATTCTGCGAAGACTACTTCGACTGAGAGAACGCTTAGTCCTAGACCAGGATCTACAGGGACGATATGCAGAATTAATGAAGCGAAACGAATCTCTATGGTACTTTGAAAGGATGCCTGCTCACACCGACTACCGGAAGGGGATCTGATGTCTACTTCATCACCCGGTTATCAACCCCAAGAAAACCCGAAAAACTGTGGGTTGTGTTAGGCTGTGCAGCCAAGTACCAGGGCAGGTCGCTAAATGGTCGCCTACTTCAAGGGCCTGACTGGGCCACATTACTGATCGAATGTTTGTGCCGTTTCAGAATGGGTAGAGTGGCCTTGTCCACCGATATCAGGGGAATGTTCTACCATGTAGAAACGCCGGTAGTAGAACGGGATGCGTTGCGTTTCCTGTGGTGGGAAGAGAACAACCGTGATGAAGCAGTGATAAAATGTAGGATGACCGTCCACCTCTTCGGAGCCATATCGTCGCCGTTCTGTGCGAACTACGCCCTTCGGTAATCTGCGAACAAACATGGGGATTTGGTCCACCGGCCGGTGGTAGATAGCGTCAGCAGAAACTTCTACGTCGACGACTACCCTGGATCATTCGATGATATATAATCAGCTCTAGCCCACTTCAGGGGCGTAAAAAGATTGCTAGATGCGGGCGGCTTCCGTCCAACAAAATGAATGTCGAACGCCCCAGGAGTGCTCAAAGCCATTCAGTACCACGAGAGAGCCGAAAGGGTAAGAGATTTGGACGGCTCTCTACTCCCTACCGAAAGCACCACAGTTGGGAATCGAATTGTGAGCCATAGAGAATCCGGAAATGAGTCCGGTAAGGCATGCCCAGCGGTGGTTACTAGAGGGGCCTGCCTAAGGTTCACAAACCGCCCATCTCCGCATCTGTCTGTTCTATTTACTCTAAAACTTGTTTTAAGCAGTGAAGTTTATTTACGATAGAAGGAAAGTTAATTATAATCAGGGATAACCCATTCATGTGGAAATGAGTGTCTACGCTAGTTAATTTATGGGAGGTATTGGACGGAAGATTTGCACCGGGGGGGCGTGAGTTGAAGTTATTACATAAGATGAGAAGTAAGCGTTAGGCCACTCCGTGATGGCTTCTGAGGATTCAGCTGCGGACGACTCGGAAATAACTAATTTCGGGATAATACGAGGTATACCAGAAGACCTTTGACCAAGTAGCCATGACAATTGCCCTGATTCGTCGGGGTCGTTCGGTGCTCGACTGTGATGCCAGAATATGGGGTGAGGAGTATACTGGCTTTCCCGTGTGATAACCTTGGCAGTAGTTGCTGTTGTATGGTAAGAGCATGCTTTCCGTGTGCCACAAGTTCCTGACCCATGTCTTGCATCCAAGTGTGGAAAACGTGTAGCAAACGGTCCCGATTGCGTGGTGCGCAAGAGAAGGGCTCGTCCACAGGTTTCAGAAATATCAAGTGGCAACAGCCCACTTTTATGGACGGAACCCATGAGCCGAGTGGGTCTGTGTCCCTTGCGAGGAGGCGGTCGGCCTTGCCTTGAAACCGCAGGCCCAACAGCAGGACCTGCGCCCACGAGGTAGTACCGCAAGCTCGAGCCCCAAAACACCGCAATCAGGCGGCAAAAAGTCGTTTTCGGAACAGGTGATTGACTGATTTATTAATTGGTTGATAGTTCATAGATAATTGTATATTTCTTGACTGTGGTCAAGGCGCAAGCACAAGGCAAAGTCAGAGAGTACAGCAATACGTAACAATGTGGGGTATTCATAGTTTTGAAATCTAAGAATCACACAGTCATCGAAATGAAACAGTAAAGGTATTCAGTGTTTGAGTGAACTGAAGTGGAGATGATTACCGCGGGAACTATGAACCGGTTTCGAATTCGCCGAGGGTGTTTTGTATAACTGGACGAACGTGGGAATCCTGATATGAGCGATACTGCAGAATGGTGAAAAGTGCAGGGATCGCAAGGGCCGGTAGAGCAACAGGCCTCGGACAACACAGCATGGACAGCAAGTTGAGGCAGGAATAACTCACAATGTACCTCACTGGTGCCGAAAACTGGCAGCGACGGATCGGGACTTCCAGAATGGGATTTGAGGGTTCACCAACTGGATATTTGGACCACCACTGACACGTAATCGGGTGGGAGAGTTACCAAAAGACAAGGTTAAAATTGAAGCCCGCATGTGGCTACCATCGGGCAGTCAAAGATGCCAGCGAAATGTAAAAGGTTGGTCCAACATTGGGTAACTAACTGTGGGTGAAGCCTGTGAAATGAATGCAAGTGAGTCATGCGTGATGAAAAGATAGACTCTTTCGTATGGGTTATTTGAGTGTTATATGGAAACTCACATGGAGGCAAAAAGCTTTACTTGGAATGTAGTGAAATTTTAGAGAGCACGAATGGTGTATGGGCGCAGAACAGACTTTCAAAGAGGAGCCGTCGAAGAAACAGACCGATGGAGACAAATGCTACTGATGCGGCCAAGCAGTAATTGGAAGAGTGTGAAGGTACAATTTTATGTATAAGTGATAAAAAGAATTGCTGACCAGGTTTTGGTTGGTTATGGAGGGCTGGTGTTTTGATTCACTATGGCGGTGATGGCAGATGATGGCAAGTTAAATGTTGGGGGCAGCAGGTAAAAAAAGACTAGGCTGACAAACTGGGTACAGTAGGTTGGGAATGCCGCGGTGATGGCCAGATTCCGGTCATGGGCTTCGTACTGCAATGCAGAATAAATTGAACTGTTGAAACAGAATACTGGAAGTAGATGTTGAGGGGGTGTAGAATGGTTAGTGTCAGGAATCCACCTTGCGATCCGGTGAGACTTTCATGGGGGATTGTTACTCCGGTTATAGGATTATGGTCACTGGTCAGCCGTGTACGGTGCCCCATGTAACCTCAGCAGGCGGAAGTATAGGTTGAGACCATTGTTAATCCAATTGGTCAAATCGTTTATTTCGTACGGTGATCAGGGAGTAAAGTGGAGTTGGCCGATGGCTACCCAAGTAACCAGAGTGATCTGAAAGAGATCAAGAGTACGGCAGTCTGGAGAATGTTTCAGCTGTGGGTTGCAAGTATCGTTTTACCAGAAACCAGACAATGAACATTTTTTTATCTGACGGCCAGCGGGCCGATCCACGGGTGATCAGCTGACGGCGACTGGTAGTTTTCTACCGTGGTTGGGATATAGTAGGGATGTAGGGGAAATCAAGCGAAGACTTACCTGGGGTGCAAACTATTTTGGTTGGTAAGTGGTTGACGAGGATAGGGGGGCCGCTTGGGAATCAAAAATAAAACAATGGAAGAGGGTGGGACCAGGAGAAGGAATGGGTAAATAGGAAGACAACAATCTGGTTGTTACCTCATCTGTGGTCGAGGAAGCAAACAGTGAAATAGAAATAAAGCTCTCGGTGTTTGGGTGACGCTCTGTCACGTGAACGCAAACGTGCTGGTATTCTGTAGGATCATGAGTAATCAGGATTATGCGTATTCCCATCGCGATGGTGTCTTAACTTACCATAAGCGTGTGCACAGATCAGTGAGTCTTGGATACTGAAGAATATTAATCTGTGTGGCAAGACTCCGGTACACGAAAAAAAGCAAGAAAAGCAAGATGAGGCCGCTGAGTTCTAGCCGGAGACAAGAGAATTAAGTTAAGGTGGGCAACTATCTCCAAACGACAAAAGGGTTTTTGTGAAGGGGTTTGGTGTCAGTAGACATCTTGGTGGGGTAAGTGAGTCAACAGCGTAACAGACAAGACATCTTTGACTTTAGTGATCACTGTTAGTGCGTGGGCACTAGGAGAATATAGAAAAGATGAAGTTGTGGATTGTCAACCATAAAGTGCAATGATTACGTTCCTCAGTCCTCCAACCAATGCAGGCGAGGCTTAGCCGACGCCTGTGAACCGTAAGCATATCAGTACTGGGGTGCCGTCAGAGCAGAGGCCGTGTAGGGTAGCTATTCCAAACGTGTATTGAGTACTGCATTAGACAACGGCAAGCTGAGTTGTGCTGAGAACACAAAAAGGTCTTTATCGTTTAACCCAGTAGGCTTCTCCTGTGAAACCCTTTACTTACTTCGGCACAGGCCTTTCACTCCCTCTTCTAGTGTAGCCAAATCAGCCATACAGTCACATTTTTTCTTCTTCTCTACTCCATTTCTGGAATAAACTGCCCATCGCCATCCAAGCCACACATATCAAGTCCCAATTTCTATCAGCACCCATTCCATACCTCAACGTTACACGTGCACTCCGGTTATCTGATATGTGGATAGCCGAGGATATAGCGTGCAAGAGGGGCCTCGACTTCCAAGGCTAACCCCCTCGCAGACCCCACTCCCTCCAACTGAAGACAACATCATACGTGGACAGTTCCATCTATCTGACTGAATTCTCAAATCTTGACTAGCTGTGGCCACTTCCGTATTGAGTAAACGGAATTGAAATACCGGGACTTTCCTACATCCTGCTTTCTCCTTCCCCCGCAGTCTCAGCCACTCTTATGCTTAGCTCTTCCTTGGCTTTTATTTGCCTCCACTAGCCGTTAATCCACATCACAGGCACGTCCTGATTGTCTTTTTTCATGTATTTCCCACCTCCTGTTCTCCCTTTATGTGCATTTCACCCTCAATATGTGTATACACGCCTGGATAACGCTGTTGTGTTGTCGTTCACCAACAGCGAGCTCCGCCTTCTGACACTCCCCGCAACCTGGCCATCTGATCGTGGATCTTATACCTTCATGGTTGGACTACGCCACACATGCGTAACCATCAATGAACGTTGGTGCCACTTCCGAAGGTGCGGGCGCGGTTAGATCCATCACTCTGGCCGGCGCACATCAGGCTTGCAGGCCGTCTGCAACGATGAGCGGGAGCAATTAGACCGGTGGATCACACCCCCCGCGTTCACTTCGAAGTTTTATTCAGATTGGGTGTTCAGCACGCGACCGGCCACATCTACTAGCGCCAGTTGTAGATCGCAAACTCTAGCTTTCCCCGCTCTACCGCATCCAATGCCGTCGGTTGCAGATAGCATGCTCCAACCATCTTGTTTGCCACGATACGCCCACATACCACACTCGTCATCACTCTTAGCCTTTCAATTTTCTCGTTCTTCCACGGTATGCACACCTACCAACCCTGTCTTTGCACTTATCGGCTTTCGCCGCGTCACTCCTCATTGCAAGTCACCATCGTCCTACCCACTTTACTCTGCCGACGACCGCCAATATTTCTTTTTTCACCCATGTCGCCACTGCCGGCTCCTGGCCTCCATTCACTTGGTATCACCCTACGCTCAAGAGCCTCACTGATCGCATTCTTACGCCCCACTGCCTACCCTTCTGTCAAATCCTTCCTCGTCCTACCTTCTCATGCTTAGTGCCAAAAGGCCCAAGTCCCACCAGCACACGTGAACAGTTCCCATATTAGAACTCACCGTTGCAAAGCTTCGGGTCTCCCAGAGCCACGTCTTTTATCCAACCACGATCACTATACTTCCCTCGTTTGACTCCACGATCCCTCTGTAGTTCCTTCCATTAGGCAGTGCTCCGATAAGTATCCTCCAGCTCCATCCACTTGTGCCATTGCCTGCCGGCACGCAGCTCCCAAATTCCATATCCCCAACCCTGGAGTGCATTCATTGTTCCTCCAGTTATTACTGCGCATCCCATTCTCGACCGTCGCCACATTTATCACCTGCACCAAACTGATTATTAGGTCCAATCAAACCTGCTCCCTTCGAAACTTTCCTTCTTCTTCCTTCTTTTTTGAACTGCTCCTCACAGCCGTCATCACTTCTGTGCTTCCAAATTATTCTCCCTTTTTCTCTTTCGGGCCGCCATATTCATCTGTTCTGAAGATAATTCACCACAATATTCCAAATTCAGTTCTACAACCATTCGATCCAACCTTACGTGCCTCCCCCAAAAACTGATAGTTCCCTTCTAGGACTCCTTTGTTATTGCTACTGCTCCTCGAATATATATATACAAACGTATAAATATATATACGTGTATACAAGCCCATATATGTACATATGCATTTTCTGTGCATCCTGAGGTTCCTCACCGGCCACTCTACATGCTACCATCCCGCTGACCGTCATGATATGCATCCACTCCTTCTACATCTGTGCTTCAACTCTACCGTATTCAATCCTCCTGAACTATTTCTGTCATCTGATCCACCCTTTACATCTTATATTGCTCCCTCTCTGTTTTATAATCTGTTTTGTGCCCTATCCGCCGACCATCTACTGCGGAGTACCAGCTCTTCACTGCTATCTAATCCTCTGCGTTACATCTCACTTTTACCTCCACTGCCTCCTGCTGCCGCAGTATTTTATGCCGATCTCTAGCCTTTCTCGTGTATACAGCCAGCTTTCAGTTATCCTCACCCGGACCAGTCAGACCCTTCACTTGACCTTGAATTTCAGACTCATCGGGAGTCCACTTGAATCCACCCATGGGTTTATTTAAACTCCCTACATTTTCTTTGGTGTGCATACATTTATCATACTTTCGTCCCACTTTATTCCCCCTTCTGAGCCTATTTTATCACACTCTTTCATACAAATATCTACATTTCCAATAATTTAGTTTGTCCGTTCCATCTCTTGTAAAAACTTGATCATGCACCTGGCATGCTCCGTGCGTCTCCGAAATAAACCATTACTATTGCTATTACTATTATCAAACTTGAATAGTTTGAGAGGCGTGCTATCACCCCGCACTGTTTCAGACGGAAAGAACTAAAGGCTACCTCGGAATCTTGGGGTTCCCCGTATGCAGGGTCGGGTCTAGATTGTTATCAGAAGGGGGCAGACAGCATTAGCCAAAGACCTTCCCAGCCGGGAGATCTTGTCTTTTGTTTTACCTTTACCTTTACCCGCTTTTCTTTACCCGCCGTCCATTAGGTCCAAGACTGCTGGGGATGACTGTTTCCCCTTATTGCGAAGTTGCCTCAGACCAGATGCCAAAACCTTCTGTGGGGCATTCCTGCCGCAAGCTATGGAAGGAAAAGAATGGGAGTGGAATAATCACTTAAATAACTGCAACATTCGTGGGGCTATCACTTGACCACTTGCTTCTGACAATAACAGAGTCGGACGGGTTCCAGCATACATTCGAGCCATCTGGTGAAAGCACCGCCGAATATGATATGCTGGGTACCTTTACGGGCATGACGAGGTTGGTGAAAATATATCAACACTGGCCGCCAGCTACTGCTTAGGTGTTGGGTGATGGCCACAGATAAACCATTGAGCTTCAGCCAAAAGTCGCACATTAAAGATGAGAACTGAATAGTTGTGAAGATCTAGGGTTCGGTAAGCCGAGCACCAGGCATATCAGTGAGTCGGAGTCAGGTGACATCTACCGGATTGGCACTGTTCTAACAAAGCTTTGATCTGGCTTTTAATTGCGAGCTAAGTATACGTATGCAGATTATTGTGCAAAATGGCAGGGCCCAATGAGGAAGGAGAAGAAAAGTGAGGGAGGCATACACGAGAAAGTATTAAATATGTACATATAAATATGTATATATATATGTGTATATATATATCTGTAAACATGGGGCGATTAGCAGGTGGGTCGTGGGACAAGGGTCGGACGCAAAAGATTGTGACTCATTGTAGCCCCATGATCGAGACAATCTCCATATGCTTCATCTATGCTTATGCTATTGAGGGTCACGTTGATTATAAAAGATGCGTCTATGATTCTGCTTAGTGCTCCTTTGAATTTTTCAGCGTGCAATACCATCTCCGCTAGTCAGGAAGCTTTTTCCAGAGGTTGGGATAGATAACTGGGAAATATATAGATCTGACTGAGGGCCTAAATTTGGGGGTTGTTGTGAGTTGTCTGTGACGGATGGAGTAATGAGTCACACTCGAGGAACCAAGTGGGTTAGCAGATGAGTGGACTTTCCAACGCAGAAGGTTGAAGGGAAATGAAAGACCGAGCTTCTTATGACGAAACCATGGGGGTTCAAGCCGAAGTAGTTCGTTCTTAGCTCGGTAGTTAAGTTTGAAAGGGGGCCGGGACGTTTTTTGCCGCAGGAGAGTTGCACTTCCTCTATGTTGATCCGGTCAGCCCTTCGCAACAAGATAAAGACCAGGGAGCAGTATTCTAACAGCGACCCAGCGTGTGTCTTGAAAGTCAGAAGCTTACTGTCCTGAGTACGATATGTTCTGGGGATAAGTGCAATATCGTTCTTGTCTTGTCAGTGTAGGTCATTGCTTGTTCATTGGAGTTAAAGAAACAGGAATAATGCAGGCCCAGGTCTCTTGCTACGTGGGAAGAGGGAATCGGCAGACCATTTTTTGTAAGGGGGCCAGGTGGAACTTGTCATTTGTAGGACAGAAGAGAGCTATTAACCACCGAAAACCTCATCAGCCATTGAGTACACAATTCAGTAAGGGACTTCAAGTCCGACAGAATATTACTAGCAGCCGAGTGCAGGGCGTTCGCCTCAAAAGTATAGACTAGTTTTATGTCGCCAGCAAAGAGGAACATCAAGTCATTATGCACTACTTGGGAGACTTCATTTATGTACATGAAAAATAGGTGAGGGCCTAGGACGTTTCCCTGTCCGACCCCGCTAGTAGTTTGCTTGGGCTGAGAAGATTCCCTGTTGGCGATAAGGGTTTTGGAACGTTTGGAAAGGTAAGCAGTTAGCCAGGACAGAAGAGGGTCGGCGGCTCCGTATTGTGTAATTTATGGTAGTTGGAGATCGTGGGATACATGGTCGAAAGCTTTAGTCATATCGAGGAAGGCGATGATGAATGACTTGTAGCTGTCTGCTTTGGAAGTGAATAAATTCAGGCAGTCCATTCGGCAAGTGAAGCACGGACGGGACTTCAAGGATCCATGTTGAGCTGGGTTGAAATTACTTCGAGAAGCCAGGAAATTTGCAAGTTTGTCCTTTACAGACCTCTCCTTGAGACTGGAAACAATCGAAATGTGGTTTATGGAGCTATAGTTTCCCGGATCACGCGAAGGACCATTTCTGTGTTGAGGAGTTATACAGGACTCTTCCCAACGGGCCGGGTAGATTTCGGACGAAATGGATAATTTAAAGCGGTTCAGCAATAGGAGTACTGGGTCTGTTCCCGAAAACTGAAGTGGGACCGGTGGAAGGTCATCAGGCCCTGGATGGTGGGGGGTTAAGTGTTGGCTAGGACTTTCCTGATGTTGACCGAGGTAAATGTTATGGTTGATATCGCGTCCTGTGTGAGCATCGAATAGAAGAGTGGCCGAGGGTCATTGCCCGAAATAAGAGCTAAGGTGAAGTAGCATCTGAATGCCTCAGCCATATCTTCCGGCGAATCAAGGTGGGTGGCATTTTGGATGAGGAATGGGATATTTTTCAGTGCTGCGCGGGTTGCGAGATTTTGGCAGTCTTGAAAGAAGCTTCACACTATGAGGTTCTTGTAGGGCAGCCTTCTCTAGCTTTTTGAGTTTATTCTCGGTTTTTGCATAGAGATCACGGCAGATTCGGCTTATTCTGAGTGTCAGAGAGAGATCTCTATTCTTAAGGAATGAGTTCTTAAGCTTACAAATCTTTCGTCAAATTCTGTCAGTTTTGGTTGTTTTGGCTCTAATACCCCTGATGGTCGAGGTAAGGCATTTTACGGGGGAGAGCAAGTTGACAGGGGACACATCAGCTGCTCTTTGCAGATCGGATGTTAGAGAGGAGTCGGACCAGTCAATGCCCCGGAGGGGGTAGGCTACTGGGCCCAGTTAGTCGGTCTGTAGGTGTTTTGTCTTGGGGTTTCAACAAATTCAGATAGGCATAATTCTTGCGTGACAGTGAAGTGACACGTGACCATTTTGTGGTCACTACCGGGAAGGTTTTGTGCGACGGAGACGTTCACTTCAGATAGGTCATGAGTGAAGACTAAGTCAAGGTTATTGTTATGCCTCGTTGGAATGGTGACATGCTGTGTCCATCCCACAGTATAGGTGTCCAGAAGGAAATCTGATAAATGAGAAGGAGCAGTCATTGTCTTACAACAAATGCCGGGTGTGTTAAGATCTCCTGCTTTGACCTTTGGACCTAGAGGTAGGGTATAAATTTACTCGAAAACCCTGATAATGTGCGGAAACTCAGATTAACTAGAAGTGGGTGATAGGTAGACACACCCAATATGCAACGCGTTTCCAGGGGTTTGGATGGGGAGCCAAAGATAGTCGGGGGTACAGTCGAGCACTGGGTGGCGGAGGGGTATAGTAGTAAGTTTACGTTTATTGTATCCAAGACAACCACCACCCCGCGGTTCACTCAGCTCACTCGAAAGGTGCTATAGCCCACCAACGAGACAACGTCAGTTGGGGTATGATCGGCTAACCGTTTTTCGGTTACCAGAACAGTGCCAAAGCCAGAAGCATGCACATGTTTTTTCAAGTCATTAGGTTTGTTCAACAGCGAACGGGAAGTCGGCTTACAGGGGAAAATCTGCCTGTATCTTTGAGGTTACAGGGAGCTAGGGTTCCATGTGAGGGTGGCTGATGACTATTGGGGCCAAGTAAGCTTCCGGCGACCGGGTTGTCAACCGGGAGGGTGTCAACAGGGGGAGTAGCAACCGGGCTGGGGAGATTAGCAGGTGGGTTACATGGTATTGGTTTGCAGGGTACGGTGTGGTCGCCTTTGTAGGACGCCTGAATGAGGTGTGTTAAGTCTATGGGGACATCAGAAGGGTGACTACCGCAGGATGCATGTTGGGTGAGACACTCTGGAAGACTAATGGGGAGCAGCATTGGATGCAACGATACGAGAGTAAAGCCGGGTAACGGATCAGGGCGGTGTGTAGTGGAGCCTTTTGAGGGAAACCCCGATAAAATCGGGGGAATTCTATTAGGGGCGGTAGTGGGTTGGTAAGGGGGCAAAAATTTTCAGTAGGAACACCGTCGTTGGCCGATAAACACTCATGAAGTCTAGTGGAGAGTAAGACTGGATAGTGAGGTGGTTTGGTAATCGGGATGTTAGATCGGGGGGGGAGGGGACATGGCGAATCTAGGTGCGACCTACGGGGCAAATCATTTATAAATCGGGAAAAAGTTAATAGAGGTGCTAGGGGGTCAGTATGAGGGTGGAGGGCAGAGGTGGAGGGGCAACCTTGGCTTTGATAGCGGCCTAGTGAGCACAATGTCGAAAGGCAGGGTAGCTGGGTTGGAGCGAGACGGGTATACCATTATGGACAGGATCTTTTGAAGCGACAGACATCTCACAGGGATCCACGGAAATTGTGGGGAGTGGAGTGGCCGCAAAATGGTTGCTGATGAATGAGACCTTGACATGAACGGCCGGTTGGCTGAGTGGGAAGTGGGGCCAGAGTGGAATACGGCTATGTTTGGTGTTGCTAGGGCAGAGGATGATGAAGTTGCGGAGGGGTAGATTGGGGCACACCACAGGGCAAAATAGGGGTCAGCCGAGGGCCACCTGTTGTGGTACCTGTTGGCATCCGCGCTGGTAACTCGTCCTGTGTGATTCGGGTTTGGTAGAGCTGGTAGTGAAGGCGGTACAATAGCGGAAAGTTTTTGATATGGTAGTGCCTCCGTAGACTTGATGGCCGTGGCCTCGGACTTGATGGACGTGGTACGTAGCGGTTGGGCACGCGGATCTCCGGGGGACCAAATAGATGCGCTAATGGGCAAGCGCCGGGGCGGGCTACGCAATTTCGCAAGTACGGCGGTAGTGGAGGACTCGGACGGGTGATAGGCCGGTTAGCTGGGGCGCGATAGGTCATAGATCGACTGTAGATTGAAGCTGGGAGCATAACGATGTCAGTGCAGGGGAGGTTTTGGCGGCTAAGGGCAACAGGTGACGAGGGTGACGCTGTGACTGAAGCACTGGGAGACAGTGTTGTAGCCGTCCGGTCGGTGCGGGGTAAAGCTTTGGAATCTCGCGATTTGTTGGCTCGTTAGGCAGATGGGCCAGGGCGTGAATGGCTGCTGGCTGAGAGGAGGGGCTGTGTTGCTCGCCTGTGGGTAGGCAGTGGCGGAGACTGGGGTGCAACATGGGGCCTTTTAGAGGGACTTTGTGGTGTTGGAGGAGACCGGGACAAATCTAGGTCGACATTCTGCACTGGTGCACTGGTAAGCTGAAGTGGTAGCGAGTTTTTGACGGGGTTAAATTGTCCAGGTGGATTGAGTGGCACTGGATCAGTGGGTGGTGAAAGTACTTGGTTGCCGGCAATTGATCTGAGGACTTCTCTCTGGAGCGGGGTTTTTTCAGAAGAAATTTTTATATTTTCAAAAGAGGTGGACTTTGCGATGGACTCTCTCTTTCTAACGAATTTCAAGGCAGCGCTCTCTTCCGGGAATTGAAAGAGTAGCGGGCACTTGTTTCGATGTGACCTTTTTCCGAGTCTTTTGCAGGAGCACTCGCGGCGCAACATACCACATGCCATGAGCATGGACTGTTTGACCGAGGAAAGGGTCAAACGATATGGAACATTAAAGACTACGGCTTTTTTGGAATTTTTTTTCTCCTATGGACTTCGGAATCAACTGAGTCCAGGAAGTGGCTAGCTGGTAGGAGACTTTCAGTGTTCGGATGTTTTGAGGGATCGACGATATATGCAAGTGGTAACAGCTTGGTCAGTGCATCATCCATGGAAAGTAACTGTTTCTCCAAAGACAATAGGTTTTTCTGGAGCGCATTATACTTGTTACTGGCTTCAGTGTATATATCGACCATTAGCACTGGACAAGGTACCGAGGAGGTACAAGTTCGAGGGTGTTTATTGCCTGTAGGTTGAACCCGGTTTGCAGCTCGGTGAATGAGGCGATCGGTGGACGATATGAGGATATCTCACAGAATTCTAATGGAGGTGGATTTGTTAGTCTTGAGGTAACCTCAGATTTCACTGTTCAGAAGGGAACCCTGATTTATTACAGGTGTTGAGGGTATATTCAAAAGCTGTTTTCAGGTTATTTCCCCAGATACTTTGGCGGAAACTTTACCGACAACAGCATTACATTCCTTTTTTCTGAAAGCAAAACAATCCACTCAAAGTCTATATGCTCTATCCGGTCACTTCTCTCACCATCAATTTGACACCCACAGTCCAGCGTGTTGTCCGTTTCGTTTTACAACTGGCTCAACCGATATACGGTCACTGTACCCCAAAATTGCTATCCTTGACCGATTTTCTTGGTCTTTATGTATTATGCCACAATTTTTCATCGTCTGATTTTTCACCGCAACTCCTCTCATACATTGTAAAGCTCCATTGCTTGAATACGTCTCCTTCAGGAATGTTTCTTCTTCACGATATCCGCGTATCCGTCAATCTAGTTTAGTTCTCCGACAGGACAGTCTTTTTTCTGTGGAATTTGTGTGATTTTGTACCATTCTCCACCCACCCCACATTTTGGCAGAATAACTACGCCTACCTCCAGCCGGACCGACTACCTGACCTTGAGTTTAAATTCACCGGGCGGTATCGCAGCAATTGACTTGAATGCCTTCTCTTATATTCAATCGCGTTCGCATAATTGTACAGTCCCACTGTAACTTTCATTCAGCTTTCAACTGTACCGTTTGATCTTGCATTGCAGCATGCTTCGGGGTTATCCGAAATAAACTATTATTATTATCTTTGGGAGGACAACCGTTGAAGCGGCCCAGCGCTTTCTGAGAGTCTGCTCTGAGGTCGTCACCCCAGCTACCTTGAAGCAGACAGATGGGAGCCAGTGAACTGGGCAAAAGCTTAGAAAGTCATAAAAGCCCAAAAAGGGAGCGAACCTAGTGGGGCAGAGGATAGGCCTGTTGAGGAGTTTGATCCTACTCTCCTAGTTTGGAAAGCAGGGTGAAGGATCTGCAAGGGCAGAATTGTGGATGGAAGGGGTCTCAAGCAGCAGGCTTTCAGTCCCAAATCAGGGGTAACACTTCATAAGGGGAGAAAAGCTAGGCTGGACTTGGATAGGGCGAGAGCCTATGACACACCAAGAATCGCAGGTGTGCCTTACCTCGACTGCTCGAAGAAGGATGCAGAGAGTGTAGGTACGGAAGCCGCCGCTTGCGAACAAGGGCGGATATCATGCGGGACCAATACAAGTAGAGTTCGCTGATGAGCTCATCTTTGATAGACTACTGGTGAGTGCAGCCGTGGTGGCTAACACCACCAAGGGTAGATACCAAGCTGCATCATACGAGCATGAATTAAGGCCTGGCGGGCTAGCAACAGGTAGAATCCGGCTTGGACCAGCCAGAGCACTGGTGAGCAACCCCCCAGGACAGCAGACAGCAGTACTTGGCTCTCGAGCACCCTCGTTGGTTGCAGTAAAGAGGCCGCGTACGTTTTCGGAAATAGATGTAATGAAAGACATGTCGGAGGATTAAAGTTGGCAGTAGTGCCCGAGGATGGAGGACTGTGGGGCCCTTTTCAGCTTGGATGTTATGGCGACTCCCGTGGGGATGGATTGAGAGTGGTCAAAAGTCCCAGTTCATCGGCCGTAGCCATGCACGTCCATGGAGGCGGTCGATGCAAAAAACGTGCAGTCGTCTGAGACGTTGCTCCTGTGAGTCGTGCAGGAGTAAGTAGTAACGGAAGCCTGGGCTACCGGGCGAACGCTTCAGGGTAGTGCACCATTGCGAGTAGTGTTGAAAACATATTGATGGAGCTCTGTACAGCCTCCGGGGAACACAAAGCTTCAGTGAGTGCCTCTACGGAAACATGACTTTCCAGAGAAGACTCTGAGCCAGGATTAAGAAGTAATGATTTTGCAATCTATGGGCAGGGCACGTCACACGACTGCCTTGGCGGAGGGGCAACCAACCTCACTAGGCCAGGTACGAAATATCTTGAGTCTCAGACCAAGGTGCTCTCTCGTGATGCTCCGTTGTAGGCCGCTGCTATCATCCACTCAGGGAGCTGGTGTACCTTTGTTTGCGCCCACAGGGGAACAAGCACAAGCCGCGACGAGGACGTTCGCTTACTGCGAACCCTGACTGAACTAATTAAGAGAACACAACTACCGTCATCGTGGGTTACTTCTACTTCCGCATATTGACTGCAGGGTGGAAGTCTGCATCTCGGGATCGAAGAAGGAGACCTACTTAGAATGGTTGCATGCCAATGTATTGAACCGGCCTATTAGGGGAGATACCGGATACTAATCTGGATGCCTCCCACCCTAGCTTCAACTAGCAATAACACCACCACAAAGAAGTACCTTGAGTTCACTATTGTGCACCTCAGGGCAAAAATGACCACGTGTGTGGCAAAATCACCCTGTGCGTGCGGCAACTCGATGTACCCTCAAAGCTGGCTAGGAACTTCGGCATTACGGACACAGATAAGTCTCGCAATAGGACAATGGGGCTGACTTGGTAAACGGTACATGGGGGGGGGCTGCTGTCAAGAAGCACCGGCATGTAATGAAAGGATCTCTGTATGCCCCTAAGGAAGAGTTTGCACCCCTGGAAAGAGGCAGCGGGGAGGGAAAACCAATATGGCGGAAGGCTGCATAGCTGAAGCTATCAAAAGTAGAAGCCGCAGCTGGAACCTTCATAAAGCTTCTGGCGGTCGGCTAGACTGGACTCATTGTACAGAATTTAGAAACGAGACTGCGAGAATTCTGCGAACTTCTAGGGGAGAATTTGGGCTGAGACTGGCAGAAAGCGTAAGAAAGCAGCTAAAGGAATTATGCGGCCGCTTGTATTCAAAGGGCTCAACGAGGGAATCCGTAGGCCACTGTCCCCCCACTTCCAAGTTACAGCCACTGATGACCAGGACAAAGCAGGTGATCTGGGTGGATACTTTGGTTGGGCACATAGGAGAGATGGTAGAGCACTAATCGATTTGGCCTTGGTGCACTATCCTCCGCAGCTAAACGAAATAAACCTCAGAAGGAATCGTGCTTAAGTACCTACAGAAGTAAGGTGGCCAAAAGTTAGTAGGTTCGGATAGCGTCCACCCAGCTATCATCAAGCCGTTGGCGGGTATCATACATCCATCGGTAAACAAGCGGTAGAGTTCCACGTTGGGCCAGAGTGAGCTGTCTCAGGACTGAAAAACCGACGCCGTCGTTGCTATACATAAGAGTTGGCTTAAGTCGGCCCTGAATAGCTATAAGCAGGTAGGTCAAACTGGCATCCGATGTTAAGTTCTTGAGAGGATTATCCGAGCCCACATCTGTCGACATTTACTGAAGCACTGCATGTTAATCCCAGCCCAGCATTTATTCCTAAAGAATATACTTTGTCTGACCTAACTCTTATGCTGCTAAGATGACGTGGCTCAGAGAGTGGATGAAGGCAAGTCAGTTGAAGTATGTTACCCGGACTTTAGTGGGGCTTTCGGCTCCGTTAATCATCGTCTTTCGTTGTGCAAGATAGAGGCATTCGGTATAGTTTGGAAAGTAAATAGGTAGCTGGCAAACGTCCTCCCCTACAGGACCTTTTGTAACAAAGTAGGGGACAGTTGCTCTAGTTAGGTGAATGTCAACAGTGGTTTAACTCAGAGATCAGTCCTGGGCCGACTTTAATCTTGTTGTTTATTAACTACCTGGCATCCGCCCCTCAACCGCCTAGTTTCGTTTTTTCGGATGACGCGAAGATTGTTTGATCTGGGCAAAGGGCCGGCTTAGGCAGGGATATGGGAAATGCCCTGTACTGGGCATACAATTGGGGCCTGTTGCTCAACGCTGGAAAGGGCAATTTGCTTTCAAGATAAAAAGAAAGCCTAATAGTCGCTCATGACCAAAGGCTGTTCATCATAGATTCAATTGGCAGGGCTCAAGACCTCGGGATCATCATTGGCAATGACTTTAAGTAGAAGGATCAGTGCAAAGCTGGTGCACAAAAGACTCATAGTGAGCCCTTTATACCACCGTCAGTTTTGTCTTAAGGGCAGGTGGAAATATTCTGGTCTACTCACACGGCTGGCTTATGACCTCACTTGGAGGTAGCGTGCAGGCTTGAGAACCCTACTACGAAAAGAAGGCGGTCAGCTTGGAGAAAGTTCAGCTTCTCGCCACGTGAAAGGTGGGAGGTTAGAGGGATAAGACGTTCACTCAGAGACTCTGCGATCTCAGTATTATCTCGCTGGAAAGAAAACCTCGGGGGGAAAAGACCTCGTAGAAACTTTCAAGGTAAAGAAGGGTTTTTCCGGCTGTGGGCAAGATAGTCTATTTGTAATGGCTTTAGGTTCCACAACAAGGGGACAAGAAAAGAATCCGACGAAAATTCGAGCTGAGTTGGTTATCAGACTGCACTTCTTTGGCAACAAGGTAAAGAAGGGTTAAAACAGCATGCCTAGTAGAATGGCAGACCTACAGACCGTCGATTCCTTCAAGGGTGACCCAGGCCCCAAGTGGTACGGGATATTTCTTTGTAGTGAGCTTTGAGTACTTTCACCTGGTGGATAAATGGTAGCTCTCTGGTCCTTTTGAACAGTATTGCAGATGAGGTTTCTTTTGTTGCATACAGCCTCGCCGAACGCTCACGACGCATATTGTCCCTCGAAAAGATATGCGATGAGGTTTTGCTTTTCCCCCTCATTTTTAGCGTTGATCCGACGGAATACACTGTGCGGTGGTGGGCGCATAATTGATGTGCATATCGTGGGGAAAATTTTGGACGCCCAGTTGGCAGTGGCCATTACCGGTCCTGTGCAAATCGAATTGAACTGGAAGCTGAACTGCGCAACACCGCGGCCTTGGGCTGCGAGGATGACAGGGCGAAGAAGAAAGTATATAAACTCGGTAGAAATATAGGACACCGTCTACCAAGCACAAAAAATAACATCAAACCGAAGGAGAAAGGAAAGAGCAACAATCAATAATTGTGTCCAGCGTCAAAAACCACAATAAGGTCGAACTGAACCTGAACTCGATCTTATTAGATAGCCTACAGCTTCCCCGAACCACTCATATAGCCCCTCTTATACAGCAAGGCTGGCAGCATGGGGACATTAGCGACTAAAAACCAGTTACTCGTAGAACATCAGACCAAACAGGAGGGGTTAATGAACAGTGCAGAAGGACTCGGTTTTCTGGGGGGAATTCAGTGTGACACCAGTCGAGCGTGGTTCTACTGTAACTAAGGCCATCGCCTTCACTGGTCTATAGCGAACCTACCTCCTGTCATCATAAGATAACCCTACTGCTCGCCTACGTTCATCTCTTATCCATCATATTCACTTTTTTCTCCTCATCATCCGTTGATTCTCAGCTGGGGCACACCCAGACTGCGCTTCCTTATCCCTTTCCCTTTCCAGTGATCCTCAGTGACGGCCAAACACTTCGGGCACTGTACTTACCATCTCCCTGGCAGGTGCACCTGGATAATATCGCTACACGGTCGTCTACCACTCGCTGTTTCCGTCGGCTCTCCTGTCCATGGTCTCAAGTCTTGGTCAATTGTTCCTGGTTCATGCACCCCCATCGCGGTCGTTTTGTCCCCTGTACAACTATCCATTACAACACTCGTGCCACTCCCAACAGTGCGGGGCGCGGCCAGATCCACCGCTATGGCCGGCGCACATTGGGCGTGCAGGCCGTCTGCAACGATGTGCGAGCGCAACTAGACTGGTGGATCACACCTCCTGTGTTCACTTCACGAAGCGTTTTTCAGGTTGGGTGCCCAGCATACGGCCAGTCCCACCCACTAGCACCGGTTGCAGATGGCACGCTCTAACTTTTCTTGGACTACCAAATCCAATGCTGTCGGTTGAAAATTGCATGCTCCTCATCCTTTTTTCGCCACAGCTTGTTCACCTATAGCTCTTATCATCTGTTTCCACTTCCCATTTTTGTCGCCCTACCACGGCATGCACACCCACCCGTTTTGTTCTTCCCCGTATCGCCTCTCTCTACATCAACTTTCACTGCATTGAGTCACTATCGTCCTAACCACTCTTCTCTGTCGACGCTCGCCAATAACTCTTTTCCCACCTGCCGTCATTGCTGGCTTCTATCATCTTTGCGCTTGGTGTTACCCTCTGCTCAGAACGCCCATTGATAGCTTCTTTAAACCTATCGTTCTCTTAAATCCCTCCTCATGTCCAATGCCATGATGCACCAATCGCACCCGCACTCATGACCAATCGGCACTTTAGAACTTGCCGCTCCAAACTTCGCATCTTTTACAGTCTTATTTATTATCTAATCACCACCATCATATCTTCCTCACTTGGCTCCGCGATTCCTCTGTGGTTTTTTCCAGTGTCCTGATTAGTATCCACCAGTTCAATTGTCTGCCGGCACAAAGCTCTCCAGCTCCATTGCCCCAACTCCGTTGGGCATTCATTTTTTGTGGCCTTTTTGTTCTATTACTGGTTAATTTATACTGGGGCGTCCCGCTTCCTTGTCCGCCTCCTTCGTGTTTCATCTGCAGTAAAATGATCTGATTGGTGATTTCTTACCTGTCTCCTCGGTCATTGCTTTCATTCCTTGATCCGTTTACTGCTCGCTACAGGCATTTTTCTGTGCCTTCCAGTGTGGTCCGCTTTTCCATGTCCACCATTGTAATGACAACGTTACGTCACGGTGTTCTTTTACAGTTCCAAATTGCGTGACCTGTCACTACCCGATTCCTCTGGTCCGTCACTACATCTCGCACTTGCATTGATCAAATAATTAGACCCATTCTTACCTGTTCTCCTCGATCCTATCTTTCATCTTCACTCTTCCATGAACTGCTCCTCACAGTCTTCATCACTCCTGTGCTTCCGCATTCTATTCTTCTTTCCGCTGGGCTGCCATGTGCACTTGTCTTGAAGTTAATCCACCGCGATATTCCAAAGTTAATTCTACAACCAGTTGATCTAACATTACCTACTCCTCCTAGTGACTGATAATTTCTCTCTAGGACCCCATTGTTATTGCTACTGCTTCTCTTATATCTATAAATATATATATATATATATTATACACATACATATAAACATTCGCATATATGTATATGTGCACGCGCTCTGCATCTTGCAATTCCCCACCGGCCATTTCTCTTGCCATCATCCCACCAACCGTCGTCATAAGCATCCATCAACTCTACATCTGTGCCTCACATCTACCGTATCCAATCCTTCTAGATCGTTTTTGTCATCTGATCATCCCTCTACGTCTTGCATTGCTCGCTGCCTGTTTTACGGTGAGTTTTGTGTCCTATCCGCCGACAATCCACTGCAAAGTACCAATGCTTCATTTATATCTAATCCACTGCAGTGCACCTCACCTTTTTCTCCATCGTTCCTCGCTTCTGCAGTTCCTTATACCGATTTCCAGCCTTTCTCATATTTACCAGTTGGCTTCTATATGTAATTACCCGGACCAGCCATTTAGTCCGTCTCACCTTGAGTTTCAAACTCATCGGGCGTCCATTCAAATCCGCTCTTGAGCTCATTTAAACTCCACACAATCTCTATGGTGTGCATACGTTTATCCTATTTTCATCCCACCTTATTCCCCCTTCTGAGCCTTTTTATTCAATATTTTCATTGGAGTTTCCATATTTCCATTAATTATATCTGTCCATTCCATCACCTGTATCAACAAGATCATGCATATGGCATGCTTCGGGCGTTTCCGAAATAAACCATTATTATTATTATTATTATTAAATGTGCGAAGCTCAACAAGAAACACTATCAGCCGAAGTGAGAACATGACAAACTTGACTGAATATGCAAGCAATGAAAAGACTGGTCAGGACAGATACTGGGGCCACCGGGGAGGCAGAGACCGCCAGAAAAAAGCAGAAGCATGTGCACCTTTAGAAGGAAGATTGGCATTAAATGAGGACAGCAATGAACATGAGACAACGCCCGGTGACCTGAAGAACAGGAAAAAGCCAGGGCAGCAAGCAGTCGCTGCGCTGCAGACTCATGATGCAGTCGCGTATTTGGGTGTTATAAATGAGAGGGGAACAAAGTTAGAACAAGACACGACTGATATCACCAATATTCTGACTACTTCGAGAAGAAATAGTGATACTGACCTGAGACGGGGCCGGAATGTTTTAGTTCACCAAGTTCCGGAATGGTTCATGAAAATTTTCAAGCGGAGAGTCAGGGCGATGAGGTACCACCTGGCCAACTTGCTCCGGGCTGTGGAAGCCCTTGGCTTGTAGCCCCGAAAAAACCTATGAGATTGGGGTTTTGAAGGGGGAGAATATTTATAAAGGGTACATGCTAAGACCTATATTTATCGAATTCTCCAACCCTTGTCACAGTTATACCTTTTTAGCGGCAGCCAGGCATGTTAGGCTAATCTTAAAGGGAGAAATAGATATGGTGCTCCATGATAAATCGGCCGTATTCAGTCGTGTGAGGGTGAAAGTAACTTGAGCCCCGATTTTTAACACGGCCTTCCTAAGGTCTCCGAGAGGTAAAGTAGGCAAAATAAAGGAGCTTAAAGCCATAGAGCCCGTGGTCGGGGCAAAGAAAGAGCTGCACAGCCCCACAGCCAAATGGCTGGACCGTCGCGACCCCGAGAGAGGAGAATCAAGACAACCGACCCTAACCGGGACCCCAGGGACGGTGATTTGCAAGGCCACCCAAGATGTTGAAAGGTTACTATTCAACAGTGGCTCTAGGAATGAAATCTCAATGAGCAGAAACGGTTCCGTTGCTAGGGATCAGGACCTGAGCACCTGTCGCCTCCCTGTAGGAATCGCAGGTAAATAGAGGGGATTGTGATGCTCGTAGCTTACATCAATGCTACAAACATGTGTAACAAAAGGCTGGAGCTCAAGGCTAGGACACAGGAAGCAGACGCGGTAGCCACCACTGAAACTTGGCTGAGATCAGCCAAAAAAAGACAACGGGCTGGTCCCGAACATCTTCTCTGGCTTCAGCTGAATCTTCAGGGACTACGCTTGCCCGAAGATTTTACAAGGAACTCCTCAAAGATAGACAAGAACAGCTCGGTAGAACGGGGCCTCCCGATAGACTGGGATATGGTAAGCGATGACTACAACATGGCATACCGACGGAAATGGATCATGAGCGGACGGCTGGAAATAACAGGAGCCGTCACACCACTTAGTAGGACGAATGAAACGGCCGGCCCCCTTGGTGGACCAACCGGGTATAAAAGACTCTGAAAAGGAAGGCAAAAGGCATTCAAAGGGTAAAAATCACAAGCGGCTACAGTGCCTTTCTTAGGGTTCAACACAACGGAAGCTAGACCATCTAACTTATGGATACAGTGCGGGAAAAGCTACGAGAAAAGTAGTACGCCGAAAGCCAAAAGCAATCCGAAAGAGCAATACAACTACGTTCAACCTAAGGCGGCTCTGAGAAAAGTTGTATGCGGGGTCAGGAACTCCTTGGGATTGCGGGCGACCGGCAGGCACGGTAAAACAGAGAACCCGCTGGAATCCTTTCAGCAGGAGTATAAACAAAACCAGGGTGTAAATCCAATACTCGCAAATCGAGCAACGCGTAGCTAACTCAAGCCAATCCCAAAAACAGAACAAGGTTGATTTGCAGCTTCTAAGGTACCAAATGGGAACCCGGAAGAGGTACAAATATTTGCAAACCTCGAGTATGCTGCCGAATAGACTCAACAGTAAGACTTAGAGGTTCAAGGCCCGTGGCTCGAGCACAACAGTCAAAAAGGGGTTAATGGCAAAGTTCAAATACCTCACACAGACAAACAAAAGTGCAAAAGTGTGGTGTACGGACGAGCTCCCCAGAGCGATGTCAAACATAGTCAAATTCGCAAGGCAAGCAGAATATTTGAGAGGATTTTGAGTGCCCATTCTTTACGCAGGTTGTTCAGGGCCTACTTTAGACCAGGAGCCGTAGGGTCTGGGAAATATAGGACGGAGAAATCAACGCATGAGTGATGCCGAATAGCCTGAAACAGCTATACGCATCCAAGGTTCTGGGACCAGATGATATCCTCCCAGCTATGCTGGGCCGCTAGCGTTCATTCTGGCTGAACCACTAGCTGAGCTGTTCGGAGCACCAACAAAAAAGATTTTAACACTTAAAGATCGGCTTTTACCGATCATCAAGCCCGTTCATAAAGGCTTAGGCAGAGGCACGTGTACCAGTTACAGGCCGACCAACTTGACGTCAGTGGTTCTTGGAACTCTCGAAAGAATACCACGAGAGTGAACAGTGAAGCATTTAGAGAGGAACGAGCTGGTGAATGCCAATCAGCATGGGTTCTGACAAGAGCTCCCTGTCCATCTAAACTTATAAGTTCCTTGGATGAGGTAATCAGTAGAGTGGATTGAGGAGAGCGGGTGGAAGTCTGCTACCTGGATTTATAAAGGACATTTGGTCACATCTGATCACAGGCTGCTCGAAGCGAAGGTGGAATTGTTTCAACTTACCGCGGAAATACAGAAGCTGATTGTGCAACGTCTAAAGGAGAGTTTTCCGAGTGGGAATGGAAGGCTGCTTGTCGGACAGTGGGAGAACGCATGGTGGCGTTCCGCAAGAGGCAGTCTTGGGAGCCACTTTGTTACTGATGTACGTTTACATTCTGGAAGACGGTTGGAAAAATCGTACTTCTCTTTCGCGGATGACCTCAAGGTGGTAGGGGCGCTAGATGACGCGGCGGTTCGGCGTGATCTAGGAAAGGTAGATCATCGTTCAGTGGTGTGGGATCTTCCCCTTAGTGTGATCAAATGCCAACATCTTATCAAGGAAGAAGTGCCACGGTTAACCGATATAAGGGGCCACCAGACAGTCGGGAGGCACTGGCTCGGACCACAGAAGCCCGGGTTCTGGGGGTGATGGCAAGCTCTGATCCTAAGCTAAGTCGCCAGTGCCAGAAAGTTGTGCAGACAGCATGTGTAGCCCTTTATCAGCTAAGAAAGGCGGTCAGCCCTGGGAAACCGAGGGTCTTATGGCCATCGTACAAGGCTTTTGCGAGATCTCACTTATAAAACTGTGTCCAGGCTTGGGGCCATAACTAGTGAGGGACCTCAAGGCCCTCGAACAGCTACACCGGCGATTCGTGCGACGGTTCGCGGATAAAAGGCATCTGTGATACTGTCGGAGGTTGGGTCAGTTACGTTTATTTTCATTATAGAAAAGAATACGAGGTGATCTTATAGCGGCCCCCGAAATACTAGAAGTGTTCACAGAGGCAAAAGGTCACAGAGTGGCCTTATTTGAGCTGCGAGGGAATGGCTGCTTGAGAGTGCTTTTACTGACACTGAAGAAATAAAGAACTTTGGCTCAGATCAGAGGTCAGTCCTTAGCAGCTGGGGACGTAAGTGACTGGAACTGGCTGCAAGCAGATGCGATAGACGCGAGCACAGTCGATGGGTTCAACAAATCGGCTAACATGTGGATGACTGCATTTGGAGAAATATGACCAGGAGTATACCACCGTTTTTTAGACAACTGACCATTTCCTTTCACTTTAGCCCCCGTAGAACCTTATCAAGTGCCCACTACCCCCTGCAACACTAAACTCATTACCGTGGACACTGACCATGAGGTGTGCGTGAGCAACAGCTGTGATCCGGAAAGTTGCAGAAGAGAAAGGTGGCTGGAGGTCTAACCCGAACCTTCTCTGATTATAGCCACGTATTGGAGGAGAGTCGTCTCGTTCGGTTGTCGAAGCACCGGGGGGCCCAAGGGGCTCACCAGTGAGAGAATCTGGACATTCAGGCATTCCGCCATAAAGTCCTAAAATGGAAAAGAAATTGCATTGAACTGAATGAAAGGCGTCACACCAGGTTGTGGTTGTTTCCCTAGGTGAGTCTAGCCGTTATTGAAATTTTAAAGCCTCAGAATGCATTCTTGTCTGCACCTACTTGATCCTAAATAATGTCAACTTCCATCTCCACGGATATAACCGCTTCCTCGGACAAGGCTACTTTACTCAGGAGACAATCTGATTCCCCCTCTGCGGCTAGTAACTCAGTCCCAAATCCGGACTATATGGTTCTTCATAATGCGCTGTCAACGGATGCACTAAAGCGTGAAGTCCGTAGCCAGGCTGTGGAGATATTAGAACTGGAGGCCGTTGTCCGCACCAATGAGGATGAGATAACCAGCCTGGGGGGCTTGGTTATCAAATTCTTCCCAAAACCCCAGGCGGTTAATCAGTGTGTAGATCATCCGGGCAGCAAATTCTTGATGTCCTCAAGGTTTTGCGAGAACGAGAGTTGCTGAAAGCGAATAGCCCTCTAGGTCGCTTTCTCTATTCGGACCAACCCAGTGACACTTGTGCCCGGGTGTTTAACGGCCTCAAGCACCCTTTCCCATTTAAGTTTTAGTCTACTTGGCTGGTAACCAAAAGCGCCAACCGGGCATACAGCATTCTTATTGAAGTAGGCTCCGTAGAGACAGCCAAACGGATTGTTTTCTCAGCCGCAAAGACTAAGGGAGGAATTAAAGGGCCCAAGGGATTATCCATCGACAAGCCACTTCACCTAAGGCTCCGCAGTGAGACTGTGAAGCCAGTAACCCTCCGAATGAAGACCCCAAGATCAGAGAGCTGCCTGTCCTCCAGTTAACCTACCTTGAGTATTGTTCTGAGTACCCACCATCCGACATTCCACCAGTCACTTAATCTCCCGTCGAGGAAGGCACCACGAGTACTAGATCTGGTACTGTTAAACCCTCGATGCCTGCAAGTTAGCCCATGTCCTAAATTACTAATAAGAATTATAAACGGACGAGACTCACCCATCCTCTAGCCCGGACACAAACCCGTGGCCCGTTTCTCATGAACAATACAGTGAGGAGGTTAGTGCACCGGAAAAGATTTCTGGTGCTGTCATGCAAAATAAGATCACGAACAAGAAGAATCAGAGCCATAAGCAGCGCAATAAGCACAAAGTTAAACCGCAAAAAGCAGTCCGCCCTTTACGAAGAACAGAGGATACAGAACGTCCGCCTGGTACAATATATCCCGGGTTAATAGATGTCAAAAATTAAAACATCCCTCAACAGCTTATTTACCCCCTGCTTCCCCTCAATATCTTCAGCTCATGATTCCTCCGGGACCTCCTTTCCATCCCCATATCCCCTTCTTTCCCCTCCTCAAACCCAGAATCAGTTGTCTCTGGCGATTTTTCAACAACCCCTGAGCATGTGCTCAAGTGTTTCTACTGCAATTGCCTGGGTGCGTTGACTAAGATCCCGAAGTTTCAACAGCCTGCAGTGGATAAGGAGCCTCAGATAGTCGCCTTCAAAGAAACCTACCTCACCCCTCATATACATGATGCCGAAACATCCATTCCGGGACACTTCACAGTAGGGCAGAACTCCAGCAAAGGTCTCGTCGGCTGGGTTGTAATATGCTACGATAATTCTGTCCTTCTGCGCACAGTGTCAACAACCCCCACACCAGGCGGTATTGCTTGCTGTTATCGATATAGTTTACTCCCAGCTACCCCAGGCCATATTAAAAATTACTGCTTCTCCATGCATTCCAATAAGGCAGAGAAATTTGGAGAATTTTTTCAGGCTGCAAGATCTAACCTGACTTTAGTTTGCGTTTACGTTTCTGCTTGGCTAGCAGCTGCTTCTCGATACTTCAAAAAGCCACATGTAATAAAGAAGTCTTCCAATAGTAGCCCACCATCTCATGCTCCGGTAAATAGAAAAATAGGCTTATTCTAAATCCCGCGGCCTTGATGCAACGCCTGGTTGACTTCGTGACCTTGACGACGAAGCAAACGGCTATTTTAGACCACAGCGTTCCAGATATAAGATCTCATCTTCAACAGTTTCAAGACACTGTATCTAAACTCGCCCCTCCTACTGTGCATCACTGAACGCATTGAACATTCTACCCTTCAAAACCCGGTAGCGGCTGGCCGCTTTATCGACTCTATCGAGTCCGAGGTTCCCATAAGAGTGAGAAACTCCCGTAAAGCGCTCTTGTTTATTGTCCCAGAAAGAATGCCCCTCGAGCAAGTCAAGCATACACTGTTGAAAGCTCGTGATGTGGCCCACCTTCCTTGTCGGGCATCAAGGCTGCGTGAGCAACATTGGCGCTTTAATTTTCCAATCCTCACGCGATTTTTAGGTGATCTATTCGCCAAAGTGTTCAATAAAATGCGAAGAACTATAGCTTCCAATTTTCCTCATAATGACTTAGAAATACCCGAGGATAAAACCTCTCTTCAAGGGGAAGTTACCAGATCTCTCTCGACTTTACCAGCGAGAATGACGCCCGATAACCCCAGCCTTCGACACAGACTGCCGAGCACTCCACAGCTTCTTCTCAGTTCCCTACCGCTCCATCTTCATACGTGCTTTTCGCTTCTTCACAACCAACTGCTGCCTCCTCATCTACTTTCGAAATGAACTCTCTGAAATCGGATCCCATTACCGTTAACTTAGACTTGTCCGCTTCTCCCCTTTTACTGCCACCCAGTAAAAGACGGCAGCTTTCGCCTCGCCGTCTCACCTCATCGCATGTTGTGCACAAACCGAAATAATAATAATAATAAAAACAATAATAATAATAATAATAATAATAATAATAACAATAATAATATTATTAATGGCGGTATAATTCTGGGCCATGGTTGGGACGCACGCGTAAGCGCATGATAATGGTGTGACACGTTACTCAATGAGATGAAATATTCACAAATTTTTAGGATGAAAGTCAAAGATGTCAGCGATAGAAAAAGGTGGCCAGCAATAGTTTGAATGAACCACTGTAATAATGGTTTGCGCGGCAATTTCGAAACAGCTTCGATTTTGAGCTCGACGGCAGTGCACCGTGGGGAAGCCGAAAAGACCGTTAATGCACAATGCCAAAAATGCATTATAAACGAGAATCATGCAAGCCAAAGAAAACGGAAGCTTACTGAGGCTCAGCAAACAGAGTAAGTTCTGAACAAGAAGGAGAAGAATTGTATGGGAGTACACTTGGGAAAATCGATGCACGGGAGGATAACAGCAATGCAAGAAGAAGATGCAAAGCTTGAATGACGGATTTACCGGGGTTCAATAAACGGGGTGGTTTTTGAAACACTGAGACATGAGACCAGTTTCATTAAAGTGCACCTGGGAACACTGGTGGGCTTGGGAGGAACGCCAGACCATAGGAAGGGTGAGTTAAATTTTAGGATCAGTAAACTTTACCATTCAGAAATGAGAAAGCGCAACTGAAGGGTCCTGGAGTAGTGAAAAGTCTGGTTCCAGCCGGCTACGGTTCGAGGGGAAAATGAACTGCCACAACGGATACTAAAGTGGGAAATCTCGGCATGGATTTGAGGGCCACTATGCTGTTCCACTGATATATATATATATATATATATTGACGCATTTGCCCCCAATGTTATTCAGCGTAGTTGCAGATCACTTTCAACATCCACTGACCGGTATATCAGCAGGATGCGCGTGAACTATTTTTTGTGCTAGCTGCAATGGTGATTTTGGCAGGAGAGGCTTTGCTTTGGAAAACGCTAAACGATCTGATAAGCATTTGGTAGTATTCTTTGTCGGGTGGCTTGACTGCGGTCCCAATTGCTGTGAAGGGTTCCACTTGGGTCTCTGTCCGTACGAGTGAAAGTGGCGACTAAGATAGTAGGCGACCCTCCGGTGATAAACTGCTCGCCGCCCAGGGGAATAAGTCCACCGGTTTTTCCTCCCTTCCCTTAAACTCCTGCTTCATTCAACTGTCTCCACTTAAATCAACTTGCCTTAAATCACCCAATCCGGCTTCAAACTTAGAAATTATCCCTCGTTCCTATGCGTCGGGTTTCCTACAAGTTCACCTTCGCTGCCTATAAATACCAGAATACAGCCTCCACATGCCATCCACTCTGCCTCACGTGATACTCCCCGCCTGACAACTATCCCCACTGCTCCTTATACCAAAAGCTGCATATTTGTTGTTCCACCGAACTTGCCTTTCCCCGTCCCATAACGTGCAGAATAATCTACCCTTCTGCACCCCTATTCCTCATACACTTTCGACCTTACCCTCTGCAACCTCTTCAGTCAATGCCAAACTCCGACTGGCCGGTATTTCTCCACTGCTCCTGATCACCCCTATCTGATGTCGGCCTGCCAAATTCCGCAGGTTTTCCCTTTGCTCCAACATTCCCCCCCATTTGATATCCAATTGTTCTACCAGTCAGCAGTTTCTCTCACTGCAGCATTTACTCCCGCTCGGATGAAAGCCACCCCTTCCGAACCTTCTGTAACCTCAACATTCATTTGTTCCCTCTGACCTTGGTCTCCTCTACTTTCAATCATGGTAGCTTTTCTCCTTCCAACTTACACTGCCCCTCTGATGTGCCTTCACCACCTCCCACAAATAGCATATCTTTGGCCTCATTCAACTCTCGTTATATTCACCGTAAACTCCCGCACCTAAAAAACTTGTCCTCACATGTAATTACTATATCATCTTGATGACGGAATCCTGGCTGTCTGGAAGCACTCCCAGTGATCGAATAACTTTGGCGGGGTACAATTTTCTAAGGACGAACAGGCTAAACCAGGGTGGTGATGTGACTAGCCTATGTCAAGGAAGTCTACATCACGACGCCCCCTTCACATACGACGCTTGATTGTACCCCCTATTCTTCCTGGTTCACCATCAGCCTCCAAACATAGTTCTGTACATTGGCTGCGTGTATCGCTAGCCGAGTTTCCCCACTTTTTTCACTTCTCATTAGGTCTTTCGAGTACCTATCCTTCCTTCTATCCGGAATCAAGCTTATTGCTGGTGACTTCAATCTCCCTCAGTTTTGTTGGCCTACCCTCTCGGCCCCTCCTAATCCTTCGGAGCTTCTAACTAGTATTCATCTTGGTGGCTGGACACAACATATTTCTGAACCTGCGAAGAATGGAAACATACTGGATCTGTTATTTACTCATAATATGCCACTAACTGGCATGTTAGTAACATAGAAATTCCCCGACAGTGATCATAAAGTGGTTATCTGCCATCTGCCCCTCAGTGACCCACCTAATAAAGCACACCCCTCCAACAATACATTCCTATGCAAAAACTGGATTTTGCTAGTCGCCCTCATTTGCCAAAAGGACTAAGGTTATTATCTTCTCACCCATGACCCTCAGATTGCTGCAGATGTCTTCTACTTCTTTCCCAACTGTCCGAACAAATAGTCTTATACTTCGCAAGCTGTACCTGAAAAAGATCCCCTATCTTGCTATGCCACAAGCAGTATCATAAACTTCTCAAGCAAATACAGAGTTCTAGCGACTGGTCAATTTTTATTATTTTAAACCGCCTCTCCCCACTTATTCAACGACAAGATACTATGCTACTTCGTGACCAAGAAGCTAAGGCATTGAGTCATCCCAACAAGTTGCAACATCTTTCATAGTTGCATGAGTCTAGAAACGCCGATATTGACGCCGACTTCCAACTTCTGATTTTGGATGATAACTCATCTATCACCTCCCCAAATTGCATAGTCGAGGCCTTCAATGCATTCCTTGCCTCGGCCAAGGCTCCAGCTGCTAAGGTTGGCCGTCACCCTTCTTTGCCCAATGCCGACTCCCACGTCAAGGGGTATTACTAAGTTGTTATCCGATAGCAAACCTTTCAGTCGATTAGGCCCCGGTTGCCTAACACCAGTTGCTGTAGTCAATGGCACACCGGATCTCCCTTGTTTTTGCCTAACCTTGTCACTCTTTCACTTACCAGCAGCACCGTACCTGCAAACTGGAAGGGCTGCGTGATCTTTCCCATTCATTAAAAAGGAACTTCACTTGAGGTATATAATTGTCGCCCTATAAACCATATCCCCATTTTACCCAGAATAATGAGAGGGGCAGTTAAAGGTCACAAAAATAACTAATTTAAAAGCCTAAACCTAGGTAACGACCGGTTGTGGAAAATTCCCCTAAAACTATTGCAGTTCCTTGCTTTTCCTAACATCACTCGCTTGCCTACACTATTGACGTGTCCATACGCACGGGTGTTTATGGGCCAACTGTTGTTTGTTCACACCCAGAGCTCTACTTTGTCATATCCATGTTCTGGACCTGCTTGACGCACGTGCTCCCTGCTCACACGCTGCAATTCGGTTCTCGTTTGTTGAGTCCTTGCGGTCTCGCAATTGAGGCCTGTATCTTTTTGGTGTCACTGTTAATTCAATAATCTAGTATCGTAGGATGTCACGGATAATCGCCCTTCGATTCCGGGATCCGTTGTGAATTTGGCTACGCATTGCTCAAACGTGTGTTACAACCTCATTGAAGACAACTAACATGGATTCCTTCGTTCGTGGTCCTGCATGACTTGTCAGTATGATTTTCCGAGTCTCGTCACTGACCCTGCTGAAAGTGGGAAATCTTTTGTTATCCTTATCTAGACTTATCTAAGGCAATTTATCGTGTACCTCACCCCCACCTTTTAACAAAGCTACGGTCATTTGGCACTATCGATTCAATACTTTCTTGCTTCTCATCTTGCTTATCTCATCGTTCACAGGTTGTCTTGATTAATGGCCACACTTCTAACCCTATGCCTGTTACTAGCGGTGTTAATAAAGGTAGTGTTTAAGGCCCCCTTCTTTTCCCTTCAGATGTAAATGATATGCTTGCGACAGCACTCAATGACAGGCCCTTCTTGTTCGCGGACGACATCATGATGGTCTACACTTTTTCGCCTGGCGACCTCAATACTACCATCCCTAAAATTTCCGCTGACTTAGCCACCATTGATGAATGATGCTCAAATTGGGCGACGAAATTTCCCGCCGATAAGTATATTATTCTTACTTAAAAATGCCAGGTTTCTACAGGTTCCCTAAGCATCTTCGGTTCACTCATCGACAGCACGGTTGGTAACACAAAACTCCCTGATATACTTTTGCTTACTTAGCCTCATTAGATGAACTCAACATCCACTTATGGCTCACACGTTCCGCCCTCATCCTATCCCTCAGCCTGGATTCTTCCACAGATTATTGAATAATTCACTTTTCTCTCCTAATGATTATTTACTCTAGTTCGAACCTTAACCTCGTTGCTGAATATTATGGCCCTCACTTAACCTTTTCGCTTCTTAGCGTTACGTCTCACGGCCTCCTTTTTTGTGGACTAGCAGCATCGATGTGCCCGTACTTCACTTTCGTTTTGCTTTCCGTTGACCGTCGATCCTCAGATAGGTGTCACCCTCAGACTTCATTTTTCTATCTCATTTCCTTTTCCAGTGATCCCCAATGCCGGTCAACCACCTCGAGCACTATAATGAATATCCCTCTGGTTGGTGCACCTGGATAATAATGCTACATAGTCGTCTGTCGATCGCCGTTCCCGTTGGCTCTGTTGTCCTAGTTCTCACGACCTGGCTAATTGACCCTGGATTATATGCGCTTAAAGTGATTGCTCAGCCCTCTGCACCACCATCAATGATCACTCACGCACCCATCTATAAGAAGGGTAGTAGACATCTTGCTTCTAGTTTAGATCCATAAGTCTCACTAGCATCACCAGCAGAATTTTCGAGCGAATTCGTAAGGGAGCTGTTTTTTCCCATCTGCAAAGGAGTATAGTATAGTATAGTATAGTATAGTATAGTATAGTATAGTATATTTCTTGACCGTGGTCAATACACATGCACAAGGCAAGATCAGAGTATACAGCAGTACATGACAATGTGAGGTATTCACAAATTATAAATTTATGAATCACACAGCAACCGAAATACACCAGTTAAGTCATGTAGTGTTTGAGTGAACAAAAGTGGTAATGGTTGAGGCGGGAATTCCGAATCGGTTTCGAAATCGCTGGGGGCGGTGTGGATAGCTGGACAGTCGTGGGATTGCTGGTATAAGCGACAAATGGACGGTCACTAACGAGTAACCGGGCGGAAGAGATGCCAAAGAACATTGTTAGAAGTAAAGCAAGCGTGGGGCTTTCAAAGTGCAGTCAGAGATACCAGCGGAATATTGGACACTGATCCAGCATTGGGTAACTAATTGTGGGGGAAAATTTTGAAATGAAGGCAAGTGAGTCAAAGGTGATAATAAACGGACCTTTTGTGCAGGTGATTACAGTGTCATATGGAAATTCGAATGAAGGCGAAGAGCTTCGCAGGGACTTCAGTGAACTTTTGAAGAGCATGAATGGTGTATGGACATATAACGGACTTTTAAAGAAAAGAAAAGCCGTCAATGAAACGGATTAGTGAAGACAAGCGTCGATGGTTCGGCTAGGCAGGAAATGGAAGAGTGTAAAATGTTTTTTGTATGTGATAGAAAATTGTTAACCAAATTATGGTCGGCTGCAGACGGCTTGCATTCTGTTCCGTAAAGACCTTGATTGCAGGTGGTGGCAGGTAGAATGTTGAGGGAAGCAGGTAAAAAAAGGGCTGGTTTGACGAAGTTGACAGCTGCGAAGGCTGGGTTCCGGCCATTGGTTTCGTACTGCAACGCGGGAAGAATTGAACTGTTGGGTTGGATTATTTGGGAATAGACGTTGAGCGGAGTGTTGATGGTTGGTGTCAGGAATCACCTCTGCGATCCGGTGAGACTTTCATGAGGTTTTGGTAATCCGTGTACGGTGCCCCATGTAACGTCAGCGGGCGAGAGTATGGGTTTAAACCATTGATCGAATCGTCCAGTCCTTACGGTAATCCGGAATAAACGTCGATTTGGCCAATGGCTACCCAACTAACCAATGCAATCTGGAAGAGATCAGGAGTGCGGCAGTCTGGAGAGTGTTCCAGCTGTGGGTTATGATTATCGTTTATATGGAAGCAAGAAAATGAACAGTTTGTTATCCAAACAATTGGTTATCGTTTGGCTAGTGGACCGGTCTATCAGGGATCCCTAGACGGAGACTGGTAGCTTCCTAGGGTAGTTGGGTGATAGTAGAGATTTAGGGCGACATCAGGTAGGCGGTGGATGAGGAGAGGGTGTCCGTTTGGGAACCAGGAATAAAACAATAGTAGAGGGTATGGTCTGGAAGAAGAATGAGAAAATAGGAAGGTAACAGTCTGGTCAGTTCACCAGCTGTGGTCGAGGACGGCAAACAGTAAAAAGAGAGAAAAACACTGGGTGGTAAAACGAGGATTTTTCATGTGGGGGCAAACGTGCTGGTATTCGGCAGGGGCATACGGATTCCGGTTGGAATGGGGTCTTAACTTACCATGAGCGTATGCTCAGAGAAGTGAAGCCTAGTTACTAAGGAATGGTAATCCGTGTGGCAAGGCTTTAGTGTAAGAGAAAGGCACAAAAAAGCAGGAAGGGACGGCTGAGTTCTAGCCTGAGCCAGGAATTAAGTGAGAGCGAGCACCCATCGCTAAAGGACGGAACGGTTTTATTTATATATATGCAAACTGTGTTGTAAAATGGCACAATCTAGTTAGGAAGGGGGACAAGTGAGTGGAGCATACCCAAGGTATATATATATATATATATTGATGTATAGGTGGGTGCGATCATCGGATGGGTCATGCGAAAGCGGTCGGACGCAAACGACTATGGCAAGGAAAGTGAGATAGAGTGATGCAGCTGAGGATCAACGGTTAACGGAAAGAAGAACAAAAGTTAAGCACGGGCTCATCGGCGAAGCGGATCCCAAAGGCACATTGAGGCCATGAAACGTGAGACTGAAAGGGAAACGCTTAAGTGTGGCTAAAACTTTCAATGGGAAAGTTAGTATTCCGCCTAGAGTGGTCATTGAGCAGGAGTAAAGACCAAGTTCTGCATGAAATTACAGAAGAACCTTAGTTGGGGGATAGGGTGGGAGCAGAAATGGTAACGTCATAACTGGGTGTTGAGTTCAGTTAGTGAGTCACGCTAAGTTGGATGAATCAGACTGGATTTTCCGGTTAGAAATCGCAGAGGTGGTGAGGGAAGTATATGTGGTGGGACCTGGTGCGGGAAAGAGGCATTGCAAGCTAAGAGATATCGAGGAGCGTTGAGTTACTCACCATGCTTATGTTAATAATTATAATAATATATCATATATACATATATATATATATGTGGTTATACATGTACATATATATATTGCATATACAAATATTATATATATACTACTTACTATCAATATGAGCGCTTGCTCATGCAGCCTCGTTGTTCGTTGGGTTAGCAGTGACCCAGACACGAATAACTATAAGAAATCACAATTGTGATTCATTTGTGGGCTCTTCAATAAAGAGTATCCATTCACACTCCAGACGATTCAAATTAGATCCTAGTGAACATATAACATCGGAGTGTACAAGTATGAGGACCAGTGGGCAGAGGAGTAACGGGTACGCATACCTGATGAGCGGCAACAACCGCGAAAGCGGTCGTGTGCTTCCGGGGACATTTTGTCCACACGTTTACATACTACTTACTATCAATATATATATATATTAAGCCGACCAGGTGTCGGTTACTGATGCAGTAGGATTCTCTCCCAGTCCCAATATGGGTTCCTCCTGGTAGATCATGCTTTATCGATATGTTTATTGTCATGGATAGTCTAATGAAAGCCTGTGATGATGGCCAGCTCTCACAGGCTGTATTCATCGATTTTGCTGAGGCCTTCGACAAGGTCCCCTATGACCCTCCGCTTTATAAGCCGCGAACATGAGTAATTCCAAACTCCATGTTGGCCATCCTACGCAGCTTCCTTACAGACCACACCTTTGTGTTTAGGATGAGGAATGTTTTGTCCCAACCCTCCCCAGGAACAACTGGGGTCCCCCAAGGGTCGGTCTTAGGTCCTCTTCTTTTCTTGATCTACACAAACGATCTTTCGACAGTCCTTCCTGCAAACATCGCCAAGTATGCGGACGACGTATCCCTATGGAGCTGAAGCGTTGAAAACCTGCAAACTGAAGTTGATGAAACAAAACCCTGGTCAGAGGATTGGAACCTCCCAGTTAACGATGACGAATGCGTGAACATGTCTTTCGGCAGAGAGACTGGCCACACGTTTCCCACTAACGGAGCAACCACACTGCCCAGGGTTGACCAACTCAAGGTTCTCGGTTCCTGGTTGGATTGTACCTTGTCCTTCTCTCATCATCACCAACTTGCGAGCAAGTCTGCCTTTCGATTTCTTAATATGATTCGAAGGCTCTTCCCGAGCATCTCTAGGGCTGACTTTCCCATAATTTCCGGCACGTATATCCGACCTCTGCTGGAGTACGGCAGTCAGCTAGCGTGCTCTGGTCTTTTCCGAGACCGTGAGGTCCTAGAAAGAGTTCAGAGGGACCCACCAAAGTAGTATGGGGCTGTCCCATCTAACTTATCCCGTCCGCCTCTCACTCCTCAATCTCTAACACCTTGACTTAAGAAGCGTGAGAGGTGATTCGTTTTTTATGTTTCAACTTTTTGAATCAGGTCAAAGCGATTGCTTCTTCTCCGTCTGTCCAGCCTCCTATCTCCGTAGTCACAGCAGAAGGTTTTTTAAACCGAGACCACGCACTCCACTACGAATTAACCCTTTTAGCTATGGGGTTATTACTCTGTGGACCAGGCTTCCGGAAGATATTGTTCTCTCGCTGAACGAAACTATCTCCGAGAAAAAGTAAGACTTCTGCCTGGGTCTCTCCCAGTAATTCCTTGTCCAAAAAGGAGAAATAGATGTCTTCTATTGGATATGTGTTCATCAATGTCGCACCTCCATTCCGTTTAAGGCACTGTCCACAGTGAGACACTTCATGTTGGTGCGTATTTTGCTTTTGCTGCCGCCCCACACTCCCCCTCCCTCTCGCTGCTTCTTACTCTCGTTTCAGCTCGGTGAATCATATAGAAGATCGAAGATTTCCTCGAGAACCAGGACAATCGAGCTCATAACCTGGAACCCGTGTGGGTACCGTCCTGGACTGGGCATACAAATGGGACTCACCTCTGAAAGCTGAAAGAAGCCATTCGTTGTCAAAAGCAAAAGAGAAAGCCTAACTGTCGCTCATGATCAGGAGCTGTTCACCATAGAAGTAGTCAGTTAGGTTAAAGACCTCGGGTCATCATGAACAGTGACTTCAAATGGCCGGGGCAGTGCAACGCTGCTGCACAAAAGACTCGTGGGGAGCTCTTGAGACTGCGATCAGCTTTGTCTTGCCGGCAGCCGGAATATTCGTACCTATTTACATGGTTATAGTAGACCTCACTTCAAAGGTAGCGTGCAGACTTGGTCACCCTTCTAAAAAAAGACGCCGCCTGCCTAGAGAAAGTCCAACGTCTCGCCACACGAATGTTTGAGGGGCGGAGGGGTAAGACGTGCGAGCAGAGACTCTGTGATTTGAATCTTTTCTCGTTGGAAAGGAGGAGAAGTCGAGGGGATCTCATAGAAACGTTCAAGGTAATGAAGGGCTTTTCTGGCCTTAGACCAGATAGTCTATTCCAAGTGGCCGTAGACTCCAGAACAAGGGGACATGAAAAGAAGTTGATAAAAGCCCGAGCTTGGTTGATGGCTAGACCACACTTCTTCAGCAACAGGGTAGTGAACAGTTGGAACGGTCTGTCTGATGGAATGATGGATCTGCAGACCGTCCAATCTTTCAAAGGTGCCCTAGATCGCAAGTGGTACGAGATATTTCCTCGTAGTGAGCCTTGAGTATGTCAACTAGATGGTTGACGTGTAGCGCTGTGGTACTTCTGGAGTATGTTTTACTGGACTTTTCGCTAACTGCATACAGCCTCAGTGAAAGTTCGCGATGCATAATATCTTATTGTAACACACATTCGAGCAATGCTTAGCCAAATTCGCAACGGATCCCGAAATCAAAGGGCGATTATCCCTGATATTTCACGATACTAGGTTATTGCGCGAACGATGACACCAAAAAGATACAAACCTCAATAATGAGATCACAAGGACTCAACAAACGAGAACCGGATTGCAGCGTGTGAGCAAGGAGCACATGCGTCAAGCAGGTCCAGAACAGGGATATGACAAAGTAGAGCTCTGGGCGCGGACAAACAAAAATTGGTCCATAAAAACAAACAGTTCGCAAAGACACGTCAGTAGTGTGGGTGAGTGATGTTAAGAAAAACACTGAATCGCAGAGGTTTTAGGGGGATTTTTCACGACTGGTCGTCATTCCGCCCACCAAAATCCTCCCGAATCCCTAGCAGAGTCAAAGGTTTGGATTAAAGTTACTGATTCTCCTTACCTACCTAGGCCCTGCTGTCAGTGCTTGCGCCTAATGCTTGTCGTCAACTTTCTACTCATGGTCGCGCCCAATCCGTTGGCTACATAGACGCGAGGCTATTCGACATCTTCCACGAGAACAACTGACGTAAGGCGAGCGTGAAAGGGGCACATAGATGCTGTCCTTGGAAAGGCCGTCCTGCCCTGGCCGTGTGTGCTTGCATGAGTGTGTGTGTGTATGATATAATGGCCGCTACCTCCACATATGCAAAGACATTTCAGTAACGTCAACAAATGCAAATTGCGAACACTGTCACATGTTTGATGGGGATTGCGGGACATAGCGTGCATCGGGTGTCTGCATATGTGTCTGGATGTATAATGGAATCACAAGTGTCACCACACATCGAAGTAGGACTTTCTACAGCGTCAACGAAAGACTGTGAGCACTGAAAAGTGCTTGACGGGGTTCGTGTGACATAAACGAGTAAAATGTGGGCGTATTTGCGTGACCTAAGCTCCGCTACTTCTACATGCAATGTCGTGTCGTGTGATAAGCTAAGGTTTGGAAAACTAACTCCACAGTAAATCGTGAACACCGTATGAAATTAAACACAAAAATACTTCAAAGACGGTGTGGAGGGTTGGGCCCTACGGGAGAATGCATGAGGAATAAATAAATGAACTCGGCTTCATCTGGTATCAGCAGATATGGATATAGCTTGGTCTGCAGCGTCAACCTCACCCACTTAACTGTCACCTTCAAGCAGACGTATCTTATGGATATCTCGCAGTACGTCTCTGTTGTTCGTTCTCACCACCACCGTGCGTACGAGGCCATCGATTTCCGTACGACAATCCTTGATCACTCCAACCGGCCAATAGTCTTTATGTAAGTGGCTCTCCACGAGGATGACCACATCGCCAAGTCTGAACGACCTCTGTTTGGAGATTCACATTTTGCCGAAGCTGCAGTTTCGGTAAGTACTCCCTCGTCCATCGTTTCCAGAAAGCCTGTGCTAGGTGGTTCACTTGTTTCCATCCAACGATGTACTTTCCACGCAGGGTCTTCGGCGAGGTGGCCCCTGCTTTTGACCGAAATACTAACAGGTCGTTGGGGGTGAGTGCCGGTTTGCCTTCCGGGTCTGGGACGATCGGCCCAGGGGTCTGTTGTTCAACGTGCGTTATACTTCTGTTAGTAAAGTAGTCAGCTTCTCGTCATCGAGTGTTTGTTGTGAGGTCAGGGCTGTGAGTATTTTCTTAGTCCATCGTACCAGCCTTTCCCAAACGCTACCACGATGACTGGCATATGATGGGTTGAATTGCCATTCTATCTCCTTTGCTACGGTCTGGTTTTGTATTTTGGCAGTGTCCAAGCGGCTCCACCATTTCTCTAACTCCTTATGAGCCGCAACGAAGTTCGAGCCATCGTCAGGGCGCTTCCGAAATAAACCATTATTATTATTATTATTATTATTCTTGGGGACGCCCCGCCTAGCGATGAACCTTTGAAGGGCCATAAGAATGAATCGGTTGTCATGTTTTGCACTACTTTGAGGTGGATTGTTCTGGATTGTGAACATGCTATCAGGCAGCCGTACCTCTTTTGGTGCTCCTCTGGTGTTGTACGAGTATCGGGCCAAAGCAGTCGACGCCGATTTCCACGACCGGGCGCCATCCCGGTTGGACTCTTATGGCTAGAAGAGGGACCATCATTTGTTGGCCTGCTACCGCTCTCCGGCGACGACAAGTGATGCAACTGCCTATGACTCGCTTGACCGTCGCCGGTTCCTTTGTCACCCAAAATCGTCGACGTATATTTTTCAGTAAGTGATTGAGGCCTGCATGTCCCTCTTCCCGATGTACATGATCTATCAGGCATCTCGTTATGTGGTGGTCACCGGGGATTATTATGGGGTGTTTTGTTTTGTACTCTAGGCTTGAATTCGTCAGCCGCCCTCCAACTCTCGATAGTCCGTTGATTCGCATGGGGGTTTGTGCTCGGATACTACTGTGTAACGGCCCGCTTCCTTTGGTGTTATCATCTATCTTGGCTAGCTTGCGGGCCTCGGACGGGAAAGCGTCTAGTTGCAGTAGGTGTAGAACGTCCAGTTCGGCTTCATTCAGCTCGCCCGGTAATATCGTCCCCGCATTCAATGTGTTTTGTGGTCTTGCGCCTTTCATAATCAATAAGAGTATTTGTACCGTGTCCACCAGACCGCGGCTCTTGACATTTTTGTCCAGTTGGGGAATTGGCACAGTTTCTCTATCAGGCTTATGCTTCCCGTGAAGTTTGTAGCCAGTATCAGTCTTTTAGTCTCGGTATCACCATCATCAGCCTTGGGTAATAATAGCGTTGGCCACATCTATTTAGTTGCCGTTAGGAAGTCCGGTCCAATTGTCCACATCCACAACATCTCTAGTGTTTTCAGGCCCCTTGAGCAGAAGTCGGCCGGGTTACTGGCGGATTGTACATAGTGCCATTGATCGGTTTTATTCGACTCATGGATTACAGTGAGTCTGTTGGCCAGGAAAGTGTTAAAACGAGTGGTAATGTTGTTTATGTAATGAAGTACCGTGGCTGTTTCACAGTTTATCCGATCGAAGCATCCCCTATTCAATCTCGCGGCTTTCACGGCCAGTACTGCTGCCGTCAGTCCTAGCCTTGGAATGGACACCGTTTTCAGTGGAGCCACTCTCGCCTTTGCGAATAATATCTGGCTGCGCCGCCCAACATTTTCGTCCACTCAGCAGCCGTAAGCCACTATCCCGTAGCTTTTTTCTGATGCATCGGAGAATAAGTGGAGTTGGGCGTCGTTTGCACTCGATTATTGTTAAGCATCTTTGTATTTTGATCTCACCAAGTTGCTCCAGGCTGTGCAGCCAGTCGCGCCATCGCTTATCGTCGTCATCCTGGAGAGGTTCGTCCCAACCCGTCCCTCTCTGGCACAGTGATTGCAGCAAGCACTTTCCCGGTAACAACCATGGCGAAACGAAACGATGATAATATTCCTCTCCGTGTGACTGGTCGTTTGGGTAGGTCCAGAGTAAAAATGAATTCGTCGCCTCTGGGTTTCCCCTGAAGACCAAGAGTGCGCTTTGTTTGTGAAGAGGATCCCAAAAGCACTGTCTTACACTCCATTTTCTCGGACTTCGGGATAACTTTGAGCACCTCCTGGCTGTTCGAAGTCCATTTAGTGAGGTTGAATCCTCCGGCATTTAGAGTGGCCATCAGTTTGGTCATATAAAGAATAGCAGTATTTGGGTCGTCAAAAAAGCACAGAAAATCGTCCACGTAGAAGTGGTCCATTGCTCTTCCTGGCAAACCGCTGGTGCCATCAGAACGCCTGAGGGTTTCCCGGAGGGCAAAATTAGCGCAGAAGGGGATGATACCGTCCCAAGGGGATGCACGGTCGGCCTACACTCTTCTAGTGCGCGATTTGTGTCGTTCTCAGGCCACCAGATGAGGCGGAAGGCGACCCTATCTTTAACGGGCATCTTTACTTGTGGAAAAATTTCACGTATGTCCGCAGAGACGGCTGCTTTTCCTGGCCGAAAACGACATAAAACCTCGATTAGTGATGTTGTCCAGTCTGGACCCTGTGGTATATGTTCGTTGAGTGACACACCTGACACTTCGCGACACAGTCGAAAACCAATCTGACCTTCTCCTGTTTCTTTGGGTTCACGACCGGGCGACGGGGTAGGTACCACCTCAAATTTGCGCCGATAACCGCTGTATCCACTCTTTCTATAAAACCCAAGTCGATGTCAAGTGGCATGGCTCGCGAGTATTCTATCCATAATTGTGGTTCCCGAATTAGCCTGGTTTTAAGGAAGCATGATCTTTCCAAAGCCATTGCTCGGCTGTTTGGCATAGGTTTCATGTTGGGTCTGCACGGAACAGGAACCTCAGAACGATATATTACATACTCAGCCTTCTCGGCTACCATTTTCAAGGTCGTCCTATCTTCTCGCGATATGGCATCTCTATCAACGGCCAGGTCAGAAAATTCTGCGTTATACAGCTGTTGGAATGCCTGTTCAATGTTCGCCGTTTCCACCGAAGTGCAGTTGATTTGGATTTGTTTGCCGCATCTTCCATCTGTACTGCTTCATATAAAGTCCAGCCGAATATAGTGCATACTGTATAGGGTGCTTTGCGGCTTCCTATTCTTTGATCCAGAACCCAATGCGCTCCTGGTACATCACAAACGATCAGCAAATCGATTTCCTTATTCTGCCACTCCTCGATCGTAATCCCGTCGAGATGCGGCCACTGAGTCAGAATCGATTGTACTGGCCGAGGTGCTCTCATCGGCAGATCCTTTATGGTGAATGCTTTTAGAGTTTCTGCTCTATCGTTGCTGACCAAGGAAACGAGTTGTAGGTGAAGTTTGGTCTACTGGATGACTTTAGTGCAACTCACTTTGCTTAATGCTAATGAGGATTGATTCCCTCTGATCCCGCATCTCTCTGCGAACTCCTTCCTCACTAGAGTGGTATCCGAGCCACTATCTATGAAAGCCAACGCTTTGACCACCCCAGTTGGGGTCACTACTCCCACGACAACTACGCATAAACGCACCGGTTTACTGGCAGACCGCGACTTTGAACAAATAACACTGGGCTTGGTACTCGTCTCGGGTAAGGTTAGTCGCGCCCGGTGCAGCAATCGATGGTGTCTGCCCGTGCAGCCCTAGTAATCACATCGACTCCTTGTCCTACAAGCTGCCGCCCGGTGAGCGGTGTTCAGACAAATAAAACACGCTCCTGCATTCTTCGCCGTTCCCCATCCTTCGTCTATTGTGGCATTGCTAAACTTGGGGCATTCTGGTAGTCCATGGCTAGCACCACAGGATCTGCAATTTGGTTGCGCCGTGGCGCCGCGTGAAATGGCATATATACTGGTCTAAGGTTGGTGTTTTGGATGTTCCCGTGCAGGGGTTTGAGCCTGGCTAGTACTGGGCTTGTTTGCTCGGTTGCTGTCCCGGATGAGTCGGCCGAATCTGCTGTCGGCTATTCTTGTTTGCCTGTCCAATAATTCGGTCAGGTCTTCGAAGTTAGCTTCTCTGTCGCTTCGGCTTATCCGTTCCGCCTCTTCCGCCCACCTACCGTGTAGTTCGGGAGAGAGATGACGGATTATGTTTTCCAAAGTGTGCATTGCATCTAGGTCAGCCCTGTAACCTAAATGGTTGAGGGCTATTGAGCAGTTCTGCATCTTGATCACCAGGTCGGTCATTGTGTAGACACCACCCTTGGTTCTCTTTGCCTCTACCGTCAAGCCCTCTATTAGTTTACGGGCTACTTTGAACGGTTGGTCAAACAAGTCCCCTAGAATCCTCCTTGCTCGTGTGGAGCCTTGTTCCGGGTCGAGCGTGGTACATCCGTCGATAGCTTCCTTTGCTTGGCCTCGACAGTAGTGAGTCAGATAGAGGAGCCTTTGCCCGGGGTCGCTCATCTTACTTTCGACGAACGTTTTGAAATGCTTGACAAACTTGCAGTTGAGTTCAGCTCGCCCGTCGAAGACCGTTAGTTCCACTTTTGGCAAATCGATTGATGTTGATTTGTAGTCGGCGACTGGCGTGGGGTTCCCTATCTTATTGCACCCTGATCTATTGGGAGTGAAGTAGTGGCTGGTCTCATGCTCACACTCCTTCTGTATACACTTCCTCTCTGCTTCCTGGGCCTGTTGTCTAGCCGATAGTAACTGTTGTACTAGGTCCAGTATTCTCAGCCTATATAGATCAACATTCTTACGATCCATATTGCTCTCAGTAACACAGGAACTAGCACTGACAGGACTAGGTGATCTAACATTAACTAAAGAATCAAATGTACATAAAAACGTTCCAGAGACTTGCCGTATTACTTCCTGTCCAGTGTCCAATTATTTTGATCCTTTTCTTGGCATTTTGCGTGTTTTTCCTCGTTCCAAATTGATGTATTGAGCATTGTTACACATGTCTGAGCAATGCATAGCCAAATTCGCAACGGATCCCGAAATCAAAGGGCGATTATCCCTGATATTTCACGATACTAGGTTATTGCGCGAACGATGACACCAAAAAGATACAAACCTCAATAATGAGATCACAAGGACTCAACAAACGAGAACCGGATTGCAGCGTGTGAGCAAGGAGCACATGCGTCAAGCAGGTCCAGAACAGGGATATGACAAAGTAGAGCTCTGGGCGCGGACAAACAAAAATTGGTCCATAAAAACAAACAGTTCGCAAAGACACGTCAGTAGTGTGGGTGAGTGATGTTAAGAAAAACACTGAATCGCAAAGGTTTTAGGGGGATTTTTCATGACCGGTCGTTACATTTCTCAGTTGACGGGCGAAGAGGTTTTCCTTTTCCCTCTCATTTTTAGCGGTGATTCGATGAAATACACTCGGCAGTGGTAAGTTCACAACTAGTGTGCATGCCATCGAAGGAATTCTGGACGCTGGATTGGCTCTAGCCTTTACCTGTCCCGTGCAAACTGAACAAAAACGGATCAAGCAGATGGCGTTCTGGGAGGTTCTTGCAGTTGATGCAGTGCGGGCACCCAAGCACCTGTTTGCATACTTAAAGCGCCGCACCAGAGCGAAGGTAGTTATCCCGACGCTGATGAACAACGACGGAATGGTTGCCACAGATGACGGAAAGGCCGAGACATAAGCCAAACATTACCCGTCATTCTATTCTGTGGAGGAAGATGCGCCAATCCCGATGGTGGATAGCTCGCCGCTGTTCATTATGTATGATTTTGGGGAGCCGGAAGTGAATGAGATTCTCAAATCCATCAAAACCCATAAGTCACCGGGACCGGACGACGTGCATCCGTTGATGTGGAAGGAGTTGGCGGACCATCTAACTACACCATTGACGCGGTTTTTCAATTTGTCGTTGGCCACTGGAAGTCTACCTCAGGTGTGGAAAAAAGCAGTTGTTGTTCCGCTGTACGAGGGCGGGACAAAATCCACCTCGGCCAACTACTGCCCAGTTAGCCTCACTTCCGTAGCTGGGAAGGTCATGGAAAGGCTGGTGGCTGCTAGCATTCGTGAACATCTGGACAGCTGTCAACTGCTATGCGCAGAGCAGCACGGTTTTCGGCGGAACAGGTCATGTCTGTCAAACCTGTTGACTGGCCGTGAAAGTTGGTCGAACTCCAAGGCCGAGGAATATGTCACAGACGTCATCTTCGTGGACTTTAGTGAGGTATTTGACAAAGTTCCTCACAGCGGGCTGTTGGTGAAACTCCGGGCCATCGGCATCTCAGGGCCCATGCTTCACTGGATTGAGGACTTCTTGGTCGGGAGGACCTTTTCAGTAAGAGTTGCACAGTCCCAGTCCGCGTGGTATCCAGTCGGAAGTGGCTTGCGGCAAGGCTCCGTGCTAGGACCCCTGTTGTGTCTAGTGTTTGTGAACGACCTACCACAGACCATTAGATCCCAATGCCTTATCTACGCTGATGACCTAAAGATCTGGCGCACCATTCGATCGGCAGAGGATCGCGAGATACTACGGAAGGATCTGCAGGCTCTCGTCAATCTGTCGACCACCTGGGGTCTACCGACAAAGGTGGACAAACGCTCGAGCATGAGGATTGGTGGCCCCAACGATGATTCCGGCTACTGCCTTGGGAGTATCGTACTCCGTCACACGCAGGAGGAGAAGGACCTCGGAGTTGTTGTCACCAACAATCTGAAGACAAGGGCGCACACTGGGAGGGCGTGCGCCTCAGCGTGGAAGATACTTGGTCCCATCCGCCGTTCTTTTGGACCTCTACCCCTAAACACTTTCCGACTGCTGTATGTCTCACATGCGCGTCTTCGTTTGGAATATGGCGGTCCGGCTGTCTACCCGTGCACAGCGGCGGAAGTAGCCAAACTGGAACGAGTGCAACGTGCTGCCACACGCCTCGTGGCCGGACTGCGTGGGTTCAGCTATGAGGAACGCCTAGAAGTCACCGAGTTGTTTCCCATTGCCTATCGACGTACTTGAGGCGACCTCATCTATGCCAGGCGAATAATCCGCGGTGAGTGGGGCCGGGAACTACAGGCGGAGGTCCCGCTCAGGAATAATGATCGCACCAGACGACGCACCCTGACGCTTTGTAAGGTGCATTCCACCTGCTTACCGGCCATCTATCGATTGTCAAGGAGAGTGACCAATCTCTAGAAAGCTCTACCGACCGAATTGGTGGAAGAGGAAACCGAGACACTATTCAAGAGGAAATTGGCCCAGACCCTGAAGGCTTATTGGCGGAGCACCGACATACAGCCGAGTCAATAGAGTACGATGTGATGGGGCTCATACCGGATGACTTCCCATTGCCATTTACCTGAAGACTGAAGGCCGAAGACTGAAGTCTGAACTGAACCGAACTGAAAATAGTATTTCAAGACTCCACGCAGAAAGCTTTTTCAAACCGAGGCCACGCACTTCACTGAGCGTTAACTTTTTTAGCTATAGGGTTATTACTCTGTGGAATCCACTTCCGGAAGATTTTGTTCTCTCACAGAGCAAAACAATCTTCAAGAAAAAGCCAGACCTCTACCTGGGTCTCCCAATAATTCCTTGCCAAAAAAAACAAAACAGATGTCTTTTATTGCATATATGTTCATGAATGTCGCCCCCCCAACTCAGATTAAGGCACTGTCCACAGTGAGACGCTGCATGGTATTATGTGTATCTTCTTTTCGCTGTCACCCCCGCTCCCCTCTCGCTTCCTTTTACTCTCGTTTCAGCTTGGTGAATCCGACAGAAGATCACAGATTTCCACAAGATCCATGGCAGTTGGACTCAAAGAATCTAACCCGTGTAGTAATTCAAGAATGAAATTCAACTGCAACAGGCCTCGGTGCTCGGCCCTCTGCTCTTCCTCATCTTCATCAACGACCTAGCACGTGGGGTTACAAACCCCACCTTTATGTTTGCCGATGACGTCAAGATAGCGTGTTAGCAGTACAAAACTGGTCACGCAAATGGGACCTTCCACTAAACCTCACCAAGTGTCAATGCCTGGCCACAAATACAGGGGCTAGTGGGAATGGTGTGGGTTCGTTGCAAGTGGTCTCGCAGGCCAAAGACTTAGGAGTTATAATGGACAACAGCTTTAAGCCGTCAAAACAGTGCACCTCAGCAGCCAATACGGCAACAAGAGAACTCTTTGGAGTTAGATCCATTATGTCGTGTAGAGAGCCGGAGGTTTTCTTTCCGATATATCAGGCCATAGTTAGGCCGCATATGGAGTATTGCGTGCAGGCCTGGGCACCGTACTACCAGAAAGATATCGACTGCCTGGAGAAAGTGCAAGGGCTAGCCACTAGAATGGTGGCTGGGCAAAGGGGGTTTGACTACACAGAGCGTCTCCGTGCCCTAGACCTATTCTCGATGGAAAGACGGCGCATTCGCGGGGATTTGATAGAAACCTTCAAGGTAATGAAAGGACTGTCAGGAATAAGCCGAGAAGACCTTTTCTCTCTGATCCCTGAGACAGACACAAGGGGGCGTAGCCTTAGATTACAAAGGAAGCATTCGAGGCTCCAAATTGGAGCGAAGTACTTCTCAAATAGAGTGGTACCCTATTGGAATAAGCTCCCGGAAGAGGTCATAAATACCACAACCGTGAAGGCTTTTAAGAACGCAGTAGACTTATGTTGGGTGGCAGTATACCCCGAGTTATGTTAAGCAGCTTTAAGGGTCAGACGCAATTTACTTATTGTTTCCACCTTACTCTGCCAGGGCTGATACTGCACAAAATTTCTGCCTTTCAGAAAAAGAAAATCACGCAGTGTTGGGAGCTACGGAAACGCGCCGACAACACAACTATCTGGACACACGATTGGCTCTAGCCACACCAAGTCCTGTGCAAACTGAAATGAACTGAACTGAACTGAACTTCAAGACTTCAAGACAGCTGAACTAAATTGCGCTACACCGACGGTGAGGCCGTAGTTTCTTCGGTGAGTGCTTTTATTTAAGAAATTTCATGTTTATTTTACCCGACTGCCGTTCCCTTAGTTCATCTCAGCATTTATCTGTACTGATTTGTCATCGGTTCATATTAACTTCCGCCACCACGGATGTAACCACCTCGTCACAACACTCAGACAAGGTTCTATCGAAGTATTGGGGATCCCCGTTACCTTACTCTCTGTGTGACGCTGCGTGGTGAATGACCTGGTATCATTCCTAATGACAACTAGAAAAGACCCTTATAATAACGCACCAGGACTTATTTCAATACACTGAGGGGAACAGTCGAGTGAAATTTTTGCAATCAGTAAGAATGCCCACAAAGGGAGGCTCAACATAGCTTGCCTGTTGTCCTCGTTGGGAGGCATCCTTGAAGTTCGTACCAGTTAGCTCTCCCCGTTGAGTTTACGTAACTGTTCATCCGAGACTTCATTTCCAAGTTTCTCCTAAGTTAAGTCTTGACCTGCTCCCGTATAGTCTTAAGCTCCTAGTCCTCGGTTCGTGACACGATAACAAATACACTCGGCATCGCGCAGAGGAGCAGAACTTGAAACGCTGGAGCGGGATGACGTGTGTATTGGAGGAACGCAACGGCGTGTTGACGGTGTACACAGACGAAGCAAGTGGCGCCAACAAATTCGATGACTGTTCAGATAAACCAATTTGTCGGTCTTTAAAATTGCGTGTCATAGTGGTACCAATACAGGGGTCTCCCCTAGAAGGCCGACGCAGTGGGACTTCGATCTGTGATAGATACGTTGGCTTCGGTGGCGAGAGACGTTTTCCATGCCTCCCGCCGCGATCCAGCACAACAACGAAGCCAGCACAAGCTGTTCTCCGTGACTCACATTGGTCGCTGTGCGTCGATCGCGAAATTGTGTCCTCCTCAACATTGAATCCGACCTGGGTAGATCCTGCTTTCGACTTGGCAGCGGTGATTGGATTGTAGGGTTTGTCGTTGTCGGCATATCCCAAAGTTCCGTTTGCCCGTGGTTGTTATTGCCTTCACAAACGAGTCAGCGTCCGGCGTCAAATGAGTCCAGTCACAATCCAATGAGTGTTGTGTTTGGGCCATGCGAGATCCTGGAAGTCCATGTGGTTCCGTCCGACGGGACGAGCTGGAAGGCAAGAAACACCAGGAAGATGTGCCTCGGGCGTGGGAGGATATTCGACTGAGGGGGACATACCGGCGCAACGCAGGCTGTCGCTACCCCTTTCGTGCTAAACTACGTGGTCCTGCAGTCATGCATAACTAAACTATGTACAAGTGAAATATGAAGAGTGAACTTAAATATATACAACTGTTACAAATTCAGAAAACCTCATTGGCTGTCGCAGCCCGCGGCCGCGTCGATTTCTCCTGTTGACGGGTGCAGCTGTATCTTCTATGGAGTTCGATGTTGCAGTTGGTACTGGGGAGTCGTTGGTAGAGTAACAGGCGCCGACTCAGGACGGATAACCGAAGGTTGTGAGCAGGTGGGGGGCATTGGTTAGGTTGTCCGGGATGGGTTTAAGGCAGTCTATACTGACGATCTCTTTCCTGCCTCCGACGTCTACCAAGTATTTCCTTTCCTTTCGCTGGACAAAGCGGAGCGGGCCGGAGTAAGCCGCCTGCAGCGGTAATCGCACTGCGTCCACTTGAATAAACACACTGGCCGCGACGCCCAGCCAAACCACATAATATTTCTAACCATTTGGTAGGCGGATTAAGTGGACCGTAGCCTGGAAGTCTGACACGTCCTACTCGGCTAGGTGCACTGGTCAAGGTTTTCATACCTTTTTACCATGTCATGGACTGACCACCTCGACCTACCTTCCAGTCACCACCTGCCTCAGAGAACAGCGGACGCTGAGAAAGTCTATTGGCGGACATGCGTAACATATGTCCCAGCCACCTTAACCTGTTTAGATTCAGTACTTGATCCAGAGACTGACCTCTGGTCCCCAACACCTCACGTCGAACCTCAGCATTGCTGATACGGTGTTCCCACCATACTCGGGTAATGCCACGGACAAATCGGTGCTCGAACACCGACAGTCTTGGTCTATCTTCTACCCTCAACGGCCATGTTTCTGAACCGCATATAAGAACGGATCTAACCACCACAGTGTACACTCTACCCTTAAGAGATAATCGGATGTCACGCCGACGCTACAGATGACAGAGGTTGGCAAAAGCCAAACGCGCTCTCTGTATACGCGATGACACTTCATCCGTTATCTGTCCACCTGGTGAGATGTAACTGCCCAGATAACAATTTATCCACTTCAGCTAGAGCTTCCATTAGCAACACAAAGTTTGGTGTTGAGCCAACCCAGTCCTACAACAGCAGTAAGACTTCCTCAGTAGAGGCTGTGTTAGACGCACGGTCACTTGGGAACATTTCGAGAGGCACTCAGGACGAGTAGCCTTCTCGGAGCCTGAGACACCCACCCCCGACCATACTGAGGCATTTCGTGGCCCTACCTTGTTCGCACTTGGTAGGGTTAATTTTTACACAATTGATACGTGTATGGTTACAAAAATCGAATGGCTGAGACAAGCAGGAGATAGAGGTCAAGAATTTAAGCTTCATTTCATATACAACTAAACGACGAGCTCTGAAAGAGACTAACCGGAAATTTAGTAGAAACATAATAATGAAACTAAGGTGGGTAGAAAATCGTTAATGCACATGACAAACGTGCTGGCTAGGGCGCTCGAAAAGAGCGCACAGGTGTGCCACATGCTCTTCCTCTGAGGAACTTGCTACCAAAATATCGTCTGAGTACACGTAGACATTTTTCAAGCCGCGTGTTGCTTCACGCATAAACCTTTGAAAGGTCCAAATTGAGTTGTGACAGCGGTTTTAGCGATGTCAACCTCAGCTACCGGGATTTGGTGATAGACTCTAACGAGGTCGATGCGACTGAAAACAGAGCAACCGGATAGGGAAGAAGTTAGATCATGAATATGTAAAATGGGGTACCTATCTGGGATAGTAGCTTGGTTGAGAGCCCTATAGTCACCGCGGGGACGCCAGTCGCCATTAGGTTTGGGAACCATATGAAGGGGCGAGGCCCAAGGGCTACTGGACGGGCGTATTATGCTTAATTCTAGCATGTGTTCGAACTCAGCATGTGCTACGCGGAGCTTGTCTGGTGCCAAGCGATGGAGTCAGCTAAATGCTGGGGATCCTTTGGTGACAATATGGTGGGTGGCGTTAGTGCTCACCGCGGAAAGGGGTTAAGATTGCCCTAGCATTGCCGGGTAAGCTAAAAGGAGTTCTGTGTAGAGGTGTTCGGCCTGAGGTTCGATGTATAGAGCGTGACATGATTCACGGAGGAATGCGAACCGGTTACGGAAAGAGGAGTCTGTCGGTCGACAACTCTTTGGCATCCTGCATCAACCAGGAGGTCGAAATGGTCAAGGAAATCGATATCTAGTATGAAACAGAGGACGTCTGCTACTATAAACACCCAGCGGAAAGTGCGACGTAGACCTAAGTTGAGCGTGAGTGACTTACGGCCGTAGGTAGCAATAGGAGTGCCGTTGGCAGCACGAAGTTGTTGGGTTGATGGGATCCTTGCATCACCTGCTTCCTTTACAATGACACAAACTGCTGCACCGGTGTCAAGTAGAGACAGGTTATTGGGAACTAAATCTCGAACATGCAACAGACGACTGCTATCACGGCTGCCGACCGCGTTAGTCTTCGGAACGCTCCGGGATATTACTCTCCCTGTTTGGCACCTGGAAAGGTGTAATCGGCTTCGCAGCGCCGGGCCTTCTCCCCAAACCGTTTGTATTATCGACAGTACCCTGATCGAGGTGGACTGAGAAGGCGATCAGGGGAGGGGTTTCTGAGGCGTTCACGTCGATCAAAACTGTAATAAGGTTTCTGGTCTCCATAATGAGAACAATGAGGAGTGGAAAAACGTCTGAAAGCCCGCTCGAAAGCAGGTATCAGAGTGTCCCCGGGGGTCTACTCGAGTTTGTTATGACAGTAGTTTGTGGATAGTACCATTCTGTAATACCGTCTGCTAGTTTTGCCGCTTCTGTGAGGTTAAGATGGCCAGAAGCCTCGAGTACTGGTTGAATATTGGCTGGTAATCGCTGTACCTACAACCCTTTAAGGACTTTTTCCTCTAAAAGTTGCCGTGCCAGCTGCTTTATCTCTCTAAATAACGCAGAGGGCTTCTTACTACCTAGCTCTGCCCCTGGAATCAGCCGCTTCAATCTTGACGATTTTGACGGTAGAAGGCAACAGATTACCGCTTCTTTCACGATTGTGTAAGAATAGTTATTGAATATTACGTCTTGCATGTGGGTAGCAAGGTCGCAGGGAAAACGACCAACAGTCCACAAGTAACGAGTACGCTCGCTTGTCATTCTAAGTCCCTCAAACTCTGCCTATAACATACGAAATCGGAGTTGAGGGTCATCAACAAAAACTCAGGGACGACTAGGGAGACCGTCAAAATGGACGGTTGCGGGTCAGGCTTACGGTTGTTGGTAGCCATTAGTACAATGGCATATCGAATGTAAAAGGATATATAAAGGTCCGTTGAGCAACCGTGAAACGACGCTTGTAACATGTATATATGAAATTATAAAACGAGTATTGTGGCAGTAATCGGGATTTACCGTCTGTATGGCGAAAAATGTATATGATGTGGTGTGATGGCTTGCGCGCCTCTGTGACCCAAAGATCTACGCAGGATGGCCTCTTTAAGCCGGAGATGCAATCATACCTGACAGGTCAATGGGTAGAGGTCAGACAAAGTCCATTCTCCTGGTCCTCCAGGTTGGGGGTTGATTTGAGCTGGCAACTCAATCGGCAAAATCAGTGGAAGAATAATTGATCCAAGCAAATGGGCTTCCACTAAGCCATCCCGCTGCCTTGCGGATAGGTTCTTGTTAGAACTAAAGGCTTTGGATGATGACCCTAATCGTTCTTCTGCTTTGTGGCTGGACACCCTAGCAGTACCCGTCCAACATCTCCCATGAACTGCACGAATACAAAGAATTCCATACTGCATCGGTCGTCGCGCAGGATAATCAGGACCGCGCTGCCCATTGCATTGAGCAGGATGGGTAGTGATAAGTGGGCTACTGCTCAAAGTTCCCTCTCTCTTATTCAACTTATGTCTCCTGTTTCTAACCATCCCTCTTTGCCCTATCTATCCACCCATAATGCTCCCCAAGGACAACACGGCTGATACTCGCAACGATTCTCTGTCAAATAGTGTCGGGAATAATCCTCTGTCTGGTAACTCACATTTTCTCAAGCCTCGTCAACCTCTGAATCTCGGCTCCTTCAACGTGCGTACACTCATGCAGGCCGGTCAGCAGGCGTGCCTAGCGCTCACAATAGATTCTCTGAAGATTGATGTCTGCTGCTTAAGTGAAACGCGTATACAGGATTCGAGCAGTGTAGTTCAACTAACTGTTCCTGGTATCTCATCGAGGTATTTTCTGCGCACTTCGGGAGACGAAGTAGCTCGAGCTGTGGGTCAACGTAATGTAGGAATAGTCTTGACTGAGAAGGCTGAGGCTGTCCTCTTAAACTGGATCCTTGTTAACAGTCGTTTATGTGCTGTGAGATTCCAAGGGTCAGTCGGCGTTCGAAAGGATGGTTGTGTTAAGCGCAATTTGTTTATGATCTCGGCGTACGCCCCAACGGACTGCAGCTCAAACTTGCAGAAAGATGAGTTCTATGATGCCCTCGCCACCCTTGTTCGGTGGAGCAAAGGTTCTGACATTGTAATGCTAGCTGGTGACTTCAATGCACAAGTTGGCAAACTTAGTGTGTCAGAAGGTTGTTTAGGTGGGCGTTGTGCTTTGCCCGCTGAGCGTACAGTTAACGGGGATAGGGCTTCTCCAGTTTTGTGCAGACAATCGATTGTTCTTGTCTAGCACCAATTTCCGACACAGCTCGCGTCACACAGCGATATGGCGCTCTAACTCTACAGGTACTTTGAGTCAAATTGATCATATCGCCGTAAACTATCGGTGGCGCAGTTCTGTTCAGAACTGTAGATCTTACTGGTCCACGTACGTAGAGTCTGACTATGCATTAGTTTTGATGCGATTATCTCTCCAGCTCCGTGGTCATCGTCGCACACCGCAAACCCGATTAGCCGTGCAACGTTTGTGTGATCCAAAAGTATGAACCCGTTATGAGCAGAAGTTAGCACATGAGCTAGGATCTACGACGAACAGTAATGTAGATGAGCGTTGGGCTCACATCAAACATGCGATGCACGTTGCAGCCGGTTTTGCCTGTGGTCCTAGATCCGTTGTCCATCAAAGACACGGGATCTCGCAAGAGTCGCTGAGTATAATGGAACAAAAGCGTTAGCTCTCGAATCGTAAGGAGATGAATAAGATGCGGAGAAAGTTGCAAAGGTAAGTTACGAAAAGCCTTAAGAATGATCGCGAAAGTTGGTGGGTCAAGGTAGCCGAACAAATAGAAATAGCAGCTGCTTCAGGTAACAGTCAGAGACTGTTCAAACTTATTCGTGACACCGATGGACGGCGCATCCAGGCCAGTGAAACGATTTGCGATAGAAATAGAGAACCCATCCATAACAAACAGCAAAGGCTTGACTGTTGGGCCGAATACTTCAAGGAACAGTTTAGCTGGCCGCACGCTAGTGTAGTTACTCCCGCGTCAGCAACTGCTATTCCTTGGGTGGTATCACTTGAGCCCCCATAGGAAGTAGAAGTAGAGTCATGCATTCGATCGCTAAAGCCAGGGAAAACGGCAGGACCCGACGGACTTCCCCCAGTTCTTTTCAAACCGAGTGGGAATGTTTTGATAAAATCACTCACCGCTTTGCTCCGTGACATTTGGAACGAGGAGCGTATTCCGTTAATATGAAGTGAGTCGTTGATTGTTCCCATCTTCAAGAAGGGAATACGCAACCACTGTAGTAACCGTCGTGGGATTAGCTTAATCCCGATAGTCACCAAAGTATTAGCCTCGATTCTACTGCACCGTTTTACACCGGCCCGCGAGAGGAATACCCGCGAACTGCAGGCTGGATTCCGCCCAGGTCGAGGATGCATCGACCAGATATTTACTCTTCGCCGACTACTTGAAACGCGTCACACGCACCGCCGACCGACAATAATGATTTTCTTAGACGTGGAAGGCGCTTTCGGTTCAGTTGATCGAGCAGCGCTTTTCAGTACTCTTCGTCGAAAAGTTCGTGAACCTACTGAGATCATTGTATTCCTATACTTCTGGCCGCGTTAGAGTTTAAGGCGACCTATCCGATCGGTTCGAAACGACCGTTGGTGTTCGACAGGGATGTCCTATGTCTCCATTCCTGTTCAACTTCGTCATGGACGAAAAATGGAGAGTGCGCTGCAAAATCTTCAGGATGTAGGCGTCGAACTAGAAAATAGTGGAAAGCTATGTGACCTAGATTACGCAGACGGCGTTGTCTGCTTGTTTGAATCCACGGAACATGCTCAGCGTGCACTAGGTAGACTCTCAAGAGCTGTAGCTCCATTCGGCGTGCGCTTTGCACCTTCAAAGTGCAAGGTGATGTTACAAGACTGGACGTCAACAATTCCGAGCTTGGTGCTCAATGGGGAGGTGCTGTCAGTTGTCGACCACTTCACCTACCTCGGCAGCAGCGTGACGACGGATGGGAGCACAGTAGTAGAGGTGAGCACGCGTATATCCAAGGCTCGAGCGGTGTACGCTGGACTGAAGCACTTGTGGCGTCGATCTGATATTTCACTGAAGTTGAAAGGTCGTGTTTACTGTGCTGCAGTGCGTTCAGTTTTGTTGTATGGTTGTGAAACTTGGAGTCTGTGTGCTGAAGATATTCGTCGTCTTGAGGTTTTCGACCACCTATGTTTACGTAGTAACTCCAAGATCGGGTGGATTAGCCGAGTAGGCAATGCTAAGGTCAGAAATCGAGTATTGGGTACTAATTCGGAGAATGTTTTTGTCAAGGCGTATCCAACTTAGTAGACTTCGTTGGTTGGGGCATGTGTTACGTATGTAAAACACACGTCTACCGTATCGCGTCCTATTCTCCGTTCCTCCTAGGGAGTGGAAGAGACCACATAAAGATCAACAGATGACGTGGCAGCCAAGAATGAGGAAATGTACAGCAGACTTAGGAAAGTAGGTGCTTCACGTCTTCGTGGTTGGGGTCCAAAAGATCCGTCTACCAGTTGGCTGAAGACACTGAAGGATATGGCTGCGAACCGTGAACATTGGCGATCGTGTTATCACTTTCTGTCGAATCAGAATGACTGATCGGTGTGTGTTCGTACAGTTAGACTGTGTATTCTGTGTGTTGGCTACTAGGGCATTCTTTCCTTTTCCCACCCCTGTAGGTCCACTCCCTGTCCACCTTGTATATTCCTGCTTCCTAATTCAGCGTGCAACATGGTGAGAAAGGTAGTGGTCAGTGGGGCTTGCCCTACTGTTTAACGCTGTACGATGATGATGACTACTCGAGGCTTCTGGTCATCTTAACCTCACAGAAGCGGCAAAACTAGCAGACGGTATTACAGAATGGTACTATCCACAAACTACTGTCATAACAAACTCGAGTAGACCCCCGGGGACACTCTGATACCTGCTTTCGAGCGGGCTTTCAGACGTTTTTCCACTCCTCATTGTTCTCATTATGGAGACCAGAAACCTTATTACAGTTTTGATCGACGTGAACGCCTCAGAAACCCCTCCCCTGATCGCCTTCTCAGTCCACCTCGATCAGGGTACTGTCGATAATACAAACGGTTTGGGGAGAAGGCCCGGCGCTGCGAAGCCGATTACACCTTTCCAGGTGCCAAACAGGGAGAGTAATATCCCGGAGCGTTCCGAAGACTAACGCGGTCGGCAGCCGTGATAGCAGTCGTCTGTTGCATGTTCGAGATTTAGTTCCCAATAACCTGTCTCTACTTGACACCGGTGCAGCAGTTTGTGTCATTGTAAAGGAAGCAGGTGATGCAAGGATCCCATCAACCCAACAACTTCGTGCTGCCAACGGCACTCCTATTGCTACCTACGGCCGTAAGTCACTCACGCTCAACTTAGGTCTACGTCGCACTTTCCGCTGGGTGTTTATAGTAGCAGACGTCCTCTGTTTCATACTAGATATCGATTTCCTTGACCATTTCGACCTCCTGGTTGATGCAGGATGCCAAAGAGTTGTCGACCGACAGACTCCTCTTTCCGTAACCGGTTCGCATTCCTCCGTGAATCATGTCACGCTCTATACATCGAACCTCAGGCCGAACACCTCTACACAGAACTCCTTTTAGCTTACCCGGCAATGCTAGGGCAATCTTAACCCCTTTCCGCGGTGAGCACTAACGCCACCCACCATATTGTCACCAAAGGATCCCCAGCATTTAGCTGACTCCATCGCTTGGCACCAGACAAGCTCCGCGTAGCACATGCTGAGTTCGAACACATGCTAGAATTAAGCATAATACGCCCGTCCAGTAGCCCTTGGGCCTCGCCCCTTCATATGGTTCCCAAACCTAATGGCGACTGGCGTCCCCGCGGTGACTATAGGGCTCTCAACCAAGCTACTATCCCAGATAGGTACCCCATTTTACATATTCATGATCTAACTTCTTCCCTATCCGGTTGCTCTGTTTTCAGTCGCATCGACCTCGTTAGAGTCTATCACCAAATCCCGGTAGCTGAGGTTGACATCGCTAAAACCGCTGTCACAACTCAATTTGGACCTTTCAAAGGTTTATGCGTGAAGCAACACGCGGCTTGAAAAATGTCTACGTGTACTCAGACGATATTTTGGTAGCAAGTTCCTCAGAGGAAGAGCATGTGGCACACCTGTGCGCTCTTTTCGAGCGCCCTAGCCAGCACGTTTGTCATGTGCATTAACGATTTTCTACCCACCTTAGTTTCATTATTATGTTTCTACTAAATTTCCGGTTAGTCTCTTTCAGAGCTCGTCGTTTAGTTGTATATGAAATGAAGCTTAAATTCTTGACCTCTATCTCCTGCTTGTCTCAGCCATTCGATTTTTGTAACCATACACGTATCAATTGTGTAAAAATTAACCCTACCAAGTGCGAACAAGGTAGGGCCACGAAATGCCTCAGTATGGTCGGGGGTGGGTGTCTCAGGCTCCGAGAAGGCTACTCGTCCTGAGTGCCTCTCGAAATGTTCCCAAGTGACCGTGCGTCTAACACAGCCTCTACTGAGGAAGTCTTACTGCTGTTGTAGGACTGGGTTGGCTCAACACCAAACTTTGTGTTGCTAATGGAAGCTCTAGCTGAAGTGGATAAATTGTTATCTGGGCAGTTACATCTCACCAGGTGGACAGATAACGGATGAAGTGTCATCGCGTATACAGAGAGCGCGTTTGGCTTTTGCCAACCTCTGTCATCTGTGGCGTCGGCGTGACATCCGATTATCTCTTAAGGGTAGAGTGTACACTGTGGTGGTTAGATCCGTTCTTATATGCGGTTCAGAAACATGGCCGTTGAGGGTAGAAGATAGACCAAGACTGTCGGTGTTCGAGCACCGATTTGTCCGTGGCATTACCCGAGTATGGTGGGAACACCGTATCAGCAATGCTGAGGTTCGACGTGAGGTGTTGGGGACCAGAGGTCAGTCTCTGGATCAAGTACTGAATCTAAACAGGTTAAGGTGGCTGGGACATATGTTACGCATGTCCGCCAATAGACTTTCTCAGCGTCCGCTGTTCTCTGAGGCAGGTGGTGACTGGAAGGTAGGTCGAGGTGGTCAGTCCATGACATGGTAAAAAGGTATGAAAACCTTGACCAGTGCACCTAGCCGAGTAGGACGTGTCAGACTTCCAGGCTACGGTCCACTTAATCCGCCTACCAAATGGTTAGAAATATTATGTGGTTTGGCTGGGCGTCGCGGCCAGTGTGTTTATTCAAGTGGACGCAGTGCGATTACCGCTGCAGGCGGCTTACTCCGGCCCGCTCCGCTTTGTCCAGCGAAAGGAAAGGAAATACTTGGTAGACGTCGGAGGCAGGAAAGAGATCGTCAGTATAGACTGCCTTAAACCCATCCCGGACAACCTAACCAATGCCCCCCACCTGCTCACAACCTTCGGTTATCCGTCCTGAGTCGGCGCCTGTTACTCTACCAACGACTCCCCAGTACCAACTGCAACATCGAACTCCATAGAAGATACAGCTGCACCCGTCAACAGGAGAAATCGACGCGGCCGCGGGCTGCGACAGCCAATGAGGTTTTCTGAATTTGTAACAGTTGTATATATTTAAGTTCACTCTTCATATTTCACTTGTACATAGTTTAGTTATGCATGACTGCAGGACCACGTAGTTTAGCACGAAAGGGGTAGCGACAGCCTGCGTTGCGCCGGTATGTCCCCCTCAGTCGAATATCCTCCCACGCCCGAGGCACATCTTCCTGGTGTTTCTTGCCTTCCAGCTCGTCCCGTCGGACGGAACCACATGGACTTCCAGGATCTCGCATGGCCCAAACACAACACTCATTGGATTGTGACTGGACTCATTTGACGCCGGACGCTGGCTCGTTTGTGAAGGCAATAACAACCACGGGCAAACGGAACTTTGGGATATGCCGACAACGACAAACCCTACAATCCAATCACCGCTGCCAAGTCGAAAGCAGGATCTACCCAGGTCGGATTCAATGTTGAGGAGGACACAATTTCGCGATCGACGCACAGCGACCAATGTGAGTCACGGAGAACAGCTTGTGCTGGCTTCGTTGTTGTGCTGGATCGCGGCGGGAGGCATGGAAAACGTCTCTCGCCACCGAAGCCAACGTATCCATCACAGATCGAAGTCCCACTGCGTCGGCCTTCTAGGGGAGACCCCTGTATTGGTACCACTATGACACGCAATTTTAAAGACCGACAAATTGGTTTATCTGAACAGTCATCGAATTTGTTGGCGCCACTTGCTTCGTCTGTGTACACCGTCAACACGCCGTTGCGTTCCTCCAATACACACGTCATCCCGCTCCAGCGTTTCAAGTTCTGCTCCTCTGCGCGATGCCGAGTGTGTTTGTTATCGTGTCACAAACCGAGGACTAGGAGCTATAGACTGTATACGGGAGCAGTTCCTGACAACTCAAGAGAATCCTATACGTGTGAACACTCACAGATCATTGCTCTCAAAGGGTTTAGGTGAAATACATGGATTCAGCCGGTATGAAACCATAGTGATTCACAACAACCAACTGGAAGAGGATGCCAACACAGGATTGGTGTACCAGCTACCATACAGGCAAAGAGGGGTGAAATATTATCAGACACAACCTCTTTAGGCTAATCGATCAGTTTTCCCCATCGAAGCTGTTGAAACGGCTGGGCACCACCTTGGTTGTCAAGCCGAGCAACCAACCACAAAAAGAAACAAAGCTTGGTGTCATTTGCGATCAGGACGGGTCACTAACGCATGTTCCATTAAACAAGGGTGAGAAACCGTGCTATTTGAGTGCAGCGGGAGTGCCCGGTAAAGTGAAAGCTGGACCTTGCGCCTAGGGGGCGTAGAGGTGTAAAGGAACTAGCTTCACTATTCGCCTCGGTTGGTGCTTATCGCCTCTCTGGTTAAGGCCCAGAGGACGAGGATTGTCGTTGGTTAGAGACGTTGAGGGGCATGGCTGAAAATAGAAGTCAGTGGCGGTAATGCTATGTGGTCTGCCTGTCGGTCCCGTACCCCCTTGATACAAAAGTGTCGTTCAGAGAACCAAAATGAAAAATTAGCATGTTGCCAGCTCACTTACTGTTTTTTGTCGTTTTCTGTTTTCCTTATTTTTGAAGTGATAGTTTTTGCGTGGCCGCCGTGCGTGATTTCGACCTGGTGTTTATATATATATATATATATATATATATATATATATATTCTTGAGTAAACGGAAAAAGCCCTTGATTAACATCAGAAAACAAGGCGTAGGCGAATATATGTTTTCGGCGATTTCATTCTCAAGCCAATTACAATCACATTTATATGAACCAAATTAAGGGAAGGAAAAGGACAAATTTAATGTTAGTCAATCAGTCCGTCAGTCACTCGATTGGTTAGCCGACTCATCGATAGATGAACAGGGGGCATGGTGAAATCACGTGTCGTCGTCAGAGGCTTGGGTCGGCATCACATTCGAGCATGACGTCATTGACCTTCGGCCACGGAAGTTTAAGTGCTTGGACCAGCTTCTTTTGTGAACAAAGCTTGGGCCGCAATAGCCGGATGCTGATTGCCTCAGCCGTCGCTAGTGTCCTATATCTGACTGATTTTGACTCGTTCGGTTGAACCCTGTATAGGACACTGAATGATGTAGCCGGATCAGCCTTGTGGCCTGTGTCTAACAGATGGGCGAGAATGGAGCTTGATACAGCCCCTCTCCCTCCATGTTGAAGCCAACGTGGTTGATGCTCTTTAATGCGTTTAGATAAATGCCTCGTCGTTCGACCCACATAAGTGGCACCACAGGTGCACTTGAATTGATAGATAATCATTGAAGAGGTCAACAAAGGCAACTTATCCTTGTTCTCGCATTTTATGATGGTCGATGTCGAGAAAAAGCACCTATGCTTGGCAGCGTTGAAAGTGGCTTTACATGTGGCAGATAAAACCCTGCTTACTCTCTCGGCAGCCGCATCACCCTTGTAAGGGAGTTTGAGGAACAGGGTCTTCTTTTCCACCTGTGATATCCTTTCTGGCTCTGTTCGGTATTTTATATTACGCTCAATGAATCTGTCGGGGTAACCGTTTTCCGACAGGATCCGACGAATCATTCTTAGCTCCGCCTCTAGTGTATCATCCGAGCAAATACGTGTAGCTCGGGATACTAAGCATTTTATTAAGTTTCGCTTCTGGCCGATTGGAACAAAGCTGTGGAAGTTTGTATATTGCCCAGTCCATGTTGTTTTCCTATGGATTCCCCTTTGGATAGAGCCGTCCGCGCGTCTTGTTAGATCGATTTCCAAAAATGGGAGATGATTATCAACTTCTGTCTCAATTGAAAACTTTATGGCTGGGTGTGCAGCGTTGAATAGTCTTATCACTTCTCCCACGTTCAAATTCCGCTCACCAACACAAACTATGTCATCTACATAACGGTACTATTGAGTTAAACCCTCTATAGTTGCATTCAGTTCATTGGCTTCCAATTTGGCCACGGAGATATCGGCCAGAAGTGGACCCAAAGGGGATCCCATTGCGACACCATTTTTTGTCTGTAGTATGCGCCATTGAATAGGAATTGTACATTAAGTGTGCACTTAAGCAACAATTATTTTAGGTTATCCGTCGGAATTTGTATCGATATACCTTCTCGTTCAATGAACGCGCAAAAAAGGTTCACTGTTTCTACGAGGGGTACATTGGTGAACAGAGATTTCACGTCTAATGAAAACATTTGCTTCTGCTGAACGTTCACATCTTTGATGGCCTCAACGAACTGGAAGCTGTCACGAAGGGTGTGCTTGACAAGCCTTTGTCGGACTGGCTCCAAGAATCCTACCAACCACCGTGCTGTAGCATGATAGGCCGAGTTAGTCATAGATAAAATTGGACGAAGGGGTAGGCCTGGTTTGTGCACTTTCTCGACATCGACCATCATAAAATGCGAGAACAAGGATAAGTTGCCTTTGTTGACCTCTTCAATGATTATCTATCAATTCAAGTGCACCTGTGGTGCCACTTATGTGGGTCGAACGACGAGGCATTTATCTAAACGCATTAAAGAGCATCAACCACGTTGGCTTCAACATGGAGGGAGAGGGGCTGTATCAAGCTCCATTCTCGCCCATCTGTTAGACACAGGCCACAAGGCTGATCCGGCTACATCATTCAGTGTCCTATACAGGGTTCAACCGAACGAGTCAAAATCAGTCAGATATAGGACACTAGCGACGGCTGAGGCAATCAGCATCCGGCTATTGCGGCCCAAGCTTTGTTCACAAAAGAAGCTGGTCCAGGCACTTGAACTTCCGTGGCCGAAGGTCAATGACGTCATGCTCGAATGTGATGCCGACCCAAGCCTCTGACGACGACACGTGATTTCACCATGTCCCCTGTTCATCTATCGATGAGTCGGCTAACCAATCGAGTGACTGACGGACTGATTGACTAACATTAAATTTGTCCTTTTCCTTCCCTTAATTTGGTTCATATAAATGTGATTGTAATTGGCTTGAGAATGAAATCACCGAAAACATATGTTCGCCTACTCACTGTTTTTGATATATATATACATATATATATATATATATATATATATATATATATATATATATATATATATATATATATATATAAACCATCCAAAAGGTGAGGTATTGGGAGTAATATGCACGCATTCTGACTACGCGTTTCTGAGATTTTGGACTTCGAGGAGGAAGTAACTCCCTGAGAAAATTAGGTTTTTGTGGATCCGGGAATATGAAACCTTTCGATGCTTCGAAACCAACGATGATACGATTTTCCTCATTGGACACCAGACTGTATTTCCTCAATACTTCTTGGAATCGATCTGATTTCCGAGATTGGAACCGCATAAGCGGAGGTGCCCAATAACTGTTCCTCAGTAATTGTATCTTCTATAGGTCTATGGAAATATGCGACACCGTTAATGACACCAAATGTAATGCGGTAAAAGCGGTATCAATTGCCACTTGCATTGGTCGGGTGGTTTAGAGCGTTTGATTACCACTTCGGAGGTACGAGGTTTGAATCCCTGCCATCGCCGGTTACTTTGATGGCAGACACTAATCCACCGCGCCTGACTTAGTGAGACCTTACGTGGTTCCCCACTGCACGTGTAATGGTGTGGGTGCCGGTTATCCCTAATAGTACAATGGGCCTTTGTGGCTATGGGGCAAATACCTCCTTCCACTGCACTCATGCGCAAGCATGAGTTGAGGATAACAAAGGCCTAAAAACCTTGTTGAGACGACACCCAGCATGCGAAGACGCATACTTCTACGTAAGCGTACAAGGTCTGCTGGGAACCAACGGCTACCAAGGATATTCATTCAATCCACAGGGTTGCAAATACCCATGGGTTATGGTCACTTCTTCTGAATAGCTAAGTATCTGGTAGAGAGCCACCGGCAGCTACGCACTGGGCATCCTGGATTGGTAGACCACCATCCAAAAGGCGTATAAGCGCTTCGACTGAATACCGGCTTCCAACACAAACTTCCTCTCCTCCGACAGGTAGCACTTGGCTGTGTCGTATAATTTTCCATGTTTGTTTACTTTGTTTTGTTTACATGTCTTACATTGTACCAATTTCTGTTTAAGATCATGTATCCCCATCATTAGTCAAGTAAAGCATAACATTGCTATTTCCGAATCTCGTTCTCGCTGATGAAGCTATCATCGTCTGTTGCGAACCGTACGTATCGCTTTACTTGACTAATAAAACCGTGAACCGTTATCTACGGCCAGACAAATTCGACATCGATATCAGTGTTCCGGACGCTTCTAAACAGTAGACTTACTGGCTCCGTATTTCCAATGTTTTTTTTTGAAACGAGTGCAGTCCAATGAATCTGATAATCTTGATATGCTTATCCAGTTTCTTTTGTCGTCAGCTTACGAGCATATTTCGGAGTGCGAAACCTTTAAAAGTGGCATTTCAGTCCTCCAGTCCTGAGACGTGCGCCCTAGAAGTGTCGTCTTCGCCCGGTATCTGCTCACTACATGTAAACGAGATTGCTGGCAAAACAGTGATCAGTACGTTCAGGTTATCAAGTCACTTACAAAGGACTGCGACTCCCGTTCGTTGTCCTTCGAAGAGTATCGCGACGCTATGTGCTACGCATTTATCAGCGGATCGCAGTTTAATAACATTCAAACAAGATTGTTGGAACAACTAACACTGACGTTTAGAGCTGCTTACGAGATATCCAGATCACTGGAGGCAGCTTATAGACAGTCACGGTGTTATGAAACTGAAAACGTTCCTTGTGCATCCGCGATCCCTCCGATCCCCACTTCCGATGTACAACCTGCACCTGCCCCAACAACTGGACCCGAACCGGCCACATCGGCTTTACCTAAAGCCACATGTTATTTCTGCAGTTATTTAGGGGACACGAGTTTAAGCTCGTCAAACCGAAAGCACTAAAGAACGAAGATAAATTTCTTTGCGTGTCCCGTTGTCAACCCATGGAACGCACTGGCGGCTGGGGTGGTGTCTGCCACATTGGTGGTAGGTTTTAAGGCAAAGTTGAACCTTTGCTGGCTTGATATGTTCTTTGAGTGCATCTAAGTCCACGTCATTCAGTGGCAATACTAGATGCAGCGCCCTTCCCTCTTTAGTCATCACTATCCATCAGTATGATACCTACCTCTCTAACTTTCGGCACCACCCTCACCCACTATTCCCTATCTTATTCTCCTTATTCACCAACTAACCACTATTAACACCTTATTTAAGCACTGAATGTATTTGTGGAACTCTTAGGGAAGGGCGGGGGAGGGGGGTAGATTTGGAAAAGGACCCAGCTCGTAACCATGGGACTGCTTCACTCTCCCAACAGCGAACTTCATTCCAACCCTACTTCATCTATAGAGTAAACGGAAGATGCATAACGCAAACAAAGAAGTCGCAGCCCGGTGGGATTCATCTCGACGCTCACTGGTGCAAGAAACTGGACTGCTTTTTTGGCTCGAGCCTCAAGTCCTGTAACCTGACCTGACCTGACCCCGGCACCAAATGCCCAGCCCGTGAAGTGGTTTGCAAGGCTTATGGAAAGACAGGTCATCTTAAATGTGTGCAAATCAAAACTGGCCCCCTTCTCCATTACATCTGCCCTCACTCCCCTGTTATCTTCTGTCGTAACTGGTCGCCCCAGCTTGTTGTTCTCACGCAACGATCAAAATTTGTGTGAATAACGTCGGATTTCAAGCTGTGATTGATACGGGCAGGTTCGATAGCTATGTATCTCAAAAAGTCGTGAATTCATTTGATTGGTCACTTCATCCTTGTGACTCAGAAATCACTATGGAGACGACGTCATTGTCCTGCGTCATTTCCGGCTACTGCAGTGTAACAGTTTGCTACCAAGATGTTCACAAAAACGTCAAATTGTCAGTCATGCAAAATCTATGCTCTGACGTTTTACTTGGTCATGATTTCCTCGGGTCACATGAAATGGTCGAAATACCATTAAGAATAACATGCAACACTTTTTTTTACTGTGCGGACTGTTTGCCGTTAAAATCCAGTCTTCTCCCCCCCTGTTCGCTCATCTATCTCCCGACTGTAAGCTTGTTGCCACCAAATAGCGTAGACACTCCGAGGACGAATGCTTCATTAAGGACGATGGCATAATTGAGCCGTCAAATTCTCCAGGGAACCCGAGTTTTGGTTACTAAGATCGCGAACCATAAGATAAGAATGACCATTGATTATAGTCAGACGATCAACCGTTTTACGCAGCCACCACGTATAGGCTACATGGCAGAGAATATCGCCCGTTACGCTGTTCACAGCACCCTGGATCTCAGAAGTGAGTATCATCAAATCCCAATCGCGGAACGCGAAAAGCCCCAACAACTTTCGAAGCGGCGGACAATATTTTTCAGTTCCGTCGAATACCTTTGGGGGTCACGAATGGTGCGGCTTGTTTTCAGCACATTAACGAAATCCTGGAAACAGACTTTGGGGGAAGCTTTCGCCTACGTTAATAACGTAACTGTGTGTGGCTTGACAAAGACTGACGACGACTGGAACCTCAAATGCTTCCTCAAAGCCGTCGTCAAATACGGCATAACTCTGAACGATGCCAAATCAATCACATCCGCCACGGAAATCCGACTCCTTGGTTATCGCATAACACAGTAGACAGTAATCCACTGTCATCCGGATCGTTAACACATGTGTTCCTTCGCCAATCCAAATCTCAGGATTCGGTTGCCGGTTATTCCCAATAGTGCAATGGGCCCTCATGGCCATGGGGTATATTACCCCTTCCACTGCACTCACGTGCGAGCATGTAATAAGAAAAAAAACCCGGTTGTTTTTGGATGCCCGCAGATCCGTTCCTTGGGATGCCATTTTCAATGAAGTCCATAAATCCCTGAGAAGCTATTTGACTAGGAGCCTGAAAAATGACCGTGAGCAGTGGTGGATTGCGAAATGTGGGACAATGGAGAAAGCTGCGCCTATCGGCGATACTCAGAACCTTTACCGTTTGATTAGGGGTACCGGTGCGAGGAAGCCCGGTGTATGTGAGTTCATCAAGGAATCCGACGGTCCACTGTTCATTCCCAGAGACGTCGTCTGAACCGTTGAACAGAGCCCTTTGGGGAACATTTCTTTTAGCCTACTTCAACAATGGACCTTCAGAATATATCACTCCTTCATCAGAAATGGAGGTTATGCGGGAGATAGGTTACTTGAAAAGGTACAAAGCCGCTAAACTGGATGGGTTGTTTTCATCTCTTTTCAAGGATGGATGCGAAACTTTGGTTTCAGAGTTGATAAAATTCCTCCGGGTTATTTGGAATAGTGAGCAGGTTTCGAGGGAATGGTGTGATTCGGTGATAGTGCCGATTTACAAGAAAGGTAACAGGTCCCCTTGTGAGAACCACAGAGGAATTAGCTTGTTAAGTATCGCATCCAAACTGCTCACGGGGCTTATCCTCCACTTTTTTATTACATGCTTTTGCATGAGTGCAGTGGAAGGGGTATATACCCCATAGCCGCGACGGCCCACTGCACTGTTAGAGATAACCGGTAACTGGACCTTGAGACTTGGGTTGGCAAAGAACCACATAAGATCCCACTGATTATCCAGCGCCCGCGAGGTGTGTACGCGTGATAATCAAGCCGTTTCAGACCCGGTCATGGTTGTATCGACCACATTTTTACCCTTCGGCAAATCTTATAGGACAGACACATCTTCCGTAGACCCATATTCTCTGTCTTTGTTGATTTGAAAGCAGCGTTTGATTCAGTTGACCACACAGTTCTGTGGCACCGTCTGTCATTGAAGGGTGGTCCAGAGGAATGTATTTCTCTTTTCCGATGCTTGTATTGAAACAGCCGAAACCGGGTTTATACTTGCTGCCTGATGATCAGCACAATTTCAGGAAACCATGGTAACAATTCGATAAAGTTAACCGTGCAGTTGGCATCAGTGACCGGTGGAAAGACTGTAGAACTTCACAAATCAATCTCGTTTTCGTTTTCGAATTCGTGTGAATTGGGTACGCGTTGCCTAAGTTGTGACATTTTATGTATATATATATATATATATATATATATATATATATATATATATATATATATATATATATATATATATATATATATATATATATATATATATATATATATATTCCGCTGCGGTGATGTGAAACCATCGATTAACAAATAGATTAAATAAATATCACTCAGTGCCTTTAAAAGTTGTTGATTGTGGCTCAGCAATCAAAAGGCGTTGAACGGAATAAATAATAATAATCTCTTAGGAAAGTGTGTGGTCTGTCAAAATATCCACAAAATCACTTTCTAAAACAATTTTGTTTGATGCCTCATGCATTTCCACTTTTCGTGGTGAATCATTCTGAAGTGAAGGACAGTATGATTTATATTTACTGTAATGCGTTTTTTTCAGTGCCGTTACATAATGGACAATTGCAAATCGAAATATCCGCAGAAAGGAATCGCATTAAACGATTTATTGTTAGACCACAGTCATGATTACTCGAGACCGTTGTATATCCATCTGTCAGGTATGTTCACCAGTGAACCAAACTCGCTGTGGTGTAGTCGCTGTGAAAGTTCTTGATTAACAGTTTAATTCTCATGCCTTCTTTACTGTGGTCACATTCCCTCGATTCCTTAAAAGTGCGAAGGTAAGTTTCATTCTTGAGATGTTCGATGCGTTCGAGTCTTTTCTTAGGTTTACCTACTGGGAATGGTCCTCTTTAGGTCAGGGACAAATTTGAGTGGAATTTGTCTCAATGGTTTCAGTGTATATTCAGTAGAGGTTGCGGTTGAACATGATTGGCGATTTCAGCTCGATCTATGCAGGAAGATGAGACAAAAACATCCATGATTAGTAATCCCAGTTGAATACAGCAAAAACAAAAACAACAATGATCGCAGCATCCATTCTCATTCGAACCGTTCATGACGGTGGTCAAACAACCATCAGGACGAACACTACCTTGTGGTCCCGCGTGCGTTCAACGTACGTGGTGGTCATGGCTGGGGGTTTCAACGCCCAACTTTGCCGTTTACTTTTACTTTTTTTTACTTTTATGAGAATATCTACGGGAGGATAAGTCGACTTTTTGGATGTCTCTGATGGTAGCTATCCGCTGTGCGGCAAGGTCTACACACCGTAAAATCCAGTTTTGCGCCAGTCACGTACTCCGAAGACGGGCTAAAGACCTGAGCGATCCATGTCTATCTTCACAGTGCTGATCCATGTCTTTAGTTGGCCACCAAGGCGACATTTCCAGTCTGAGCAGGTTGATAGCAGTAGGCTCCTCTTCGTAGGTTTCGTTTCGGGTCGTCATAAAACGACCAAGCCTCTGTAGGCGACGTCGTTGGAGGAAGGAAAAAAGTTGTTCTATATTTACACAAGGTTGACGCACAGCGGAGTTTGTGACTTGACCGTACCACTTATTTTTGGCCATGTAGAGGAGACACCAGCGGTCAGAGCTCTCCAGCATTTTCATTTTGTAAAATCTCAACGGCCAAGGTTTGCACGCGTGCGCAAGAACTGAGCGAACGGCTCATTTCTCTGAGACCACAATAATTTGTGAAGTTTTAGGAACGCTCTCGTTGCGCAGCCCACACGAGGTTTAACTTCGTTCCTGACCTGGCCGTTTGGCCGGATAGTAGAACCAAGTTGCTTAAAGTGGTGTACCTGTTCCAAATTTTCGCCATTGACGCGTACAGAGTGTGTTACTGCCTACAAAGTCGCGAAGAGTTTCGCTTTTGTAGTGTTGATCTTCAGACCAACAGCCTTCGCTTCACACACAATACGGTCGAGAACCGGCTGCAGAGTTCCGGAGTCTTCTCCTCGAATGACTGTCGTCGGTGAATTCGAGATCTATAACCCAAGAATTGTGGCTACTTTGTATTCCTCGCGAGTTGTTGAGAGCGCGACCCATTATCCAGTCTATAGCGTTTTTAAATAGGACTGGTAATAGAGGGCATCCTTGGCGGACGCCGGAGTCCATTGGGGGGCTCGGGGTCGATTGCATATTGCTTTATATCGCCTGATTCCGTTACATAGACGAATTGGATCGGAGGGCGGTTGAGCACTTAATTGAAGTGCTCGACCCATCTTTGAAGCTTCTGGTCAAAGCCCGATATGAGATGGCCGCTATCATCGTGTAGGAGGAAAAGGTTGCGCCTTCCCCGAAGAGGAGCGGATGAGGAGGAAAAGCTTGTCAAAGTCTCCAACAGCGGCTGCTGTTTCCATACGACCTGCAATTTCAAACCAATATCGGTCACGGCCCTTCTTCGCTGAGAGCGTAGCTTTGCGACGAAAGTTGTGGTAATCAGGTGAATTGTGGAATCTCTCGTCCCTAGCTTTAGCGCAGTGGTTAAGGATTTCTGCAGAGATCCAATCTTTCCTATGCCACTTTGTTTGTCTAGCTGTTTAAGAGAGGTGCTGGCGGTAGATACTTTTAGCCCCGTCCACTGCCCATCTACGCTACCAAAAGACTTGGGAACAGTGTATGAGGTGGTGTTTTCAGCGTCACTTGGCTTTGGTTCGAAGTGGCACCTGTGGCCAGTGTACTGCCAAGTGCTACCTATCGTGTAGCAGGAATGTTTTGTGTTGGAAACAAGTAGCCGCTCAAACGGCTCCTGCGCCTTCTGGTTGGTGATCTACCGATCTCGGATGTCTAACGCGTCCAAGTGATCTTGTTGCATGGCTGTCGGCGGCCCTCTGGGAGCTCGTTCGCTATTCTGTAGAGGTCATCATGACCCAAGGGTCCGTGAAACCCTGTTGATTGAACGGATTTTCTTGGTAGCCGTTGAATCCAACAGATCTCGCCTGCTTATGTAGGGGTATGCGTCTTCGCACGCTGGGCGTCATCTCAGCGAGGTTTTTAAGCGTTGATTATCCTCCATCGCGACGAGACTGCACATTGACGTGGTGTGATGGCTTACGCGCCTCTATGACCCAAAGAGCTATACAGGATGGCTTCCTTAAGCCGGAGATGCAATCACACCTGACAGGCCAATGGGTAGAAGCCAGATGAAGTCCAGTCCCCTGGTCTTCCAGGTTGGGGGTCGATTTGAGCTGGACGATGCTGGGAGGTAGCAACCGGAACCGGAGCACAGAGGTGCGAGGTTAATGGTTGCGTAAACTAAAACTGAGCAGTGGTCTTTGGGTTCGAATTTGACCGCAGTTAGTCACTTTTATTTATTTCGCCCTAATTTTCCTTGACGTCATCCTCGAAGTACTGTAATATTTCTGTATAACAAATAAAAAAGTAGCACAAGAGTTTTGTCAAAAAGGGTATAAACGTTTGTCTCTAGTAGAGACATCGACTCACCTGGTGTCTTCGTACATCTCAGTGCAAGACTCAAATCTACTACATTTCCATAAGTTGCTGGTGACTCTTTCGAATTCAAGCTTGTCGACTCTGCTGACGCGTTAGCATGTACTGACTTTAGTTTACATTTGGCCTGTGATCTCACAAACGCTCAAGTCACTCATCCAACGCAGCTGATAACGGTATATTTCCGGTTATCTGGTTCACAGGCAACTCTTATTTAAAGCAACTGTGTAGTGAGTTTGTATCGAACTATTGTTGTGTCACCAGATCTCACACAATTATCACACTGAAGTCTCGATCCAACGGGACTGGATATCACAAATGGGGTTGGGGAAACGATTACGCCACAGCTGGCACAAGATACGGTGGCACACAACACAGGATACGTAAGACAACTAGGTCCTCGTAGAGGCAAGGTACACTTGACCATTGATGATACCTACGGATAGAATTCGACTGAGTCTCCTTGGACCCGTAATTTCGCAGCAGAATAACGCGAACGAACATAGACTCGAAAACATGGTGCACAGTTCGACAAGGCCGGCTTGGTAGAGGGAGTGGACAAAGATCGACACTGTCAGACATCTATTGCCGCAGATGGCCGTGTAAAAACGCGTATTTGGACCAGTGAGAAATCAGAGAAATACAATCGTAAAACGCTTAGACAGGATGGGGAGCGAAATAGGAAATTTTTCAACGGCGGGGGAAGAAATTAAAATTTTTTGCAACAGTAGGCATATTGAACTTCCCCATAGTTCAACGTTTTTGAACAAAAATAATTTTGTTACTGTTGGGGAAATTGGTGGTTTCCCGCAACAAGCATCAACAACAATCTTGAAGGGAAGACTGCGTCTGATGATGACGCCCTAATCAACTTACCGATTGTGTATATAGCTGAAAAATGAGGATAATTCGAGTAAATAGAAAACGAATCAAAAACACGGATAGTGGAGACGAAATTCATGACTAGTCGTTTATGCAATCAGACGCACAGAGCCCAGACGAGCATCGACTACAAGTCAAGGTGATGGCCTAGTGGTATTAGTTGTAAATTGTGGAACTTAAAAGTCCAAGTTCCAACCCGACTAACCTTGGTTTTTGCTGTTCCTCGGATCGTCACCAAGTCTGGTCTGTTTGAAGGCGTTACGTCGTTCTCTTCTGTGGGTTTTTCGTCTGTACTCATGTCTAGGCATGGAATAAAACATCCCGGCAGAGGTGAGGTTTCTGAATGGAATATTTCGATCTTGCTCCTCTCCGCCTATGTTTCCGAAAGTAATGGATCGAATTTTTCAATCTTAATCCTCTTTTGAGTCCATTTTGCGCATTAGATTAACGCTTATCGTTGCGGTTACTACTCCTGTCCGTAATATTTCCTGAGACGGTCCTGATCAGCTGTGATCATTCAATTTTACCCTTGATCTCTGTTAAATACTCTTTTTAACGTGCAGTTATTCTTTCGTGTTAGTAAAATTAATGCGTATTCAGCACTTTCTCACGTGAAACTGTAAAACTGTGTATAAGTAATGCGAAGGAGGTTGTTTCATATAATAACAATGATACCGTTTCAATTTCACTTTGGTTATTGAAAAATTGTACAATATAGTGGGAAGGAACTTGCGGTCAGGTAAAGGTTGCCGAAAGGAAGTGATTTTAGAGCTCTTGATACCTAGGGACTGTTTCTGTCTGTGAGATGTTTTTTTTTAATATGCCGTCTTTGATGGTGATGATGACGTTACGAACGTACTTTCGTTTTCATGTCGGTCTCCGCTGTCACAGAGCGACTTCTAAATGTGGTCAACTCAAGCACAAAACGTCGTCTGGGAAAACTCGATCCATACACAATGAGAGAATATTTAATGTGAGTTTTTGGCGGGTTATCAATGAAAGAATTCCGTTGTTCATTTCCACGCTTCATCTGCTTTTTTATTTGATTCTTCATGTTAATACTGACTGGCGCTATCTATGTTCACGGAAGGGGTTGTATGGGATGTCCGAGAGGAGTAGAATATCTGCGGTTGTAGACTGTTGTGTCCCTTGGGGCATCCTCCGTCTCCTTGGCTTTAATCACTTACTCAGCTTTCACCTATGGCTTCACAAAACTGAAGCATATATCGGCGTCCACACCCCGACAAACCGCTCGACAGGCGGGCTAAACCAGGTTGAGGGTAAAGAAGGTCTGAAAACTCCGACTAGGCGGTGTTCGGCATGCAAACACATTCCTCAATAGGCGGACAAGATCCGCTGATCCAACGGCTACAAAGAAAAACTGTGCAACTTACCCAACCCGGTATTCCGGATGAGGCGAATAAGCTGCGCAACAGGCCACCGGCTCATCTGGAGCACCCCTAGTGTCTTGCAGGCTGCAGTTGGTTGTGCAAAGGACAGAGGTGCATCCTCGAACAAAAAAACAGGTTGACGTACCGTTAATTTATTTCCTACTCAGGACTGAACAACCGAGCAATACAACGGTGCTGGGGACATCGCCACATGAATCTCCATGGATAATTTCCGAAATATTCATGGTGTCGACTTATCTTCTAGCAGGAGATAGTCTCGTAAAGGAAGAAAAAGATGTTCGCGGAAGAGTGTTCCATGGGCTCATGTTGCCTAGGTTTGTGATTGTTCAACCTAAACTTAAGGCGGACTGCGGTGACCCGGAAGATAATTAGTAGGTTTAGTGTCACAGTTTCTCAGTGTTGTGTTTGACGTATCCGACCGCAGTCTCCTAGCGAGCGTTTGCAATTTGACTGGGTGGAAGAATCAGAGACGCATTTGACAAGATCATTCTGAAGTGGTTGTATGCTGTCGGCTAACACCTCTCTAGACAATTTGTGGCATTCGTTGTATTCTTGTGATACCGTATATTAAGGAGGATGTTCGCGCGGCGTATCACTGCATCTAGAAGTGTGTTTGAAAGATTTAGAATAAATTTTAAAGTCACCAATGGACCGCGACAGCTAACAGAGGATCCATGAAGCTAATATGGCAGGATGCAAGCCTATGCAAAACGTTTAATTGAACAAAGTAAGACAGACGACGTTTTAAGTCGCAACACATGCATAAAAAATTGGCTTCCTGGGCTTTAAAAAGGAGATGGTAATATGGTCCGATCATATCAGGTTTCGTGTTAAGACCATACCAAGATAGTTTACTGATGCAGCACAGACCATTTCAATACCAGTTATATATGCACAGGGAGTGAATGTTACAATTTTGGTGTGTCCGTCACAATTTGGAAGAGAGGAAAATGAATCGACACATTTGGAAGAGTTCACGGACAGGTTGTGGTTTAAATACCACTCGGCAATATGCTGTTCAGCTTGCCGCATGACAGGAGACACAGAGTCATTGGGATGTGTGGTATACCAAATGCTGCATTTTCAGATTGAAGGAAGATATGTACGTAGAAGGAAAAGATGGTGGTGAGATGGCACCGTGTCGAACATCCAACTGAAAGTATTGGGATGGAAGCCCTAACGTAGTAGCGCGTAAATTTTCGGCATTTTGCAAGGTTGCCGGTCAATAAAGTAATGGACGCAGGTTGAACATCACTCGCCGCAAGAATGCAGGGTGATTTTCACCTTTCGGTGGTCCGTGTATTTAGGACGTATCTCGATCCATTCTAGTACTCAGTTTATAGCATTGTTGTTCTGCTGGGAGCTCCTAACGTAACTGATTGATGAGATGTTTTGCGGTGTTTTCTTCGTTCATGTGCTTCAAATTACTCTACCCATCTCGATTTTTAGGTCAAAGCATGTTCCACCGATGTCATTGCTTACCGCACTCATTTTTATTGAGAAGTTTGTCAACACTGAATCCGCACCTCACATGTTGGAAGAAATGACCGCCGTGGAATTGTTCACAGTCTCATTGATATTAGCCTCAAAATATCTCTATGATGTGGATTGTGATCATGGAGCTTACAACTCCGAATGGGCCGTAGCGTTCGGAATGGATTTGCACGAATTGAACAATCTGGAAATCCGTTTTCTGTCCGCCTTGAATTGGTGCTGCTTTGTCAGTTGCAAGGATTTGGAAGCTGTCTTCCAGTCGACAGAATTCGGTCAACCTGTGCTGCCGCTATCGCCCAGCGAACCTCGATCAAAACGATTCACGCGCATTACACGATTTCGGCGAAATTTACGGGCGCATTGTGATCGACAGAAAAATGTCGCATCAAAAGTGAGTGGTGCGCTCGGCTGCCCGAACTCATTTGACACCCTGTAGAAAAGTTTTGTAATTGCCTGAACTGATGGAGTTTAGATGTACAGTAGTGCAGACAATGTTCTCACATGCTAATATCGTAGGATCACACTGCTCAGCCGGTTTCCCTTTTTATCGAATGCTTTCGCATGCGTACAGAGGACGGAACACCTATAGCTTCACAGACCCACTGCACTACCAGAAATGACCAGAAAGCACACTCCTGAGAATGAAGTGATGGAGAACCTTCCCTGGTCTTCCAAACGGTAGAGTTGAACTCCTCTCGAGGGACAGAGTTTTGTACTTGGAATGCGCTGATGACATCGCCTTGTTGAGTTACAGTGCACAGTTAGTTTAACCCGCTCTGAACCGCTTGGCGATAGAGGTGTCTAGATATGATGTGCACTTATCGCCTTCCATGTGCAAAGTAGTTTTGCAACACTGACAGGAACCTGTGTCTGAAATCTCTCTGCGCTGTGATCAGCTAGATATAGTCGGTGGCTTTAAGTATCTCGAGATCTTGATTGCTGCTAAAAGTGATGTTGGGGTGGTGATCGCATCACACCGCCGTGACATCTGACTTTCTCTTAAGAAACGAGTGTATAACGCCGTGGTTTATTTTGCGGTTGTGAGATCTGGCTACTGTGCGTTGAGCATGCCCGGTGACTTTCAGTGTTCGGCAACGGACAGAATTTAGTGGAGCGAATGATGTACGGCCTTTGTGTTGCACTTCCGATGTCCATCAATACAAAACTAGGAAAATCAGCAAAACGTTGGACTATCGTCCCATAAATAAGCAGTGCTGTCAACCAGACAGAAAACGACAAAGGACGAAAACTTGGAAAACGTAAGGTGGCTATGTAACTATTTCATGAACTAAGAAAGAGAAGGTTGACGGTGAAAAGCAAAAATATCACATCGTATCGTGTCAGAAAAACATGGGCGTCCTGATCCGGTCCACTAACTCTCGAGAAAAGGCTATTCTGCCTTCGAATTATCTCGGTTTATTGGTACAAAACATCTTTTGTATGAGATATGTGGTGATCATAACCAAATCCTTGTGCGGAACTTTACTGGTCCAGTGATATTTGTAAACGTATCTACCGGCTTGTTTGTCTTGCTGCACTTCGATTGGTTGGTAGGGCTCCGGTCGGTTGACTGCTTATTCGTCCATTGATCCGCTCGGCTGACTGCACTCTTGTCTTCGATGCTGAACAGCGGATGAAGTGCTGTCTGCTTCGCTGACTCCAACTTTGCTATTGATTTTGGACGGGCGATGGCACGCTATCTGCCACTGAACCAGGTCATTCCTATTCAATGCACCGGTTCAATAGTTCAATTCAGACAACTGCTAACCATGCACTGGGTGCGGTGGCTCTGGTTGCTACCCCCCCCCCAGCGGCAGCCCTAATGGGAAACAATGATAAAAACAAGATTGCAGAAGGAATCGGAAGAGAACTACAAGTCGGCAAGTAAAGGTTGTGGACACAAGAGCTCCACTGATCACGACACCTAGCCATATCCCCCAACATATCTAACCATTGAATGAGAGGGTCTCTTTAACCACACCCAGGAAGCCTAACACGACTTACATGGCCAAGTCCACCGGCTAGGCTCTTTATACCCTTTTTGTTTATCATGGACTGACCACCCTTACTCATCTTTCAACCGGTACCCGCCTCAGCAAACATTGCGTGCCAGGGAATCCTGTTACGGGACACGTGTAACACATGTCTCAATCATCTTGGCTTGGTCAGCTTAAGTGTTTTGTCTAATGATTTTGATCCTTGAACCTAATACTTTCCACCGAACCTCAGCATTTTTCACACGGTGTTCCAACCATATTCGAGCAATACTATGAAGACGCTGATGGTCGAATACCAACAATTTTCCTTTGTACTCCACCCGAAGTGGTCATGTCTCCGAACCATACAGAGAAACTGATCTGACTGCTACAACGTTTACGTGACGCCTAAACGCGCATACATTTTATTATTTTTTATCCACAGAAATTGTGTAAAAGGCCGGAAATCCACGCTTTTGGGTGCACAAAGCAACTGCTGTCTTGACTAATAGATAAGCAAATGTCATTTCAACGCCACGGATGACTCAGGTTTCAAATACCCAGCGCGCTTTTTTTTACTCAAAGACACGTCCAACCTCTGGGTGAAATGCCCATACCCTCGTGATGGATCATCGGATGACTCCAGCTTCGTATATTGCTTCGACGAGTTGGACTTAGTATATCAAATGTTGTGGTGGGGAGTAGTTTTAGTGAGCAGTTCGGATAAAACTTCCTTGTAGTTTTTATCACTATATAATAATAATAATAATAGTCATCGTACAGCGTTAAACAGTAGGGCAAGCCCCATTGACCACTGCCTTTCTCACCATGTTACACGCTGAATTAGAAAGTATGAATATATAAGATGGACAGGGAGTGGACCTACACAGGTGGGAAAAGAAAAGAATGCCCTAGTAGCCAACATACACAACAAGCAGTCTAACTGTACAAACACACATCGATCAATCATTCTGATTCGATAGAAAGTGACAACACGATCGCCACTGTTCGCGGTTCGCCGGCTTGAGAAAAAGCGAAGTTGGGGGGGGGGGGGGGTGTTAGGAGTCCGTATAAGGATTGCAGTAGGTGAGAGCAGAAATTCGCCTAATATTTTCACCGTACGTGTTTTGTAATTTTTTTTAAATCTGTTTTTAATTGTTTATGGGGAATGGGAAGTTAACGGACAGACCATATAGCATTTGCACGACTGGATTCAGTTCTGAGCCATGTCTGTCAGCGTCTCAAACCAACGGCAATTTTCACGTCTTGGGCCGCAACCACAAAATGGGGAGCACAAACCGAAATTCAAGCTGAAGCTAACTTTTTCATGCCGCTGCGCTAAGTCATAACCCAACCGCTGCGCCGTTTCTTCCGGCCTTGTTCAGCACTAGCAGAAAAGAGCACGAAAGGGTAAACGATAGACAGGGATGAGCAAAACATGCTCCAGCCATCGTAGGCGGCGGTCAGAGGGCGACTAAGTGGACCGAACACACGACGACGAACGTCGTCAGTGCTCACCCGATGTTCCCACCAGACACAAGCGATGCTTCGGAGACGCCAGTGATCGAATGCTGAAAGCTGCCGAGCACCCTCAACACGGAGGGGCCAGGTCTCGCAACGGGTAAGGACACTACGAACTGTGGCACTGCACACCCTTCCCTTGAGAGCAAGTCCGATGTCATGATTGCACCACAGACAGTGCAGGCTCGATAAAGCTGCTTTGGCTCTCGCAATTCGTGATGTGATCTTCCCTCCAACACCAACACCAACTGTGATCAAACTCCCTAGGTACTTAGAGCTATTGACTACCTGTAACTGATCACCACTAAGAGTGAGTGCAGGCACAGGCAACTGCCAGTCTTCAAGAATTACCTTGCAATTTGAAGGCACGAAGCACCTCAATCGCCAAGCAACCCAATGCGTGTTGAATTTCCTGTGCACTGTATCCCAGCAAGGCGATATCATCGGCGGACGCCAAATCAAAGACTCTGTTCCCTGGGAGGATTTCAACCCTACCGTTTGGAAGATCAAACAAAACATTCTGTAGAACATCCTCTATGGAAAAGTTGAAAAGAAGTGGGGGTATAGGGCAGCGTTGTCGTACTCCAAAGGAAACGGCAAAGGGTGGCGAAAGCTGGCCGTTGACCTTAATTCAACCTGAGGTATGACCATACGGCTTTTTGAGGACCGACGTACACTTCTCAGGTGCACCATCCCTTAGGAAACAGTGCCATAGTGCAGACCTATCAACTGAGTCGAAGGCCGCGCGAATGTCTAGAAACGATCGTTGGTTGGCTTTCGAAAGCGTACCGGTGCACTACCAGCTGTCTGAGAGTGGATATTTGATCGATGCATCCACGACCCGTACGAAACCCAACCTGTTTATCACAAGTTTGCTCATCACGCGTGTTGTACAACCTGCGAAGAATGACAGACGCTAGCAGGCTGGACACTATCGGGATTATGCTTAAACCCATGTGGTTGTCGCAATTACTGGGCGCGTCCGTGAATATTGGTACGATTGATCCTCCCAACAGAAGAATATTGAATTTCATGACCACTGGTTCGTATGAACCATTGAGAAGTGCCTACTTGTGAAGTCTCTGGTTCTCACGTTTCGATCCTCAAAAATTGTCAAAGCTAATTTATCCGCTCCAGCAGCCTTGGATTGTTTAACTTAGCTCATCTGACGAATAACTTTTGGCTCTGTTGAGTGATTGCTAGTGTCTGTCTGAAGAGCTACACCCATGGTTCTACTGGGCCCAGCCCCGCAGATGGATAGGTCGAAGGGATCTCGGCTGTGTAGACGGGGTTCAAAAAGCAATGAAAAAAAACAAATTAGTCATAACTCAGTCGTGTCTGAAATTCAACCTGAGTCGCTCATTCTTTCGATGATCTGGTCCAAGCGGTATTTCACATCGGTTTTCTGTTGTATAATTTGGTTAGAATCACTGTCATCTTGAAACAACCGCAAAATGAGCTTCTCGTTTAACGATTTTATCCGCGTGTTCTTCGCTTTTAGATGCTTGCAGTATTGGCTGCCACCTATGTTACTTATATGAACCGAAACGTACATTTTGGTGGACCGGCAGCATTCAATCCGAACTCGTACAACTCGAATTTAACTGGAAATTCGACATATCCATCCGTTTCTCCTTTCTCAGTGTCATCACCAGGATCACTTCCGCGGTCAGCCGTATCTCTGGTGCTTCGTGAAAAGCCAACGATCAATATCACTTCCACACAATTTTCCCTTTCCGATTGCCCCAAGTACCCCACCGGAGCTCCTGGAGAAATAATTCCAGCAAAACAATCATCACCAACACCACAGAACATCCACCTCTATCCTTCTGCATTCGTTCCGAACTCGCTCGGTCCTTTGATCTCTACCGTGGCTTGTGAAGGATGATAATTTACACAAAACAGATCCCTGTATTCTGTTTTTGTCTCGCCCACCTCAGCTCACGTGCTTTGTCAGCAAAAAACAAAATACTAGTCACATATTCGACCAGATAATAATAAACGATCCCGCATGACCAATTGTTTTCTTGAGCTGTACGCTATTCTGCAGAAAAACTAAAGTTCAAATAGGACTCTAGGAGGGATGACAGATAGCTCGATAGGCGGTGACACTTCAATTAACAGACGCTTCGTTTTTCACGCTATCTGATGTGAAAATTGTGTTAACACACGTATGTTGCTACCAGTTCAGGTTCAACAACCAAAATATGATGTTCCTAAACTAGCCAATCCCAAATCCACGACCAGACGTATAGCTAAGTTACATACGAACGTGTTTGGTACAGTCTTCCCCAACTAAAGAACAGAAAGACCTGTTGCTCTAACATCCAATGCTAAGGTTGGATGTCGGGTGTTCGAACGCAGAGGTCACTCCCTGGATCAAGCTCTCGATCGAGGTAGTTTAAGGTGGTTGGGAAATGTGTAACACGTCCACATTCGCTGTTCTCCGAAGCGGGAAGCACCTGGAAGATAGATCGAGGTTGTGGAACGGAGCAAAGCGATCAATGGAATCGTGCGAGAGACTGAGCCAAAGCAGAAGAGAGAACAAAAGACGTACTATATTAGGTCTTACCTAAAAATCTGGTATCTGCTACAGTGACAGCAGTCACAACGCGGCATAATTTCATGGATGGAAAGATAATGCAGCAGAATACACAAATTTGAACTCAGAAGTCAATAGCATTAGATTGCACGATTTATTCCGGACCATTTCGCTGCATCTTCACCAGTGCATACTGCAGTCAAGGTGATCATTTATAAATGGTAAATTGAACGTTCTCATGAGACCAAAGGCAGAAGTATAAACACACACACACATAACTAATGATAGCCGCAAAGATCATCATTCTCTATACAACCTCGTGGATGAAACTACCATCGGTAAGAGAACCACTGCCTCTCCACGCCAAGTCAAATAGAGTTTACCAGTTTAAGTGTGGGCGCTCAGCCATCTACATTGGCAGAATGGAGAGACAATTGCGTAATAGAATGGTTGAACGCATTCCGGTTTGGTTACAAAGAACAATGAGCGGACAGACGCAATCAGTGACGTAATCGAGCGCACGCAGAACACTTAAATCATCCATTACGCAACACCTGCGGGAGACAAATCACTGTGTTAATCTGATCTCGGCTTTCACCGTCGCTCATGTCACAAACAATCAACGACTATTGAGATACGCGGAGGCGCTAGCAATTAACCAACGTCACCCTCAACTGTGCAAACAGCGAGAATAGATAGTTACGTTGGCCTTCCCTTGGTAACGTGTTTTTATCTGCTGTCATTAGTTGTGTGTGTGTGTTTATACTTTTGCCTTTGGTCTCATGAGAACGTCCAGTTTGCCATCTATAAATGATCCCCTTGACTGCAGTATGCACTGGTGAAGATGTAGCGAAATGGTCCAGAATACATCGTGCAATCTAATGCTATTAACTTCTGTGTTCAAATTTGTGTCGGGAAAGAATACGCAAAATCCATTCCGCAACTTGGCGAAACAATTTCGAAACCCTAGCCAATGGAATCGGTCCAACAGGAACGTTTCAGACTTCGGGTTGAGGTCCACAAGGTGCGCCCACCAAATAAACAGGGATACTGCGTAGCGTGGCGCTCAGCAGCGTGGTTGCATTCGGTGATTTTCGATTTGGAATTTTCCCTTCATTCGTTTGCTGTTTGTCGCTTGATCTGTCTCACATCGGATTCGATGGTACTTCGAGGTAGTGGTAAACAATGCTCGGCTAACGACTGAACAAAAATAAGTGCACCGAGATTTCAGCCGGGAACGGAAGTACCGGTTGCTTTTTGAAAACTTCTAGTAACGGTGGATGGCACAACCAAGGGTGCTCAGTGTTTAGCGAAATTCGTATTCCTCATGTGCCCAACCGTTTAAGTCGAGAAGCGACACAGGACGCCTAGTCAGTTAGTGATGCGTATTGTCTGGGCGGGGCTGGTCAACGGACAAGTGGTTTTGGTACATGTGAGTGTGAATGCCGAATTCAAAACGTGTGTGTACGCATGTGGCAAAAATTCCGTCAGAGGTAAATTAGAAATGGCTGTGTGGGCAGGTACCATCGGTTGACAGTCTGTGAATGACTAACCCGGAGCGGTTATGGTCATATCGAGTGGCAATCATGAACGGAAAAACGAGTTGGTTGAATGTAAAGAAAAATAGATGAGATTGTTGCAAAAATCAATATTCACACCACAAGTGTAGACGCAGATTACTACTGCACGGTTCAGTTTAGCCGTTAAAGACAATAACTTGTCGCAGATCAGTAAACTCCGGATGAGAAGCTATCTTACGGAAGCCTACAGCGGCAATGACAACAGGCAGATGTGGTTAGGGCGCAGCCAGATGTTTGTGCTAGGAAGTTGGATTCTACATAGTTAGCCATCGCTGTTCAGAGTATCGGTTGGCTCTTCCAAAGCTTATATGTGATTACCATTTCGCTGCACTAATGATTGTGTTCAGGAGTAGAATAACATTGCACTGTACGCAATAAACATCGATTGTACAGAAGCAAACCAACGTAGAATTTGAATGGGATACTGATTGATGGTCCGCGTGACTGTAAGCCGGACACCACATCACCTCTACCTTCCCCGACGAAGGAAATCCGTGGTGTGCAACGGGTAACTTAGCAATGACGGAAATCAAATTATTAACAGCAACATTAGTAAAAGTAGTATAATCATCTGCACGAGAAGTAGTAACAGCCACCGTATTGTCAGCAGCAAAAGCGACCGTATGCAATAGGCACACAAAGCACAGGATGATGAAGAGTACATATGCGAACGAGAACAGGGAGAATTTGGACGGGGAATGCAACGGGAAATTAAGAAAAACGAGTCACCAACGTAAACCCCTATCATGAGTGTTTCATGTGGTAATAGTTCCGGCCAAATTGTTTTTCCTCTTCAATCAGTAGACCGGATAGCAAGACAGTGTCCACAGACATACTTATTGGTAGGGTTGCGAAGCGTTCGTTCAGAGGTCCGAAACAGAATCAAGTTGGACCTCTGGCATATGTCAAGTCAACCACGACTATTATATGGGCATTATGTACACATCGGCAACACAGACCCACTGACCGCATAGCCAAAACGATAATATGGGAAATTCCAGTACTGCTTCTACTACGGATGATGAGATCCTACTACTTTTACTTATGTTGATTTCGATGCTACGATTTCCGTCACAACTGCGTTACCCGTTGCACGCCGTGGATTTCCTTCATCGGGAAGGGAGAGTTGATCTGGTGTCCGGCTCACACAGGCACGCGGACCTTCAACCAATATCCCGTTCAAATTCCACGGTGGCTTGCTTCTGTACAGTTGGTGTTTATTGCGAACAATAAGTGTTATCCAACTGTCGGTCTACTGACTTCTGAACAGAACACTAATGTTCCGTGATGAAATATGAATTATTCAAGCCCGTTTTCAACGGTTAGCTGCGCGCCACAGTTGTCGATACTCAACAATTTTGCCAGTTTGATTTTTTTCAATTTGTTGTTGTTGATAGTTTACAACCGGAAGTGAAGTGCCACAAAGATCCGAATAAATTGTTCTGATTGTTTACAACCGAAAACTTCGTTGTGGTATACAACTATTATCATCTCTTCACTTTCTTTTGTCACCATACCAAAATATACAATGATTTTTCTAAGGGAACCCTTCTTTTGAATGAGAAAAAGCGACTGGTGATGGTAAGATGATTCCAACCCGGGACATCCAGGTCTGAGGTTCACCACGACGACCACTGCTGTCCTGTTTCGATGCACTGACAAAGTGATCGGTCAGACTGTCCCGTCTTGATTTTACTAGCAAGTGAAGGCAGGATGCAAACTTACCCTCTTTTCTGGCCAGGTTAACCATAAGTTCGAACTCACTTTCATATATCACAGCATTTGGACGATCGAAGAAACTATCACTTTCTGAACCTAAGTGATGGGTTTGGATCATGGGTATGCGCAGACCATACGAAAATTCCATCAATTCTCAATGTTTTGGGTTTAAAAATGACATTTCCGCTTTATTCGCTCGTGGCATGAACGACTGAAAGAATCAAGCCACCCATCCAAGCTGGTCAGGATCTAGACTAATTGTTCAATCCCAGAGAATGGTGGACGATTAGCACTGTAGTACGCTGAGGTTTACACCTATGTGAAAGGCAAATGCTTAACAAGCGCAGGGAAATTCAATGAGCTGAAACTTCGTGAGCGCATCATCAGGGTTTCCACACATCAACCAGTAACTGGACCTTGTATGTCACAAAATGGCAGTTACAGCATCACCAATCATTGACTTTGAAGCTGTAGATTAATATCCGCAATACACAAACTGATAGGACGTATTAAAATCACTTCCACCAGGAACTACGCAAACCATAGTATCAAGAGGATCAATGCTATGGGATAGTACGTTAGTTGTATTGCAGGACTGGTTCGTATAAATATTAAATCGAAGAAAATAATTGGTAGATTAGAAGTTGACTAATCATAGCGAGATTTTCTGTACCTGTTCTAGGCGATCTTGATTAGCTTAGGCTCCTCAGCGTGCGTATCTCCAACCTGTACCTGGCCGTATCACGGGTGCTGTCCGCTGAATAACCACAACTAGGTTCGGACGCCCAACCTCCTCACCGGTTTGATTTGAGGTGCTATCAAATTTGGTCCCGCGGGGTCTTTTACGATACTCCACTCAAAATCCGGTGGTGTCATTGCGGACGATAGCGCAGTAGGGTATTTATAAACTCAGACGTTTTGTAACTAGTAAAGATGACATCCGTACTTAGTACGGAAAAGTGAAAACCAAATTCAAGGAAACCACGCTGAAGAGTACAGGGGCCATCATCTGCGCAACCGAAAGGCAATGAGAATAGAGAAACGGAAAAACTGAACGATCATCAAAAATTGACTGAACTGGAATTCAGTCATCAAAGGCACTTACTACGTAGCAGCTCTGAAAACCGTCTTCACATCCACGTGGATCTCAAACTTGTCAGTGAAAGAGCCGTCGCGTTCTAGTGCTAACCAAATTCTTCATGGACGAACACAATTCAAAGTACATACGTGACGCGATGACTCAGCCTGGTGTACAATAGTCGACTGTATAACGTAGGCCGACACTTGAGCGAAAGTGGTCACAGGGTAGATCCGGCGAACGCGTTCGCTGTCATGTTACATCGTTGCAAAAATCCCCGACTAAGCATACTGGAGGCACTATCGATCGTTCACACCAAACCCGTCTTGGGACAACAGCGTATGACCTTCACCCTTAACATGCCAAGGCTCTAGCCAACTTCGTATACGTTCCTTAATTATTCATTTCGTTTCATATTGCACTTATTTTACTTGTTGATTTCATATGTAAGCGACCGACGAGAGTATACGAAAGAATTTCATTTCAGTGTTTGTCTTCTGAATTGTTTATATATATATATATATATATATATATATATATATATATATATACATAAATCGGGTGTACATAGGATAGATAGCGGGATACGAGTAGATCTGGTTATGGGGCATCCTGCTCCCCAGTTAAACGAGCTAGACCTCTCAGAGGAAAGTGTGCGTAAGTACCTACAGGAATTAAACAGCCACAAGTCAGCGGGCCCAGATGGCATTCATCCAGCTATCATCAAGCCGTTGGCGGATATCATAGCTCCATCGGTATGCAGGCTGTACAGGTCCACGTTGGACCAGAGTAAGCTGCCTCAGGACTGGAAATTCGCCGCCGTCGTGGCAATACATAAGAGCGGACCTAATTCGGCTATGCATAACTACAGGCCAGTAAGTCTAACTAGCATCCCATGTAAAGTCCTTGAGAATATCATCCGTGCCCATATCTGCCAGCACTTACTGGAGCACTCCATGTTAAGTCCGGCCCAGCATGGATTCCTGAAAAATAGACCTTGTCTGTCCAAACTCTTGTGCTTCTTAGATGAAGTAACTCGACGACTGGACGAAGGTAAGCAAGTTGACGTATGCTACCTCGACTTAAGCAAGGCGTTCGACGCCGTTAATCATCGTCTTTTGCTATGCAAGATGGAGACGTTCGGTATAGGTGGGCCAGTATATAGGTGGCTGCAGGACTTTCTCTCCCACAGGGCGTTTTACGTCATAGTGTGGAAAGATGCTCCAGTTTGGTGAACGTCACCAGTGGTGTAACTCAGGGACCCGTCCTAGGCCCGGTCCTATTCCTGTTGTTTATTAACGACCTGGCATCCATTCTTCAATCGCCTAGCGTTATTTTTGCGGATGATGTGAGGACTGTCGGTTCTGAGGGTACGGTGGACTTGGGCAGGGATATAGGTACCGTCCTGGACTGGGCATGCAAATGGGACTTACCCCTGAACGCAGAAAAAAGCCAATTGTTGTCAAAGACAAAAGAGAGCCTAACTGTTGCTCATGATCAAGGGCTGTTCACCAAAGAAGCAGTCATTAGGTTTAAAGACCTTGGGGTCATCATGAACAGTGACTTCAAATGATCAGAGCAGTGCAACGCTGCTGCACAAAAGGCTCGTGGGGAGCTCTTGAGACTGCGATCAGCTTTGTCTTGCCGGCAGCCGGAGTATTCGTACCTATTTACATGGCTATAGTAGACCTCACTTAAAAGGTAGCGTGCAGACTTGGTCACCCTTCTAAAAAAAGGACGCCGCCTGCCTAGAGAAAGTCCAACGTCTCGCCACGCGAATGGTTGAAGGGCAGAGGGGTAAGACATACGAGCAGAGACTCTCTGATTTGAATCTTTTCTCGTTAGAAAGGAGAAGTCGAGGGGATCTCATAGAAACGTTCAAGGTAATGAAGGGCTTTTCTGGCCTTAGACCAGATGGTCTATTCCAAGTGGCCATAGATTCCAGAACAAGGGGACTTGAAAAGAAGCTGATAAAAGCCCGAGCTAGGTTGATGGCTAGATCACACTTCTTCAGCAACAGGGTAGTGAACAGTTGGGACGGTCTGTCTGATGGAATGACAGATCTGAAGACCCTCCAATCCTTCAAAGGTGCCCTAGATCTCAAGTGGAATGAGATATTTTCTCGTAGTGAGCCCTGAGTATGTCAACTAGATGGATGACGTGTGGCACGGTGGTCCTTCTGGAGAATGTTTTAATAGACTTTCCGCTCATTGCATACAGTCTCAGTGAACGCTTACGACGCATAATGTCTTTCGCAGTTGATGTGCGAAGAGGTTTTTCCGTTTCCCTATCATTTTTAGCGGGGATTCAACGAAGTACACTCGGCAGTGGTGGGTGCATAACTGGTGTGCATACCATCGAAGGAATTCTGGATGCTAGATTGGCCGTGGTCATTACCTATCCAGTGCAAACTGAACTGACGGTTGTAGAATCTCTGAGTTGATACACCGTCACGTACTTTGCGTTTCTTCCGATTCTTTGGTCTCCATGAAATACCAAGCTTTCACCGGTGGCTCCGCGAAGCTCAGTCATGCATCAGCGGCCAAACCGCGATAAACCGCTCAACAGGCGGACTAAACCAGGTTGAGGGTAACCGAGGCCCAAAATCCTCGGTGGGAAGACTTTTGGCAAGAGAATACAGTTTCCCGTGAATGAGCGAATAAGACTTGCTGTATAATCAACTGGTTGTGAAGGAAATCTGTCGAACTAACAGGGCTGCACGGAACCCTGGGTTGGATTTAATTCAATCGAATGGAAAACGAGCTCGTACGGAGGCACTGGCAACCATGCATCAAAAGCCTGCTGTCTTTCAGCCCGCACTTGGTTGTGCAAAGGCTGGAGGTGCGCCCTTTATAAAAGTCGAGTGATGCTAAGGACATCTCTTGTAGCAAATACCCATGAAACTTCACGACCATGGAGACATTCGAAGTACGGTATCAATTCACATGTGGGCGCTCAACAGTCTAAATAAGTAGAACAACGAGACAATTGCATCACCAAATAAGTGGACATTCTGGCGTGATTTCAAAAGACGATGAACAGCCAGGTCACAGTGATTACGCTATTACCGACACCAGAAACGATAAGACCATCAAATACGCAACATCTGACTGAATACAAGCATCATGTAAATCCAAGTTACTCGTTCAGGGTCATATACAAAACCATAAACGCGAGGTTTCTCTTTGTACCGAGGCTTTTGCCTAGATAGCGTGAATGGCCTACCGTTTTGGCCCTATCCTGATGACCCTACATTTATTTCCCCTCTACTTTGTCCGTTCCCATCACATCAATCTTGTCTCAACTTCATCGTTTATTTCACTCACTATACAAAAATCACATCGATTACGGTATGCATGTGCACAGATGCTGAGAAACGGTCCAGGTTACGTTGTGCAAACCTATGTTTCTGACTACTTTACCGAAATTTGTGACGGGAAAACATGGTTTATAGAAGCCATTATCAGCGTTCCGGAACTAATGAAAACTATCATTCAGAGCTACGACAACACCTGTATTGAGAGCAGATCAAAGAATGCTGTGGATACACCCAAATGCTGAATAGCGACTTTGTGATCCAATACGGGAGAATCAGATACCAGACAGATAGTGATACTTTCATTTATCTGCAAAACACAACCCGTCCAGTAACTTCTTGGTTGACAAACTCAAAGGCAGCGAACGCAGTTGTTTAAACTATCTCTGGACCTGCTCCTAAAAGAGAATTTTGTTGCTACCTGCTTATTGAGTGATTCATGAGACAATGAGGCGTTCCCCAACCGAGCTGTGTTGTCCTCAATCGAAACTACAATGGTTGACTGATCAGTTATTCTGTCGAATGACCCAACTTTAAATACTTTACAGTGTTTTTTTTGTCTCATGTCTACATTGAAGTATCCATCGCAGTGATCAGCCGGGGGAAGGAGGTGGCAATCTTGATTCGACCACCTACACTTCTATAGGTTTCCGGTCCGAGGATTTTATCAAAAACAAATTTAATCTTTATATAGTCTTCCAGAATTCACTCGAAATCGGTTGTCTAAACTACGCGATTGTTGTTGGCACTTTGTCATGGTGATCGCTTGTGTGCAACGATTACCCCGAGGGCTAAGCGCCCATTCAGGGCTATTCATATCGGACAGGCCGAAAGCGAGTGGTCAGACAAAAATCAGCGTTGTTAAGGGGCGTGGTGGGTTTTCCCCTGGTGGCGAACTTTGTACATAAAAGCCACAGAAGCCCATAGTCAACAATATGACGTGCGTGAATATGGCCCGTCACTAAACACTGCCATCGTCTCTTACTCAGCCGACCTCAATGGGTAAGATTCATCACTGGGCATCCTCGACCGACAGAAAGCCATATGAAGAGCTCGCTCAGTCACTGGCTCCCGACACACAAACTCCCTATTGCCCGACAGGTACCACTTGGTTGTGCACACGCTACAGTTACTAGATCGAACGAAAAGCCGATTGAAGCTAAGGACGCCAATTCGTACCTAATTCCCAAGATACTTCGTGAACAGTTCCTTTATAAACAACGCTCATGGGCAGGTGTCATTCGGAAAATCCATGAAGCCGGCTCATCCTCACACATGAGCTAATCGCATAAAAGCGAAAGTGAGAACTAGTCAAACTCCAAGGTGTTTTTTTCCTAAAGTTTGCGCATACGTATACTAATTTATTGAAATTTTTATCAATGTGCACTGAAGATCCGTTGATGTTTTAGTCAAACTCTTTCAGAAGCTTTTCGCAGTGGCTGCGCTAGTACGTAAACCACCATTTCGACGCAATGAACCACACGGTTTTGGGTGTCATCCGTACTGTCATTTTCTCCGTGAGGTAAAACAGCTGCTTTTTCATTTTCCCAGCTAAACGGAAACCATACGCCTCGCAGAATTACAGCTATGCGAAACCTAAGAAGAATCGATAGTTTCTTCTATTTCGATCGATTTATCAAAGCAATCAATCAACAGCGGTTTCATCACAGACTCTACCGGGTTTTGTATTCTATGGCGGAGTTATATCTGATAAATCACCACGAGACCTGATTTCGAACAGTATGTACATACAAAAGGAATAATGATCAGGCTGACTGATCACGTCATGGTCAGAGTTTTCCCCTGAGATTTTATTTGACGTTCATGTTCTGCACGGAAATTGGCCTGATTGACTTTGCGAACCTTACGGCGTTCTTGACGATACCGCTTCACAGCCAATTTGCGTTGCTGTTTCTCTTCCGGTGTCTCACCTCGGCTACGCACCAGGAGAGTTGGATCCAGTTCAGTCTCTGTTGTTTTTAGAACAGCCACTGGTGGAACTTGTCCTACTGTTTGCAAACTCTCCATGCTCACTTGACGACTTCGTTGAGTGGCTGTTTTCGGATTTATTGGTACGGACAGAATATTGTAATTTGGTCTTGTTGCGGATGAAGCGACCTCATCTGAAACGAAATTGAATTATCAAAGGTTAGTCAACGTACGAGACTGGAAATTGTAAGATAAGCGTACAAAGAGAGAGAGAGAGAGAGAGAGAGAGAGATAAGATGGGCAGCGTCCACGATGATCACAAGTGAAGGTTAAGATGCATTAGTCAACGATGAGTGGGACATAGAAAGGAAGTGGTGAAGGCAAGAATATTTTTATTGTCACTGATGATACTGTCAAACTAGAATAATTCTGGTTTAGTTCCAGCATATTCCTGATTTATCTACGGTGTGTCGTCAACACATTCAATGTGTAGTTGATCCTCTTTGCCAAATGTGCACCGTTTGTCTGTCCTACCCTGCCTCGTGAGATAACTTAACAACTCATCACCGGCGTCTGATGAAGTCGAAGGGAATCTACTTTAAGTATTCTTGTTATCATTCTCCTGCTATTGCTGCTTGAACCAGATATTTCTCTTTAAATTATTTGTAACGTGAACAACCAAATGCAACGAAGAATGTACTAATGACTATGGTGCAGAAAATCTATCCGTGGGGTTGAATAAATTCACATTTTGAGTTTTATCTGATCTTTCGGTTTGACACGGAACGTCACTAACACTTAACCGACTCCAAATGAACATTCTTCCACACACTACCGTGTTCTCGATGAGAGACGGAGCCCAACCGCAAGCATCGACCTTTTCCTGTGCATACAAAATACCCTCATTCCCATTTGTGTTCCCCCTAGCCAATGAGACAGTGTCCTGAACTGCGGCCAACTGCTTGCCCGAGTTGGCCTGGTGTTCGACCGCCGGCCGTTGGGCAAAACAGTTATTCTAACATACTCAGAGGACGCATCACCGCTTTCAAATGCGTTGGGATGGTTTTCGCACTGCGGCACAGTAAACACGACCTTTCAACTTCAGTGAAATATCAGATCGACGCCACAAGTGCTTCAGTCCAGCGTACACCGCTCGAGCCTTGGATATACGCGTACTCACCTCTACTACTGTGCTCCCATCCGTCGTCACGCTGCTGCCGAGGTAGGTGAAGTGGTCGACAACTGACAGCACCTCCCCATCGAGCATCAAGCTCGGAATCGTTGATGTCCAGTCTTGTAACATCACTTTGCACTTTGAAGGAGCAAAGCGCATGCCGAATGGAGCTACAGCTCTTGAGAGTCTATCTAGTGCACGTCGCGCATATTCCGTGCATTTGAACAAACAAACAAGGTCGTCGACGTAATCTCGGTCACACAGCCTTCCACTGTTTTCTAGTTCGACGCCTACATCCTGCAGATTTTGCAACGCACTCTCCATTATTTCGACCATGACGAAGTTGAACAGGAATGGAGACAAAGGGCATCCCTGTCGAACACCACTGGTCGTTTCGAACCGACCGGATAGTTCACCGTAAACTCTAACGCGGTCAGAAGTATGAGAATACAATGATCTCAGTAGGTTCACAAACTTCTGGGGCATACCTTTTTGATGAAGAGTACTGAAAAGCGCTGCTCGATCAGCTGAATCGAAGGCGCCTTTCAGGTCTAAGAAAACCATTACTGTCGGTCAGTGATAGGTACGAAACGTTTCAATTAGTTGGCGATGCATCATCGACCTGGGCAGAATCGCTGGTGTGCCCCTAGCGAACCGGTGTAAGACGATGCATCAAAATCGACGCAAATACTTTGATGACTATCGGAATAAACCTAATCCCACGATGAATGCTACACGCATTGCGTATTCCCTTCCTAAAGATGGGAACAATCAAAGACTCACCCCATAATAGTGGGATACGCTCCTCCTTCAAAATGTTACAGAAAAAGAAGGCAAATGATATTATCAACACACCAGCACCCATTCTGAAAAGAACTGAGGGGAGTTCGTCGGGACCTGCCGCTTTCCCCCGCCTTAGTAATCGAATACATGACTCTACTTCTACTTCCGATGGGGGCTCAAGTGATACCACCCAAGGAATGGCAGTTGTTGACACACGAGTAACTACACCAGCGCGCAGCCAGCAGAACTGCTCCTTGAAGTATTCAGCCCAATGGTCCAGCCTTTGCTCTTTGCTATGAATACGCTCTGCATTTCTGTCGCATGTCGTTTCACTGACCGGGATGCGCCGTCCACCGGTGTCGCGAATAAATTTGAACAGTCTTTGACTGTTATCCGGAGCAGCTGCTACTTCCATTTCTTCGGCCACCTTCAGCCACCAATTTTCGCGACCCCTTTTAAGGCTTTTCGTAACTTGTCTTTGCAGCTTTCTCCATATCTTATTCATCTCCTTACGGTTCGAGAGCTAACGCTTTTGTTCCATTATACTCAGCGACTCTTGCGAAATCCAATGTCTTTGATGGACATCGGATCTGAGACCACAAGCAAAACCTGCTGCAACGTACATTGCCTGCTTGATATGGGCCAAACGCTCAACTGCATTACTGTTCGTCGACGATCCTAGCTTATGTGCTTACTTCTGTTCATACCGGGTGCGGACTTCTGCATCACAAAAACGTTGCAAGGCTAACCGAGTTTGCGGTCTGCGACGATGACCATGGAGCTGGAGAGATAATCGCATCAAAACTAATGCATAGTCAGACTCTACGTACGTGGACTAGTAGGATCTACAGTTCTGAACAGAACTGCGCCACCGGTAGCTTACGGCGATATGATCAATCTGAATCAAAGTGTTTGTAGAGTTAGAGCGCCATGTCGCAGAGCGACGGCACGAGCTGTGTCAGAAATTGGTGCCAGACAAGAACAATCGATTGTCTGCACAAAACTGGAGAAGTCTATCCCCGTTAACTGTACGGTCAGTGGGTAAAGCACAACGCCCACCTAAACAGGCTTCTGACACACTTAGTTTCCCAACTTGTGCATTGAAGTCACCAGCTAGCATTACAATGTCAGAACCTTTACTGCTGCGAACGACAGTGGCGAGGGCATCATAGAACTCATCTTTCTGCAAGTTTGAGCTGCAGTCCGTTGGGGCGTACGCCGAGATCATAAACAAATTGCGCTTAACACAACTATCCTTTCGAACGTCGAGTGACCCTTGGAGTCTCACAGCACATAAACGACTGTTAACAGGGATCCAGTCTAAAAGGGCAGCCTTAGCCTTCTCAGTCAACACTATCCCTACACCACGTTGACCCACAGCTCTAGTTTCTTCGTCTCCCGAATTGCGCAGGAAATACCCCGATGAGATACCAGGAACAGTTAGTTGAATCACACTGCTCGAATCTTGGATACGCGTTTCACTTACGCAACAGACATCCACCTTCAGAGAGTTCATTGTGAGGGCTAGGCACACCCGCTGACCAGCTTGCATGGGAGTACGCACATTGAAGGAGCTGGGGTTGAGGCTGACGAGGTTTGAGAAAATGCGAGTTACCAGACAGAGGTTTATTCACGCTATTTGACAATGAACCGCTGCGAGTATAGGGGGTGTACTCAGTGGGAGCATTATAAGTGGATAGAGTGGACAAACGGAGGTCACTGGGGTCGGAAGACAAAGGTTGAATAAAAGAGAGGGAACTCTGAGCAGTAACTCACTTATCACTGCTCATCTCGCTCGATGCAATGGGCAGCGCGGTCCTGATTATCCTGCGCGACGACCGACGCAGTATCGAATTTTCTCTATTCCTGCAGTTCATGGGAGATGTTGGACAGGTGCTACTAGGGCGTCCAACCACAAAGCAGAAGAACGATTGAGGTTCTCATCCAAAGCTTTCAGTTCTAACAGGAACCAGTGCGCAAGACAGTTAGATGGCTTCGTGGAAGCCCATTTGCTTGGATCGATTATTCTTCTACTGATTTTACCGACCGAGTTGCCAGCTCAAATCGACCTCCGACCTGGAAGACCACAGGAGACTGGACTTCGTCTGGCCTCTACTGATTGACCTGTTAGGCACGATTGCATCTCCGGCTTCAAGAAGCCATCTTGTACAGCTCTTTGGGTCATAGAGGCACGCAAGCCATCATACTACGTCAAGATGCAGTCTCGTCGTGATGGCACAACTGACCAAGAAAAAAAGCATTCGAAAACATATATCGGCTTCCACCCAGTGGGTCAAAACATGTTCGACTTCGAGCCGTGGCCACGGCAGAGGCAATTGCAATCAACCTACTAACCCTGAACAGTCCACAAAAGTGACTAGTTTGGCTGCTATCGGCGATACCGGGAACCGCGGATCGCGCGACCGAACGTCCGAAAAATCACTAACGATTACCATCGGTGACGGCGGGAGTCAAACTCACACCATAACACGCAAACAACACATCCTCCTTCCCTTAAACTCTCTATTTTCAACACCACAACAATGGCTTCTATCCCGGTCAATGGATAACGCATTCCATTGTCACCCCATCTATATAAGTTGTAGGAGCAAGTATAGGATTCATTGAAAACAACTGTACGCTCTCCAGCACCTTGTTATTAGTTTACTTTATTAAGATAGTCACTTCGTCCTATTCAACAGTACCGAATAACCAGCCTCGACCGTCATTGCTTTAGAACCGGGATTTCGTTTTATCATTCTGTTAGAATCGCGGATCATAATTGTTAGTATAGATTCCAGAGTTCATAGCCGCGTTATTCTTTTTCTCCACTGAATATGGGTTCGACAGGGTTCATTGGGCAAGAGTCTCAGCGTAAGTCTCGAAATACGGTTCATGTTTTTACTAGAAAGTTCAGCAAACCCTTTGATTGGCTGTGCCACAGTTTCTCCTGCTACCACTCAGGGATTTACTGCTCTCCCCTTCGAGTAAATCATGCACACCCGCCGTTCATACTCTCGAATAGTCCTACTGAAATGTCGGTACACTGCTTGCATGAGTGCTTCATACGAATACAGCAGGGGCATAAACCAAGTGTATAATCCAGAAAGAATTTATCTAAATTTTGTGCCAGCAGGAATTCACACACGTCGACTGAGAACTCAAAAATGGGAGACGGTTGTGAGTGGTGGCAAAGAACCTTACTTTGGACTGAGACAATATCAGGCAGCGGTTCGTTCGAGGATTCCTGTTCGGATTGAGCATCAATCGACTCGGTGGATGTGTGCAACAATGCCTGATCCGCAATGGCCAGTGTCTTTGATTTCAAATCAGATTCCAAATTTTCCAATTCGTCAGACTTTGGCTTCCTGCGGAGAGAACACGGGGACGGGCACGGTGCGGATAAATTTCACGTGGTAGAATATAATGAGTAGTGTGACAGTTCTATCCTATGATTATACATGAATAGAATAAGAATGCGGAACTGCAAGAGGTATACACATGTCTAGCGTAGTCACGATCCGGGGGGGGGGGGGCGGAAGAGGGGGCGAGGATGCAGCACTGTTAGTGCAGTTTTGTTTACTGAACGAACAACGTGGTTTTGGTTGCCACCTCATATCATCCCGTAGTTGGAAATGAATTGAATCGAAGCGTAAAGAGCGAATCAGAGACTGAGTCTGCAAGTGGAACAGAATGCTGTTTTCAACCAACTGTAACCGATGGGGTAAAATCTTCGGACGGCATAGTTCACGGCTTCTACCGAGCGCGCCTTGCTAGGTCGCAGAGAGGGGCACGACCGCCAGTTTGGTGGCTAATGTGGCTGAGCCCACTGCATAAGCGATCGTCGGTGGTGCTCAACGATGTGGTTGATTTATTGCCTGAATGCGTTCTCCCGCACAAAAACATATGAATTCATAGACGGTCACTGTTCTTTGTCATGTTTCATGTATCGACAGGGTTTCTCAAGAGAGGCGTATGAACTGTGCTACCGGCCACCGGCTCATCTGGAGATCCCGGATCTACTCTGAATGGCGTACGAACCATCTCCATGATCACCGACTTCAGCCCGCCGCATTGTAGGAAGACCTTCAGTCGAGTACTGCACAGCCCGGACGCTGCTAACATGTTTTTTGCTTCACATGGCAGCAAGCCTCTGTATTGGCTCCCACGAATTGGCTGTCACCGATTGCACAATAAACCGACCATAAACTTTGCATGGTATTACTGGCGTGTGATTGAGAAACGGATGTCAAGTCAGCGACAGAAACTGCTCTTATTGGATGAAACTGAACACAGCAATTATTGTATCCTACGTCGGATCATGACAAAGATGTGGTCACTGAAATGAAAAAACCTTGTCAGTCTTAGCTGTCTTTTTGTGCAAATTTCTTATTGTTGGACCCATCCAATCTGATGATAGCAGTATGCTTTCCGAACATGCAAACCACACCCGAATATAACCATGCAGCCTGATATTGAACTGAAGGTTGAACTTACAAATGCATACTAAAGGCGATGAGTATACCTCATGAGAAGAGTCGGAAATAGTGGGCCCGTCGTACGGTGCAACACGATAACGATGACATTCTGACATTACAGTTCAATCAACCATCAACCTCGCATTTCTATGCTCTGGTTTTTGTTCCTACCTCGATCACACCATAACAGTAAAATGCAAAGTGAGCGTCCACGACGGCGAATGGGACTCAGTGGGGCCTGTTCCGCTGACCAATCATATGCTCATCACTCACACGCAGCGGAGGATGAGTGTGCACAACCTTTGCCAATTTTAAGGCAAGATGGAACAATGATGTGGGACAGCAATCCGCGGTAGTCCAGCTCGATAGCACGCTAAATCAACCGGGACTTTATGCGGTTTTCTACCAATCCGAGTGTCATTCAGCTGACGGATGTCGATTCTTCCCTACGCAGTGCAGTTGTCTTTTAGGGCCACTGGGGGGAGCGTTCACCCCCGTTACAAAAAAACAAAAGCATGGTAATACCAAAAATGGTGTTTTGAAAGTGACTTCGGTGATGTTTACCTAAGATGTTTGCGAGTTTCGTCAGTGTTAGAATAATGATTCAATAACAGATGCGCGCCGGAACGCCAACCTCTGCTTGCATGTTGACATGCCTAGCAACTGATCGACTACTGAGCTAAACAACGGAAATCGGTAAAAAAAATATGTGACTTTCCACCTGCTGAATTTGTTAGAAAACAAACTGCACTGGCTATCTCCATTAAACCATAGCTCTCGCAGCAGGAATCTGCGATCAGATCGTAAGACGATGACGTGTTTACAACAGCCAAAAGCTATAGAGAAATTCTCTGATATACAGTGAATGAATCCGCAGGATAACTATCTTCACTTCATGGGAGAAACGTAAATTGGCGCAAGTTTTCTGTGTTTTGCATCGACCCCGCCAAGTGGCCGGTCTGATTAGCAGCTTGAACATTTCTTTAAAAACATTACCATTTGCTTTTCAAATCGATCGTGCACGTTTGCCCACACAGTTCTGTTTGCACAACCCTAAAATCACAGAACACTATTCGGCAACGCTGACTCCGAATACGAGGGGATGTAGTCGTTCTAACTGTGATTATTACTAAAAAAGGTTCAACCAGGATTTCAAATTCACCGTTTTCAATGGGGTTTTCACAAACATCCACCGACGCGGAAGCCAGCGTCTCCTAAGGTCAAATCTGTAAAAGTAACCTAAACTAGTGCAAGCGATTCGTTTGTCACGGTCGAAGACTGGAAACAATACACGGGAAGGCTATTTAAGTGCTAATTCTCTAACATGCCCTACATGGCCAAGTCCACTACTTAGGCTTTTCATACCTTCCTGTCATGTCATGGACTGATCATCCTTACTCATCTTCCAACCGATACCCGCCTCAGAAAACATAGCACACCGAGGGATCCTGTCAGGGGACATGCGTAACACATGTCCCAACCATCTCAGCCTGGTCGGCTTCAGTGTTTCATCTCATGATTTGATCCTTGAACTTAATACTTTCCGCCGAACCTCAGCATTGCTCACACGGTGTTCCCAGCATATTCGAGCGATGCTATGGAGACACTGATGGTCGAATACTGACAGTTTTCCTTCGTACTCCACCCGCAGTGGTCATGTCTCTGAACCATACAGAAACACGGGTCTGACTACTGCACCGTACACTCGACCCTTGATACATAAGCAGATATCATATCAACGCTACAGATAACTCAGCTTGGCAAATGTCAAACGAGCCTCCTGAATACTCGAAGATACACCATCCAATATTCAACTTCCGGATGAAATGCAGTTGCACAGATGGCAAAACTTATCTACTTCGTTTATTGTCAAGCCGGATACCGAAAGATATATATATATATATATATATATATATATATATATATATATATATATATATATATATATATATATATATACCGGCTTGAGAACAAGCATGACGCCAACGCAACAACATAAACGAAATGCTGTCAGAGAGGGATTAAGGGCCAGCATAAAGATCACAACAAGGCAAAGCAAAAACATTTTCTGGTATTTCCACCGTACATGTTCTGCAAGCCTTTACCTATTTATAGGGGACGGGAAGTCAACAGGCAGACCATACAGCATTCGCGCCACTGGATTCGGTTACCAGCCATATCTCTCAGCGTCTCTAACCAACGGCAGTTCTTATCTCTTGGGCCCTAACCAGGAAGGCGAGAAGCACCAACCGAAGCTGAAGCCGAAGCTTATTTCTTCATGCCCCTGTGCCAAGTCATAACCTAACCGCCGCGCCGCCTTTTCCAACCTTATCCAGCACGTGAAAAAGAACATGAAGAGGCAGACGACGGGCAGGGATAAGCAAAACATGCCCCAGCCATCGGAGGCAGTGTAGAGCGATTATCTCGGTCAGAGAGCAACTATCTGCACCGAACATACGACGACGAACCTCGTCAGTGCTCACCCGATGTTCCCACCAGACACGAGCAATGCTTCGGAAACACCAGTGGTCGAATACTGAAAGCTTCTGAGCATCCTCAACACCGAGGACAGGTCTCACAACCGTAAAGGAGAATACTACGAATTGTGGCACTAAACACCCTTCCCATGGGAGCAAGTCCGATGTTATGATGGCGCCACAGATGACACAGGTTCGCGAAAGCTGCTCGGGCTCTAGCAATTTGTGATGTGATTCCCTCCCCAACAGCACCACCGGCTGTGATTAAGCTCCTAGTTACTTAAGTCTACTGACTACTTCTAACTGATCACCACTGCGGGTGAGTGTAAGCGCAGGCTCCTGCCACTCTTGAAGAAGTACCTCGCATTTCGAAGGCGCAAACTAAATACCATATTGAGACGCCACAATCACCAAGCGGTCCAATGCATGTTGAATTGCCTGACCACTGTCGCTCAGCAAGGCGATATCACCGGCGTACTCTATGTCTAAGTTTGTTCTCTGGGAGGATTTCAATCCTACCGTTTGGAAGACCAGAGAAAACATTCTGTATAACATCCTCTATAGCAAAGTTGAAAAGAAACGGGAATATTGAGTAGCCTTGTCGTACTCCACAGAAAACGCCAAAGGGTGGTGAAAGCTGGCTAAACCCTAACTGAACCTGCGGTACGACCATACAACTCTTCGAAAACCGACACATACTTCTCAGGTACACGGTTCCTTAACAAACAGCGCCACGATGCAGACCTATCGACGGAATCAAAGGCAGCGCCAATGTCTAGAAACACAACGTTCGCTGGTCTTTTGAAAGCGTAACGGTTCTCTAATAGCTGTCGGAGGGTGAAGATTCGATCGATGCATCCACGACCCGTACGAAACCCAGCCTGTTTCTCACGAGTTTGTTCATCACACGTGTTGTACAACCTGCGAAGAATGAGAGGCTTACACCTCTTTGATTGACGCAGTCACTGCCTGAGCCCTTCTTGAAGATGGGGACAACGATCGATTTCCGCCACACGGAGGGAACTTTCTCAGAGTGCCAGACTTTTGAGAGCAAAGTCTGGAGTTCTCTAACAAGCTCCAACTTATCATCCTCAAATAGGGCTGGGGTAAGGCCATCGGAGCCCGGTGCTTTGTGATGTCCTAGGGTTTGGATTTCCTTGCGGATCTGAATCTTAGAAGGTGGATCTGTCGCAACAGACCACGGGACATGTGCCGGAACAGCTATGGGAGAGGCTGACGTTGAAGACCAGCTTAAATGTGCTTTTAAGTGCCCCGCCAGCGTACAAGACGTCGCTGCAGACCGTAGATAGACGAACCATCGGATTCACATATCGTTTTGTTCACACCTAATGGCTTCCTAACGGTGACCCGGATAAGATGAAACAGCTCATGGGAATTCCCCACAGTGGCAGCATGATGCTGTTTCAGACCAGCAGATTTCTCGGTTCCTACGAGGACTTGCTTCGAGTTAGTCTCGTTGTGAGCCGTGCTGCATTTTGCCCACTACCAGCCGGGATGGACTGGCGTGCATCAAGGAGGCGTGCAGAGACTGCGGAAATCCAGGGTGTAACGAGACGAGTCAGGCCACATCTCACCTCGTCAGCAGAATAAAAAACATTCCTAACAAGTGCCAGATGCTGGTTAATGTTATCTGGTAGCACTGATCCTAGCTTTTCAGCTAGATTGTTTCGGAAATTTGAGAGCCAAGACATATCAGACAGCATATAGCAGTCTAACCGCTGCTGCATCTTATGTCTGGCACACCCACCGAAGCATATGGACAGCTTAGTGCACACTCACGCGGTGTCGCAGTAAAGTGAGTGCTCCAGTACGACCGACAGACTTGTATGTAACCCCGCCATTTGTAGCTGATGGAGACGTGGTTTATCGGAGTTTATTGCTGACTCCAAGAGGGCGGGTACCAATTGGCATACTGGCGATTAGAACGTCTAAGATTCGTACTAGCGAGAAACAGGCGGCGATCTGAACACAGAACCAACAGCCGTTCCCTAATTTTTGAACAGCGGGAATCGAGGCCAAAGAAGCCTCCCAAATGCGCCTCGTTCGAAGACAGCAGACCGATTCTAGCACTCTGCCATGTCATGGAATGACCATCTAAACCTACATTACAGCCCCTGCCTGCCTCGAAAAACACCGTACGCCGAGAAACTCTTCGGTGGCCATGTATAACACATATCCCAGCCACCTTAACCTAGTCAGATTCAGTACTTGATCCAGAAACTGGCCTCTGGTTCTCAACAACCAACGTCTTACCTCAGCATTGCTGGTACAGTATTCCCACCATATTCGAGCAACGTAACGGAGACATCGATCCTCAAACACCAACAGTCTTCGCTTATCTTCTACTCCTAACGGCCATTTTTCTAAGCCTTACAAAAGAACGCACCCAACAGCCGCATTGTACACCTTATCCTTAACAGACAATCGAATGTCACACCGGCACCACAAATGACTGAGGCTAACAACAGCCAAATGCGCCTTCTAAATACGCGACCACACTTCAACCGATATACATTCTTCTAGTGAAATGTAACTGCCCAGGCCAACAAATTTATCTACTTCAGCTACAGCTCCCCTCATCAACACAATCACTGGCAGCAGCATTTCACACTTTGAAGGTGTAAAACGTATCCCAAACATTGCTACACTGTTCTTAAGGCTATCTAAGAAAGCTTGCAACTCACCTGGATCTTCACTCAGAAGAACAAGATCGTCCGTGTATTCCAAGTCAGACACTTTACTGCCTCAGCACAGCTCGGTGCCGCTGTTCTCACACGAGGATAGGACTATCTCAGGAATCAATTCAATTACAAAATTGAAGAAGAAGGACGAAAGAAGGCAACTCTGACGAACACTCTTCGTCGTGAACCAGGGTAAAACATCGCCGTAAGTACGAACTCGGCTTCAGCCGTTCGCATACAAGCATTGGAAAACAGAAATAAATTCCTCTGGCACACCCTTCAGTGAGAGGCAATGCCAGAGAGTTGTGAGGCCAACTGAGTGAAATGTTGCTTTCAAATAAAAGAGAAAGGGATTGTAGGCCCACAAAAACCGTGCGTGCCCTCTAAAATTTGGCGAAGAGTAAGGATGTGGTTGACACAACCCCGATCGGGTTTCAAACGGCTTGATTTTCAAGCGCATACATCTCGCGGGCGCTTGATAATCAGTGAAGAATAAGCCTTGTGAGCAGTTTGGAAATCAAACCTTCGCCTCCATCTCGGAAATAGATGAAGACAACCCATCCGGTCAAGTGGCTGTGCACCTTTTCGGGTAACCTACCTCTCGCATAACTTCCATTTCTGATGAAAGAGTGATATCCGTCTGCATCGTTCCTTTTGCACGTATATTCGGAAGTTCTACCGTTGAAGTGGACCCACTGAATTGTTCCTTAAAGTACTCCACCGAACTGTCTAAACGAAATCCTTGAGTGTGAATGAGTGAGCCGTCGGATTCCTCGATTACCTCAGTTACACCGGGCTTCCCCGCACCGGTACCCCTAATCAAACGTTAAAAGTTGCGAGCACTTCTGATAGGCGCAGCTTTCTTCATTCCGCTACATCACGCAATCTACCACTGCTCATGGTCATTTCTCTGGTTCCTAGTCAGTTGGCGTCTCAGGGATTCATGCACTTCACTGACTGTGACATCCGGAGGAACGCATCTGCCAGCATCCAACAGAGCAACTGGTGTCGAAGTAATCATGCGTTTGTGGGGGCCTACTTGAATCAGGGTCTTGTGTGGCATAAAAAGTGGCATAAAAAGTGGCATACAAAGCTTCCTTGATTTGTGGTCACCGTCTATTTGATCCAGGATATCCGGGTGCATAGATAACCGAGTAGACAGATCCGTCTGAGAAGCACATCGTCAGCTATCGTCTAGAAGTAACTGCGCGAAACGGGTGGCTCTTGTGAGGATGCGATACCACGGCAGTGAGACGCAAACAGAAGCAAGAACATTTCTAGGTGTGATGTGAGCCCACAGGCGTAGACGAGAAATGAACGAGCTTTCAATTGATCCAAATTATTGTCATCACTATTGTAGTGTTAAACAGCAGGACGAGTTTCAATGACCACAGCCATTTTCACCGTTACACGCACAATTTAAAAGTATGAACATACAAGATGAACAGGGAGTGGACCTACACGGGTGGAAAAAGTAAATAACGCCTAGTGGCCAACACACGGAATACACAGTCTAACAGTACAAATACACATTGATCACCCTGAGATATATATTCTGCGAACAAAGAGCTGTTCTTGTTATGAGTAGAATAAAAACCACTTAACGGTGCTTGTATTTATTCCCAAGAATATTGCGAAGATTAGTTATTGCCGATCGCTGGATCCCGCGAATCGATTGCAGTATTATCCTAAAAATTCGCGAATTTAGGTTAAAGAACCTGTCGCGGATCAGAAGGATTATTATTGACGGGGAAGGCGATGATCTTGCGCTGAACTCAATGGAAAAACGAAGCAGACAAAGCTCCATCTCACAGGTAACTACCCAATATCATTAATAAGAAGGGTTTCGGTTCCGTCCACTGAAGGGTGACTAGGGGCAGAGAACTACTTATATGGTCGCGGAACTTGTGTATCACCGCCATCACGGCTATTGATTTTCCAGCGGCTATTTTACTTTTGTTATGGTCCGCAGGACGTGGTTGGTAAATAGGTCATCTGTTGCAAACCACCCTTTTGGACATTGACAAAACCAACCATGCGTAAGACAAGTGCTTGTTTGCATCCTCGGTATCCGGTACATATGTACGGAGTCGTAATCTGATTCAGGATGCCATCATGAGGTTCATATGCCTTTCTTCATCTTACTGCATTCAGTCCGTGTGACGTAATCACGTCGATAAGTGTCCATTATTGTGTATGAGTAGTGCCGACTAACCTATCCAGTAAGTAGCGCGCATACCCCACAACATCATTACTATGAAATAATTTACAGAGTTTGTTCTGATCAACCTATTATAAGCCACCAAAGACAAGTTCGTCAAGAATCCAGTGCTTGAAAACAGGACCCTTCCGTAACTGGCTTTGAACGATATTGACTTATCAACCACACGTAATCGATTCCGATGGTGGGCGTTTTCTCCGTGCAGGGTTGACTACGACAAGAACATCACACTACAATGTTTGTAACATCGATGCAGAGTACGCTGTTGCTAGTGTAGTAGTGTCGTGTATGACTTACCGCGTGATGAAACGTGAGTAATTTGCTTTTTTGTGACGTTTCTCAATACCGGTTTGTGAGTAATGCGATGAGCCAAACATATAAGTAATCAATTTCCACGGAAGTGGAAAGGAATAATCGACGCGATCCCTAGAAAGGATACGACCAACATAGACAAAAATTCCTGGACTGTACGGTCTAACGAAGGCGTCCACTCTCCATATCATGCAGTGGCGAGGTGGTTATTGAAACCAGCAAGGGTTACCATCTCCAAAAAAATTTAATTTTGTGGAACCTGTGAGTAACCTAAATCTGAAAGGCAAACAAATGTCACCCGGCATAAACTCACTGTTCGCCCACGTCACGACCACAGAAACAATCAACTAAATGTGTGAACACATTCAGGGGAACGGTACCGATTTGGGCATTTCGTTAAAAGAACTGAAACAGTTACTATTCGTCATCATTCATAATACCCTGCTTCAGTTCAACGGACGAAGTGGTAATCGGATCACCTCTGGAACTCTTAGTTGCTGACATTTTCACGGTAAAACTTGAGAATAGTCAACTCAAGTCAATAATCAGAGAATGCACGGTATACAAACGATACTTAGAGGATATCCCATGTGACAGATACAAAAGTTGGCACAAATCTACTGATAAATAGTTTAACCGCTGCCTATCCAAATGTCCAATTCACTTTGGTAAAAGAAAACGACAACAGTCTACCAAATAGAAACGTATGAGTAGGCCGCCAGTGAATCTTCCGTTCAGTTATCAGTGCATAGATAAGCAACGCGGAACGGGCAATACATTTTCACGGTTCTGTATCACACATAAAGAGGTGGAATCGTACGTTGGTTGGTTAAATGGATGAGGAAAATCGGTACGAAAGATGAAATTGAAAACGAATCACACTTTCTACGGAGTGTTTTCGTACACAACGCTTTATTAACAGGACGACGCAACGTCATGAAGAGAGATAAAAACGGATAAATCGAAAATAAGCCTGTATATGTGCGCCTGCCGTTCAAAGGGGATTCAGAAGCCGAAATCGTTCAGTGAAAACTGGTAGATGCAGTCAGTGGAATATTCTAGGCTTCGGAACTACGAATCCGGTGTGTATCCGAACAGATCATGTTTTCGACCGAAGGATAGGCTGTCAGATTCTGCAGCCGTCATTCACCTGTTCCTGAGTAGCTAAGTAAGTTGATCGTACGACCCAGACGTTCATTCGAACGTGTCCGTGAACACCACCCGGTTAGGTTGATCAGGGGAGCAGCTAACAAAATTAAGAGTTCTGTTTCACACCGTGTGGAGTCAAACCATTCAGTAGTGATGATAAACGCTTTTCGCACTATTTACAAAGTTCGGGTTGAGTAGTCAAGACTTATCAAGTGTCACATCTTAGCCACAGTCGAAGCCGTGAGTATTTGTCTCTGCGATATTCCCAAGTATGCGCAGAAAAAAATCGCGCAAACAGCTAAGCTTCTTTGGCCCACTTGTTCTCGAACACGTATGAAACCAACTGAAAGTCCTACACTGTAATCAACTTCGCACACCCGCATGTGCGAATCATGTTCAATGTTATATATTGGTACGAGTACAAATAACTGATAGCGAGCTTGTTTGTCAGGCTAATTTATTCTGAGAGAAAAAACGGAATTGAAATAATCAGTGTAAAGAAACCAGCAATCCGGTAAATGTTGTGTCTACCCGTTTATTCCCAACTCCCGAAAGAAGATTCTCGATGAGCTGCGAGACGATTGATCAATCAGTTTATGAACGAGGGTTGGTTGTGCAAGCGAAATGTCTACGCGCAGTATGATCAAATCTAAATCCAACGCACGTGACTGGCATACTATTGATCGAGAGAGCGGAGAGCAAGATTTTACACAATGCTGTCGTATGATCTGGCCCTACGATTTTATCTAATAGAAGAATCAGTTGGTTGGCTTCCTGATGAAACGAACAGATCTGAAACGCAACATAGGCATTATTGGGATCGCGCTGTTTGTTTCCATAATTATTCGGTGGTGTTACATTGTTGCGTTACAAAACAAGCGAGTGCATTATTGCATTCAATCGGGCGGATCAAATCACCTCGTTTTCGTTCAGATCGAACAATCGACAAATTGAAATCGGATGATGGTGATTCCAACGCTAAGTTCCAAAGAGAGCCCAACAATTGTGAAGTATAGAAATTTTATCGGAATTTGTCGTGTATACTATAAATATGATCTGGGCTCTAGATATAAAAATATAGAGCGTGTATTGATTTTTACACCATGCAGGACTGTTTCAATTCGGTCGTTCGATCAGTTTGAATTACTTATCTCTTCTAAGTCATCCGCACTTGTTTGCATCGTACGGTATCGACCTACGCCTGTCCGTGTACGTGTGAACGGTCACTTTTGACAAACGCATTTGCAGTTACAATATGGAGATCTTTTCAGTACAAATTTGATGGTTCCGCACTTCTGATCAACATCCACACATAAAACCACCGCATTCCAAACAATTTTCTCATCTGACTGTTTCATTCCGAAGAATGAACATATTGTCCTTCAAGTTTCAGTTACTCTGTGACTGTCCCCTTTGTATTTCAAATTTCCACCTGTGGTTCACTTATAGAGATCTAACGTGTCAACCACGTACGTTGTAGTTAACTTTAAAGCTCTGCTCTTAGGCGAAAGTATATGTCATTCCAAGTGCGCATAGTGCAGATCACTAGACGGCTCAGATTCAATGATCACGCTGACAGTCAAATTGCTCCTAATGCTTCACATGTTGTCTACCAGTTCTCGTGCAGCTGCCATGATACGTAGTGTTCAGGAAACACGAGTGTACCCCGGGTATCTCGTATTTCTATTCTGGCTGCTGACAGCGATGGCAGCAGTTAATTGACTAGCTAAACTTCTTCGTAGTGCCAAAATAACCCCAAGCATTGGTCCCGATGGTCGATCATCATCACTTTTGAGACATGCTTCTGTAGCTTTGACCGATGTATTTACATATATTTGTGCTTGTTTTCTTTTCCCGATTTCTGGAGAACAGTCTCTATTGTTTGTTTACCTAAAGCTTGTAATTCTGGTGGTGGATTCGAACATAATTTGCAGTTGTGCAGCATAGTGTTCTGTGGACTGCTCCTAGTAGCCCTAGTTGAATAACTTCAGTTTCGGTATCTCCTTTGAATGGTAAACCGATATATACGGGTTTTTCTTCGACTAGTGTCTGTCTTGCCCTTTCTTCATTTCGTTGCATCGTCTGATCAATGAAGCGTTCCGGATAGCCGTTTTTTAAGGAAAACACGCGTCAGAGAACGAAGACCATTTTCTACTGTGTCCTCGTAGCAGAATTTACTTGCTCTACTACCCAAGCAACGCACGTGGTTACTTTTATTTATGAGAGGTACAAGACTGTGAGAAAAAATGCATTGACCTTCATCATCGTACAGCGTTAAACAGCAGGGCAAGCTCCACTGACCACTGCCTTTCTCACCATGTTGCACGTTGAATTAGAACGTATGAATATACAAGGTGGACAGGGAGTGGATCTACACAGTGGGAAGAGAAAAGAGTGCCCTAGTAGCCAACATACATAACAAGCAGTCTAACTGTACAAAAACACATTGATCAATCATTCTGATTCGACAGAAAGTGACAACATGATCGCTACTGTTCACGGTTCGCAGCCATATCCTCCAGTGTCTCCAATCAACTGGTTGACGGATCTTTTGGACCCCAACCACGAAGAAGTGAAGCACCTACTTTTCCCAAGTTCTCTGTACATTTTCTCATTCCTCGCAGCCACTTCATCTGTTGACCTCCAGGTGGTTTCTCCTACTCCCGATGAGGAACGGAAAACAGGACACAGTATGACAGAAGTGTGTTTGACATACGTAACACGTCCTAACCAACGAATCCTACTAAGTTGGATATGCTGTGATGGAGAACTCCCTAGAGTGGTACCCAATTTCCGGTTCTGATCTCGGCATTGCTCACTCGGTCATTCTATCCAATCTTAGCGATACTACACAAGCATCAATGGTCGAAAACCTCAAGAAGACGAATAACCTCCGCACACAGATCCCAAGCCTCGCAACTATATAGCAAAACTGAACGCACCGCGACATAGTGCACACAACCTTTCAACTTCAGTGAAATATCAAGTCACCGCCACAAGTGCTTCAGTCCAGCGTACACCGCTCGAGCCTTCGATATACGCGTGTTCACCCCTACTACAGTGCTCGCATCCGTCGTCACGCCGCTTCCGAGATAACTGAAGCGGTCAACAATTGTCTCCACCTCCCCACCGAGCATCAAGCTCGGAATCGTTGACGTCCAGTTTTGCAACATCACTTCACACTTCGGAGATGCAAAGCGCATGCCCAATGGAGCTACAGCTCTCGCAAGCTTATCTAGTGCACGTTGAGCATGTTCCGTCGTCTGCGTAATCCAGGTCACGCAGCTTCTCACTATTTGCTATTTCGATGGAGATCTCACAAGGCACTCCCCATTATTTCGCCCACAACAAAGTTAAAAAAAGGATGAAGAAATTCGACATTCCTGTCGAACAACGCTGATCATTTCGAATGGAGTAGATAGTTCACCGTAAACCCTTACGCGACCAGAAGTATGCGACTCCAACAACCTCAGTAGAATCACGAACTTCTGGGACATACATTTCCGGTGAAGAGCATTGAATAGCGCTGTTTGATCAACTGAATCGAAGGCGCCGTTCAAGTCAAGGAAAATCATTACTTGGAGAACACAGTCTGGCGAACAAGCTCGTTTTCAGTGATTCATGATCATGCCATTACATCACAGTATTTATTACGACAAATCAATTACATAAGTGGGAAGTGATAAAAGTTATTAATGAAAGGGGGTGGGGAGGGGAAGAAAACAATTATAATCCGGGCTTAAATCAAAACCGGATGTGTATTGTTTTTCTTGTGTGTTTTCAGTTTTCATCTGATCTATGAACTGTTGTAGGGTGGAGGGAGGGCCAGGGAAGCTTAAAGGCACATACAAATTGTTTTTGTGCACATAGAGGGGGGTTGTGGAGGCGGATGCTGACGGTCTCAGTTGTAGCTAGCACGCGACACGTTGCCGGTCTTGATTGCCCACCCCGAACCTTATACAGCGCACGAAAGGCTTCAGCCACATTTACTGCGTGATTAGTCCGGGCAAGGTGTGAAACGACAGCGCTAGTGAGTGACTTGCCCGATCCAGTGTTCAAACACGCAGGGTGGTGTTCGCAGATGCGTTCAGAAAAACGCCTGGTCGTGCGGCCGATATACGTTGTCCCCCAGGAACAAGCGAATGAATAAACATAATGAGGCTGCAGAATCAGGCACTTTGTCTTTCAACCGCAGAAGCACTACCGTTACTGTCCGTCGACGATGCGTGTGACGCACCACCAGTAACCGACGAAGAGTAAAAATCTGGTGGAAGCAATCTCGACGTGGGCGAAATTCAGTTTGTCATTCGCGGGCGTTCCTCTCGTGGCCGGTGTGAGACGATGCATCAAAATCGACGCAAATACTTTGATGACTATCGGAATAAACCTAATCCCACGATGAATGCTACACGCATTGCGTATTCCATTCCTAAAGATGGGAACAATCAAAGACTCACCCCATAATAGTGGGATACGCTCCTCCTTCAAAATGTTACAGAAAAAGAAGGCAAGTGATATTATCAACACACCAGCACCCATTCTGAAAAGAACTGAGGGGAGTTCGTCGGGACCTGCCGCTTTCCCCCGCCTTAGTAATCGAATACATGACTCTACTTCTACTTCCGATGGGGGCTCAAGTGATACCACCCAAGGAATGGCAGTTGTTGACACACGAGTAACTACACCAGCGCGCAGCCAGCAGAACTGCTCCTTGAAGTATTCAGCCCAATGGTCCAGCCTTTCCTCTTTGCTATGAATACGCTCTGCATTTCTGTCGCATGTCGTTTCACTGACCGGGATGCGCCGTCCACCGGTGTCACGAATAAATTTGAACAGTCTTTGACTGTTATCTGAAGCAGCTGCTATTTCCATTTCTTCGGCTATCTTCAGCCACCAATTTTCGCGATCATTCTTAAGCCTTTTCGTTACTTCGTTCTGTAGATGCATTCCTATCTTAGTCATCTACTTACTGTTCAAGAGCTGATGCTTTTGCTCCATTATACTCAGCGACTCTTGCGAGATCCAGTGTCTTTGATGGACAACGGATCTAGGACCACAGGCAAAACCTGCTGCAACGTGCATCGCATGTTTGATATGTGCCCAACGCTCATCTACATTACTGTTCGTCGTAGATCCTAGCTCATGTGCTAACTTCTACTCATACCGGGTGCGTACTTCTGGATCACACAAACGCTGCATGGCTAACCGAGTTTGCGGTCTGCGACGATGACCATGGAGCTGGAGAGATAATCGCATCAAAACTAATGCATAGTCAGACTCTACGTACGTGGACTAGTAAGATCTACAGTTCTGAACAGAACTGCGCCACCGGTAGATTACGGCGATATGATCAATTTGACTCAAAGTACCTGTACAGTTAGAGCGCCATATCGCTGTGTGACGCGAGCTGTGTCGGAAATTGGTGCCAGACAAGAACAATCGATTGTCTGCACAAAACTGGAGAAGCCTTATCCCCGTTACCTGTACGCTCAGCGGGCAAAGCACAACGCCCACCTAAACAACCTTCTGACACACTAAGTTTGCCAACTTGTGCATTGAAGTCACCAGCTAGCATTACAATGTCAGAACCTTTGCTCCACCGAACAAGGGTGGCGAGGGCATCACAGAACTCATCTTTCTGCAAGTTTGAGCTGCAGTCCGTCTGGGCGTTCGCCGAGATCACAAACAAATTGCGCTTAACACAACTATCCTTTCGAACGTCGAGTGACCCTTGGAGTCTCACAGCACATAAACGACTGTTAACAGGGATCCAGTCTAAAAGGGCAGCCTTAGCCTTCTCAGTCAACACTATTCCTACACCACGTTGACCCACAGCTCTAGTTTCTTCGTCTCCCGAATTGCGCAGAAAATACCCCGATGAGATACCAGGAACAGTTAGTTGAATCACACCGCTCGAATCTTGGATACGCGTTTCACTTACGCAACAGACATCCACCTTCAGAGAGTTCATTGTGAGGGCTAGGCACACCCGCTGACCAGCTTGCATGGGAGTACGCACATTGAAGGAGCTGGGGTTGAGGCTGATGAGGTATGCGAAAATGCGAGTTACCAGACAGAGGTTTATTCACGCTATTTGACAATGAACCGCTGCGAGTATAGGGGGTGTACTAAATGGGAGCATTATAGGTGGACAGAGTTGACAAACGGAGGTCACTGGGGTCGGAAGACAAAGGTTGAATAAAAGAGAGGGAACTCTGAGCAGTAACTCACTTACCACTGCTCATCTCGCTCGATGCAATGGGCAGCGCGGTCCTGATTATCCTGCGCGACGACCGACGCAGTATCGAATTTTCTCTATTCCTGCAGTTCATGGGAGATGTTGGACAGGTACTACTAGGGCGTCCAACCACAAAGCAGAAGAACGATTGAGGTTCTCATCCAAAGCTTTCAGTTCTAACAGGAACCAGTGCGCAAGACAGTTAGATGGCTTAGTGGAAGCCCATTTGCTTGGATCGATTATTCTTCTACTGATTTTACCGACTGAGTTGCCAGCTCAAATCGACCTCCGACCTGGAAGACCACAGGAGACTGGACTTCGTCTGGCCTCTACCGATTGACCTGTTAAGGATGATTGCATCTCCGGTTCAAAGAAGACATCCTGTGTAGCTCTTTGGGTCATACAGGAACGCAAGCCATCACACCACGTCAAGGTGCAGTCTCCTCGTGATGGAATCTTTACCGATCTCATATATATATATATATATATATATATATATATATATATATATATATATATATATATATATATATATATATATATATATATATATATATATATATAATCGGTCGGGCACCTTTCATAGCCTCAAATGAACCACCTGCAAAGTCGTACGAATTACACAGCATATGAAAATCTCGCTTACAAGATCTTTTCCGAAAGCACTTTCCTTAAGCAGTGATCGACCGAGGAGTAACTCTCGCGCTTCTAAACGCCCCTCCTTTCAGGTCACACCTTCTCGCATAAACATCTCCAAAACTCGACTGTTTCTCATCCGGTCGGTATCCGCAAAAACTGGGCGAAAGCATAGGCCAAATCTCTCACTAATTTCGAAGCGTAACCGTTCTTTCTCATCTACTCGATTCCGTGAGTTGCTAAGTGTAAATATTTTTGGCTGAAGTGCGGAAGTCTGTCTACGCAAATGTCTGATCATATACAAATGGCAATACTAAGTGGGGCCGAATATGAAGGTCGTCCAAAACTGACTGGTCTTTGGCCTGAATCTTTTTGTTGGATACGTGGGGATCTCATCTATGTTCGCCGAATTATTATTGGTACTTCACAGCCAGAACTGCAGGTTTTCTTTCCGCTTTGAGAACCCTGTCGTGTGCGCGCGTATCAAAAAAACATTCTTGGAGATGCAATCAACTGTTTGTCTAGCTCAGAGGGCCTTTGGGATTCGCTGACGTGGTGGAGGAAGTAAACGACAAAATATTCAGGAGAAAATCAGACAACTTATTTGCGCCCACTCAAACCTGAGTTGATACTAACGAAAGGATTCTGACGAGGCTTATACGAGAGGTCTATGTCCGCGATGAAGAAGGAATAAATGAAGAGTGCTCATGTGAAATTTTCGTTACCGCGACTAACCTCTCTTCCTAAGGCAGATTTACAAACGCTTATATAGATGAACCAACAACGGATCTCAGTCCATTTGGATTCTTGGGGGTGCAGTACATTTTCAGAGAGTGCGCGAGGAGCGTACGGAGTGGCTTTTTCAACAAACTTTAGGATAAACAAGTATAGTACTACGACCAGAAGTGCTAACTGGGGGCATGGTTATACACAATGAAAACACCAGCATAGTTATCTAATACTGAGTCCATAATGGCACAAAGACTGGCCAAGACATTATGAGGTAGTAGACAAAGTTTTCAATGAACCGTCGGACGTGAAACGCGTGAACATTATTATGTACTACCGAGAACAATTTAACAAAAGGACATAACAAAAGGTGAATAACAGCAACCAATGATCGCAACAAATGCGTGGTCTGCCAGAACTAATTTCTGACTTATCGGGTTCAACTGACAAAACTCACAAACATGTGGATATCCATTTTACACCTCCGACAATCAGAAAACCTCAAGAAAATCCCCAATAATTGATGTAGGTAATGTTACCGTCTGGGTGACAGGACGAACTTTACCCGGAAGTACACTATTGGCTTCGCGATTGTCGGTGCTCATCGGTTATGCGTACCCGGTACTCTCCTGTCCAATCATCCGACGAAATAGCTTTCGAAGAATTACCATGTGACTCTAAAAGTGGAGCCTCCGTGCATATGCGCTCCACACGATTAAAACCTCCAGTTATATTTAAATCTTCGATATACAATAAAACACAACGTTTTTGCATATGCATGTAATCAGGCAAAGTTCCAGTTAGCGCGGATACGGCAGGTTTACAATCGAATGAACAAGTTGCCTCGTGTGGTCCAGCCTAGGCCCAATATGCGAGCACATTCGTAGAAATACTTCCAACAAGGCCGTCGCAATGAGTCAGTATAACTGTGTAATTAGTTTGGGGTTAACATGTGCACTTTTGAAGTAATGATTCGTAAAGGTCCATTTCGTTAATCTTGATTTCGTGCACACAATCGGATGGTTTTTTCGATTGAGGCAAATTTTTAAAAACTAGCTACTACTAATTATATCAGTAGCCAAAATATAAAGACAAACCTTCAGGCGCCGTCATTGTTCATGAACAGACTGTACAGTCTGTCCAAAAAATTGGGGGTCACTTCAATTCGCATGGCATCCTGACCTGCGATCGAATTCCAGTCTGTGCTACTGATACTACCCTCGGTAGCAAAAAATACACATTAGACAATATTCTAACCAGAGAGAGGGAAGTAGCAGTTGTATAAACTCGAATTCAACCGCATGTCAGGATTTCGATCAATTTGAGGTTATCCCGAATGTTTAGACAGACTGCATAGAACAGAACGATACTTGGCTCAACGGGTGACTGAAGACATCACAAGGTGGCTTGTGCCATGAAAGACTTGACAGGATTGCGCAGGAAGAATTGGGGCTGGAAATCTAACGTCATTTATGGCGAGACGATTGCCTTCAATGAGTCATCAAGTTGAAATGAGCCAGTCTTGTATTTTTGGGTATGATCGGAAGAAAGCTCTGTGATAATACTTCCCAATTTCTATTTTACAGACGATACGTGGGTGATATTTTAATTTTTACGACTGAAGAACGTTTTATCCCTTTCGTTAACGTTCTTAACTCTATTCACCCAAACCTCAATGTATCTCACGAAGAAGAACGCGATAACAGTTTGCCCTTTCTAGATATTTTACTAACCAGGCGTCAGGATGGGACTTTACAGTGCAGAATCCACCGAATAGACACGTGGGGTGGACATAATTTACAATTCTCGAGCTTCGCTGCGGTGGCTTACAAACGTGGATTGGTCAGAACTTTCTTCAACAGAGCCCAGAAAATCCCTACAGAAGATCAAATACAAAACGAAGAGGAGTTCATAGAAAGAACGCTGCTGGCCAACGGCTATCCGGAAAACTTTATCAGACAACATCAGAAGCCGAAACTTGTGCACGAGAAAACAATGAACGTGAAGAAGAAGCAAGTTTTCATCACTTTGTTTTTGAAAGATCATTTATTTAATCAAATAAATTGTAGTCTTAAGTCAGCTCTAAGGCACGCATACACAGCAGCGCAGTTGCGTTTGATGCAGACGACCAAAAGGTTGTTTTCAAAATCACTCAAACAGTCTTTCTGATTCCAATGTCTCACATATTGTCTATCAGTTCACTTGCAGTTGCGGTGACGTATACATTGGCAGGACGGATCGTTGCTTGACTCAACGAGTGTCAGAACACATACCCAAATGGCTGTCAAACTTGATGACGCAACCTGCTGGGGCAATACACAACGACGTGAAACCGCCAGCTTCTTCGATTGCAAGACACTTGATTACATCAGGTCACAAAGTTGACCTGACGCAGTTTTTCAAAGCATTGTTGCGCAATCCAACACCGAAACTGTTAGCGTTCAGTAAAGCTATTCTAATCATGATGCATCAGCCAGCACTTTGTGCACAAAAACGATTGACCCAAAATGTTTGTTTACCTTGGCGTTAACACGACAGACTTCACGCTCACCAACGTACGTACTGTAGGAACTTTCGATCGTGCCTACTTTACTGTTGCACTAACCCCCCCCCCCCCCCTCCCCACTGTACCATGTATATATACTGACATGTTTTACGTCCGCGGCTGACAAGAGCAAACGAGATGCTTGCATCTCGCGACTTATGCCTTCTCTCTGTTCTCGTGAATTGGATAAAAGGGGTCCAATGTTTCAGACGCGAGAATTGACGTCGTCTTTGGCATAACCATCTGGAAGTATCGTAGAGCTAGATGTTTGAACGCCGAACACGTTCGATTTGTTCACGATTGATGAACATCGGTGGCATGGAATGTAAAGCACAGGTCAAAGATGTATCACTCTGGGACGACTGGGATTTTGCGAAGTATACTACGCGATTCAGAACCGGCTGTAAAGCTGTTGGGTTGTCTCCAAGGCTGACGATGCCGTCTTCGAAATACCAATCAGCAAGAAAAGTATTTGTGTACAGCTGAATATCGGGGTAGTCGGTGTGACTGGCATATTACACTTATTTGGTCTCGTGGTTCTACTTATTTAGACTGTTGAGCGCCCACATGTGAATTGATACCGTACTTCGAATGTCTCCATGGTCGTGAAGTTTCATGGGTATTTGCTACAAGAGATGTCCTTAGCATCACTCGACTTTTATAAAGGGCGCACTTCCAGCCTTTGCACAACCAAGTGCGGGCTGAAAGACAGCAGGCTTTTGATGCATGGTTGCCGGTGCCTCTGTACGAGCTCGTTTTCCATTCGATTGAATTAAATCCAACCCAGGGTTCCGTGCAGCCCCGTTAGTTCGACAGATTTCCTTCACAACCAGTTGATTATACAGTAAGTCTTATTCGCTCATTCACGGGAAACTGTATTCTCTTGCCAAAAGTCTTCCCACCGAGGATTTTGGGCCTCGGTTACCCTCAACCTGGTTTAGTCCGCCTGTTGAGCGGTTTATGCGGTGTGGCCGCTGATGCATGATTGAGCTTCGCGGAGCCACCGGTGAAAGCTTGGTATTTCATGGAGACTAAAGAGATGGAAGATACCTCAAGGAAACGACGTTGTACCACCACACATGTGCTACTCCAATAAGACACCCAACACACACACACACCCTAGTCCATAGAGATTCTCTGCCGAATGAGTCAGAGGCGGCCCGAAAATCAGTGAAGCAAGTAGCAGTCGATGGCTGAAACTTGTATCTATGTGTTATTACTCTGCGGATAGTGGATATTTGATCCATACATCTTCCACGGCGGAAGCCTTCTTGACTGGGCTGCGTGCCCGCGTCCCGAATCAATGGGAAGCGGTTCAATAAATCCACGAATATTTTGGCGGCCATATATATATATATATATATATATATATATATATATATATATATATATATATAACCTTTGTCTTCTATCCCTAACCATCCCTCTTTGCCCAATCTATCCACTTATAATGCTCCCACTGGTAACACGGTCAATACTCGCAACGATTCTCTGTCAAATATTGCCGGGAATAATCATCTGTCTGGTAACTCACATTTTCTCAAGCGTCGTTAGTCTCTGAATCTCGGCTCCTTCAACGTGCGTACACTCATGCAGGCCGGTCAGCAGGCGTGTCTAGCGCTCACAATAGATTCTCTGAAGATTGATGTCTGCTGTTTAAGTGAAACGCGTATACAGGATTCGAGCAGTGTAGTTCAACTAACTGTTCCTGGTATCTCATCGAGGTATTTTCTGCGCACTTCAGGAAACGAAATAGCTCGAGCTGTGGGTCAACGTGGTGTAGGAATAGTCTTGACTGAGAAGGCTAAGGCTGCCCTTTTAGACTGGATCCCTGTTAACAGTCGTTTATGTGCTGTGAGACTCCAAGGGTCACTCAACGTTCGAAAGGATAGTTGTGTTAAGCGCAATTTGTTTATGATCTCGGCGAACGCTCCAACGGACTGCAGCTCAAACTTGCAGAAAGATGAGTTCTGTGATGCCCTCGCCACCCTTGTTCGGTGGAGCAAAGGTTCTGACATTGTAATGCTAGCTGGTGACTTCAATGCACAAGTTGGCAAACTTAGTGTGTCAGAAGGTTGTTTAGGTGGGCGTTGTGCTTTGCCCGCTGAGCGTACAGGTAACGGGCATAGGGCTTCTCCAGTTTTGTGCAGACAATCGATTGTTCTTGTCTGGCACCAATTTCCGACACAGCTCGCGTCACACAGCGATATGGCGCTCTAACTGTACAGGTACTTTGAGTCAAATTGATCATATCGCCGTAAGCTACCGGTGGCGCAGTTCTGTTCAGAACTGTAGATCCTACTAGTCCACGTACGTAGAGTCTGACTATGCATTAGTTTTGATGCGATTATCTCTCCAGCTCCATGGTCATCATCGCAGACCGCAAATCCGATTAGCCATGCAGCGTTTGTGTGATCCAGAAGTACGCACCCGGTATGAGTAGAAGTTAGCACATGAGCTAGGATCTACGACGAACAGTAATGTAGATGAGCGTTGGGCACATATCAAACATGCGATGCACGTTGCAGCAGGTTTTGCCTGTGGTCCTAGATCCGTTGTCCATCAAAGACACTGGATCTCGCAAGAGTCGCTGAGTATAATGGAACAAAAGCGTTAGCTCTCGAACCGTAAGGAGATGAATAAGATGCGGAAAAAGCTGCAAAGGCAAGTTACGAAAAGCCTTAAAAAGGGTCGCGAAAATTGGCGGGTCAAGGTAGCCGAACAAATGGAAATAGCAGCTGCTTCAGGTTAACAGTCAGAGACTGTTCAAACTTATTCGTGACACCGGTGGACGGCGCATCAAGGTCAGTGAAACGATTTGCGATCAAAATGGAGAACCCATCCATAGCAGACAACAAAGGCTTGACTGTTGGGCCGAATACTTCAAGGAGCAGTTTAGCTGGCCGCACGCTAGTGTAGTTACTTGTGTGTCAACAACTGCTATTCCTTTGGTAGTATCACTTGAGCCCCCATCGGAAGTAGAAGTAGAGTCATGCATTCGATCACTAAAGCTAGGAAAAGCTGCAGGTCCTGACGAACTTCCTCCGGTTCTTTTCAAACTGTGTGGGAATGTTTTGATAAAATCACTTACCGCCTTGCTCCGTGACATTTGGAACGCGGAGCGTATTCCGTTAATATGGAGTGAGTCGCTGATTGTTCCCATTTTCAAGAAGGGAATACGCAATGACTTTAGTAACCTTCGTGGGATTAGCTTAGTTCCGATAGTTACCAAAGTATTAGCTTCGATTCTACTGCACCGTTTTACACCGGCTCGCGAGAGGAATGTCCAAGAACAACAGGCTGGATTCCGCCCAGGTCGAGGATGTATCGACTAGATATTTACTCTTCGCCGACTACTTGAAACGCGTCACACGCACCGCCGACCGACAATAATGATTTTCTTAGACGTGGAAGGCGCTTTCGATTCAGTTTATCGAGCAGTGCTTTTCAGTATTCTGAAAAGGTATGCCCCAGAAGTTCGTGAACCTACTGAGATCATTGTATTCTCGTATTTCTGGCCGCGTTAGAGTTTACGGTGAACTATCCGATCGGTTCGAAACGAACAGTGGTGTTCGACAGGGATGTCCTATGTCTCCATTCCTGTTCAACTTCGTCATGGTCGAAATAATCGAGAGTGCGCTGCAAAATCTTCAGGATGTAGGCGTCGAACTAGGAAACAGTGGAAATCTATGTGACCTAGATCACGCAGGCGACTTGTATGCTTGTTCGAATCCACGGAACATGCTCAACGTGCACTAGATAATCTCGCAAGAGCTGTAGCTCCATTCGGCATGCGATTTGCACCTTCAAAGTGCAAGGTAATATCACAAGACTGGATGTCAACGATTCAGAGCTTGATGCTCGATGGGGAGGTGCTATCAGTTGTCGACCACTTCACCTACCTCGGCAGCAGCGTGACGACGGATGGGAGCACAGTAGTAGAGGTGAGCACGCGTATATCCAAGGCTCGAGCGGTGTACGCTGGACTGAAGCACTTGTGGCGTCGATCTGATATTTCACTGAAGTTGAAAGGTCGTGTTTACTGTGCCGCAGTGCGTTCAGTTTTGTTGTATGGTTGCGGAACTTGGAGTCTGTGTGCTGAAGATATTCGTCGTCTTGAGGTTTTCGACCACCGATATTTACGTAGTATCGCTAGGATTGGGTGGAATAGCCTAGTAAGCAACGATGAGGTCAGCAAGCGAGTATTGGATACTGATTTGGAGAACGTTTTGTCAAGGCGTATCCAGCTAAGTAGACTTCGTTGGTTGGGGCATGTGTTACGTATGTAAAACACACGTCTACCGTATCGCGTCCTATTCTCCGTTCCTCCTAGGGAGTGGAAGAGACCACCTGGAGGTCAACAGATGAAGTGGCTGCGAGGAATGAGAAAACGTACAGAGAACTTGGGAAAAGTAGGTGCTTCACGTCTTCGTGGTTGGGGTCCAAAAGATCCGTCAACCAGTTAGCTGGAAACACTGAAGGATATGGCTGCGAACCGTGAACAGTAGCGATCACGTGGTCGCTTTCTATCGAATCAGAATGACTGATCAATGTGTGTTTGTACAGTTAGACTGTGTATTCCGTGTGTTGGCTACTAGGGCATTCTTTTCTTTTCCTACCTGTGTCGATCCACTCCCTGTCCATGTTATATATTCATACTTTCTAATTCAACATGCAACATGGTGAGAAAGGCAGTGGTCAGTGGGGCTTGCCCTACTGTTTAACGCTGTACGATGATGATGATGATTATATATATATATATATATATATATATATATATATATATATATATATATATATATATATATATATATATATATATATATATATTTGCTTGGTAGGTTGCTACCAACGTAACACCATTCGCTCTGGATCACTGGGACTTGACTCCCAGAGCTTGCCGTGGGGCGGTCCAGTAGACAATCGAAGTGCTTTGTCTATGATTGCATCTTCTTGGCCTGTTCAGGAATAAGCAGTCCGCTAACATCGCCGAGGGGTTCTGTCGACTGTCGCTTGCCGGATGCAGTACGGGTTAGGCGGAAGAGATTCGAGAAGTCACCGCAGTTAGCCGCAGTCTACATAATTTCCGTGATTTCGATTCTCTGGTTGTTGAGGTCACTTCTGGCCGAACGGGTGGCATTTCGTCGGATGTCATGGAAGTCTATTTAACCATTTAGGTGAGCATCTGTTGCCTTGCTGATAACAGGACAGTCATTCCTGAGATCCAGTCTTTCTGTCGTCGACACGTAAAGTCCGGTTCGTCTTAAGCGGATTCCTGGAATGATGCCTTTAGTGAAGTCCACCGATGTTCCGACGATGCTTCTTCTCCAACCAAGAAGCTGTGGTCAGATGAGAGGCGATAACGTGAGACCGCTTGGCGCTTTTTCGGTGATCCCAACGCTGCTGCGTTGGTCGCTTCCAATGGGTTTTTTTGCGGCGGTTGGCCAGGTGAATCTTGAAGCGTGCATGGACGAGGGTATGGTCGCTGCCATTCTTGTTAGCAGTAATCGCGTCTCGCTAGGACCGGCAATCTTCAGTGGAAGATGACCGACATGATCGCATCAGAATGAAGTCGTTCGGGTTCGATGTATGACCGCTAACAGGTACTTTCTGGGATGTTAGAAGCGGGTGTCTGCGACGGTTAGAACGTAGCAGTATGCAAAGCTGGTGAGACGCCCGTCGCTGCCGCACTTCAGACTACGACAATCGATATGTTCAACGGTGAGGGGCGGAAACGACGCAAGGCGATCCGAGCAAACTTCGGGTTCATGCTAACAGTGTCTTGTTAGCCTCGTTGCTAACAGCTATTGCCATGCCGTGGAGACCGGAGTTGTTTACACGTTTATAAGGGCATTCAACATTCACGGGTGGAAAGTATACGGACAACATAGTTCTTCTAAGTGAAGATCCAGGTAAATTGCAAGCTTTTCTAAACAGCCTGACGGATTGCATAGCAATGTCCGGTATGTGTTTTGCACCTTCTAAGTGCAAGATGCTGTTGCAGGACTGGGTTGATCCAGCGCCAAACCTTTCAGTGTCTGGGGAGACGATAAACGTGGTAGACAAGTTCAGTTATTAGCGGAGCTGCATCTCAGTCGGACGTAGGATATCGGATGAAGTGTCTCTGCGTATACAGGAGGTTGGCTTGGCAGAGAGATATGGCTGGGAACCGAATCCAGTGGCGCGAATGCTGTATGGTCTGCCTGTTGACTTCCCGTCCCCTATAAATAGGTAAAGGCTTGCAGAACATGTACGGTGGAAATACCAGAAAATGTTTTTGCTTTGCCTTGTTGTGATCTTTATGCTGGCTCTTAATCCTTCTCTGACAGCATTTCGTTTATGTTGTTGCGTTAGCGTCATGCTTGTTCTCAAGCCGATATATATATATATATATATATATATATATATATATATATATATATATATATATATATATATAATCTTTCGGTATCCGGCTTGACAATAAACGAAGTAGATAAGTTTTGCCATCTGTGCAACTGCATTTCATCCGGAAGTTGAATATCGGAAGGTGTATCTTCGAGTATTCAGGAGGCTTGTTTGACATTTGCCAAGCTGAGTTATCTGTAGCGTTGATATGATATCTGCTTATGTATCAAGGGTCGAGTGTACGGTGCAGTAGTCAGACCCGTGTTTCTGTATGGTTCGGAGACATGACTACTGCGGGTGGAATACGAAGGAAAACTGTCAGTATTCGACCATCAGTGTCTCCATAGCATTTCTCGAATATGCTGGGAACACCGTGTGAGCAATGCTGAGGTTCGGCGGAAAGTATTAAGTTCAAGGATCAAATCATGAGATGAAACACTGAAGCCGACCAGGCTAAGATGGTTGGGACATGTGTTACGCATGTCCCCTGACAGGATCCCTCGGTGTGCTATGTTTTCTGAGGCGGGTATCGGTTGGAAGATGAGTAAGGATGATCAGTCCATGACATGACAGGAAGGTATGAAAAGCCTAAGTAGTGGACTTGGCCATGTAGAGCTTTTATACTTCCTGGGTGGGGTCCAAGAGACCCTCCCACTTAATGGTTAGATACGTTGGGGGATATGGCCAGATGCCGCGATCAGTAGCGCTGTTGTATCCACAAGCTTGCTTCATCTACCTAATTCCAATTATGCAGCTCTCGTCTTACTCTTTCCTATTCTTTTCTCCTTCATTATTTCTTCTTAAGGTTGGGGCTAGAAGAAAGCAATCAAAGCCACCGCAACCAGTGCATGGTTAATGGTTGTCTGAACAGAACAGGACAGTGGTAGACGCGGTAACTGTCGTCTGCTCCGTGAACCATTTTACAGTGGGTGCCGAAATTCAACAGCCAAACGTCGAAGAGACATGCTATTTCAAGATAGTAGTCACGAGGTGTCCTTGAGGTGATGGCTCGGCTTGCAATATTTAAGAGTGTTCTCGCATTCTAGTAGGCGACTTTGATGTGGTTTCGTGTGCCAAGGCCCCCAGCTAGCATATTTGTTACGTCGGCCGCGGGGAGGATGCGAGACGTAGTGTTCACCCAGGACACCGTAGCTAGTCCCCGTAAGAGGATCAGCCGGCTCCATAGATGTCCCGAAAAGAACCTGCTCATGAGCGGTGCATGCAGAGGAACTATTCACGAAGTTTCATGAATAGGGTACAATGTGGCGTCTCTAGCGTTGCTCGACTTTCTGTTTGAGGTAGCAACCCTTTCCTGTGCACAACCAAAAGCTACTTGTCAGGTGACAGGAAGTTTGTGTGTTGAAATCCAGTGACCGAACGAGCGGTTTATGCATCTTTGGGGTGGCGGTGCGCAGGTCTTAGTGAATCTTACCCCACTCAGGACAATTGAGTAACAGGCAAGAAGCAATGGCTTGATTTAGTGACAGGCCACATTCACAAACATCACATGGCTGTCTATGGGTTTATATGGCTCTTATGTAGGAAGTTCGCTGCCAGACGAAAAACCCACTACACCACCTAGCAATGCCGTCGATCGTCCAAGACCGCTTACTGTGGGCTGTTGCTCACGACAGTGGCCACCCTCCTACCCGAGACCCGCAGACGCGCTCGGTAGCATTCATCTATGCTCTCCCTGTCCATCGAGTGAGAGAGTTCTCGTTGACTTGTTAGGCATAATTTGGTCTCCGGTTCAAGGAAGCCATCCTGCATAGCTATTTGTGTACCGGAGGCACGCATGTCATCAGACCACGCCAAGGTGCAGTGTCATCACTGGCCAACAACTTGCTCACTACCACAACCGACCTGTCGATCTTTTTTATCTGATCAAATTTTAAGGACCATGATTTCCGGTACCCTACCATTGCACAGTCAATCTGCTATGTGCATGAACCAATTCAACAACGCAGAAACATAGGGTGAATAAGGTTACCTTTGGGGCATTTTTCCCTGAAACTGTGAAGACTTTCGACTATGCTGACTACAACTATATATATATATATATATATATATATATATATATATATATATATATATATATATATATATATATAAGACGTTAATACGTCTTCTCACCGCATGTCACCAGATTTTTTATGATTATTACTAAGATAAATTGAATTGGTCGATCCAAGTCATCAACTCGATCGCCTCAGATGATGGAGACACTTGTGCAAGGACGGAATAACACTATCTAGACTGCAGTTTGTAAGAGTAAAACAGAGCCGTTAATAGACAAGTGGTACTGGCTTCCATCACCTCAGTGGTAAAAGGTTCAAATTCTGTCATTACCGACCACACTGGTGGTAGACAGCAATCTGCTTTTCCCTAGCACGTCACCACACCTGACCGACTACGACTTCAAGTGGTTGTCCGAAATTGAGGATCAGGGTTGCCGGTAATCCCTATTTGTGACGTGGGCCTTTGATGCCATGGAGTATGCTCCTTATATTGAGACCACGAGCAAGCATTAAACAAAAAATAACAGGATAGAATAATTTTGATAACATGAACACTAATGAATCCAGCCCTGTGCAGTTCTAGATTGAGGAATACAGTCGCGAGAAACTTACTCATGATGAAGCATCCGGGTATCTCGTTTAAGTGCGTACTGCAGACCTTCACTCATCATCGACGACCCTGTGACCATGGTCTGGCTGGCCGAACCAGCCCATGCTTTGCAACGGACCATTAGCTGGAATTGTAAACAACAGTGGGACGGAGAAGATACATCCTAAACTGATTATTTCTTCAACATGCACAACCGCAAAGTGTATATGCAAATCAGCATGAACTCACACGAAAAAAGTATGTGATTTGCCTCACGAGTTCGTTCGTCAGTGTACAGAGTTGAACAGCAGGGTACGCAAAATGTTCTTGTTCAGTAAACAATGATTTTACAAGAAGCGATTAGCGTACATCGCGTCAGCAGGCTAGATACTTCAGTCAATCAGGTAATTGTAGCACACTTTAAGTTTCCGGGATGTTTGCATACATTGAGTGATATGGCTGAGTTTCGCGGCCACTAGTGTAATTGCATTTGAGCTCTTTCTTCGTCTTTTTGATTTCCTGTTTCTTGACCGTTTGTGCTTCTATTCTTCTGTTTCTGTACCTTACGATACCGTGAGGTAGCATCTCAAGCTGGAACGCAAGCGCGAAGTTAATGGTCGAAGGAACAGAACGAAACGATCAAATTTACAAATAAATGGACCGATTCCTCTGGATTCCAGATGTGATGATGCACGGGCGTGTCTTAAATGCCAACTGATTCTAAGCCTGGGATACTACCGTGAACAGCAGCGGATTGCGACGTGTGGGATGGGAAAGGCTGCGGCAATCAGCAGTACTAGCAACCTATTCCGTCTAGTTAGAAATACCGGTCCACCAGAACCAGGCGTTGGCGAACTCATCGAAATTGTTGGGCAACATCCAGCTCTGATCGTTATCATCATCATCCTCATCATCATCGGACAGCGTTAAACAGCAGGGCAAGCTCCACTGACCACTGCCTTTCTCACCATGTTTCACGTTGAATTAGAACGTATGAATATACAAGGTGGACAGGGAGTGGATCTACACAGTGGGAAGAGAAAAGAGTGCCCTAGTAGCCAACATACATAACAAGCAGTCTAACTGTACAAAAACACATTGATCAATCATTCTGATTCGACAGAAAGTGACAACATGATCGCTACTGTTCACGGTTCGCAGCCATATCCTTCAGTGTTTCCAGCTAACTGGTTGACGGATCTTTTGGACCCCAACCACGAAGACGTGAAGCACCTACTTTTCCCAAGTTCTCTGTACGTTTTCTCATTCCTCGCAGCCACTTCATCTGTTGACCTCCAGGTGGTTTCTCCTACCCCCGATGAGGAACGGAAAACAGGACACAGTATGACAGAAGTGTGTTTGACATACGTAACACATGTCCTAACCAACGAATCCTACTAAGTTGGATATGCTGTGATGAAGAACTCCCTAGAGTTGAAAGGTTGTGTGCACTATGTCGCGGTGCGTTCAGTTTTGCTATATAGTTGCGAGGCTTGGGATCTGTGTGCGGAGGTTATTCGTCTTCTTGAGGTTTTCGACCATTGATGCTTGTGTAGTATCGCTAAGATTGGATAGAATGACCGAGTAAGCAATGCCGAGATCAGAACCGGAAATTGGGTACCACTCTAGGGAGTTCTTCATCACAGCATATCCAACTTAGTAGGATTCGTTGGTTAGGACATGTGTTACGTATGTCAAACACACTTCTGTCATACTGTGTCCTGTTTTCCGTTCCTCATCGGGAGTAGGAGAAACCACCTGGAGGTCAACAGATGAAGTGGCTGCGAGGAATGAGAAAATGTACAGAGAACTTGGGAAAAGTAGGTGCTTCACGTCTTCGTGGTTGGGGTCCAAAAGATCCGTCAACCAGTTGATTGGAGACACTGGAGGATATGGCTGCGAACCGTGAACAGTAGCGATCATGTTGTCACTTTCTGTCGAATCAGAATGATTGATCAATGTGTTTTTGTACAGTTAGACCGCTTGTTGTGTATGTTGGCTACTAGGGCACTCTTTTCTTTTCCCACCTGTGTAGATCCACTCCCTGTCCATCTTGTATATTCATACGTTCTAATTCAACGTGAAACATGGTGAGAAAGGCAGTGGTCAGTGGAGCTTGCCCTGCTGTTTAACGCTGTCCGATGATGATGAGGATGATGATGATAACGATCAGAGCTGGATGTTGCCCAACAATTTCGATGAGTTCGCCAACGCCTGGTTCTGGTGGACCGGTATTTCTAACTAGACGGAATAGGTTGCTAGTACTGCTGATTGCCGCAGCCTTTCCCATCCCACACGTCGCAATCCGCTGCTGTTCACGGTAGTATCCCAGGCTTAGAATCAGTTGGCATTTAAGACACGCCCGTGCATCATCACATCTGGAATCCAGAGGAATCGGTCCATTTATTTGTAAATTTGATCGTTTCGTTCTGTTCCTTCGACCATTAACTTCGCGCTTGCGTTCCAGCTTGAGATGCTACCTCACGGTATCGTAAGGTACAGAAACAGAAGAATAGAAGCACAAACGGTCAAGAAACAGGAAATCAAAAAGACGAAGAAAGAGCTCAAATGCAATTACACTAGTGGCCGCGAAACTCAGCCATATCACTCAATGTATGCAAACATCCCGGAAACTTAAAGTGTGCTACAATTACCTGATTGACTGAAGTATCTAGCCTGCTGACGCGATGTACGCTAATCGCTTCTTGTAAAATCATTGTTTACTGAACAAGAACATTTGTCATGCCAGGTTGATATTACAATAAAACGGAAAGATTAAAACCATTGCACAATGGACTTGGCATGTGCAAACTTTTAACGATTTCGGCTAAATAATTTTACACGATTTTCCACTGGCAATTGCCACTAGTCGACTGAGAAAACGATCCGGAGCTAAACAATTTTTCGATGCGCATGAGCAGCAAATTTACCTTCTCAAATTGCCTGTTTAGAACAGTCGCTTCGCCTGGTTCATCATCTGAATCCCCTTCAGTGCCCGTTTCGTGCTCGTCCTGCCTGTCTCGTTCATTATCTCCGTAGAGAAATCGTTCCATCATGAGCACTTTATCCTGAGCCAGTACTTCGCGCGGATTTGCGTGTCGCACTCGATCGGAATCAATTTTCTGACGCGTTCCATCGGGTTCGTCTGTGTCTTCATCCTCTACCGTGTGACCACCTGCGATTTCGACAAAGTTGTCCTCCAGATCCGAGTCTACTTCTATTTCGTCATCCGAATCTATTCCGAGACCTTCGACCACCATGTCCCGGGGATCCGCTTCCGGTTCACGTGGACGTTCATTCACCGGTTCGGATTCTTCGTTTGTATTATCCAGAACACTGTCTTCCGGGATTCCAGTGATTTTCTGTGATTTCGAGGTGGAAAAAGTGATCGGACCACAGAAGAAACTGGCGGATCAGCTCGCAATCTAACATATGGAAAATGAATCTAACTTCAGCTGTCAAATATTCCTTTAAACAAAAAGAAAAACAGCAGACTAGTTACTGCATTGCACAAACATTATTCTGTGTCAATTATTATTGTTAACTGAAACTGTCAAATCCGTTCGCTCCTTTTGACCATGAAATTAAGCTGTCGTTTTTGGTAAACCGCTTCGCAGCAGCGCTATACAGAGAAGTAAATAAATCCAAGCACCAACAATGCAGGAATAAATTAGAATGCACGTCAACCATCTTGATCCATTAGTTATCTTGGAACTGTATATGTAAAATGTTCCTTATTGGTAACTGCATCCTCTTCTGGTGATACCAGTTTAATGACTCGGTGAGAATTTGCATTTGGTTTGACGAAAACGTTTCACTTTAAAAACGAAAACATTGGCCACATTTTATACCAGTAAATATGCAACAGAATGGATCGTGCACTTGACTTCTGAGTTTATTTCAGGGTTCAGCTCGTTCCACATTCTGACCTCTTCCTTTCGACTCCACCCGCAGTGGTCATGTCTCTGAACCATACAGAAACACGGGTCTGACTACTGCACCGTACACTCGACCCTTGATACATAAGCAGATATCATATCAACGCTACAGATAACTCAGCTTCGCATATGTCAAACGAGCCTCCTGTATACTCGAAGATACACCTTCCGATATTCAACTTCCGGATGAAATGCAGTTGCACAGATAGCAAAACTTAGCTACTTCGTTTATTGTCAAGCCGGATACCGAAAGATTTGGTAGACGAGCCTAATCTTGCAACAGCATCTTGTACTTTGAAGGTGCAAAACGCATACCGGACATTGCTACACAGTCCGTCAACCTGTCCAGAAAACCTTGTAACTTACCTGCATCTCCACTTAGAAGAACTACATCTTCCGCATATTTAAGGTCTGACACTAACTCACCCGGAAATAAATTCACCCGAGAAAAGAACGATCCGTAGGACAAAACGAATCACAAAGTTAACGAAGAAAAGAGAGACAGTGAAACCCTGACGTACACCACTATTCGTGGTGAAATAGCACCGTAAGCTGGAACTGGGTTTCGGCTATTCATGTAAAGAGACTTAACGACGGGAAAGAATTTCTCTGGTACACCTTTCAACATGCGGCAGCGCCAGAGAACTGTATCGCCGATTGAGTCGAACGAAACTTTTGACGAAAAAACGAGATAGTACGCCTACAGAAGGTTCGACCATGTTCTAAAATTTGTCGACGAGTGAATATATGATCAATACAACCTCGACCAGGTCTAAACCCAGCTAAATTCTCGCGAGATCACTGTCCGCGAACGTTAGATAAGCGGTAGAGAATATTACCACAAAGCAGCTTACAAGCAATGCTAGCCACACTTGTTCCCATCTGGTTTTCATTGAAAGACCTGTCGTCCTCCTTGTAAATCGGTACAATCACCGATTCACACCCATTCCCCGGAACTTAGTCCTCCCATATCAAACCGAGGAGTTTTGTCAACTCCAGTAACGGTACTGAGCCATCGGCTTCGAAAATAGACGCAGGTAACCCGTCCGGTCCAACAGTCATGTGTCGTTTTGGATAGCTCATCTTACGGAAAACATCCGCTTCTGAGGCAGGATTGCTATCTACGGTTGGAGTTGTAACCATCGTGCTGGTTAGAAAACCTGCCGTGGATAAAGACCAAGTAAATTGCTACTCAAAATCCCCCGCCTAAGTAACCAGACGACACTACTCATGAGTCTGAATCAGTAACCTGTTCGCCTCTTTGGTCAATTCAGTTCAGTTAATTTACCCATTACCTATCCACTTATGTGCTCTGGTTTCGGATGCCAACTCCCACAATCGTCAAGTCTAAGGCAAAAAGAATAGAAGCATTGGGTAAAACACATCCAGAAAAAATCCAAGAAGATAAAGAAAAACTTCGAATTTAACTATGCTACGGGCCAAGACACCTAGCCATAACACTCGATATCTCCAATCATTTAGTTGGCGGGCCAAATGAACCCACTCGTCACGGTTTATATATATATATATATATATATATATATATATATATATATATATATATATATATATATATATATATATATAGAAAACACGAATAGCGAACAAGCTCGTTTTCGGTAACATCATCCTCGTGGCTAATACAGTTACATTTATAGGTTAGAAATGCATAAATTATGAACAAGGTGTGTGCTAAAGTTTGATTGGATGGTCATCAAAGTTGGTGTTGCGTAGTTAGGAAGGATAGGAGGGGAAATGTTGTTGTTTCGTGGTTGGGAAAGGGGGCCCGTGAAACAATGAACAAGGGTTTTGGGGATTATCCATTTCCGGTTTGAACCAAAGGGTCAACGTATGGGTCACACTGAGCTCCAGGGTCGGTCTCGGATCGCGGCCAGGGTAGTTTGAGTGCTTTAACGAAACGTTTCTGAGAACAAAGCGATGGATTGAATAATCTGATCGCCACAGCCTCTGCCGTTGCTAGATGTTGTTTTTGAGCGGCTTTCGGCGCATTCGTAGGGACTCTGTAGACTATTTTGAACGCGTTGTCGTTTACGTGATGTCCAGTGTCTGCGAGGTGCGCCACAATCGCGCTGGTGATGGATTTTCTGTTTCCCGTCGACAGCCAACTTGGTTTGTGCTCTTTGATCCTTTGTGATAGTTGCCGTGTCGTTCTACCTATGTAGCTTGCCGAACATGAGCAAACCGGAAATGGATAATCCCCAAAACCCTTGTTCATTGTTTCACGGGCCCCCTTTCCCAACCACGAAACAACAACATTTCCCCTCCTATCCTTCCTAACTACGCAACACCAACTTTGATGACCATCCAATCAAACTTTAGCACACAGACCTTGTTCATAATTTATGCATTTCTAACCTATAAATGTAACTGTATTAGCCACGAGGATGATGTTACCGAAAACGAGCTTGTTCGCTATTCGTGTTTTCTATATATGATGAAATGGGATTATTCGGTGGATATATATATATATATATACCGGCTTGAGAACAAGCATGACGCTAACGCAACAACATAAACGAAATGCTGTCAGAGAGGGATTAAGGGCCAGCATAAAGATCACAACAAGGCAAAGCAAAAACATTTTCTGGTATTTCCACCGTACATGTTCTGCAAGCCTTTACCTATTTATAGGGGACGGGGAGTCAACAGGCAGACCATACAGCATTCGCGCCACTGGATTCGGTTACCAGCCATATCTCTCAGCGTCTCTAACCAACGGCAGTTCTTATCTCTTGGGCCCTAACCAGGAAGGCGAGAAGCACCAACCGAAGCTGAAGCCGAAGCTTATTTCTTCATGCCCCTGTGCCAAGTCATAACCTAACCGCCGCGCCGCCTTTTCCAACCTTATCCAGCACGTGAAAAAGAACATGAAGAGGTAGACGACGGGCAGGGATAAGCAAAACATGCCCCAGCCATCGGAGGCAGTGTAGAGCGATTATCTCGGTCAGAGAGCAACTATCTGCACCGAACATACGACGACGAACCTCGTCAGCGCTCACCCGATGTTCCCACCAGACACGAGCAATGCTTCGGAAACACCAGTGGTCGAATACTGAAAGCTTCCGAGCATCCTCAACACCGAGGACAGGTCTCACAACCGTAAAGGAGAATACTACGAATTGTGGCACTAAACACCCTTCCCATGGGAGCAAGTCCGATGTTATGATGGCGCCACATATGACACAGGTTCGCGAAAGCTGCTCGGGCTCTCGCAATTCGTGATGTGATCTCCTCCCCAACAGCACCACCGGCTGTGATTAAGCTCCTAGTTACTTAAGTCTACTGACTACTTCTAACTGATCACCACTGCGGGTGAGTGTAAGCGCAGGCTCCTGCCACTCTTGAAGAAGTACCTCGCATTTCGAAGGCGCAAACTAAATACCATATTGAGACGCCACAATCACCAAGCGGTCCAATGCATGTTGAATTGCCTGACCACTGTCGCTCAGCAAGGCGATATCACCGGCGTACTCTATGTCTAAGTTTGTTCTCTGGGAGGATTTCAATCCCACCGTTTGGAAGACCAGAGAAAACATTCTGTATAACATCCTCTATAGCAAAGTTGAAAAGAAACGGGAATATTGAGTAGCCTTGTCGTACTCCACAGAAAACGCCAAAGGGTGGTGAAAGCTGGCTAAGCCCTAACTGAACCTGCGGTACGACCATACAACTCTTCGAAAACCGACACATACTTCTCAGGTACACGGTTCCTTAACAAACAGCGCCACGATGCAGACCTATCGACGGAATCAAAGGCAGCGCAAATGTCTAGAAACACAACGTTCGCTGGTCTTTTGAAAGCGTAACGGTTCTCCAATAGCTGTCGGAGGGTGAAGATTCGATCGATGCATCCACGACCCGTACGAAACCCAGCCTGTTTCTCACGAGTTTGTTCATCACACGTGTTGTACAACCTGCGAAGAATGAGAGACTAGCGGCTTATACGCTATCGGGATTAGGCTTCTACCTCTATGGTTGACGCAGTCACTGCCTGAGCCCTTCTTGAAGATGGGGACAACGATCGATTTCCGCCACACGGAGGGAACTTTCTCAGAGTGCCAGACTTTTGAGAGCAAAGTCTGGAGTTCTCTAACAAGCTCCAACTTATCATCCTCAAATAGGGCTGGGGTAAGGCCATCGGAGCCCGGTGCTTTGTGATGTCCTAGGGCTTGGATTTCCTTGCGGATCTGAATCTTAGAAGGTGGATCTGTCGCAACAGACCACGGGACATGTGCCGGAACAGCTATGGGAGAGGCTGACGTTGAAGACCAGCTTAAATGTGCTTTTAAGTGCCCCGCCAGCGTACAAGACGTCGCTGCAGACCGTAGATAGACGAACCATCGGATTCACATATCGTTTTGTTCACACCTAATGGCTTCCTAACGGTGACCCGGATAAGATGAAACAGCTCATGGGAATTCCCCACAGTGGCAGCATGATGCTGTTTCAGACCAGCAGATTTCTCGGTTCCTACGAGGACTTGCTTCGAGTTAGTCTCGTTGTGAGCCGTGCTGCATTTTGCCCACTACCAGCCGGGATGGACTGGCGTGCATCAAGGAGGCGTGCAGAGACTGCGGAAATCCAGGGTGTAACGAGACGAGTCAGGCCACATCTCACCTCGTCAGCAGAATAAAAAACATTCCTAACAAGTGCCAGATGCTGGTTAATGTTATCTGGTAGCACTGATCCTAGCTTTTCAGCTAGATTGTTTCGGAAATTTGAGAGCCAAGACATATCAGACAGCATATAGCAGTCTAACCGCTGCTGCATCTTATGTCTGGCACACCCACCGAAGCATATGGACAGCTTAGTGCACACTCACGCGGTGTCGCAGTAAAGTGAGTGCTCCAGTACGACCGACAGACTTGTATGTAACCCCGCCATTTGTAGCTGATGGAGACGTGGTTTATCGGAGTTTATTGCTGACTCCAAGAGGGCGGGTACCAATTGGCATACTGGCGATTAGAACGTCTAAGATTCGTACTAGCGAGAAACAGGCGGCGATCTGAACACAGAACCAACAGCCGTTCCCTAATTTTTGAACAGCGGGAATCGAGGCCAAAGAAGCCTCCCAAATGCGCCTCGTTCGAAGACAGCAGACCGATTCTAGCACTCTGCCATGTCATGGAATGACCATCTAAACCTACATTACAGCCCCTGCCTGCCTCGAAAAACACCGTACGCCGAGAAACTCTTCGGTGGCCATGTATAACACATATCCCAGCCACCTTAACCTAGTCAGATTCAGTACTTGATCCAGAAACTGGCCTCTGGTTCTCAACAACCAACGTCTTACCTCAGCATTGCTGGTACAGTATTCCCACCATATTCGAGCAACGTAACGGAGACATCGATCCTCAAACACCAACAGTCTTCGCTTATCTTCTACTCCTAACGGCCATTTTTCTAAGCCTTACAAAAGAACGCACCCAACAGCCGCATTGTACACCTTATCCTTAACAGACAATCGAATGTCACACCGGCACCACAAATGACTGAGGCTAACAACAGCCAAATGCGCCTTCTAAATACGCGACCACACTTCAACCGATATACATTCTTCTAGTGAAATGTAACTGCCCAGGCCAACAAATTTATCTACTTCAGCTACAGCTCCCCTCATCAACACAATCACTGGCAGCAGCATTTCACACTTTGAAGGTGTAAAACGTATCCCAAACATTGCTACACTGTTCTTAAGGCTATCTAAGAAAGCTTGCAACTCACCTGGATCTTCACTCAGAAGAACAAGATCGTCCGTGTATTCCAAGTCAGACACTTTACTGCCTCAGCACAGCTCGGTGCCGCTGTTCTCACACGAGGATAGGACTATCTCAGGAATCAATTCAATTACAAAATTGAAGAAGAAGGACGAAAGAAGGCAACTCTGACGAACACCCTTCGTCGTAAACCAGGGTAAAACATTGCCGTACGTACGAACTCGGCTTCAGCCGTTTGCATACAAGCATTGGAAAACAGAAATAAATTTCTCTGGCACACCCTTCAGTGAGAGGCAATGCCAGAGAGTTGTGTGGCCAACTGAATCAAGAGCCGCTTTTAAATCAAGAAAGACAGATATTGTGGACCTACGTTATAGGACTTATCGAAGAGTAAAGATGTGATTGATACAACTACGATCAGGTATGAAACGGTATGGTTCTCACACGTACACATCTGGCGGGCGCTTGATAATTAGTGGAGAATAAGAATCGTGAGCAGTTCGGACGCGACACTTAGCAAGCTATCTCCTCTGCGGTTTTCTAAAGAGGATGTCAGCTTTCTTGTAGCTCAGTATAATCATCGATTTACACTACTCCCCGTGAATCTGTTCACCCTCCAACATTACCCGGAGGAGTTTAATTAACTCCGGAATCAAAGATCCGCCTTCATTCTTGCAAAAAGATGAAAACAACCCATCCGGTCCAGCGGCCGTGTACCGTTTCGGGTAACCTAACTCCCGCATAACTTCCATCTCTGATAGGAGAGTAACATATATCTGCATCCTTACTCTGGCGAGTATTTTCACACTGGAATCACTCTCGATCAATGACTGCTGCTTCTCAGAGACAAGACTGCAAGACGATAGCTCCACAACCAGACCAACCTCACCAGCTAATACCAACACCAAGCTCCACCTACGTCTATTTGGAGACCCGGACGTTACATCAGCCGGCCAGGCCGGTCTTCGAATAGCTCTGAGCCGTAGAGCTGAAACTGTCATGTCCAGCTGGATTCCTGTCAATAGACAACTTTGCGAAGTGCGGCTGCGAGGTTCTTGCCCAGTGACTAGACATTCAGATCGTACACGCGACCCATTCGTCATTTCCGCCTATTCCCGGAACAGACTGCAGTCTGGAGACAGACAAAGACGAATTCTACCAACAGCTTCATATGCTCCTGCTCACAGTGCGCCGGACAGATATCGTGGTCTTCACCGCAGATCTCAACGCGCGGGTCGGCCGCCCGGTAGTGAGTAGACGTCACCTAGGAGGGCAGTTTGGCCTCGACTCCAGTTGTACGGAAAATGGGGGCAGATTGCTGACAATATGCGCTGATCACCGACTTTTACTATCAAGCACAAACTTTCGCAACAAAAAATTCCTCAACACAGGATCGGTCTCAAATCGATCACGCGGCGATTAGCTACCGTTGGCAAGGTAGCGTGTTGGGATGTCGCACTTGCTGGTCAATCTGCCTCGATTCTGATCACTCATTAGTGTGCGCTGCTATATGCTTGCGATTATGAACGCTCGGAGAGTTCGAATCATACTCGCCTAAATATCGACAAGCTGAAAGATCCTCTACCAAACGATATCCTCGCGTCATTCGAAAATGTGAAACACGAACTAGAAAACACTGTTTTTGTTACCGTCAAACCTGATGTCACCATGGTAGTAGAAACCGATGCATCCGAAATATCCATCGCGACCTCACTGAACCAGAATGGTAGACCAGTGGCATTCTTCTCCAGGACTTTGTTCCCGACAGGAATACGGCACTCTTCAGTGGAAAAAGCTTATGCTTTGAAGAAATGGAAACACCTTCTCATGGGAACCCATTTCAAGTCAGTGACTGATCGGAAATCCGTGTCGTTTACGTTAGGAGTAAAATAAGGGACGAAAAGATTCGACGCTGGCTAACCAAACTTTCCGACTTCATTATGACATCGTACATCGCCCGGACGATAAAATGGCGTTGCGAGGCTTTTGTGGATTCGTCTCTCATTCCAATCAAAAAGAACTCCACGAATCTGTGTGTCACTCGGCGTAACCAGAATGACACTTTTTGTCAGGGTCCGGAACCAACTGTTTTCAAATGAAGACGTGGAATCGATCATTGCCCAATACCTCACATGTGCCGAAATCAAACCCCCTTTTAAAATCTACCATACATTCCCCTAGTCAAAGCTACACAACCATTTGAGCGTTTGAGCATGGATTTCAAAGAACTCCTGCCATCTGATTCAAGGAATAAATTCCTCCTTGCAACCACTGACGAGTTTTCTCGCTTTTTTCGCTTATGCATCGGATGCCTCTCTAATTTACTTTCTATTTTAAGCATGTTTTCCTACACACATTCTGATCGCAGTTCCTCGCTCAGATCCGACGAGCCTGAGGTTTTTCTTCACAGTAAAGGCATCGCCACTAAATGTACTGCTTCTCAAAATCGTCGGTGTAATCGTCAAGTCAAATGCCTGAACAATAGTATTTGGAAAACCATTGCCTTAGCACTCCGATCTCAAATCCTAGCCACTCAGCAATGAGAAGTCATTCCTCTCGATGCTCTGCGTTCGTTTCGTATTCTGCTATGCACGGCGACAAACCCTACTCCTCATGAAAGAATGTTCCAAAACAACCGGAAGGCCACAGCTGGCACGTAACTGCCTAGTTGTTGAACTAGGATCGGGCACTTTGTAGAACAAACCGATTCTACAGATTCGACCCAGTGGTAGAGCAAGTTGAACTTTTGGAATGCAATTCCATATTTGTTTTACTAACAGTCGAGAGGATGCAGTATCTCTTAGACATCTAGCCCCAGCTGCTGAATGACCTATCGGAAACCAACCCCGAAAACCAGAAAGTGAAACGGAACAAGGTCTGGCTAACGATTTCGTAAAGAAGTCTCTCTCAGCTAATCGCAATCAGGCGCATCTCTTTTGTTATTACATGCTTGTGTATGAGTGCAGTGGAAGGGGTATATATCCCATAGCCAAGAGCATCCATTGCACTACTGGAGAAAACCGGCAGCCAGAAACTGAGAATTGGAGTGGCGAGGAACCACATAAGGTCCCAATAGGCTAGGTGTGGTAACGATAAGGACGACAGTGAATTGCTGTCAACCACCCATTCGGAGGTTGGACAAACAATCGAAGGTACCGTTTAACAATCTTCACTGGATGAAATCCACAGGCTCGAGCAAAGAGTTCGCCCTTACCGTCCGAGGAACAGAGATGCGTGGATCATAAACCTTTTTTTGAACACGTTATAAGCCCTTTTTCTCTATGCATATTCACACATGTCGATCATTTCAATGTGCGCACAAAAAACACCCATCAATACGTTTGTTTTAATCGTCACTCTTCTTGGGCGGCGTCAATGTGATCAGACTGGAACTACTTTGTACATGTGCTATTGTCCGTTGCTTGTTCTCGTACATATTGATGTTCATCATCTTTGGTACATTTATGTCTCAGTTATGCCTTTGTTGATTATTGCTGAATAAAGCCCAACTTCGTGTTGAGAGTAATCCACAGTAATCCACTGCTCGTTACCACACCTGACCTACTGGGACCTTATGTGGTTCCTCGCCACTCCAAGTCCCAGGGTCTGGTGGCCGGTTATCTTTTATATTGCAATGGGCCTTTGTGGCTATGGGGTACAAATCCCTTCCACTGCACTCATGCACTCATGCGCAAGCATGTGACAAAAAAAACCATGGCTTCTGTTAACAATCGTGGTTATTGCAGCATTGTAATTGATGTTTGCGTTTGTTATACAATGACTCAGCGAACTCTCACGATGTATAATGTTTCTCGCAGTTGATGTGCGACGAGGTTTTACATTACCCTCTTATGTTAGCAGGGGGTCGATGAAATACGCTGTGCAATGGTGGGTGCCTAACTTGTATGCATACCACCGAAGGAATTCTAGGCGCTCGACTGGCCGTAGCCATTATCTGTCCTGTGAAACCTGAACTAGAAATCCAGAAGGAAACTTGACCAAACAAGGATAGAGCTATGGCGTTCACTCAATCTTCAGTTTATGCTAACGAGTGGTTTGTGACGAAGCTCATGCGGGAGAATCCCCTCTGTTTCCAGTACCAAATAGAAAGGAAGGCTCTGTTAAATGTTGCCAGCAAATAAACGTGGAATCCCGCTTGGTTTGAGAGATTATCTGACCTTCTTAAACGGGAAACAGTGTATACTCATCTAATACAGTATGACAAAACTGAATGTGCAGATTTTACCGACAGGGTATGTTTCGTGCATCGTATGGTAAGTCCCACTTGAATAATTATCAAAACTAAATCTTGAAATGAAAGCGAGCAACAATGTCCGGTAGAAAATCGATTCATCTCCTTTGAATAAAGGGCACACTGGTACCAGAAAAACATGTATAAGCTTCATGCAAAGACTCACATATGCAGACCGCTCACTTAACTCCGATGCTTCTTTAAGATGTTGCATGTAATCATAACCATCGTCGAAGAAAATCCCATAATTGAAGTGGACTGGAACACCGGGCAACGGAAGTGGAGCACTTTTCTCTACCGGTTCCAAACTGCATGGTTTTAACTGACGTCTATCTAGCTTCTTCATGGTAATCTATTCGGCCAAGCAGAACAATGCAAAACCTGTAGTGCGCAAGAATCAGTGTTCCACCGTGGGAGTTGCTTGTGTTTGATCTGCAAACCACAAAAAAAAGAAAACTCCATGATCCCAAGGCCCAGTAAGAGCACCAATAGGAGCCTGCACTAACATCAATCGAGCATTAATATGGCTGTCAACAACCTGCTCACTACACTGCTCGCCTCAACGAAATAACACTGTCCGTGATATACACAAACTAGGAGTATTCGCTTCATCGGGTGGGCCATTTCACAAAACCACTATCGGCCACTAAGCCTCAAAATCACTCCAGTAGCAAGGCCTTCAGGTCAGATCAGATCAAGTAACAGGACTCTCGGCTTTGGCCAGTGGACGTTTAGATTCTTGCACTCAAATGCTGCAAAGTTCCCACTGTGCTTCGACTGCCAGATGGTCCAAATGTTGTGGTTGTTGAGTGATGGATTGCAAGGAAAAAAATGAAAAACAGGTTCGCTCCCGAAGAACCGGCAGTCGCGTTGGATAGACATGTTCACTGTCTAAACTATCTGCCGCGCTTACCTTAGAGAATACCTGTGGGCACAACTGAATAGATAAAAAACGACGCAGTGTGCTGTATTTTATTGTGACGCGGAAACAGATCAATATATATTTATTACTGTGCCTCTGCCTCATAACTCGCTCCTGTTTTGCTTGCACCATCTAACATTTCTCTTGTCTTCTTTTAGCTCGTATGGCTCGTTTTTGGTTCATTAAAGCTTATCAACCAAGCGTTGTCTTCCGAATTCTTATCTTTTTAACCGATCATACGTTACAATTTAATCAACCAAAACAATGGACCGACACCTGCTCCGGGATCGTTTCGACGCAGACCCAAACTCCCCAGATGGCACTGACTCCTGGGAACGTTTGTATCATACCTTTACAAACTTTTGGAGGTGAATCTAAGAACATCAACCAGACAAACTCAAAACGCCCATGTATTTTTATCGCCAACTGTTTACAAATTCGTTTCTCGGTGCACTTGTTGACTCAGCCACCACCATCCTTCAATCCATATACATGCAAACTAAAAACGAAATTTTTGCACGCTATCTTCTGGCAACTTCGAAGCACAACACTCTTGAAACCATTGATCAGTTCATCCAAAGGCTTAAAAATCTAACCTGAGATTGTAATTTCCAGACTGTCAGCGCAAAGCAAAACGAAGGAGACGCCATCTGCGATGTATTCATCAGCGGACTATTATCAAGTCCTATTTGTCAACGACTTCTTGAGAGCAAAACACTCGACACAGGTACTGCATATGACCAAGCTAAAGCTCTAGATCTAGCTCATCAGCGATCGCAAAGATTCGCTCAATCCAAACCCTCGGTATACACTACCGCTACGATAAACAGCTCAAGCGCCCTCAGTCAGGTGTCTGATAGAGAGGTTCAAGCGACCCTGGCTGCATCCCCAACTAGCTGTTTTTTGTGGTTATGATCGTCATCCTCGCCACAAATGTTCCGCGAAACGTGCAATTCGCAAATCGTGTGTTAAGCGGGGACACTTTAAGGATTGTCGAGCTTCCACGAAAACAAAACACCACAACTTCCTCACCATTTCTCGTTTCCTCCATCACCACGGCTGCAGATCCAGCGGGCCTCAGTAAGGCTATTACGGAAGTAACAGTCAACGAAGTGGTGCTACAAGCTTTAATAGACACAGGAAGTTCAGAGAGTTACACCTCCGAGGCGATTGTGCTCCGGATAAATGACCAACAATGATATCCAAAAGTAAGATCATCCTTGCTTTTACCGGCATGATCAACAGTACCAAAGGTCACTGTTTTGTCGTGTTGCTGCACAAAGGTTCCCGGTACGAACATGTCAAACTATCGACTCTCTCTGACTTATGTGCTGACATACTGCTGGGGCATGATTTTTTGCAACACCTTTTCAAGGAACTCGGCTACCCTTCTCGCTTTGTGGTCTCTCTGCTATTTACCTCCCAGCAACATCTCTTTCCGTATAAATGGATCCATCTTGCCGTCCTATTTGCATAAAATCGATGATATACCGCTACAACGATGAAGCCTTTATTCGATTAGAGATCGTCCGGTTGATGGACGACGGTATAATCGAACCTTCTCCATAGCCATGGCGGGTCCAAGTCCTGGTTACTACCAACCAGACGATTCAGTGGAGAAAATTTCACAGTTCAGAGCCTACAGCACCGTAGGCCAACAGAGCGCGCACCATCAGATCTTCATAGAAGAAAACGAAAGACAGTACACGGCTTCCAAGGCATGCTATGTGGCTGGACACCCTAGCAGTACCCGTCCAACATTGCCCATAAACTGCACGAATACAAAGAATTCCATACAGCATCGGTCGTCGCGCAGGATAATCAGGACCGCGCTGCCCATTGCATTGAGCGGGATGGGTAGTGATAAGTGGGCTACTGCTTAGAGTTCCCTCTCTTTTATTCAACCTTTGTCTTCTGTCCCTAACCATGCATCTTTGTCCCATCTATCCACCCATAATGCTCCCACTGATAACACGGTCAATACCCGCAACGATTCTTTGCCAAATATTGCCGGGAATAATCACCTGTCGGGTAACTCACATTTTCTCAAGCGTCGTTAGTCTCTGAATCTCGGCTCCTTCAACGTGCGTACACTCATGCAGGCCGGTCAGCAGGCGTGCCTAGCGCTCACAATAGATTCTCTGAAGATTGATGTCTGCTGCTTAAGTGAAACGCGTATACAGGATTCGAGCAGTGTAATTCAACTAACTGCTCCTGGTATCTCATCGAGGTATTTTCTGCGCACTTCAGGAAACGAAATAGCTCGAGCTGTGGGTCAACGTGGTGTAGGAATAGTGTTGACTGAGAAGGCTAAGGCTGCCCTTTTAGACTGGATCCCTGTTAACAGTCGTTTATGTGCTGTGAGACTCCAAGGGTCACTCGACGTTCGAAAGGATAGTTGTGTTAAGCGCAATTTGTTTATGATCTCGGCGTACGCCCCAACGGACTGCAGCTCAAACTTGCAGAAAGATGAGTTCTATGATTCCCTCGCCACCCTTGTTCGGTGGAGCAAAGGTTCTGACATTGTAATGCTAGCTGGTGACTTCAATGCACAAGTTGGCAAACTTAGTGTGTCAGAAGGTTGTTTAGGTGGGCGTTGTGCTTTGCCCGCTGAGCGTACAGGTAACGGGGATAGGGCTTCTCCAGTTTTGTGCAGACAATCGATTGTTCTTGTCTGGCACCAATTTCCGACACAGCTCGCGTCACACAGCGATATGGCGCTCTAACTGTACAGGTACTTTGAGTCAAATTGATCATATCGCCGTAAGCTACCGGTGGCGCAGTTCTGTTCAGAACTGTAGATCCTACTAGTCCACGTACGTAGAGTCTGACTATGCATTAGTTTTGATGCGATTATCTCTCCAGCTCCATGGTCATCGTCGCAGACCGCAAATCCGATTAGCCATGCAGCGTTTGTGTGATCCAGAAGTACGCACCCGGTATGAGCAGAAGTTAGCACATGAGCTAGGATCTACGATGAGCAGTAATGTAGATGAGCATTGGGCTTATATCAAACATGCGATGCACGTTGCAGCAGGTTTTGCCTGTGGTCCTAGATCCGTTGTCCATCAAAGACACTGGATCTCGCAAGAGTCGCTGAGTATAATGGAACAAAAGCGTTAGCTCTCGAACCGTAAGAAGATGAATAAGATGCGGAAAAAGCTGCAAAGGCAAGTTACGAAAAGCCTTAAAAAGGGTCGCGAAAATTGGCGGGTCAAGGTAGCCGAACAAATGGAAATAGCAGCTGCTTCAGGTTAACAGTCAGAGACTGTTCAAACTTATTCGTGACACCGGTGGACGGCGCATCAAGGTCAGTGAAACGATTTGCGATAAAAATGGAGAACCCACCCATAGCAGACAGCAAAGGCTTGACTGTTGGGCCGAATATTTCAAGGAACAGTTTAGCTGGCCGCACGCTAGTGTAGTTACTCGTGTGTCAACAACCACCACCATGTTGCATGTTGAATTAGAAATTATGAATATATAAGATGGACAGGGAGTGGATCCACACAGGTGGGAAAAGAAAAGAGTGCCCTAGTAGCCAACACACGGAATACGCAGTCTAACTGTACAAACACACATTGATCAGTCATTCTGATTCGATAGAAAGTGACCACATGATCGCTACTGCTCACGGTTCGCAGCCATATCCTTCAGTGTCTCCAGCTAACTGGTTGATGGATCTTTTGGACCCCAACCACGAAGAAGTGAAGCACCTACTTTTCCCAAGTTCTCGGTACATTTTCTCATTCCTCGCAGCCACTTCATCTGTTGACCTCCAGGTGGTCTCTTCCACTCCCTAGGAGGAACGGAGAATAGGACGCGATACGGTAGACGTGTGTTTTACATACGTAACACATGCCCCAACCAACGAAGTCTACTTAGCTGGATACGCTGTGACAAAACGTTCTCCGAATTAGTATCCAATACTCGCTTGCTGACCTCATCGTTGCTTACTAGGCTATTCCACCCAATCCTAGCGATACTACGTAAACATCGGTGGTCGAAAACCTCAAGACGACGAATATCTTCAGCACACAGACTCCAAGTTCCGCAACTATACAACAAAACTGAACGCACTGCGGCACAGTAAACACGACCTTTCAACTTCAGTGAAATATCAGATCGACGCCACAAGTGCTTCAGTCCAGCGTACACCGCTCGAGCCTTGGATATACGCGTGCTCACCTCTACTACTGTGCTCCCATCCGTCGTCACGCTGCTGCCGAGGTAGGTGAAGTGGTCGACAACTGATAGCACCTCCCCATCGAGCATCAAGCTCTGAATCGTTGACATCCAGTCTTGTGATATTACCTTGCACTTTGAAGGTGCAAAGCGCATGCCGAATGGAGCTACAGCTCTTGCGAGATTATCTAGTGCACGTTGAGCATGTTCCGTGGATTCGAACAAGCATACAACGTCGCCTGTGTGATCTAGGTCACATAGATTTCCACTGTTTCCTAGTTCGACGCCTACATCCTGAAGATTTTGCAGCGCACTCTCGATTATTTCGACCATGACGAAGTTGAACAGGAATGGAGACATAGGACATCCCTGTCGAACGCCACTGTTCGTTTCGAACCGATCGGATAGTTCACCGTAAACTCTAACGCGGCCAGAAATACGAGAATACAATGATCTCAGTAGGTTCACGAACTTCTGGGGCATACCTTTTCAGAATACTGAAAAGCACTGCTCGATAAACTGAATCGAAAGCGCCTTCCACGTCTAAGAAAATCATTATTGTCGGTCGGCGGTGCGTGTGACGCGTTTCAAGTAGTCGGCGAAGAGTAAATATCTGGTCGATGCATCCTCGACCTGGGCAGAAGACAGCCTGCTGTTCGCGGACATTCCTCTCGCGGGCCGGTGTAAAACGGTGCAGTAGAATCGAGGCTAATACTTTGGTGACTATCGGAACTAAGCTAATCCCACGAAGGTTACTAAAGTCATTGCGTATTCCCTTCTTGAAAATGGGAACAATCAGCGACTCACTCCATATTAACGGAATACGCTCCGCGTTCCAAATGTCACGGAGCAAGGCGGTAAGTGATTTTATCAAAACATTCCCACACAGTTTGAAAAGAACCGGAGGAAGTTCGTCAGGACCTGCAGCTTTTCCTAGCTTTAGTGATCGAATGCATGACTCTACTTCTACTTCCGATGGGGGCTCAAGTGATACTACCAAAGGAATAGCAGTTGTTGACACACAAGTAACTACACTAGCGTGCGGCCAGCTAAACTGCTCCTTGAAGTATTCGGCCCAACAGTCAAGCCTTTGCTGTCTGCTATGGATGGGTTCTCCATTTTGATCGCAAATTGTTTCACTGACCTTGATGCGCCGTCCACCGGTGTCACGAATAAGTTTGAACAGTCTCTGACTGTTAACCTGAAGCAGCTGCTATTTCCATTTGTTCGGCTACCTTGACCCGCCAATTTTCGCGACCCTTTTTAAGGCTTTTCGTAACTTGCCTTTGCAGCTTTTTCCGCATCTTATTCATCTTCTTACGGTTCGAGAGCTAACGCTTTTGTTCCATTATACTCAGCGACTCTTGCGAGATCCAGTGTCTTTGATGGACAACGGATCTAGGACCACAGTCAAAACCTGCTGCAACGTGCATCGCATGTTTGATATAAGCCCAATGCTCATCTACATTACTGCTCATCGTAGATCCTAGCTCATGTGCTAACTTCTGCTCATACCGGGTGCGTACTTCTGGATCACACAAACGCTGCATGGCTAATCGGATTTGCGGTCTGCGACGATGACCATGGAGCTGGAGAGATAATCGCATCAAAACTAATGCATAGTCAGACTCTACGTACGTGGACTAGTAGGATCTACAGTTCTGAACAGAACTGCGCCACCGGTAGCTTACGGCGATATGATCAATTTGACTCAAAGTACCTGTACAGTTAGAGCGCCATATCGCTGTGTGACGCGAGCTGTGTCGGAAATTGGTGCCAGACAAGAACAATCGATTGTCTGCACAAAACTGGAGAAGCCCTATCCCCGTTACCTGTACGCTCAGCGGGCAAAGCACAACGCCCACCTAAACAACCTTCTGACACACTAAGTTTGCCAACTTGTGCATTGAAGTCACCAGCTAGCATTACAATGTCAGAACCTTTGCTCCACCGAACAAGGGTGGCGAGGGCATCATAGAACTCATCTTTCTGCAAGTTTGAGCTGCAGTCCGTTGGGGCGTACGCCGAGATCATAAACAAATTGCGCTTAACACAACTATCCTTTCGAACGTCGAGTGACCCTTGGAGTCTCACAGCACATAAACGACTGTTAACAGGGATCCAGTCTAAAAGGGCAGCCTTAGCCTTCTCAGTCAACACTATTCCTACACCACGTTGACCCACAGCTCGAGCTATTTCGTTTCCTGAAGTGCGCAGAAAATACCTCGATGAGATACCAGGAGCAGTTAGTTGAATTACACTGCTCGAATCCTGTATACGCGTTTCACTTAAGCAGCAGACATCAATCTTCAGAGAATCTATTGTGAGCGCTAGGCACGCCTGATGACCGACCTGCATGAGTGTTTTCGAAAGTGTTATCTCCAACCCATGGCGTCCGTTACGTAAACATGAAGGTCTGCTGAGTGATGGTCAATATGGATTCCGCTTATTTCGTTCTACGGGGACCTATTGGCGGTCGTCTCATATTCCTGGTCGGCCGTGCTCGATAACCTTGGGGAAACTCATTCGGTCTTGCAGGACATCTCAAAAGCCTTCGACCGAGTTTGGCAAGGTCTAATGTCAAAACTGTCATCGTTCGGGTTCCATCCGGTTCTCCTACCATGGATGTCATGTTTCCTCAGCAAGCAGACCGTCTCCGTTCAAGTCTGTGGGGCTTTATCTCAGCTGTTCTCTGTGAATGCTGGCGTTCCCAAGACTCTATATTTGCGCTCACCCTCTTCTGTTTACCAATGGTTCGTCCTCAACCTCCAATCCATTTGATTGTTTGCCGACACTGCCACTCTCCATTGCTCCATTTCCTAGTATACAACTCCCCAGGCCATCACCAACATCGATCGCGATCGTTCTGTTCTTAATGCATCTCTTGCTTCTGATCTAGAACAAATCTCGGCTTGGGTTTCCGCCAACAATGTCTGTTTTAATGCTTCGAAACCTTTATTTTGAAACTCAGTCAAACAACTCCTTATTCTCCTTATTTGAATACCGGCTTGACGCCCTTTCGCTCCACAGAGTCATTTCCCTTGTTGGGCTTATCCATAGACCCATCGCTTTGCTGATATTCTTTGGTCTACGCTTGCCTTCCGCGCTGGGCGAAAAGTTGGTTTTCCATTCCGCGTCAGACGATCTTTTACGCCCGCATACTTTATTCTTTTGTACAAGAATCAAATCCGTCTGACTCGTAAATCTTGCAGTCATGTGTGGAATAGAGCTTCGTCTACCGCTTTTTCTCTTCTTGATCGGGTTCAAAGAAAAGCTTCCCGATTAGTCAATGATTCCTCCCTAACCTCCGCTTTGAAGCCTCTTGTGCGCCGTCGGGAAGCTGGTTTACTATCCGCTTTTTACCGTCATTATTTTGGTTCTCGTTCATCGGAACTGGCCTCGGCATTTTCCCTCCTCATGACTTTTTCTCGTTCATCTCGTATGCGGGCGGCAAACCACTCGTATCAAGCGTCTTTCTCTAGATGTCGAACTTCTCACTTCAGTCTTCCTTTACTCTCTGTACTGGAACACTCATCCTGTTTCCGAACTTCCAACCACCCATAATATCTGTTTTCAAGAGTAGGGCCAATAAGTTAAATCTCACTTGAGTGTCCGCCAGAAATATCCCTTCACAGTGTCTGCTGACCATGGGGGTTACCTCTGTTACTGTAAATCACTTTGTGTAGGTAAACATAATAATAATAATGTTAAGAGTAGTCTTGAAGTCTTGAGGTAGTTCACGGGTGCGAGGCTTGAGTCCATATGTTCCCAGTCCTTGTATGTATTTCCATTTCTCCGGCGCCACCGAGCTGCAGTGACAAAACTCGACAACAAGGAGGAAACTATTTTCGCAAGAACGACATTAGTATAAGAATAAATGTTTCCCAGTGCATGAGTCCGGAAATATGAATATGGACACATCAATACATCACTACTAGTTCTGCTGTTTTTATAGTTTACACAAGAGTGATTTGCATATACATTTGTGAGAGGGAGAATGGATCTAATTATAACTGCATACATGTGCAAGTTCATAGGACTGAAAACAAGACGTGAAAATATGAGAAAATAATCTACGCTAGGAAGACCAGAGAACTGCCTGGACTTGGCGTTAGTCCTAACCAGATGCCTAGTCTGGCCTTAAATGCCTCTTTTGAGGAGGCATTCAATACGTCCTGCGGAAAGCTATTCCACAGGGATATTTTCCGAGACGAGAAGAAATGTTGTCTAATGAAGTTACGTGGACAGGGTTTGAAAAACAGTTTCCTCGTGTGTCCTCGCAGGGTCTCCAAGTTCCGACGAAAGAAAAAATGATCCACTAGACCTGTTGAGAATAGACCAAACATCAGAAAGAAGTCAACCCCAGCGCCATGTGTCTCAAGTGGGCAGCGATTAGGTGATATTAGACAAACCGGGTAGGGGTAATTTGCAAGCCATGTACCATTTTGGTTGCCTTTCGTCGAAACCGCTCCAAGATGTTTCGATCTCTGATGAGGCCAGTGTGTGGCTACCTGGCTGCCGCTTTCCTAAGGGCGTCCAATATAGGTTCCATACAGAATATGGAAGTCCCCTTTGGAGATAATCGGAAAAGTTTGTCTGAGAGGGTTTAGAACCCCGAAGACAGTTTTACTGGCTTTCTCCTGATGGGAGGAGAATGAGAGATTACTGCGCAGCCAGAAACCAAGGATCTTGTGCTGATCTACCATTTGGATCTGTGTTTCCATTTATCTTGATGAGGTGGGTCGGAGAACTGCCAAGTGACATGCTTGGCACTGCCCAACGAAACGTTGGGGTGGCGCACATTACCAACATTTTTCATCATGATCAGCACAGATTTTCATGAAACATATATATATATATATATATATATATATATATATATTATGGAGAAGTCAAGGCGTACGCTGAGTTGTAAAACGTTTATTTTAACGTTTCGATCCAAACTAGGACTCGTTGTCAAACGTGAGTGAATGAGTGTGTGAATGGGACGGCTGGTTCCGCACGTTTTTCGTGTGTTGCTCGTCTGTCCGTTTCTCGGTTTTTCGCCACCGGTTTTGCCAGGGTGACGTAATGCTTATCAACCTCGACGTGTCGGTTGAACGAGTTGATCGAATGAAGGGCTTCGAGGATCAGGCGCTCCCCCTTCTTCTTTGCTCGGGTGACTACCCTTGCTCTATCGATTTTGACCTCGTGACCTGTGTCTGCGCAGTGGTTAAAAATCTGTGAGTGTGGGTCGGCGCGTCGCAGTGCTAGTTTGTGTTCGTGTAGGCGAGTACGCAGTTGTTTACCTGTCTCGCCTATGTATTCCTTATCACATCCTAGGCATGGGATAGCGTAGACCACTCCTGATTGATCATGCTGTTCCACACGGTCTTTTCCGTTGAAGAGCGTGGTCCGCAGGGTGCTGACGGGTTTGTGGGCAACTTTGATGCCCAACGATTTTAGCATATGATCTACTGCTTCTGATGCTCCTCGTATGTATGGTAGCACGACCATGCTATATATATTTTTTACCAAGTCGTCAGGTATGATTTCGTTACATTTAGGTCTCATTTTGTTTTTCTAACTACACTCGTGATCAAGAGGTGCCATATTGGCTTGCCGTATTCTTTCATCATCATCATCATCATCATCGTACAGCGTTAAACAGTAGGGCAAGCCCCACTGATCACTGCCTTTCTCACCATGTTGCACGTTGAATTAGAAATTATGAATATACAAGAGGGAGAGGGAGTGGACCTACACGGGTAGCAAAAGGAAAGAATACCCGAGTAGCCAACACACGGAATACACAGTCTAACTGTACAAACACACATCGATCAATCATTCTGATTCGAAAGAAAGTGACAACACGATCGCCACTGCTCGCGGTTCGCTGCCATATCCTTCAGTGTCTCCAGCCAACTGTTAGATAGATCTTTTGGACCCCAACCACGAAGACGTGAAGCACCTACTTTTCCTAAGTTTGCTGTACATTTTCTTATTCCTCGCTGCCACATCATCTGTTGACCTCCGTATTCTTTCGTGGTAGGCGGTTTCATCCCTTGAATGGAATACTTGGGGTCTTCATTGTCAAGTGTGCTATGTTTCGACTATTTTAAGTAGTTCTGTCTTTATTTCATTGTGGCAGGATCTTGAATGTCCGTATTTGCTTGATTTGTTATAGAAATATTGGTACATTTTTTTTATCTTTGTCAGTGAAAGGTAAACCCATTACAGTGGCTTTAACAGACATTAAAGCACTACATTGCTTCAGTGTTATTCGTATTTATTTGTAGGTTGAGTATTCTCGGAGTTGTCGGTCAAGATTATATATATATATATATATATATATATATATATATATATATATATATATATATATATATATATATATATATATATATATATATATATATATATATCAGTTTATCACCCTATGGATTTCATTCCTAGGATATACGCAATTATGCCGAAAGAGAGCAAGTACCAGAAGTACCGGAACAGGAAGAAGCGGCTCAGCGCCCAACAGTGTCCCGTCTGTCACGAGGCCCCGCTGTGGGAGCACAGAGTTTCGCGTCCAAAAGAAAAGACTCAGGGCAGGTTAATTCAGTAGAAATGTACTATTTAGCTTCCTGAAGCATCGACACTAGCCACAGCTTGCATGTCTGGTGCATCCGTTGAAGCGGTCCCAGAATTCCCACGGATAGAAGTTGGTAACCTAATGGTAACCTAATGGGAAATGCCATGAGGCCCATTGCTTCCACATCCCTTGCTGTCACCTCACCAGGTTTGTTCGTTTATGAAGATGTAACATGTTGATATTTTAGTAACAGACCAACAAGTGGAACTTGGAGAAATAATATCAGTTACCGTAAACAAGGACGCAATGCTGCGATCTATGTCTGATTTGTTTATCAACTACAATTTGACTTCGAAACAGCGACGCGGCGAGCTGTCATTCATAAGTCGATATGTTCCTGGCATCTCATGCGATCCACGCACCATTTGTCATACACCACGTTCATGTCAAAAGATCCAGTTTGACGACGGTGTGTACATCCATCTTGGATTGAAGGACGGTTTAAATATCTGCATAAGAAGCATGGCTGCCGTACCGGATTATGTGGATATTCATCATCATCATCATCGTACAGCGTTAAACAGTAGGGCAAGCCCCACTGACCACTGCCTTTCTCACCATGTTGCACGTTGTGGATATTCAGCCGAATATAGATGGAATGTCCATTTATCGGTCATCTGCTATTCAGCTGTGGCCAATTTTGGCACGGGTAGTGTATGAATACATGCATCATTCTGTGGAAGAGTTGAAGGAAATATTACAAAATGGCCTCAGCTATCGTAATGCCCTATACGATGTCACTTGCTTACTATTGTCTGTGATACACCTGCTAGGGCTTTTGTTCGTCAAGTCAAAGGCCCTGCTGGTTATTTTGGCTGTGATAAATGCAACCAACGCAGTGTATATTGATGGAAGGATGACGTTTCCCGTCACTGAAGCCAGAGCACGTACGGATGGAAACTTTCGCGCTCGAAAGTATCGTGGCCACCACATCCGTGACAGTCCATTTCTGTCCGTATCCATAGATATGGTGCATACGTTCCCGTTGGACTACATGCACTTAGTATGTCTCGGGGTTACCCAACGACTGCTTACCGCCTGGCTGAAGGGTAGCCGTTCATCATGTTACCGTCCAAGTCGCGCGGCCGCGTAACAACTAAGCGATCGAATCTTACGAACACATACTTCTTTTTCGTGTGACTTTCAGCGTGAATGCCGTCACACACGTGACATTGAGCGCTGGAAGGCAACGGAATTCTGCCAGTTCCTCCTGTATCTTGACTCCGTATGTCTACGTGATTTATTACCCTCTGACTTATATAATCATTTTTTACTTTTATTTATCTCAGTACATATCTTTTGCATTCCGTCTTACATAACCGCATGTTGGATTCTGCTCAAGGTGTTTTGCGTGTTTTTGTACAAAAATGGCGACATTGTATGGCTCCGAGCATATTGTTTACAACGTACATTGCTAGACCCACCTAGCTGAGGATGTTAGAATACACGGAACGCTGGACAACTTCTCCAGCTTCCCATATGAATCTCATTTGGGCAAGCTGGAGCACTTGATTAAGGGGCCTGCAAAACCAGCCGAACAGTTGTACAAGCGTTTACAAGAGTTGAGTACCTACTGTTCTCAGCAGGAAGGAATGTTCCCCGTGGAGGACACTTTCATACCAATACCCCGTATGTGCAAAACGCCCTGTTCCTGTTTGATAAACGGGGTATTTTTTTCTAATGTGCGTCCGGACAATGTCATGGTAATAAATGGCAAACCGGCAATGGTTTTGAATATTCTGAACGATGAGATTTACTTTCAGTACTTTAACGTCCTGGGGGATATTTTCACACACGCGTTACGTCCAACATATTTGTACATTTTTTCAGTGAACGCCTTAGAGCCTGCTGTTTTGCACGCACCCGTTCACACTGTTTCAAGTAAGTGCTTGCTTCTATCTGTAAATTTGTTACACGTATGTATCCCTGTCTTGCATACATTTTTGTAACTATTTTATCACACGCATGTAAGTGTTTTTTGTAATCTGTTCACAGTTACCATTCGTGTTTCTATGTTGCACGTTTCATAAATGATTTATCGTCAGCCTAACTTCTCTGTGGTAGCATGTATGTTGTGCATCACGTTGTTGAGTCTGGAGACTGGAAATCCAAGAGAACTTGTTTCTTCCTTTCCTAATGTGCTTTCTTTTAGATGTACTTGGTCGTGGAATTTTTGGCGGAAAATTCTTACGCCGTGGTTCACAGCAACTGAGTGGTCAGCGGCAACCGCGTAAGGTGGCCTCGGGCTGCAACCTTTACGCAATACCGCCAGATGCTACTGTCTGCCGCACCACAGTCGGACTCTGACCGGGCGTACGCATTTGTGGAGTTGTTTCACACAGGTAAATCGTTTTACATGTGACATTCTCCCTCAGACAATTTTGGAGACGCTTTCATTTTTGAAAGTCGGTTACTCAGAGACACTTCCACCTGTAGCACAGACGACACCGTGCCACAAACGCATTTTGGCCAACGGTATTCAGTTCGGAGGAGGTATGAAAGCTTATCAGTTAACTTTACGTAAGGGTACCGACGCAACTGACCTCCGACGAAAGTTTTCAAGAGGAACACACGGCACTATCGCGTGCACTGCAAAAGCATTTCGAACTGCCTTCCAGTCCGCCGCCGGTGCTGCTAAGGGTCATGGAAGCCGCTTCGCACGTTTATTATTTCTATCAATAAGCTTTTCCAATCAGTAAATAAAATACGGCTCGCTGCGTGACATCATCGCCCGTGCTAATCCTTGAGTCGTACCCGACAGACGATGACCGCAGTCCCTTACCAGAGTTTCGCAGGTGGTCACCCTTGAAGTTGACGATTAACCTTCATCTTAATAGCAACGAAACACTTGAGGGTGAGGTCATAATGAACCAAATTTTGAAAAAAGTGGCTTTTTTGATTCATTAAATACCGAAATAGTGACCACGCAACATATGGAGAACCGTATGGGTAAGATGGAACGGGCGCTTGACGCGCTTACCGTTGCATCAGGGACCACCCATGCATCAGCCGTTCCACCCAAGGCACGGCGAGCAGAATTTCGGTGAGTTCTGGAAATGAGGGAACTATAGTTCCGCGATTTTCCTAGAACACTGGGCATGCTCAACCCTAGCCTAGTTTGGCGCTGGTGGCGCTTCCCAATGCATTTCAACAGAATTGCCCAAAGTTGTGGTGGGCAAGTCCAACCCCAACGCAACTGGGCAGTGCTGCTTGGGTTATTGTTTGCGGAGGAAGTGTCCTCATAAAGGGCGGCGCCGACATACGGGATGGTGGAGACATAGGCGGGGGCGGCCGAGGTAACGAAATCAGCTGGTAACCGGGGGAGTTGCCCTCTGGTGGTCGGGGTTGAAATGCTCCTGTGCGAAAATGGCAACTGGGAACTGATTACCCTGTGAGCCATATGGAGCAAGGTAATTTCTAATAAATGGCTTCTGTTCCTCATACGCCATAGGTTGGGTTCTTTTGCCATATGCTTTGGAAGAATGAGAACGGGGTGACCCACGAAAACTTTCATGGTGGCTGGGTTTAAAAGAAGAATCATTGTCTCCCTGCGAAAGCTGATTGTGTTCGATCTGCAAAATACAGGGGGAACTCCACGACCCTTGGGCCCAGTAAGTGTATCAACAGGGACCTACGCTTTTACTAATCGAACACCAATAGCATGATAACAACCACATGCCACAATGCCACGACCACTCGGAGGACGTCCCAAATGTGGTCCAGTTCAGTTCAGTTGTCTTGAAGTCTTGAAGTACTACACGGGTTCGAGGCTTTAAGCCCAATTGTCCCGGTTCTTTAGGAAATCTTTGATCTTCTGTCGGATTCACCGAGCTGAAACGAGAGTAAAAAGAAGCGGGGGGGGGCGGGGGTGGCAGCGAAAACAAGATACATATAACCTCATTCAGTGTCACACTGTGGACAGTGCCTTAAGCTGAGTGGGGGTGCGGCATTCATGAACATATATGCGATAAAAGACAACTATTTTGTTTGTTTTTTTTGACAAAGGGAATTATTGGGAGAGACCCAGGTAGATGTCTAGCTTTTTCTTGAAGATAGTTTTGTCCTGCGACAGAACAATATCTCTCGGAAGTGCATTCCACATGGTAATAACCCTATAGCTAAAAAAGTTAATCCTTAGTGAAGTGCGTGGCCTCGGTTTGAAAACTTTCCTGCTGTGACCACGGAGAGAGGAGGCTGGACAGACGGAGAAGAAGTAATCGTGTGACCAGTCTCTCTGCCGAAAGACATGCTCACGCATTTGTCATCATTAACTGGGAGGTTCCAATCCTCGGACCAGCGTTTTGTTTCATAAACTGCAATTTGCAGGTCTTCAACGCTTGAACTCCAGAGGGTTACATCATCTGCGTACATGGCAATGTTCGCAGGAAGGGCTGTCGGTAGATCGTTTATTTAGATCAGGAAAAGAAGAGGACCTAAGACCGACCCTTGGGGGACCCCAGTTGTTACTGGGGAGGGTTGAGACAAAACATTCCCGACTTTAACCACAAAGGTGCGGTCGGTAAGGAAGCTACGTAGGATGCCCAACATGGAGCCTGTGATCCCGTACGTCTGCAGCTTATAAAGAAGAGGGGCATTTGGGACCTTATCGAAGGCCTTAGCAAAATCGATGAATACAGCGTGTGAGAGCTGGCCATCATCATAGGCTTTCGTTAAACTATCCATGACAGTAAGCATATTGGTGATGCATGACCTGCCAGGAAGAAACCCATGTTGGGACGGGGAGAGGATCTTATTTCTGTGCAGATGGGAAAGAATCTCACTCTTAAGAATTCCCTCAAAAATTTTGCTAGGGATGCTAGTGAGGCTTATGGGTCTGTAACTAGAAGCAAGGTGTCTACTACCCTTCTTATAGATGGGTGCGATCACTGCTTTTTTCCAGTTACGGGGGAAAACTTCATCGTCAACACATTGCTGAAAAAGCGAAGCATAAGGAGTAGCTAATATATCCGCGGCTTCCTTGAGAATACGGGGGTGGATTAGGTCAGGACCCATAGAGCAATATTGGTTGAGCCGTCGGAAACCTTGAGCGACTGCACCAATGGGAATAGCGACGCGGTTAAGGGTAGTGGTCAGAGATAACGGGTGCATGGTAGGGTGGGATGATATGGGTATGGAGCTAAGTATTGAACGGAAGTAGGAACTGAAGGCCTCGGCTACTTGGCTAGAGGAAGTGATTGGAGATCCGGCACTATCTTTGAGAGCTAATGGCGTCGGAGCTGTGCCCCTTAGACGGCGCATGTACTGAAAGAAAAATGCCTTATTGGTCCGTGCTCGATCAAGTACAGATCGCTGGACTGCATTCTGATAGGACCTAATCTTGTCTTTGCATATGTTCCTTATGATCCTGAAGTCTTCTGCATCACGGGCAAGGCCTGTGGCTTTATATCTAGCAAAGAGGCGTGCGCGTTCGTCTAGAATGCGCCTAATGGGGCGAGGGAGTGGTCGCTTAGCGGTCTGTGGGCGACGAATTCTGGGGACAAAAAGCATATCAGCTAAGGAGATTAACTCTCTGAGATTCTCTGCCATTTCATCCGCAGAGTTACCTGGGTTAGTTAAATTTAGCTGGGAGCGAAGAAATGCACAGACTTGGTCAAAGTTGGTCCTTTTGAAGGATCTCAAAATCTTAGTTTCTGACGGAAGAGGAGGCCATTTCACGATATAATCGAATCCAATGAGAATGTGATCACTTTTGCCGAGGTGCGGCAAGTAATGCACCACATCTATTAGGAACCGATCATTGGTGATGACCAGGTCTAGTAGGGACGGGGCGTGGCCTGTGCGATATCTAGTCGGATCTCTTACGTTCTGCACCCATGAGTTTTTCAGTACGAGATCAAGGAGGGGTTTACCGAAAGTGATATCCGGGGCATCAGCTCTTTGCCAGTTTGTACTGGGAGAGTTGAAGTCACCAGTGACTAACAGATGGGTGAAGTCTGTATAGCTTTTCAGGGAGCCTAATAAGTCTATGAGACCTATGCTGTCAGTTGAATTGCATGCGGGAGGACGGTAGACAACACCGAGCAATAGGGTATCTGTCCTAGAGAGGTTAAACACAACCCACAGACAATCAATACATGAAAAGGTTGGTGTTGTCAGTAAGGTGGGAGGAGGGATCGAATTATCGTAGTATATGATTACCCCGCCGGCACGACCTCTACTGGAGTCCCGCCTTACTGTGAAGTATCCCGGAATGGATATTTCGGCATCAAGTATGTCAGGGGTGAGCCAGGTTTCTGTGAGGGCTATGATCTGAGGCTCCTTATCCACTGCAAGCTGCCGAAGCTCCGGGATCTTATTCAACACAATCAGGCAATTGCTGTAAAAACACTTGAGCACATGCTCAGGAGTTGTTGCAGAATCGCCAGAGGCAGCTGGTTTTGGGTTTGAGGAGGGGGAAAGAAGGGGATTTGAGGATGGAAAGGTCCTGGGAGAGTCGGGGGCTGAAGATATTGGGGGGCTAGAGGGTAAGCAGACTGCTGGGGGGACCGGTAGGTTTTGATGTCTAGTAACCTGGGGGGTATCAATCCAGGTGGACGGCCTACATCCTTCGGTCTCCGAAAAGGGTGGGCTGCCTTTCGTGGTTTGCCCTTCTGCGCACTGCTTGATGCCCTATTCTGAGTTCTCTTGTTGAAGAGCTTATTTTTCATGACAGCACCAGATATATTATCTGGTGCTTTAACCTCCTCACTGCTTCTTTCAGTAGAAACAGATTGCAGGTTCATGTCTAGGCTCAAGGATGAGTGAGTCTCGTCCGTTGAAACAATCTTGTTGGCTATGATGGGGCCTGGGATGCTTTTCGTAGGCGACAGATGTTTAGTGGCACTAGGCCTACTACTGGGAGTACTTCCGGCGATGGGAAATGGTGTCAGTAGGGAAGCGAGGGATGGTGGGCATGCAGCTCGGTCCTCAAGGCGAGTTACCTGGACAACTGGCAGCACTCTCAGCTTAGGATCAGCTTTTTGTGGGATTTTTGGCTTAGCCTTCTCACTGCGGAGCCTCAGATGAAGTGGCTTATCAATGGATACGCCCTTGAGCCCTTTAATTTCTTCCTTGAGCTTTGCGGCCAAGGAAACAATTCGTTTGGCTGCATCTGTGGAACCCATTACAATGAGAATACCGTGAACCCGGTTGGTGCGTTTGGTTACCAACCAAGTGGACCGACCTTTAAGTGGGAAAGGGAGCTTAAGGCGGTTAAACACCTGGGCGTAGGTGTCATGAGGGTGATCTGAACTGAGGAAGCGGCCCCAAAGGATGACTCGCTTGGAGCAATTCTCGGTATCTTGTAAAATCTTGGCGGCGTCAAGAATTTGCTGCTCAGAAACTCTACAAACCTGATCGGCTGCCTGGTACACCGGGAGGGATTTGATTACCAAACTCCTCAGTTCAGTTCAGTTCAGTTTGCAGAGGACTTGGTGTGGCTAGAGCCAATCGTGTGTCCAGCTAGTTGTGTTGTCGGCGCGTTTCCGTAGCTCCCAACACTGCGTGATTTTCTTTTTCTGAAAGGCAGAATTTTTGTGCAGTATCAGCCCTGGCAGAGTAAGGTGGAAATAATAAGTAAATTGCATCTGACCCTAAAAGCTGCTTAACATAACTCGGGGTATACTGCCACCCAACATAGGTCTACTGCTTTCTTAAAAGCCTTCACGGTTGTGGTATTTATGACCTCTTCCGGGAGCTTATTCCAATAGGGTATCACTCTATTTGAGAAGTAATTCGCCCCAATTTGGAGCCTCGAATGTTTCCTTTGTAATCTAAGGCTATGCCCCCTTGTACCTCTCTCGGGGATCAGAGAAAAAAGGTCCCCTCGTCTAATTCCTGACAGTCTCTTCACTACCTTGGAGGTTTCTATCAAATCCCCGCGAATGCGCCGTCTTTCCATCGATAATAGGTCTAGGGCTCAGTGACGCTCTGTGTAGTCAAACCCCCTTTGCACAGCAACCATTCTAGGGGCTAGCCCCTGCACTTTCTCCAGACAGTCGATATATTTCTGGTAGTACGGTGCTCAGGCCTGCAAGCAGTACTCCATGTGCCGCCTAACTATGGCCTGACATATCGGAATGAAAATCTCCGGATCTCTATACGACATAATGGATCTAACTCGAAAGAGTTCTCTCCTGGCCGTATTGGCTGCTGAGGTGCACTGCTTTGACGGATTAAAGCTGTTGTCCATTATAACACCCAAGTCTTTGACCTGCGAGACCACTTGCAACGAACCCACACCATTCTCACTAGCCCCTGTATTTGTGGCCAGGCATTGACACTTGGTGAGGTTTAGTGGAAGGTCCCATTTGCGTGCCCAGTTTTGTACTGCTAACACTTCAAGTTCTATATCTACTCCAGCTATCTTGACGTCATCGGCAAACATAAAGGTGGGGTTTGTAAGCCCACGTGCTAGGTCGTCGATGAAGATGAGGAAGAGCAGAGGGCCGAGCACCGAGCCCTGTGGCACCCCACTTGTTACACCTTCCGGTTTTGAAACATGACTACCCACTTTAACACTAAAGGTTCGCCCTGCTAGGAAACTACTTATCCATTGTCTCGCCTTTCCAACAATTCCCATGGACTGCAGTTTGACGTCCAGAAATCTGTGGTTCACGGAATCAAATGCCTTGCTGAAGTCCAAGTAACAGACCGCAATCGATTGCCCTTCGTCCAGACGCTTGGTTACCTCATCGAGGAACACCAGGAGATTCGTCAGACAGGATCGCCCTGCCACAAAACCATGCTGAGCATTTGATATGAGGTTGTGTTGGACCAAATGCCTAGAGATCTGTTTCCTGACTATTCGCTCCAGGCACTTACACAGTACTGAAGTCAAGCTAACCGGCCGGTAATTTTCCGCCTTTTGCCGGGCTCCACTCTTGTAAATGCCTACCACTGTTGCTCTCCTCCAGTCTCTCGGCACAATTCCCTCTCTAGGTGACTCTTCATACAGCTTCGTCACCAGATCCTTCAGAACCTCGGCCAGAGGCTAAACGACTGCTGGATGAATCCCGTCTGGACCTGCTGCTTTATTTCTACTCAACGTTTGCAACTCCGCGTACACTTCTTCTTCTCCTACAGTAAGTTCTGATATTGGAGGCGCCTGTGGGCCCTCCATTCTTTCCTCCAAACTATTTTCTGGTCGATATATGGTCTTGAAGAATTCCAAGAGCATGTCAGCCTTGTCTTCGTCATTTAGAGCTAGTCGTCCCTGTGCTCCTTCCAAGGTTGCCACGCTCTCTCTCATACGTTTGTGAGATTACAAGTAGGCGTAGAATCGCTTTGGGTTTGTGCGGACCGACGCAGCTAAACGACGCTCGAAGGCATATTTCTCCACATTTTGGATTTATTGAGCCCTGTTCCTAGCCATCTTATAGCTATTTCATGCCCCCTGAGTTCTGTACAGCTTGTACGCCGCCCATCGTTGCCTACGAATAACTATAGCCTGGCGGACTTTTGACTTCCAACATGGGGGTAGATTTCTACTGCTTGCCACCGTCAGGGGTGCGAACTCATCTGTCAGTTCGAGTAACCCCATCTTGATGGCCTCCCAACGTTCCTCTACGGAGGCTTTTGTGTGTCTCGGTGTCCACTGAATTTCCTCCGCCGCCCTCTTTAGTTCACCTATGTTGATTCTCCCATAGCGCCGACGTAACACGATTTCCTTCGGCGCATTTCTCAGTCTTAGTGTGACCCTTAGGACTACATGATCACTTTTTCCAAGTGGCTCTTCCCACTTAATTTCCTTAACGTCCTGATGGTGCCGCGTTATGATTAAGTCAAGGAGAGACGGGTGCTGCCCACCTCTGTGTCTAGTGGCCTGTGTCACATGCTGCGTAAGTGCATGTAACTTTACCCACTGCTGAAACTTGTCGCCCGTTGATCCCCTTGGTGCGATCCCGCTTTTTCAGTTAATTTCGAGTAGGTTGAGATCCCCTAGTAAGATGAACTCCTTTGTTTGTGCCGGCACCGCATCCAGCATTTGGAAGAGCTCAACGTCTTCCTCATCTGTGGCTAGCGGTGCCCTGTAGATACAGATAATGCATACTGTTCGCTCCTCGATCCTAATAAAGCAAGATCCGGCCTGTACATTACCGGAGACTACGTTGAACGGAGCCTCCCAATGGCCTATGTCGGTCCGTATTAGAAGTGCTACTCCGCTCCCCTGTCTTCCATCTGTTCTATCCTGTCTGTGGGCAGCGTATCCCTGGAAGCGCATGTCAGTATATGGCCTTATCCAAGTTTCCGTCAATGCAACGACATCAGACTGTGCGATCCTATTCGTCAACTCCCCTCTTTTCCCCTGGAGACTGCAGGTGTTGGTGTACCATATCGACGGTTCCCTGGTCCTCGTTACTGACTTCATTGCTAAATTTACGGCTAGGGTACCCTCAGGCGCAATCTCCGAGGTGATGCTCCGTTTTTTGCCTCTAAATGTGTCGGCGGTGTAGCATCTTGCATATCGAGTGACACTCTGAGTTTCGTGGCTTTTTCATTTCCACCCTTCGACACGGTGTCAGGCTCGACATGCACAAAGGACGTTTCTCCCTTTTGAGTCGCCGTACCGATGGCCCGGGATGGTCTTGCGACCACCTCAGCCCAACTGGTTTCCTCGGCTTTTCCCTCCGATACCTCCAACTTCGTTGTTTGCACCAGAGAGGACTTTTTGGGAGTCTCCTTTAGAATCGGGCTGGCTGGCTGCACGTTCTCAACACCAACCGGACTGAATGCCCTATGAGTCCCCTTCTTTTTGGTCTTTTGGACTTCCTGAACTTTGGCTTTTTGTTTACCGGCGCCTGAAGCCACATTTGAGACCTGACTTACTCCTTTGGCTTTAGGTGTTGACTTTCCAGGAGGAGTCACCTCCAGTTTCGCTATACGTAGATTCGGCATCTTAAGATCAGGTGTGCCCGTTCTCAGCGAGACCATGGCATTACCCGGTTTGACAAACGCTTGGCTGTCAGGTGTCACCCTAACTATCTCCTGCGTGCTGCCCTCAACTGCTCCCGCACTGGACAGCTGCATATCTCCCAGTAGACACTGTGGAACACAACCACCAGGGGTCGTGGCTGAGCTGGTTATGTTCCACACCATAGTCCTATTCGATGGCACTTGACTATTGGTGTCGTAGGAGATAGGCCAGCCATCCTAAGAACCTCAGTCAGGTGCCGGCGGTTGTCCTCCTTCCTGATTCTACCGTCATTTACGATATTCTCCCTAAGGTAATGAAGTAGCAGTCTTCTACTTCTGTCCGCCATGACCCCAGTGTCACGCTTCATGCGCTGCACCTCAGCATCTAGGCGTTTGACCTACTCCTTGAGGGATTCCACTTCCGTCGGGAGGCTTTTCCCCACGTTGGTGAATCCTGCTACCTCTTTGCCTTCTTTGCCCTTTGGCTTGGGTTGCCTTTTTTATTTTGTGCTCTGGCACCCCGTTTTCCTTTCCTTCTATGCTATGGATCGAACTGGCTCTCTCTAGTCTTGGTTCCAGCTTCATGTTCCTGTCCCCTTTCCGTAGTTCGCCTCGAATTATACGCGAGCACTCGCTTGCAAACGCAAAGCAGTGGGCGCATATCCACTTGAGCGATGGGTACTTGATGTGCAGCTCGAAGTTTTTCTCTCCCAGCTTGGAGCACTTTTGATGAAACTAAATGCACAACTAGTCGCATTGAATTCCCTCATCTTGCACCAGGTCCGTGCATTCCTTGTTCCCACAGCTTACTGCCTGACCAATGGGATCAACCTCTGTCCCATTCATTTCGTCTCGAACACCAGTGGGACAATAACACAACCTTTTGAACAGACACAAAAGGTACACTAAGGCAAGTGCAGTAAACCCGCACACTAAAAAGTTCCACAAAAGCGGTACACTAGAAAAAGCGCCACAGAAAGATGTTAGCTGTTATCATTTGCACTGACACCAACAAAAAAACACCAAAAGGACACCAAAAGTTATACTCAGTTTTTGAAGAGAATAAACTGTTCTGAAGAGAGTGAACTCTTCAAAAAGTACGCGTACCGAAATACTAATTACGATACGTTAGTTTGGCGAAATAACGTGTGTTATTCCACCAGACAATGCAAAAATGCTTAACGCTGAGAGCAATTCGAAAATTCAAACCATGCGGCAACTCACAAGGTTGTCTTGAAGTCTTGAAGTACTGCACGGGTTCGAGGCTTTGAGCCCAATTGTCCCGGTTCTTGAGGAAATCTTTGATATTCAGTCGGATTCACCGAGCTGAAACGAGAGTAAAAAGAAGCGGGGGTCGGGGGTGGCAGTGAAAACAAGATACACATAACCTCATGCAGTGTCACACTGTGGACAGTGCCTTAAGCTGAGTGGGGGTGCGGCGTTCATGAACATATATGCGATAAAAGACATCTATTTTGTTAGTTTTTTTGACGAAGGGAATTATTGGGAGAGACCCAGGTAGATGTCTAGCTTTTTCTTGAAGATAGTTTTGTTCTGCGAGAGAACAATATCTTCTGGAACTGCATTCCACATAGTAATAACCCTATAGCTAAAAAAGTTAATCCTTAGTGAAGTGCATGGCCTCGATTTGAAAACTTTTCTGCTGTGACCACGGAAAGAGGAGGCTGGACAGACGGAGAAGAAGCAATCGCTTTGACCTGTTTCAAAAGGTGAAACATCAAAAACAGACAACCTCTTACGCGTCTTACGTCAAGGGGATAGAGGTTGAGGAGTGAGAGGCGGACGGGATAAGGTAGATGGGATAGACCCCTTACTGCCTTGGTGGAGGCCCGCTGAACTCTTTCTAGGATCTCACGGTCTTGGACAAGACCAGAGTGCACTATCTGACTGCCGTACTCCAGCAGAGGTCGGATATAAGTGCCGAAAATTATGGGGAAATCATCCTTAAATATGCGCGGGAAGGACCTTCGAATCATGTTTAGGACTCGAAAGGCAGACTTGCTCGCAAGTTCGTGATGATGAGAGAAGGATAAGTTACAATCTAACCAGAAACCGGGCACCTTGTGTCGGTCAACCTTTGGCAGTGTGGTTCCTCCAATAATGGAAAACGTGTGACCAGTCTCTCTGCCGAAAGACATGCTCACGCATTTGTCATCATTAACCGGGAGGTTCCAATCCTCGGACCAGCGTTTTGTTTCATAAACAGCAATTTGCAGGTCATCAACGCTTGAACTCCAGAGGGTTACATCATCTGCGTACATGGCAGTGTTCGCAGGAAGGGCTGTCGGTAGATCGTTTATTTAGATCAGGAAAAGAAGAGGACCTAAGACCGACCCTTGGGGGACCCCAGTTGTTACTGCGGAGGGTTGAGACAAAACATTCCCGACTTTAACCACAAAGGTGCGGTCGGTAAGGAAGCTACGTAGGATGGCCAACATGGAGCCTGTGATCCCGTATTTCTGCAGCTTATAAAGAAGAGGGGCATGTGGGACCTTATCAAAGGCCTTAGCAAAATCGATGAATACAGCGTGTGAGAGCTGGCCATCATCATAGGCTTTCGTTAAACTATCCATGACAGTAAGCATATTGGTGATGCATGACCTGCCAGGAAGAAACCCATGTTGGGACGGGGAGAGGATCTTATTTCTATGAAGATGGGAAAGAATCTCACTCTTAAGAATTCCCTCAAAAATTTTGCTAGGGATGCTAGTGAGGCTTATGGGTCTGTAACTAGAAGCAAGGTGTCTACTACCCTTCTTATAGATGGGTGCGATCACTGCTTTTTTCCAGTTACGGGGGAAAACTTCATCGTCAACACATTGCTGAAAAAGCGAAGCATAAGGAGTAGCTAATATATCCGCGGCTTCCTTGAGAATACGGGGGTGGATTAGGTCAGGACCCATAGAGCAATATTGGTTGAGCCGTCGGAAACCTTGAGCGACTGCACCAATGGGAATAGCGACGCGGTTAAGGGTAGTGGTCAGAGATAACGGGTGCATGGTAGGGTGGGATGATATGGGTATGGAGCTAAGTATTGAACGGAAGTAGGAACTGAAGGCCTCGGCTACTTGGCTAGAGGAAGTGATTGGAGATCCGGCACTATCTTTGAGAGCTAATGGCGTCGGAGCTGTGCCCCTTAGACGGCGCACGTACTGAAAGAAAAATGCCTTATTGTTCCGTGCTCGATCAAGTACAGATCGTTGGACTGCATTATGATAGGACCTAATCTTGTCTTTGCATATGTTCCTTATGATCCTGAAGTCTTCTGCATCACGGGCAAGGCCAGTTTGCACAGGACTTGGTGTGGCTAGAGCCAATCGTGTGTCCAGCTAGTTGTGTTGTCGGCGCGTTTCCGTAGCTCCCAACACTGCGTGATTTTCTTTTTCTGAAAGGCAGAATTTTTGTGCAGTATCAGCCCTGGCAGAGTAAGGTGGAAATAATAAGTAAATTGCATCTGACCCTAAAAGCTGCTTAACATAACTCGGGGTATACTGCCACCCAACATAGGTCTACTGCTTTCTTAAAAGCCTTCACGGTTGTGGTATTTATGACCTCTTCCGGGAGCTTATTCCAATAGGGTACCACTCTATTTGAGAAGTAATTCGCCCCAATTTGGAGCCTCGAATGTTTCCTTTGTAATCTAAGGCTATGCCCCCTTGTACCTCTCTCGGGGATCAGAGAAAAAAGGTCCCCTCGTCTAATTCCTGACAGTCCCTTCACTACCTTGGAGGTTTCTATCAAATCCCCGCGAATGCGCCGTCTTTCCATCGAGAATAGGTCTAGGGCTCAGTGACGCTCTGTGTAGTCAAACCCCCTTTGCACAGCAACCATTCTAGGGGCTAGCCCCTGCACTTTCTCCAGACAGTCGATATATTTCTGGTAGAACGGTGCTCAGGCCTGCAAGCAGTACTCCATGTGCCGCCTAACTATGGCCTGACATATCGGAATGAAAATCTCCGGATCTCTATACGACATTATGGATCTAACTCGAAAGAGTTCTCTCCTGGCCGTATTGGCTGCTGAGGTGCACTGCTTTGACGGATGAAAGCTGTTGTCCATTATAACACCCAAGTCTTTGACCTGCGAGACCACTTGCAACGAACCCACACCATTCTCACTAGCCCCTGTATTTGTGGCCAGGCATTGACACTTGGTGAGGTTTAGTGGAAGGTCCCATTTGCGTGCCCAGTTTTGTACTGCTAACACTTCAAGTTCTATATCTACTCCAGCTATCTTGACGTCATCGGCAAACATAAAGGTGGGGTTCGTAAGCCCACGTGCTAGGTCGTTGATGAAGATGAGGAAGAGCAGAGGGCCGAGCACCGAGCCCTGTGGCACCCCACTTGTTACACCTTCCGGTTTTGAAACATGACTACCCACTTTAACACTAAAGGTTCGCCCTGCTAGGAAACTACTTATCCATTGTCTCGCCTTTCCAACAATTCTCATGGACTGCAGTTTGACATCCAGAAATCTGTGGTTCACGGAATCAAACGCCTTGCTGAAGTCCAAGTAACAGACCGCAATCCATTGCCCTTCGTCCAGACGCTTGGTTACCTCATCGAGGAACACCAGGAGATTCGTCAGACAGGATCGCCCTGCCACAAAACCATGCTGAGCATTTGATATGAGGTTGTGTTGGACCAAATGCCTAGAGATCTGTTTCCTGACTATTCGCTCCAGGCACTTACACAGTACTGAAGTCAAGCTAACCGGCCGGTAATTTTCCGCCTTTTGCCGGGCTCCACTCTTGTAAATGCCTACCACTGTTGCTCTCCTCCAGTCTCTCGGCACAATTCCCTCTCTAGGTGACTCTTCATACAGCTTCGTCACCAGATCCTTCAGAACCTCGGCCAGAGGCTAAACGACTGCTGGATGAATCCCGTCTGGACCTGCTGCTTTATTTCTACTCAACGTTTGCAACTCCGCGTACACTTCTTCTTCTCCTACAGTAAGTTCGGATATTGGAGGCGCCTGTGGGCCCTCCATTCTTTCCTCCAAACTATTTTCTGGTCGATATATGGTCTTGAAGAATTCCAAGAGCATGTCAGCCTTGTCTTCGTCATTTAGAGCTAGTCGTCCCTGTGCTCCTTCCAAGGTTGCCACGCTCTCTCTCATACGTTTGTGAGATTACAAGTAGGCGTAGAATCGCTTTGGGTTTGTGCGGACCGACGTAGCTGAACGACGCTCGAAGGCATATTTCTCCACTCTTTGGATTTATTGAGCCCTGTTCCTAGCCATCTTACAGTTGTTCCATGCCCCCTGAGTTCTGTACAGCTTGTGCACCGCCCATCGTTTCCCACGAATAACTATAGCCTGGCGGACTTTTGACTTCCAACATGGGGGTAGATTTCTACTGCTTGCCACCGTCAGGGGTGCGAACTCATCTGTCAGTTCGAGTAACCCCATCTTGATGGCCTCCCAACGTTCCTCTACGGAGGCTTTTGTGTGTCTCGGTGTCCACTGAATTTCCTCCGCCGCCCTCTTTAGTTCACCTATGTTGATTCTCCCATAGCGCCGACGTAACACGATTTCCTTCGGCGCATTTCTCAGTCTTAGTGTGACCCTTAGGACTACATGATCACTTTTTCCAAGTGGCTCTTCCCACTTAATTTCCTTAACGTCCTGATGGTGCCGCGTTATGATTAAGTCAAGGAGAGACGGGTGCTGCCCACCTCTGTGTCTAGTGGCCTGTGTCACATGCTGCGTAAGTGCATGTAACTTTACCCACTGCTGAAACTTGTCGCCCGTTGATCCCCTTGGTGCGATCCCGCTTTTTCAGTTAATTTCGAGTAGGTTGAGATCCCCTAGTAAGATGAACTCCTTTGTTTGTGCCGGCACCGCATCCAGCATTTGGAAGAGCTCAACGTCTTCCTCATCTGTGGCTAGCGGTGCCCTGTAGATACAGATAATGCATACTGTTCGCTCCTCGATCCTAATAAAGCAAGATCCGGCCTGTACATTACCGGAGACTACGTTGAACGGAGCCTCCCAATGGCCTATGTCGGTCCGTATTAGAAGTGCTACTCCGCTCCCCTGTCTTCCATCTGTTCTATCCTGTCTGTGGGCAGCGTATCCCTGGAAGCGCATGTCAGTATATGGCCTTATCCAAGTTTCCGTCAATGCAACGACATCAGACTGTGCGATCCTATTCGTCAACTCCCCTCTTTTCCCCTGGAGACTGCAGGTGTTGGTGTACCATATCGACGGTTCCCTGGTCCTCGTTACTGACTTCATTGCTAAATTTACGGCTAGGGTACCCTCAGGCGCAATCTCCGAGGTGATGCTCCGTTTTTTGCCTCTAAATGTGTCGGCGGTGTAGCATCTTGCATATCGAGTGACACTCTGAGTTTCGTGGCTTTTTCATTTCCACCCTTCGACACGGTGTCAGGCTCGACATGCACAAAGGACGTTTCTCCCTTTTGAGTCGCCGTACCGATGGCCCGGGATGGTCTTGCGACCACCTCAGCCCAACTGGTTTCCTCGGCTTTTCCCTCCGATACCTCCAACTTCGTTGTTTGCACCAGAGAGGACTTTTTGGGAGTCTCCTTTAGAATCGGGCTGGCTGGCTGCACGTTCTCAACACCAACCGGACTGAATGCCCTATGAGTCCCCTTCTTTTTGGTCTTTTGGACTTCCTGAACTTTGGCTTTTTGTTTACCGGCGCCTGAAGCCACATTTGAGACCTGACTTACTCCTTTGGCTTTAGGTGTTGACTTTCCAGGAGGAGTCATCTCCAGTTTCGCTATACGTAGATTCGGCATCTTAAGATCAGGTGTGCCCGTTCTCAGCGAGACCATGGCATTACCCGGTTTGACAAACGCTTGGCTGTCAGGTGTCACCCTAACTATCTCCTGCGTGCTGCCCTCAACTGCTCCCGCACTGGACAGCTGCATATCTCCCAGTAGACACTGTGGAACACAACCACCAGGGGTCGTGGCTGAGCTGGTTATGTTCCACACCATAGTCCTATTCGATGGCACTTGACTATTGGTGTCGTAGGAGATAGGCCAGCCATCCTAAGAACCTCAGTCAGGTGCCGGCGGTTGTCCTCCTTCCTGATTCTACCGTCATTTACGATATTCTCCCTAAGGTAATGAAGTAGCAGTCTTCTACTTCTGTCCGCCATGACCCCAGTGTCACGCTTCATGCGCTGCACCTCAGCATCTAGGCGTTTGACCTACTCCTTGAGGGATTCCACTTCCGTCGGGAGGCTTTTCCCCACGTTGGTGAATCCTGCTACCTCTTTGCCTTCTTTGCCCTTTGGCTTGGGTTGCCTTTTTTATTTTGTGCTCTGGCACCCCGTTTTCCTTTCCTTCTATGCTATGGATCGAACTGGCTCTCTCTAGTCTTGGTTCCAGCTTCATGTTCCTGTCCCCTTTCCGTAGTTCGCCTCGAATTATACGCGAGCACTCGCTTGCAAACGCAAAGCAGTGGGCGCATATCCACTTGAGCGATGGGTACTTGATGTGCAGCTCGAAGTTTTTCTCTCCCAGCTTGGAGCACTTTTGATGAAACTAAATGCACAACTAGTCGCATTGAATTCCCTCATCTTGCACCAGGTCCGTGCATTCCTTGTTCCCACAGCTTACTGCCTGACCAATGGGATCAACCTCTGTCCCATTCATTTCGTCTCGAACACCAGTGGGACAATAACACAACCTTTTGAACAGACACAAAAGGTACACTAAGGCAAGTGCAGTAAACCCGCACACTAAAAAGTTCCACAAAAGCGGTACACTAGAAAAAGCGCCACAGAAAGATGTTAGCTGTTATCATTTGCACTGACACCAACAAAAAAACACCAAAAGGACACCAAAAGTTATACTCAGTTTTTGAAGAGAATAAACTGTTCTGAAGAGAGTGAACTCTTCAAAAAGTACGCGTACCGAAATACTAATTACGATACGTTAGTTTGGCGAAATAACGTGTGTTATTCCACCAGACAATGCAAAAATGCTTAACGCTGAGAGCAATTCGAAAATTCAAACCATGCGGCAACTCACAAGGTTGTCTTGAAGTCTTGAAGTACTGCACGGGTTCGAGGCTTTGAGCCCAATTGTCCCGGTTCTTGAGGAAATCTTTGATATTCAGTCGGATTCACCGAGCTGAAACGAGAGTAAAAAGAAGCGGGGGTCGGGGGTGGCAGTGAAAACAAGATACACATAACCTCATGCAGTGTCACACTGTGGACAGTGCCTTAAGCTGAGTGGGGGTGCGGCGTTCATGAACATATATGCGATAAAAGACATCTATTTTGTTAGTTTTTTTGACGAAGGGAATTATTGGGAGAGACCCAGGTAGATGTCTAGCTTTTTCTTGAAGATAGTTTTGTTCTGCGAGAGAACAATATCTTCTGGAACTGCATTCCACATAGTAATAACCCTATAGCTAAAAAAGTTAATCCTTAGTGAAGTGCATGGCCTCGATTTGAAAACTTTTCTGCTGTGACCACGGAAAGAGGAGGCTGGACAGACGGAGAAGAAGCAATCGCTTTGACCTGTTTCAAAAGGTGAAACATCAAAAACAGACAACCTCTTACGCGTCTTACGTCAAGGGGATAGAGGTTGAGGAGTGAGAGGCGGACGGGATAAGGTAGATGGGATAGACCCCTTACTGCCTTGGTGGAGGCCCGCTGAACTCTTTCTAGGATCTCACGGTCTTGGACAAGACCAGAGTGCACTATCTGACTGCCGTACTCCAGCAGAGGTCGGATATAAGTGCCGAAAATTATGGGGAAATCATCCTTAAATATGCGCGGGAAGGACCTTCGAATCATGTTTAGGACTCGAAAGGCAGACTTGCTCGCAAGTTCGTGATGATGAGAGAAGGATAAGTTACAATCTAACCAGAAACCGGGCACCTTGTGTCGGTCAACCTTTGGCAGTGTGGTTCCTCCAATAATGGAAAACGTGTGACCAGTCTCTCTGCCGAAAGACATGCTCACGCATTTGTCATCATTAACCGGGAGGTTCCAATCCTCGGACCAGCGTTTTGTTTCATAAACAGCAATTTGCAGGTCATCAACGCTTGAACTCCAGAGGGTTACATCATCTGCGTACATGGCAGTGTTCGCAGGAAGGGCTGTCGGTAGATCGTTTATTTAGATCAGGAAAAGAAGAGGACCTAAGACCGACCCTTGGGGGACCCCAGTTGTTACTGCGGAGGGTTGAGACAAAACATTCCCGACTTTAACCACAAAGGTGCGGTCGGTAAGGAAGCTACGTAGGATGGCCAACATGGAGCCTGTGATCCCGTATTTCTGCAGCTTATAAAGAAGAGGGGCATGTGGGACCTTATCAAAGGCCTTAGCAAAATCGATGAATACAGCGTGTGAGAGCTGGCCATCATCATAGGCTTTCGTTAAACTATCCATGACAGTAAGCATATTGGTGATGCATGACCTGCCAGGAAGAAACCCATGTTGGGACGGGGAGAGGATCTTATTTCTATGAAGATGGGAAAGAATCTCACTCTTAAGAATTCCCTCAAAAATTTTGCTAGGGATGCTAGTGAGGCTTATGGGTCTGTAACTAGAAGCAAGGTGTCTACTACCCTTCTTATAGATGGGTGCGATCACTGCTTTTTTCCAGTTACGGGGGAAAACTTCATCGTCAACACATTGCTGAAAAAGCGAAGCATAAGGAGTAGCTAATATATCCGCGGCTTCCTTGAGAATACGGGGGTGGATTAGGTCAGGACCCATAGAGCAATATTGGTTGAGCCGTCGGAAACCTTGAGCGACTGCACCAATGGGAATAGCGACGCGGTTAAGGGTAGTGGTCAGAGATAACGGGTGCATGGTAGGGTGGGATGATATGGGTATGGAGCTAAGTATTGAACGGAAGTAGGAACTGAAGGCCTCGGCTACTTGGCTAGAGGAAGTGATTGGAGATCCGGCACTATCTTTGAGAGCTAATGGCGTCGGAGCTGTGCCCCTTAGACGGCGCACGTACTGAAAGAAAAATGCCTTATTGTTCCGTGCTCGATCAAGTACAGATCGTTGGACTGCATTATGATAGGACCTAATCTTGTCTTTGCATATGTTCTTTATGATCCTGAAGTCTTCTGCATCACGGGCAAGGCCAGTTTGCACAGGACTTGGTGTGGCTAGAGCCAATCGTGTGTCCAGCTAGTTGTGTTGTCGGCGCGTTTCCGTAGCTCCCAACACTGCGTGATTTTCTTTTTCTGAAAGGCAGAATCTTTGTGCAGTATCAGCCCTGGCAGAGTAAGGTGGAAATAATAAGTAAATTGCATCTGACCCTAAAAGCTGCTTAACATAACTCGGGGTATACTGCCACCCAACATAGGTCTACTGCTTTCTTAAAAGCCTTCACGGTTGTGGTATTTATGACCTCTTCCGGGAGCTTATTCCAATAGGGTACCACTCTATTTGAGAAGTAATTCGCCCCAATTTGGAGCCTCGAATGTTTCCTTTGTAATCTAAGGCTATGCCCCCTTGTACCTCTCTCGGGGATCAGAGAAAAAAGGTCCCCTCGTCTAATTCCTGACAGTCCCTTCACTACCTTGGAGGTTTCTATCAAATCCCCGCGAATGCGCCGTCTTTCCATCGAGAATAGGTCTAGGGCTGAGTGACGCTCTGTGTAGCTAAACTCTCCTTGTCCAGCCGCCATTCTAGTGGCTAGCCCCTGCACTTTCTCCAGACTGTCCATGTCCTTCTGGTAGTGTAAGGATTGTTAGGCCTTACATGCTGTTTCCTTATTACTTACGTTCGCTAGTCCTTCCCAACACGCTTGGATCACCTGTTCGTTACAATGGTACTCTGCAATATTCCATCATGATCACCACGACATTGTTTCCCACCACCCATGAGAAGGAGAACACTATAGGTAGGGAGAGATTGGTTAGTGTATATTGGAGAAGCGAGATTGTAGCGTGCACGGGCAACGTTCAAGTGGTCACCGCGCATGGTGGCGCGAGCTCACATAAACACTGATGTGTGTTAAACAAATAATCAGGGTTAAATGCCACTACAGTAGTACGGTGCTCAGGCCTGCAAGCAGTACTCCATGTGCCGCCTAACTATGGCCTGACATATCGGAATGAAAATCTCCGGATCTCTATACGACATTATGGATCTAACTCGAAAGAGTTCTCTCCTGGCCGTATTGGCTGCTGAGGTGCACTGCTTTGACGGATTAAAGCTGTTGTCCATTATAACACCCAAGTCTTTGACCTGCGAGACCACTTGCAACGAACCCACACCATTCTCACTAGCCCCTGTATTTGTGGCCAGGCATTGACACTTGGTGAGGTTTAGTGGAAGGTCCCATTTGCGTGCCCAGTTTTGTACTGCTAACACTTCAAGTTCTATATCTACTCCAGCTATCTTGACGTCATCGGCAAACATAAAGGTGGGGTTTGTAAGCCCACGTGCTAGGTCGTCGATGAAGATGAGGAAGAGCAGAGGGCCGAGCACCGAGCCCTGTGGCACCCCACTTGTTACACCTTCCGGTTTTGAAACATGACTACCCACTTTAACACTAAAGGTTCGCCCTGCTAGGAAACTACTTATCCATTGTCTCGCCTTCCCAACAATTCCCATGGACTGCAGTTTGACGTCCAGAAATCTGTGGTTCACGGAATCAAATGCCTTGCTGAAGTCCAAGTAACAGACCGCAATCCATTGCCCTTCGTCCAGACGCTTGGTTACCTCATCGAGGAACACCAGGAGATTCGTCAGACAGGATCGCCCTGCCACAAAACCATGCTGAGCATTTGATATGAGGTTGTGTTGGACCAAATGCCTAGAGATCTGTTTCCTGACTATTCGCTCCAGGCACTTACACAGTACTGAAGTCAAGCTAACCGGCCGGTAATTTTCCGCCTTTTGCCGGGCTCCACTCTTGTAAATGCCTACCACTGTTGCTCTCCTCCAGTCTCTCGGCACAATTCCCTCTCTAGGTGACTCTTCATACAGCTTCGTCACCAGATCCTTCAGAAACTCGGCCAGAGGCTAAACGACTGCTGGATGAATCCCGTCTGGACCTGCTGCTTTATTTCTATTCAACGTTTGCAACTCCGCGTACACTTCTTCTTCTCCTACAGTAAGTTCTGATATTGGAGGCACCTGTGGGCCCTCCATTCTTTCCTCCAAACTATTTTCTGGTCGATATATGGTCTTGAAGAATTCCAAGAGCATGTCAGCCTTGTCTTCGTCGTTTAGAGCTAGTCGTCCCTGTGCTCCTTCCAAGGTTGCCACGCTCTCTCTCACACGTTTGTGAGATTACAAGTAGGCGTAGAATCGCTTTGGGTTTGTGCGGACCGACGCAGCTAAACGACGCTCGAAGGCATATTTCTCCACATTTTGGATTTATTGAGCTCTGTTCCTAGCCATCTTACAGTTGTTCCATGCCCCCTGAGTTCTGTACAGCTTGTGCACCGCCCATCGTTTCCCACGAATAACTATAGCCTGGCGGACTTTTGACTTCCAACATGGGGTTAGATTTAGTATAGTATAGTATATTTATTGACCGTGGTCAATACACATGCACAAGGCAAGATCAGAGTATACAACAGTACATGTCAGTGCGAGGTATTCACAAATTCTAAATTTATAAATCACAGCAACCGAAATACACCAGTAAAGTCATGTAGTGTTTGAGTAAACAAAAGTGGTAATGGTTGAGGCGGGAATTCCAAATCGGTTTCGAAATCGCTGGGGGGCGGTGTGGGTAGCTGGACAGTCGTGGAATTGCTGATTTATTCGACAAATAGACGGTCACTAACAAGTAACCGGGCGAAAAAGATGCCAAAGAACATTGTTAGAAGTAAAGCAAGCGTGGGGCTTACAAAGTGCAGTCAGAGATACCAGCGGAATATTGGACACTGATCCAGCATTGGGTAACTAATTGTGGAGGAAGCATGTGAAATGAAGGCAAGTGAGTCAAATGTGATAATAAAACGGACCTTTTGTGCAGGTGATTACAGTGTCATATGGAAATTCAGATGAAGGCGAAAAGCTTCGCAGGGACTTCAGTGAACTTTTGAAGAGCATGAATGGTGTATGGACATATAACGGACTTTTAAAGAAAAGAAAAGCCGTCAATGAAACGGATTAGTGGAGAAAAGCGTCAATGGTTCGGCTAGGCAGGAGTTGGAAGAGTGTAAAATGTTTTGTTTTGTATTTGATAGAAAATTGGTAATCAAATTATGGTTGGCTGCAGATGGCTGGTATTCTGTTCCGTAAAGACCTTGGTTGCAGGTGGTGGCAGGTAGAATGTTGTGGGAATTTGGTAAAAAGGGCTGGTTTGACGAAGTTGACAGCTGCGAAGGCTGGGTTCCGGCCATTGGTTTCGTACTGCAACGCGGGAAGAATTGAACTGTTGGGTTGGATTATTTGGGAATAGACGTTGAGCGGAGTGTTGATGGTTGCTGTCAGGAATCACCTCTGCGATCCGGTGAGACTTTCATGAGGTTTTGTTAATCCATGTACGGTGCCCCATGTAACGTCAGCAGGCGAGAGTATAGGTTTAAAGCATGGATCAAATCGTCCAGTCCTTACGGTAATCCGGAATAAACGTCGATTTGACCGATGTCTACCCAAGTAACCAATGCAATCTGGAAGAGATCAGGAGTGCGGCAGTCTGGAGAGTGTTCCAGCTGTGGGTCATGATTATCGTTTATATGGAAGCAAGAAAATGAACATTTTGTTATCCGAACAATTAGTTATCGTTTGGCTAGTAGACCGGTCTATTAGGGATACCTAGACGGAGACTGGTAGCTTTCTAGGGTAGTTGGGCGATAGTAGAGATTTAGGGCGATATCAGGTAGGCGGTGGATGAGGAGAGGGTGTCCGTTTGGGAACCAGGAATAAAACAATAGTAGATGGTATGGTCTGGAAGAAGAATGAGAAAATAGGAAGGTAACAGTCTGGTCAGTTCACCAGCTGTGGTCGAGGACGGCAAACAGTAAAAAGGGAGAAAAACACTGGGTGGTAAAACGAGGATTTTTCATGTGGGGGCAAACGTGCTGGTATTCGGCAGGGGCATACGGATTCCGGTTGGAATGGGGTCTTAACTTCCCATGAGCATATGCTCAGAGAAGTGAAGCCTAGTTACTAAGGAATGGTAATCCGTGTGGCAAGGCTTCAGTGTACGAGAAAGGCACAAAAAAGCAGGATGGGACGGCTGAGTTCTAGCTTGAGTCAGGAATTAACTGAGAGCGAGCACCCATCGCTAAAGGACGGAACGGTTTTATTTATATATATGCAAACTGTGTTGTAAAATGGCACAATCTAGTTAGGAAGGGGGACAAGTGAGTGGAGAACCCAAGGTATATATATATATATATATATGTATATATACATATATATATATATATATATATATATATATATATATATATATATATATATAGATGTATACGTGGGTGCGATCATCAGACGGGTCATGCGAAAGCGGTCGGACGCAAAAGACTACGGAAAGGAAAGTGAGATACAGTGACGCAGCTGAGGATCAACGGTTAACGGAAAGAAGAACAAAAGTTAAGCACGGGCTCATCGGTGCGGCGGATCCTAAAGGCACATTGAGGCCATGAAACGTGAGACTAAAGGGGAAACGCCTAAGTGTGGCTAGAACTTTCAATGGGAAAGTTAGTATTTCGCCTAGAGTGGTCATTGAGCAGGAGTAAAGACCAAGTTCTGCATGAAATTACAGAAGAACCTTAGCTGGGGGATAGGGTGGGAGCAGAAATGGTAACGTCATAACTGGGTGTTGAGTTCAGTTAGTGAGTCACGCTAAGTTGGATGAATCAGACTGGATTTTCCAGTTCGAAATCGCAGAGGTGGTGAGCGAAGTATGAGTGGTGGGACCTGGTGCGGTAGAGAGGTATTGTAAGCTAAGAGATATCGAGGAGCGTTGAGTTACTCACCATGATTTTGTTAATAATTATAGGACAGTAGTGAGTATATATATATATTGTATATAAAAATGTTATATATTTACACATATATATGTATATATATATGAATAGGTATATATATATGTTTATATGCATATATATGTATATATATATGAACAGGTGTATATATAAATGTATGTATAAAATATATATATTGCTGTATACGTGGGTGCGATCATCAGACGGGTCCTGCGAGAGCGGTCGGACGCAAAAGACTATGGCAAGGAAAGTGAGATACAGTGACGCAGCTGAGGATCAACGGTTAACGGAAAGAAGAACAAAAGTTAAGCACGGGCTCATCGGTGCGGCGGATCCTAAAGGCACATTGAGGCCATGAAACGTGAGACTAAAGGGGAAACAATATTGGAACTCTCTCCGACGACATCGGATCTACCCAAATAGTAAAACACTACGGCGGTGTGTGTTAAATCAGTGTGACACTTTACGTTCTAAACTATCGGAATACGAACGGAATATTTCACAACGTCAGCACTTCATAGATTGCTTAAATGGAGACTTGAGAGTAATGTTTCTTAACTACGCCGGAACTATCCTGGATTCTCGAACAAGGAAGAAACAAAATGCATTGACGAAAGGGATGGAAGCCAAGACTCCTCAGTGTGTTTTCCCTAATCAACCCAATCGGTATGTGCATAACTGCTCTAACTTGCATTTGAGTGATCATATGATGGAGGCCTTATCACTTGGTCCTAAGTTCTGTATCCCTACGCGAAAACGTGACAAGTTCGATTACGAGGTGCATTTTGAAACCCTATATTCTCAAACTCAAGGGTTGATGCCAACATCTAATGAAGCATTAGAGGAACTTAAGTCAACCCTAGTGAACACTTGCCATTCATATCGAAAGATTAACCCGAGACTACAAAGGCCAGTCAAAAAAGAGCATTTAGATGCAGTGAAGGACTTGTTGAATAATAAAGATATCTTACTGAGCAGACCTGACAAAGGTAGTGGGATAGTGGTGATGGACAGATGTGACTACATTGGAAAACTCACAGCAATTCTGAGTGATGAAACCAAATTCGGCACTAGTCCTGGTGAGACAGACTCAACTCAACAGGTTGAGCGCCAGATAACAACTACTTTGAAACAAATGAGGGATGCTGGTTTTGTTTCAAACCAATTGTACGAGCAGCTAAGACCCACGGGATCTACAATCCCCAGGCTGTACGGACTCCCCAAGATCCACAAACCTGGGACACCGATTCGCCCCATCCTATCAATGACAAATTCACCCTACCATAATGTCGCTCGATGGTTATCTGAATTACTGGAACCAATCAAAAAACATATGGCTATACACAGTCTCAACGACACATTTGATTTCATAGAGCGAATAAAAGATGTCAATATGAGTGACAAAATAATGTTTTCGCTTGACGTCGAGTCTTTATTCACGAATGTACCACTAACAGAAACCATCGACTTCGTGGTGAACTACATAAAAGAGAATAATATGAACGTCGGTTTACCACTAGAAGGTTTGCGCGAGCTCTTGCTTCGATGCACATTTAATGTTCAGTTCCTATTTCATGGAACTTTGTACAGACAACGGGACGGTGTGGCTATGGGATCACCACTAGGTCCATTTCTTGCCGACGCATTCCTAGCGAAGTTAGAAAGAACCAAGCTGAAATCTACAATTGACAGCTTTGATCATTACTATCGTTATGTGGATGACATATTTTGCGTGACTGACGTTGATTGTGACCTTGATTTTGTGCAAACATTATTCAATGGGGCACACAAAGCAATACGCTTTACAACTGAACGCGAAATAAACAATCAACTACCATTTCTCGATGTGACTCTCACGAGAATGGGGGATGGTCGGATCCAGCGAAATGTGCACCGAAAACAAACGTGGAGCGGCCAGTATCCCAATTTCAACAGTTTTGTTAGTATGCAACAGAAGCGAAACTTAGTAAAATGCCTGGCCTTCAGAGCGAGGAAAATTTGTTCCGTAGAGACTTTAGATGACGAATTAATGCTTATAAGAAACACCCTACGTGAGAACAGTTACCCGGATCGGTTTATCGAAAGAAATCTTACCGAAAGTGTGCCAAAAATCACCGTGGAAACCGTAAGGAAGAAAGATCTTTATATTAGTTTGCCATTTAAAGGTGATATTGTTAGTGAAATCTTAAACCGTCGACTAGGGAGAGAAATTCGAAATACTTTCAATGCCGCCACTCTACGGTGTGTGTTCCGAGGTGCTCCTCTAATCCAGATTCAGAACAAGGATAGACTGCCGATGCTGACCTCATCAATGGTCGTATACTCTTTCAGATGTGTTTGTGACGCATCTTATGTAGGTCGAACGGCACGACAGCTATCAACTCGGATTAAAGAGCATCATCCACGCTGGTTGAGTCAAGGACAAACTGGATCGATAAATAGCGCAATCTTAGCGCATTTGGTCGATACTGGACATCAGGTGAATCCGGAAGCCGCTTTCAAAGTTCTTTATCGTGTCCCCCCAAACAAATGCAAAGGTGTTCAGTTGCGCACTCTAGCGATAGCCGAGGCAATCGGAATAAGGAAGTTGACCCCTGACCTGTGCGCCCAAAAGCGTTTGGTCCGGGCACTCCAACTCCCCTGGCCCAAGATTGAACAAGACCGCATGAATCTACCGTCCGGTTACCTAGAAGGCGTCAGCTAGATAAACCAATCACATGATAAGGATAACTTGACTGACAAACCCCTGCCCATGATTGGTGTTTATTCCATGTCTATGTTCATGATCTTTTGCCTAATGTCTACTATGTAATCTGTAAATGGCTTGAGAATGAATTACTGAAAAACAATTGTTTCGCCGATTTGGACTTCTATATGATGCAATGGGTATTTTTCAGACATTAAAACAATCGGTGGACCCATATGTGGTGAAGGGACTAAATCAGTTCCTTAATTTCTCCGCAAGACGCGCTGAGGCGAACACTGTTCTTCAGTTTCTAATGAACTGTGTACATCGAAATCAGTATCCGAAACAATATTGGAACTCTCTCCGACGACATCGGATCTACCCAAATAGTAAAACACTACGGCGGTGTGTGTTAAATCAGTGTGACACTTTACGTTCTAAACTATCGGAATACGAACGGAATATTTCACAACGTCAGCACTTCATAGATTGCTTAAATGGAGACTTGAGAGTAATGTTTCTTAACTACGCCGGAACTATCCTGGATTCTCGAACAAGGAAGAAACAAAATGCATTGACGAAAGGGATGGAAGCCAAGACTCCTCAGTGTGTTTTCCCTAATCAACCCAATCGGTATGTGCATAACTGCTCTAACTTGCATTTGAGTGATCATATGATGGAGGCCTTATCACTTGGTCCTAAGTTCTGTATCCCTACGCGAAAACGTGACAAGTTCGATTACGAGGTGCATTTTGAAACCCTATATTCTCAAACTCAAGGGTTGATGCCAACATCTAATGAAGCATTAGAGGAACTTAAGTCAACCCTAGTGAACACTTGCCATTCATATCGAAAGATTAACCCGAGACTACAAAGGCCAGTCAAAAAAGAGCATTTAGATGCAGTGAAGGACTTGTTGAATAATAAAGATATCTTACTGAGCAGACCTGACAAAGGTAGTGGGATAGTGGTGATGGACAGATGTGACTACATTGGAAAACTCACAGCAATTCTGAGTGATGAAACCAAATTCGGCACTAGTCCTGGTGAGACAGACTCAACTCAACAGGTTGAGCGCCAGATAACAACTACTTTGAAACAAATGAGGGATGCTGGTTTTGTTTCAAACCAATTGTACGAGCAGCTAAGACCCACGGGATCTACAATCCCCAGGCTGTACGGACTCCCCAAGATCCACAAACCTGGGACACCGATTCGCCCCATCCTATCAATGACAAATTCACCCTACCATAATGTCGCTCGATGGTTATCTGAATTACTGGAACCAATCAAAAAACATATGGCTATACACAGTCTCAACGACACATTTGATTTCATAGAGCGAATAAAAGATGTCAATATGAGTGACAAAATAATGTTTTCGCTTGACGTCGAGTCTTTATTCACGAATGTACCACTAACAGAAACCATCGACTTCGTGGTGAACTACATAAAAGAGAATAATATGAACGTCGGTTTACCACTAGAAGGTTTGCGCGAGCTCTTGCTTCGATGCACATTTAATGTTCAGTTCCTATTTCATGGAACTTTGTACAGACAACGGGACGGTGTGGCTATGGGATCACCACTAGGTCCATTTCTTGCCGACGCATTCCTAGCGAAGTTAGAAAGAACCAAGCTGAAATCTACAATTGACAGCTTTGATCATTACTATCGTTATGTGGATGACATATTTTGCGTGACTGACGTTGATTGTGACCTTGATTTTGTGCAAACATTATTCAATGGGGCACACAAAGCAATACGCTTTACAACTGAACGCGAAATAAACAATCAACTACCATTTCTCGATGTGACTCTCACGAGAATGGGGAATGGTCGGATCCAGCGAAATGTGCACCGAAAACAAACGTGGAGCGGCCAGTATCCCAATTTCAACAGTTTTGTTAGTATGCAACAGAAGCGAAACTTAGTAAAATGCCTGGCCTTCAGAGCGAGGAAAATTTGTTCCGTAGAGACTTTAGATGACGAATTAATGCTTATAAGAAACACCCTACGTGAGAACAGTTACCCGGATCGGTTTATCGAAAGAAATCTTACCGAAAGTGTGCCAAAAATCACCGTGGAAACCGTAAGGAAGAAAGATCTTTATATTAGTTTGCCATTTAAAGGTGATATTGTTAGTGAAATCTTAAACCGTCGACTAGGGAGAGAAATTCGAAATACTTTCAATGCCGCCACTCTACGGTGTGTGTTCCGAGGTGCTCCTCTAATCCAGATTCAGAACAAGGATAGACTGCCGATGCTGACCTCATCAATGGTCGTATACTCTTTCAGATGTGTTTGTGACGCATCTTATGTAGGTCGAACGGCACGACAGCTATCAACTCGGATTAAAGAGCATCATCCACGCTGGTTGAGTCAAGGACAAACTGGATCGATAAATAGCGCAATCTTAGCGCATTTGGTCGATACTGGACATCAGGTGAATCCGGAAGCCGCTTTCAAAGTTCTTTATCGTGTCCCCCCAAACAAATGCAAAGGTGTTCAGTTGCGCACTCTAGCGATAGCCGAGGCAATCGGAATAAGGAAGTTGACCCCTGACCTGTGCGCCCAAAAGCGTTTGGTCCGGGCACTCCAACTCCCCTGGCCCAAGATTGAACAAGACCGCATGAATCTACCGTCCGGTTACCTAGAAGGCGTCAGCTAGATAAACCAATCACATGATAAGGATAACTTGACTGACAAACCCCTGCCCATGATTGGTGTTTATTCCATGTCTATGTTCATGATCTTTTGCCTAATGTCTACTATGTAATCTGTAAATGGCTTGAGAATGAATTACTGAAAAACAATTGTTTCGCCGATTTGGACTTCTATATGATGCAATGGGTATTTTTCAGACATTAAAACAATCGGTGGACCCATATGTGGTGAAGGGACTAAATCAGTTCCTTAATTTCTCCGCAAGACGCGCTGAGGCGAACACTGTTCTTCAGTTTCTAATGAACTGTGTACATCGAAATCAGTATCCGAAACAATATTGGAACTCTCTCCGACGACATCGGATCTACCCAAATAGTAAAACACTACGGCGGTGTGTGTTAAATCAGTGTGACACTTTACGTTCTAAACTATCGGAATACGAACGGAATATTTCACAACGTCAGCACTTCATAGATTGCTTAAATGGAGACTTGAGAGTAATGTTTCTTAACTACGCCGGAACTATCCTGGATTCTCGAACAAGGAAGAAACAAAATGCATTGACGAAAGGGATGGAAGCCAAGACTCCTCAGTGTGTTTTCCCTAATCAACCCAATCGGTATGTGCATAACTGCTCTAACTTGCATTTGAGTGATCATATGATGGAGGCCTTATCACTTGGTCCTAAGTTCTGTATCCCTACGCGAAAACGTGACAAGTTCGATTACGAGGTGCATTTTGAAACCCTATATTCTCAAACTCAAGGGTTGATGCCAACATCTAATGAAGCATTAGAGGAACTTAAGTCAACCCTAGTGAACACTTGCCATTCATATCGAAAGATTAACCCGAGACTACAAAGGCCAGTCAAAAAAGAGCATTTAGATGCAGTGAAGGACTTGTTGAATAATAAAGATATCTTACTGAGCAGACCTGACAAAGGTAGTGGGATAGTGGTGATGGACAGATGTGACTACATTGGAAAACTCACAGCAATTCTGAGTGATGAAACCAAATTCGGCACTAGTCCTGGTGAGACAGACTCAACTCAACAGGTTGAGCGCCAGATAACAACTACTTTGAAACAAATGAGGGATGCTGGTTTTGTTTCAAACCAATTGTACGAGCAGCTAAGACCCACGGGATCTACAATCCCCAGGCTGTACGGACTCCCCAAGATCCACAAACCTGGGACACCGATTCGCCCCATCCTATCAATGACAAATTCACCCTACCATAATGTCGCTCGATGGTTATCTGAATTACTGGAACCAATCAAAAAACATATGGCTATACACAGTCTCAACGACACATTTGATTTCATAGAGCGAATAAAAGATGTCAATATGAGTGACAAAATAATGTTTTCGCTTGACGTCGAGTCTTTATTCACGAATGTACCACTAACAGAAACCATCGACTTCGTGGTGAACTACATAAAAGAGAATAATATGAACGTCGGTTTACCACTAGAAGGTTTGCGCGAGCTCTTGCTTCGATGCACATTTAATGTTCAGTTCCTATTTCATGGAACTTTGTACAGACAACGGGACGGTGTGGCTATGGGATCACCACTAGGTCCATTTCTTGCCGACGCATTCCTAGCGAAGTTAGAAAGAACCAAGCTGAAATCTACAATTGACAGCTTTGATCATTACTATCGTTATGTGGATGACATATTTTGCGTGACTGACGTTGATTGTGACCTTGATTTTGTGCAAACATTATTCAATGGGGCACACAAAGCAATACGCTTTACAACTGAACGCGAAATAAACAATCAACTACCATTTCTCGATGTGACTCTCACGAGAATGGGGGATGGTCGGATCCAGCGAAATGTGCACCGAAAACAAACGTGGAGCGGCCAGTATCCCAATTTCAACAGTTTTGTTAGTATGCAACAGAAGCGAAACTTAGTAAAATGCCTGGCCTTCAGAGCGAGGAAAATTTGTTCCGTAGAGACTTTAGATGACGAATTAATGCTTATAAGAAACACCCTACGTGAGAACAGTTACCCGGATCGGTTTATCGAAAGAAATCTTACCGAAAGTGTGCCAAAAATCACCGTGGAAACCGTAAGGAAGAAAGATCTTTATATTAGTTTGCCATTTAAAGGTGATATTGTTAGTGAAATCTTAAACCGTCGACTAGGGAGAGAAATTCGAAATACTTTCAATGCCGCCACTCTACGGTGTGTGTTCCGAGGTGCTCCTCTAATCCAGATTCAGAACAAGGATAGACTGCCGATGCTGACCTCATCAATGGTCGTATACTCTTTCAGATGTGTTTGTGACGCATCTTATGTAGGTCGAACGGCACGACAGCTATCAACTCGGATTAAAGAGCATCATCCACGCTGGTTGAGTCAAGGACAAACTGGATCGATAAATAGCGCAATCTTAGCGCATTTGGTCGATACTGGACATCAGGTGAATCCGGAAGCCGCTTTCAAAGTTCTTTATCGTGTCCCCCCAAACAAATGCAAAGGTGTTCAGTTGCGCACTCTAGCGATAGCCGAGGCAATCGGAATAAGGAAGTTGACCCCTGACCTGTGCGCCCAAAAGCGTTTGGTCCGGGCACTCCAACTCCCCTGGCCCAAGATTGAACAAGACCGCATGAATCTACCGTCCGGTTACCTAGAAGGCGTCAGCTAGATAAACCAATCACATGATAAGGATAACTTGACTGACAAACCCCTGCCCATGATTGGTGTTTATTCCATGTCTATGTTCATGATCTTTTGCCTAATGTCTACTATGTAATCTGTAAATGGCTTGAGAATGAATTACTGAAAAACAATTGTTTCGCCGATTTGGACTTCTATATAAAGGGGAAACGCCTAAGTGTGGCTAGAACTTTCAATGGGAAAGTTAGTATTTCGCCTAGAGTGGTCATTGAGCAGGAGTAAAGACCAAGTTCTGCATGAAATTACAGAAGAACCTTAGCTGGGGGATAGGGTGGGAGCAGAAATGGTAACGTCATAACTGGGTGTTGAGTTCAGTTAGTGAGTCACGCTAAGTTGGATGAATCAGACTGGATTTTCCAGTTCGAAATCGCAGAGGTGGTGAGCGAAGTATGAGTGGTGGGACCTGGTGCGGTAGAGAGGTATTGTAAGCTAAGAGATATCGAGGAGCGTTGAGTTACTCACCATGATTTTGTTAATAATTATAGGACAGTAATGAGTATATATATATATATATATATATATATATGTATACGTGTACCTATATATATATATTTGTATATGCAAATATTATATATATATATATATACATATATATATATATAAATCCAGCCAGAGGTTGGATACTGAAGCAGTTTTTATGGCAATGTGGAGGTTGGTTTCAGGGCCGCATACACAATATAACTAAATAAAGTTAATAAATCGTGGGGCGAGTGAGAGATGTTGACAACCTGTGAGGAGTAATACGGTGGTCTCTATAAATGCGAGCGCATCTGAAAGGATTTATTTCAAAGTTGAATTAGCAGGATCCTATAAGTTGGTATGGAAAAACAGTTAGTGGACGCAGACATGCTTACATATGTCGATGGCGAAGGCTAGAAGCGGTCAAACAAAGCAATCAGAATTTTTAAAGCGGTGAGGTTATTTTGGAAGGTAAGGTAAAGAGAAAAAGCAGAGCAATGGCTTAAAAGTCAAGGCCTATCTCGTAAGCTTGACTTTCGGTTACGTGAACGTTGAATAAGCGCAGAACAGTTGGGACAGTAAGGAATTTATCAATAGCATGCACGAATGCATACTTTGACCGAGAAGATCTGATGTGCAAGGGAAGTTTATTCCAGATTCTGGAGTACGCGAAGAGAAAGAACTTAGAGCGTAGAACAGTCCTCGCGGAGGGTGTGGTAATAGTATACTGTCTATTCCGGAGTGAATATCCAGTATCCGGGGAGAAGCACAACTGGTTGGAGGAATAGGACTGCTTAGTCAATAGCTTATACAGAAATATCAAATTTAGCTTGATGCGACGAAGCCATAGTGGTTCGATTTTGAGAGATAAGCATCGTTCCCTGTAGTTTAAGTTGGACGACCAACCGATAAGCTGTTTTGTGAATCTTCTTTGAATGCATTCGATAATAATCCTGTTGGATTTTCTCATGCTAGTGAAGATTAGGGGACAATATTCGAGAAGGGGCCTGGCATGTACTTTGTACATGTAGAGAATGCTCTGCCTAAGCTGAAAGGATCTGAACAGAAGACCAAGACATTTTTTAGCCTTCGCCGTTTGGAGGACAGCATGTTCCGAGAAGTTGAAAGAGCAAGAATAACTTAAGCCAAGGTCTCTTACTAAAGGCTGGCTGTCGATGGGTGAACCGCCAATGCATAAAGAACCAGAAGGAACCTGGCATTTGTAAGTGAGGAAAATACACTTGTCGGCGGAGAATTTCATCGCCCAGGTTGAGCACCATTCACCAAGAGCGGCTAAATCAGCAGATATTTTAGGGATAGTAGTACTGAGGTTGCCAGGCGAGAAAGTGTAGACTATCTTAATGTCGTCCGCGAACAAAAACGGCGTGCCATTAAGTATTGTCGGAAACATATCATTTATATGTAGGAGGAAAAGCAGGGGGCCCAAAACATGGGGGTAGATTTCTACTGCTTGCCACCGTCAGGGGTGCGAACTCATCTGTCAGTTCGAGTAACCCCATCTTGATGGCCTCCCAACGTTCCTCTACGGAGGCTTTTGTGTGTCTCGGTGTCCACTGAATTTCCTCCGCCGCCCTCTTTAGTTCACCTATGTTGATTCTCCCATAGCGCCGACGTAACACGATTTCCTTCGGCGCATTTCTCAGTCTTAGTGTGACCCTTAGGACTACATGATCACTTTTTCCAAGTGGCTCTTCCCACTTAATTCCCGTAACTTCACGAAGGTGCCACGTTATGATTAAATCAAGGAGAGGAAAGTGCTGTCCACCTTTGTGTATAGGGGCCTGTGTCACATGCTGTAACAGCCGGTCGTGGGAAATCCCCCTTTTTCCCTCGCGATTCAGTGTTTTTCCCAACATCACTCATTTCCATACACTACTGACTTGTCTTTACGAACTGGTTGTTTTTCTGGACCAATTGTTGTTTGTTCGCGCCCAGAGCGCTACTTTGGCACATCCCTGTTCAGGACCTGCGTGACGCACGTGCTGTCTGCTCACACGCTGCCATTCGGTTTCTCGTTGTTGAGTCCTTGTGATCGTATTATTGAGGTTTGTAAATTGTTTATGTCATTGTTTATTTTAATAATCTAGTATCGTAGAATATCACGGATAATCGACTTTTGATTTCGGGATCCGTTGCGAATTTGGCTACGCATTGCCCAAACGTTCTTAACACATGCTGCGTAAGTGCATGTAACCGGACCCACTGCAGAAACTTGCCGCCCGTTAATCTCCTTGGCACCATCCCGCTTTCCAGTTAACTTACGGTAGGGTGGGATCCCCTAATAAGATGAACTCCTTTGTCTGTGCCAGCACCGCATCCAGCATTTGGAAGAGCTCAACGTCTTCCTCATCTGTGGCTAGCGGTGCCCTGTAGATACAGATAATGCATACTGTTCGCTCCTCGATCCTAATAAAGCAAGATCCGGCCTGTACATTACCGGAGACTACGTTGAACGGAGCCTCCCAATGGCCTATGTCGGTCCGTATTAGAAGTGCTACTCCGCTCCCCTGTCTTCCATCTGTTCTATCCTGTCTGTAGGCAGCGTATCCCTGGAAGCGCATGTCAGTATATGGCTTTATCCAAGTTTCCGTCAATGCAACGACATCAGACTGTGCGATCCTATTCGTCAACTCCCCTCTTTTCCCCTGGAGACTGCAGGTGTTGGTGTACCATATCGACGGTTCCCTGGTCCTCGTTACTGACTTCATTGCTAAATTTACGGCTAGGGTACCCTCAGGCGCAATCTCCGAGGTGATGCTCCGTTTTTTGCCTCTAAATGTGTCGGCGGTGTAGCATCTTGCATATCGAGTGACACTCTGAGTTTCGTGGCTTTTTCATTTCCACCCTTCGACACGGTGTCAGGCTCGACATGCACAAAGGACGTTTCTCCCTTTTGAGTCGCCGTACCGATGGCCCGGGATGGTCTTGCGACCACCTCAGCCCAACTGGTTTCCTCGGCTTTTCCCTCCGATACCTCCAACTTCGTTGTTTGCACCAGAGAGGACTTTTTGGGAGTCTCCTTTAGAATCGGGCTGGCTGGCTGCACGTTCTCAACACCAACCGGACTGAATGCCCTATGAGTCCCCTTCTTTTTGGTCTTTTGGACTTCCTGAACTTTGGCTTTTTGTTTACCGGCGCCTGAAGCCACATTTGAGACCTGACTTACTCCTTTGGCTTTAGGTGTTGACTTTCCAGGAGGAGTCATCTCCAGTTTCGCTATACGTAGATTCGGCATCTTAAGATCAGGTGTGCCCGTTCTCAGCGAGACCATGGCATTACCCGGTTTGACAAACGCTTGGCTGTCAGGTGTCACCCTAACTATCTCCTGCGTGCTGCCCTCAACTGCTCCCGCACTGGACAGCTGCATATCTCCCAGTAGACACTGTGGAACACAACCACCAGGGGTCGTGGCTGAGCTGGTTATGTTCCACACCATAGTCCTATTCGATGGCACTTGACTATTGGTGTCGTAGGAGATAGGCCAGCCATCCTAAGAACCTCAGTCAGGTGCCGGCGGTTGTCCTCCTTCCTGATTCTACCGTCATTTACGATGTTCTCCCTAAGGTAATGAAGTAGCAGTCTTCTACTTCTGTCCGCCATGACCCCAGTGTCACGCTTCATGCGCTGCACCTCAGCATCTAGGCGTTTGACCTACTCCTTGAGGGATTCTACTTCCGTCGGGAGGCTTTTTTCACGTTGGCGAATCCTGCTGCCTCTTTGCTTTCCTTACCTTGTGGATTGGGTTGTCTTTTTTAATTCTCTGAACTGACACCCAGTTTTCCCTTCCCTCTAAGCTATGGATTGAACTGGCTCTCTCTAGTCTTGGTTCCAGCTTCATGTTCCTGTCCCCTTTCCGTAGTTCGCCTCGAATGATGCGCGAGCACTCGCCTTCCAACGCGAAAAAGTGGGCGCATATCCACTTGAGCAATGCGTACTTGATGTGCAGCTCGAAGTTTTTCCCTTCCAGTTTGGGGCACTGTTAATGATACCAAAAGCAACACTGGTCGCATTGAGTTCCCTCATCTTTCACCAGGTCCGTGCATTCCTTGTTCCCACAGCTTACTGCCTGATCAATGGGACTAACCTATGTTTCATTTATTTCGGCAGCAGTGGTCGAGTTTGTTTGAAAATACCGTTTCGAACACCAGTAGGATAATAACACCACTTTTTAAACAGACAAGAACGGTAAACTTCGACAAGTGCAGCAAACCCACACACTACAAAGTTCCCACAAAAGCGGAACACTAGAGAAAGCGCCACAGAAAGATGTTATCCGGTATCAGTTGCACTGACAACAACAAAAAACACCAAAAAGGACGCAAACAAGTTTTTGAAGAGAATAAACTCTTCTGAAGAGGATGAACTCTTCAAAAATCACACTTACTAAAATACTAATTACGATACGTGAGTTTGGGCGAAATAACGTGTGTTATTCCACCAAACAACGCAGAAATGCTTATCGCTGAGAGCAATTTGAAAATTTAAACCACCTCTCAACTCACAAGGTTCACTTTGCAAAGGACAGGTAATAGCCACAGCCAATCAAGTATCCAGAATTCCTTCGATGGTATGCACACCAGTTATGTACCCACCACTGCCGAGTGTACTTCGTCGAATCCCCGCTAAAAATGATAGAGAAACGGAAAACCTCTTCGCACATCAACTGCGAAAGACATTATGCATCGTGAGCATTCACTGAGACTGTGTGCAATGAGCGAAAATTCTATGAAAACATACTCCAAAAGGACCACGGTGCTACACGTCATCCATCTAGTTGACATACTCAAGGCGCACTACGAGAAAATATCTCGTACCACTTGCGATCTAGGGCACATTTGGAGGATTGGACGGTTTGCAGATCTGTCATTCAACCAGACAGACCGTTCCAACTGTTCACTACCCTGTTGCTGAAGAAGTGCGATCTAGCCATCAAGCTAGCTCGGGCTTTTATCAGCTTCTTTTCATGTCCCCTTGTTCTGGATTCTAAAGCCAACTGGAATAGACTATCTGGTCTAAGGCCAGAAAAGTCCTTCGTTACCTTAAACGCTTCTATGAGATCCCCTCGACTTCTCCTCCTTTCCAACGAGAAAAGATTCAAATCACAGAGTCCCTTTTTCAGAAGGGTGACCAAGCCTGCACGCTACCTTTTAAGTGAGGTCGTACTATAGCCATGTAAATAGGTAAGAATACCTCCGGCCGCGGGAAGACAAAGCTAATCGCAGTCTAAAGAGCTCCTCACGAGCCTTCTGCGCAGCAACGTTGCACTGCTCTGACCATTTGAAGTTACTGTTCATGGTGACCCCGAAGTCTTTAACCCTACTGACTGTCTCCATGGTGAACAGCCTTTGATCATGAGCGACAGTTGGGCTCTCTGTTGCCCTTGACAACAAATGGTTTGTTTCAGCATTCAGAGGTAAGTCCCATTTGTATACGCAGTTCAGGACGGTACCTATTCCCCTGCCCAAGTCCACCGTACCCTCAGAACCGACAGTCCTCACATTATCCGCAAAAATAAAGCTAGGCGATTGGAGAGCGGATGCCAGGTCATTAATAAATAACAAGAATGCGACCGGGCCTAGGACGGATCCCTAAGACACACCACTGGTGACGTTCACCAAACTGGAGCACCTGTCCCCCACTATGACGTAAAACGTCCTGTGGGAGAGGAAGTCCTCCAGCCACCTATATACTAATCTGCCTCTACCAAACTTCTCCATCTTGCATAGCAAAAGACGATGAATAACGGAGTCGAACGCTTTGCTTGGATACTCCACCACCGAGGCGATCATGTTCTCGATCCTGCCTATAGACTGCAAAGCCGTTACTTATTAGGCCTGGCGCATGGTCTCCTTCAGAAAGCCACGTTTCCGAGACGGTAACTATTGACGCTTTCTGCCCGTCAGCGTTTTTGGCGAGTTCTACCCATTTGTTTCTAATACTACACGCATTAGTATACAACATTACTAATAATGATGGTATATTTATTGATCTTGGTCAAGACACATGCACAAGGCATGGTTAGGGAATACAGCCATTCACAGTAATGTAGGGTAATCGCAATTTTGAATTCCACGGCTTACACAACTGCAGTAATCGAACGATCAGCGTGGACGGTGTTTAGGTGAACTAAAGAGGGGGGGGGGTCGCCGCGGCCATTATGAATCGGCTTCGAATCCGGATCGGGGGCGATAGGTATTCATATTCGGTCCACCCTCGGGAAATTCTGGAAACGGCGGTCTGTTTGACTGTGGTGCGCGATAACTCATACCCAAATTGGGAAATTGTTCAGCTCGCGATAACTGCAAAAAGTACAACTGACGCTGCTGCTGTTGGAACTGCTGACTGTTGTAAATATTAGCGTTGGTTATCAACATTGATGCTACGTAGCTGTTAAAGATGATAAAAGAGCAAGACGTGTAAGCTAAGTTGTGGATTCACTTAAAGGTCACGTGTTGACTCGTCTACCTACAGAAGGGGGCTATATTTTCCTAGTTATTGGGTCGGAAATGCATTAGTACTGTTGAAAAGAAAATGATGAGCAAAAGCCCCTTAGGCTGGCTGTTTGACGTCTAATAAGGAATGATCTCAACTGCTGCATTTCTGAATTAAGCCGTTAATGAACGCACGCCCGGTAATATAATTAATTCCCGTGGTTCGGTGAAAAACCGTGTTCCCTGTTATTATACAGAGGATTACTCGTTAACTGCGAACGTTTGCGCGCACGACTATGGATGCTACCTGAGGACGTCAATCGCCGACCTCCTCAACATGGGAACTGATGATCGTTATACGCAGCACACGGAATCAGTTGACGATTAACGTAATCCCACCCATCACTAAGTTGGCCTATGGAACGGGCAACAAGCCGTAAGTTCCGACGTTAGCCATAAGTCAATGAGAAGACGTTGTTATAGTTTAATTAATATTTATTCTAACAAAAAGAATTACAAGCTATTTTGGACACCGTTGTCGGGATCAGCTGGTGGACCTTTTCATCGGACATCGTCAATCATACATGAAAATGAACGTACGAATGTCCTGACAGTTTTAACGGAAACGGATAAAAAAGTAAACAGACGTAATAATAATAATAATTGTATATTTCGGATGCGCCCGAAGCATGCTAGAATGCATGATCAGATGATTATAGTGATGCCGGAATGACAATTCACAAAAGGGTACAACAAGTGCATGCAGAGTATCAGAGAGTGTTACAGTGAACTTAAACTGTAGTAATGCCCGGCAAATTTGAGGGTCAAGGTCGAATGATGTCAGTTGGTCTGGAGTACATGCATAAGTGGTATATGAAACAATTACCACTAGTGGAAATTCGAACATATTGAAAGGAAATGTTTTTGGTGCGCTACAGAATATGAGGGGCATATGGATAGAAATCTCGTCGAAGCGTTCGGTGAATTATTCACTTTACTACAGGCATGTCAAGAAGTATTAACATGGAAATATTTCAGTCTGCAAAGATGGTAGTATATAAAGTGGTGGCTGTATACTGGAGGAATCATATATGTTGCAAACAATTGCGTATTTCTTGGGAGGGATACTACCAGAGTGATGGTGGCAGGGAACGGCCGGAGTAAAACAGGTGAGCGTGCGGCAAGTTGTTAACTTTATGTAGGGTTGGTATGAAATGTCAAAGCGGAAGTGGAAGACTAATCAATATTGACCGTGTGGTTACATCCATTATACAGGTGTTCAGTTCTGCGAGAGGAAAGGTAAAGTAATCCACAGATAAGTGTACGTCAATAGATGAATGCTGTGTGGTATGTACCATGCAAAAATGACAGATCAATAAAACTGCACAGGTATATCGCGGGAAGCGGCCGTGGATCAACGAATATAGAAATAAAATGTATCGGCCGGTGCAGATAGTGGTGTGATTTAGAGGCTGCATACGGGGCCAGTTTCGGTAATATAACACGAATGCAACATCTGGAAAATCAAAGGTCTCGATAACGGTGATGGTATAGTAAGTAGACGGTGAGTGTCACATTTCTAACGACCAATTTGACAGGTGTAACAAATGATGGGAACGGAGCGGCGATGCAGCATGGGAAATGTACCGAAGACGTTCAATCGTGGAGGGAACGCAGTGATCTACAGAGCCCGAACACTCGATGCAACAGCATTGCGGATGCGATCGGACGGACCGATGAAGAGTGCAGGTAGTTACTAATTACTTCGCTGCCCACTGGAAGACTACTGAAAGATATGTCAGCGCCGGACGTTTTTTTTGGTGACCGATGAAGCAATGAACAGTGACAATAAAGGTGCCAGTGTTTGAACAGTATTAGCGGGTTCTAACACGGAACGGGCATAATGACATATGGGATTAAAATGAGTTGTATGAATGCAGTGAGATCGAGTAGTCCAGGTTCAAGAAGTCCGATGGCGGGAATCTTGGGGAAAGCGATCGTGAGACGGGCGAAAATGAAGTTGTGTGTAAATCTCGTTTGTCCTGTCCAGCAAGAGAGGGTCCAAGTTATTCCTGGGAAGTGGACGGCGACAATCGTCCTTAGGGTGCAGGTTCTGAAAACAAAACGGAGAGGGCTGCAGTCTGGCAATTCTACCAGCTGTGGGTTAGGGGAGAAAGACAGAACACCAATATCATGCCAGTAACAGAAATGGGTGGTCGCGACGTTGAGGTCTTGTTTTTTGGATTAAACAACATACGGAAAGCGGAGAAGACCGGTACTAGCGACTAATTCTTGTGAGGCTTAGTGAGAGTTACCAAAAACGCAAGGAAGCGAGAATAGGCGACACTGGGGGCAAATACTTATGTGTAGTTCGACGAATGGTTTATGGAAGACCACATCGATTGTGGCGATTCGTTCATCAGAACGAGGCCTGGAATCTTGTGTTGAAATAGGGTCTCAATGAGTAAGTAGTTGAAGCGTGGATGAGACTGGTACCTTGAGGACCATATTATATATGCTGCTATGTATTTTCTAGCATTATAAATGCTCTTATACCTGGCGGCAGCTGATAAAAAAAAGAAGAACCTAACCGACTATGGTAAAATCTGACAGCATGAAAAAAGAATCACCGGAGTAACGGTGGCCAGTAGGGGGTCGTGGTCAGAAGCGTTGAAAATAGGAAGTGGCTAGACAAACACGTGGAGTGTGCTGTTGACAGTCATGGAGTATAGGTTGGACTGCTTTAATTTGCTAACTATAATACAGAATGCTCCTTACCATCCGTTGGTACTGAACAAAGTTGTTAAGCTTTTGGTTAGTATCCCAGGCCCAGTTCGTAGGCTCGGGTAATAGACATGTAGGGATCATGCATACGGATCAGTTTTTGGACAGTTAGATGTTTATTTATTTCTTTTTTGAATAATAAAGAGGCCGAAGACATTGAACTAAGTTGAGGTGGGAGTTTGTTCCAGAGGGAAGAATATTTAACAATAAAGAAGTTTGACCGCATCGCAGTCCTGGATACTGGAATCAAGACCATAGAGTCCCTATGTCGTAAAGAATAGTTGGAGGGAGTTTTGACCTGGGGGGCTGAATTGCAAGATGTACGTTTTACAATATTGCAAAAGAAAGACAGGTTCATTCGTAGACGGCGCAGCCATAGGGGCTCTAGGTGCAATATTTCACATCTTTCCATATAATTTAAAGGCGAGGAATATCCTAGTAGTTGTTTGGTAAATCTACGTTGTACATTCTCAATTGCAAATCTGTCAATCTGCCGCATGTTAGAAAAGACGACAGTGCAATATTCCAGAAGTGGTCTGACATAAGTTTTAAAAATGCTTAGCTTGCTCTCTGTAAGACTGAAGGTTCTATTAATCAGACCAATTAGCCGTCTAGCTTTAGCAACCTGCACGGCCGAATGTTCGGAGAAGTTAAATGTACAAGAATATTGTAATCCCAAGTCCCTTACTTCCGGACTGTTGGGGATGAACTGATCATTAATTTTAAACATTCCCGCGGGAACCTGACACTTATACATAAGGATACAACTTTTGACAGCGGAGAATTTCATCAACCATTGGTTGCTCCATGAGTCTAGCGATAGTAAATCGCTCGTTATGCTAGCAATGGTAGAAGCTAAGGCGTCAGGTTCAAAGGAGTACATAATTTTTATGTCATCTGCAAAAAGGAACGCAGCCCCGTGTGTGATGACGTTGAAAATGTCATTAACATATATAAGAAAAAGTAAGGGACCTAGTACACTACCCTGAATAACTCCACTAGTAACTGGTCGAGGTGATGATAAAATGCCATCAACGTCCACCACCTGCTTTCGGGATGTTAGATATGATGAATACCAACTCAGGATCGGGTCAACAATTCCGTAGGTTTTCATCTTCGCCATGAGCCTATTGTGGGATACTCGATCGAAAGCTTTAGTCATGTCAAGGAGGATTACAGTCACTGATTTACCACTGTTAGTGGCCGTAGTTATTAGGTTAAGGAAGTCACACATACAGGTGGCACAGGATCTTTTTTGAAGAAAACCGTGCTGTCCAGTGTTAATGAGGTTATTGTTTAGTAAATGAGTTGTCAGCTTATTTTTTATCAGTCTTTCCATAATTCGGGAAACTATAGGGGTGTGGTTCACTGGTCGATAGTTGGTTAGGTCCTGGCGTGAACCTTTCTTAAGAATTGGGATAATAACTGATGTTTTCCAATGGGAGGGGAAAACGCTACTGCTCATAGATAAATTAAAAACCTTTGATAGCAAGAATGGGATATCAGTGCCACCTAGACTAAAAGTAGCCGGTGGTACGGCATCTGGCCCGGGGTGGTATGACCTCCTAATTTTAGTTAGCTGTACTGTTAAGTCGTTCGGGTGAAATGTAACCGCTGAGAACTGTGCAGATGTCAGCGGCTCAACGTGATATAGGCATGGGGAGTCATCGGTCGTTAGAGACGAAGCAAAATAGGCACTGAATGCCTCGGAGATCTCTTGGGAGTTGGTTATATAATTGTTGTTATATATAACGGATGAGATAGGAGAACTGCACTGGCTGTTTCTCAGCTTCATCAGCTTAGATAAAGCTTCGGACCTCTTGGGGTGACTCAGCGCCCTTAATTCCTGTTTTTTACTGCGGGACATTTCAATCAATTTCATAGAATTAGATAAACGGTTCATTTGCAAGAACAACAAAAAGTCTCTCGACCTAAGGAATTTGCGTTGTAGCATAGAAAGCTTCTGCTTTAGTCGACAAAAAATGTTTGGTTTATCTCGTCCAGGTAGACCTTGGGTTGGGGTGATTACGTCAAGACATGCATTTAGTGTGGAGTAAAGATGATCCACCACGGTATGCAAGTCATCAGATAAAAAGAAAGTATCCCAGTTCTGCGAGCGAATGAGTGAGGGTAATTGATTCCAGCTAGCTTGGTGGAACGGTCTTTTAACGGTTGGTTTGTGAACGGTTCGTGCTGGCACTGAAAACTCACATTTTACCGGCAAGTGGTCACAACCTGGGATGCTGTTCACGATAGATGTGTGCACGCGAGATAATCCTACCGTAAAAATGAGATCAAGGATGCTACTGCCTCTAGTTGGGCACATCACATGTTGAGTCTATCCTCCTAAACGAATGCTGGTCAAGAAGTGTATTAAGTGATGTGGAGCTTTCAAAGTGGACCAACGTATTCCTGGTGCGTTAAAGTCGCCGGCCACCAGTTTTGGGCCGGGTATGTCCGCAACAACGTTTAACGCCTCTATGATAGGCAGAAAGTCGTTTTGACTAGTATTCGGGGGGCGGTAGATGCAACTAACAATGAAGTCAGAACATCCTGTATTGACCTGTAGCCAAACTGAATCCGGCAAGTTATCGAGTATGGGGTGCTGAAATATTTTCGCTCGCATGTTTTGTCTTACATATATAAGACAGCCTCCCCCTCTCTGAGTGAGTCTATTTTTCCTGAAAGCTTGGTATCCGGTGATAGCGATATCCTCGTTTGGAGTGTTGTCTGTCAACCAGGTTTCGGTAATTAAAATAAGATCGTAATCAGACGTGAGCAGTAATATACGCAGCATTCGCATCTTATTCACTATTGAGCGTGCATTCAGCATAAACAATGAGAACTGTTTAGTGGAGTCAAGGTTAACGTTAAGATCTTTATAGGATTCCGAAATTGCATTTGCTGAAGGCGGATCGGATGACGCAATCAATATTCCTTGAGATGGAGTAGTCGGTAATGTGGATGGTGAAATAAGCTGAGTAGAAACACCTGGCGTGGCAGTCAGCTTGGTTGTTAAGCTAAGCCGGGTGTGGCTAGTACTGATGAGATTCGTTAGATTGGAAGGATGTCGGCGGTTGGTAAGTCTACTTAGCGCGGAACAACACCGCGAAAGATCACTATCGAGTACTTCACTATTGGTAGATACTGGTGGCTGGGGCGTAGAAATATGAGGAGGGAAGGTTAAGTAGCTGTTAAGTGGGAAAGAAAAAGGACGTGTAGCAGCCTCAGGTATCTTGGCACCTGCCTTAATACGGGCGGTAACACAGGTGCCCTCTTGACATCAGTAATTTGATGGGCTGTAACCTGAAGGGGGAATGTGAAATGGAAGTGGGATATACGGGTGTTGGTTGGCGTAGAGACTGGGAGGTCGTGGGTACTGTTGTAAGTGGCCTGCGGTAGAAAAGGGGTTCAGGGTGGGTGAGATATGTGAACGATAAAAGGAAAGAGATTCATGTGAGAAAATATTACTTAGGCTACGATAGAAGTTATGTAGAACACCAAAGTAATCGTTTGGTGTGAATGGTGGCGTTGTTGAAGAGGCCCGTGATATTACAATGCCTGTTGTATAACATTGATCACGAATGTGGTATGATAATAAAATAAAGATAACAAACTTATGTGAAAGGACCCATGTAAAAAAATGAACTGATGTATATGATCATAAATGCATACGTCAAGAACGTGGTAACGGAAACGGATAAAAAAGTAAACAGACGTGATATTACAATTCCTGTTGTATAACATAGATCACGAATGTGGTATGATAATAAAATAAAGATAACAAACTTATGTGAAAGGACCCATGTAAAAAAATTGAACTGATATATAACAACATAAATGCACATTTAAATCGTATAAGTGCCAACAACAGAGAAGGACAACATTCATCGCAGCATTCACCTGTTGCATCGCACGTCATACGGACAACCTAAGCATATGTACAGGGAAGTCTATATTTTAATATGATTTTACACAAGCACTCAGTGACATCTCCAGATCTCCTGAGCCATCCTCCCCCTAGAAGAGAACACCTTTGTAGACCCTTCGATCTAAATGAGGGTGTACCGTGCGCCCGATACCCTTGGCCGAACGAATTTCAGGTGACACCGGTCATCTAGGGAACCATGTAGCGATGTCACCATCCACCCGTGCCGCCGGTGGAGGAGAACCGTGCACACGGGACTTAGCGATCTCCTAGTCGACCCTCACCTAGGTGTCCGTATTCTGTCGTCGATGTAACAGTACGTCATCTGAAATGGGAGAAAAAGTTTGTCATAAGTGGCAGTTGATTAGGAATATCGCTGTTGTACATTGTGGTTCTTCACATCGAAACGTACCTCCATTTTGATAATCAGTGGACGCATATATAATCCTCCTGGTTGTTGTAGTTTGCGCACTGGTAGTGCGTCCATCGGGCACATGCACAGCATTGGACCCAGTTCGTAATCTGGTCTAGATCAACCGCCGGGTCCTCCATGCGGCAAACACTGCAGACGTCCTCTCTGACGGGTGAATTCGTCACTTCCAGACGTCTTCTTTTTTCCTTGTTCCTGTACACGGCAGACGTCATGGTTCGGAATCTGCGGAACTGTACCAGTTGCGATTTGTCCCCTATAATTTCTATGTCGTTCTCATCGGTGTTCCTAATGTTAATGGCAGCCTTCCGTTTTGAAGACGAAGGCTTCATCAATTGGTCTGACCTGCTGGGGACAGGTTGTGAAATTTGGGTTGGACGCAGTATCCTGCGTTCAGCGACGCGTTTGCCCACATACTGAGGCGGCATATTGCCGCTTGACAAATCCACAGTGGTTCCGGAAGATTTATTGTAGCAACGAATGTCGATGTCCCTTCCGGAACCAATTAGGACAGCAAGATTTCTTAATTGCGGCAAAAGCTGCGTAAACTTGCTGTACCCCAAACTGCCCAAAGCAGTGGCAATATCCCTCGAAAAGTCGTCGCATAACGATAATTTCTTACTAGGGCTTATATCGGGTGCTTCGTGAACCACTTCCGGCTCCATCGCCTTATGCGGTATGCTTTCCCATGGGCCTTCATCCGACAGAGACCAACGACCCTCCGGTAGCCGACGGGTGTCGTAATTGATTACTTTGCATACCTTCAGGATATGCCCGCAGACGAGTAGCCACTGTTGGTTGAAGCTGCACGAACACTGCGGGTTAGCACCCATTTTAACCTTAGCCGTGTGCGACCGACCGCAATGAACAACCCAGAAACCGTCCCCAGCACCAACTGCTGTGCTCACATTATTACGCACGTGCTCCTCAACGGCAGAACGCGCGTATGAACTAATTCGACTAAGGAAACCTTTATACTTTTCCATTCCCTCACTAGCCTGAAAAGAACCCGCCAACAGTTTCCCCAGTCGACGGCGCCTGCCCTCGTCCAAATTTTCCGTCCGCTTTATTATACGAGCGAACACATCAACCAACGACGATCTCTTAGATAATCCCAGTTTCAAATACCTATTTTCTATCTCAACCCGATTAGTAGTCAATACGCCCAGATTGACGACGGATTTAACGGCGTAACCTGCCCACATATTCTCAAACGGTAACCAAGCCCGATCGAGATAGTGCTTCGCAGCAATACATCGACCAGCTATGGACACCTTCAATCTATCAAACTGTTCCTTTGTTGATGAATAAACTAGAGATCTCATCCATTGATACAGAACCCGTTTGTCATTTATTGATAAACCACTGAACTGAAAACAATGCCGTCTCATGTCTTGCAGAACATGAAACCGGCAAAAGACTATTGCGCAGTTAGGATAATGCTCCCTGAAGGCATTATACTGCGCCAAACTCCTGTCTACGATTATCGTCCTAGAATTTCGAGAGCCGGGTAGCCGGTCTCTCATTTCCCTAATGGCACGCTGATAACTTACGCCGCTCTCGTTCGGGAGAATGGCATACAACATAGACCTACCTAACCCACTTTCGTCTATGATCATCGCGTGCCACAAGACGTAGCCTCCGCAGTTAAGCTGATGCGTCGCATCGGCAAGCAAAACCTCGCCAAACTTATCCACCAACGGAACAACCGTTCGTTGAATAAAGAATGCATATCGCACTATTGAGTCCCGGTACACTAGTCGCAAGTAACCTTTGCCACTAACTAACTGCTTTACCTGCAGCGCATCCGTTCGGCTGTCCAAGTTGGCAGCCTTGTTTCTTATCGACTGCAGGTCCAATACGGTAAACAATCTGTTGTACTTATCGCAAGCACAAGAACAAATTTCTTGCGAGTTGTGAAATGTCTTCAGTAACTCGCCAATGTGCGACTCCTGATCAGGAGTCAGACGTCTATTCCTAACGTATAACTGGTCGTTAAACAAATGAAACCTATGATTGTGTCTCAAACAATGGGACACAACCTTGTACTGCGTTCCAACAGCCCGAATCATAACAAATGCCGGACAATGAATATTCTTGTATCTGAAATGTCAATTAGCAATTCAACAACAACAATTACCCAGTGGCAGACCGCTGAGAGCGTCTGTTGTGCACGCAGCAATACTTAACTCGATAATACGGAAATGACTTCGGCAGTGCGGCAGGGTGGGTGCGAACCCAATTCTCCGCACTCACACTTGCGTAAATATAGAAGGACGTCAAACTATTCTTTTGGAATAGTTGAAAATCCTCCTCAAAAGTCTTGAAAGACGTGTACGTTGTCCGAACAGTTCGGCAGAAAAGTTCCGTATCATCGACCAACGTAGCAGAACCAGTGTAGGCAGCCATGACAACAAGCCAGGAAGAATGGCTGTAACCTTGATCACCGTCAATTATATACTGCTTTGAGCCTGACTCAAACAAAAATCCAACTAACATTATACATACGAATCTCAATTTTTGCGTGACAGCAACAATCTGTTAAATCAGTTCCCCAAGGTATGCATCCATAACGACAAAATGACAACATTTAAGGGTGGACCGTACATGACTAACGGGGCGATAGGGTAAGCGGGATGGACGTAGGAAGGCAGATAAAGAGTTATTGAAGAAGGCTAAAAGTGCAGTGTTTGCAAGGACCCATAAAGCAACTAGTGTCGGACATCACAACATGAACAGGGAGTTGAGGTAAGAATAATACACAACTTGACTTATGGACGCCGATAACTGTCTACGACGGATCCGGTAGTCCAGAATGGATCACGGCGATCTACGGAATTTTGTGTGCAGTCGGTGAAGATAGAGAGAGAGCGGCGGAGTGAGTGAGATTCAAAGAAGAGTCGGGAGGTGTAGAGAGGTGTTTGAGTAATCAGTATTGAAAAACTGGTTGAGAGTGTTACCAAAAAAAGATTAAAAATAGAGTTAACATGGCGTTATCAAAGTGCAGTCGGAGATGCTTGCAGGATATAGAGAAGATTGAACCTCCATTGGATAAGTCATTGTGGGGGATGCCTCTGATACAAATGCAAGTGAGTCGAATGGGATAATCAGATTGGCCTTTCTGTGTAGGTAATTCCGACATTATATAGAAAATCACATGGAGGCAGAAACCCTCACCAGGAGTGCTGTGTGCTTCTAAGGAGTGTGAATGGTGAATGGACACAAATGGGAATTTCAACAAGCCATCTTGGAAACACTGTTGGAGGCAAACGCTGCTGATGCAACCAAGCAAATATTCACAGGTGGCGATGAGGAAGGAAGACTGCGGTGATTGGGAGAGGCCAGACCCGAAGGAACAGAGGAAGTTGAGTGTAAAAGTGGGATTTTCTGCACACGTGATAAAAGAATGAATAACCAAGTGGTTGGTATTTTGTTTCATAAAGACATTGGTAGCTGTTGATGGCAGGTAGTGCATGATGAGGGCAGCAGTCAAAAAGGGCTAGGCTGACGAACTAGGGAGAGTAGGTACGGAAAGCAATGGCGAGGGCCAGACTCCCGTCCTGCATGCAGAATGAATTGAACTGTTCCTGTGGAGTACGGGAAATGGATGCTGATGGGTGACGTCAGGAATCCGTCCGGTGGTCCGGTGAGACTATCATGAATGATTGTAACCCTGTTTATGGGATTGTGCTCACTGGTTAGCCATGTAAGGTGCTCCATATAAAGCGTCATCAGGTGTGAGTATAGGTTTAACCACGGTCAATCCGATCGATCAAATCGTTTAGTCCGTTAGGTAATCCAGGGTTAACGTCAATTTGGTTGACGAGCTACCCAGGTAACCAGTGTGTTCTGGAATAGAGGAGAAACGCAACAGTCTGGAGAATGCTCCAGCCGGGGTTCATGGTTAACGGCTTAAAGAAAATTAGAGTGATAATGCTACTTGATGGCCAGTGGGCCAATCTACGAGGGAAAAGGGAAGACAGCAGTCAGATTGTTGACCCGGCTGTAGGTGAGGGCGGAGAAACTATAAAAAGAAAAAGAAACGCTCAGAGCTAAGGCGAGTCCTTTATATTTGGATGCGAATGTGCTGGTTTTCCGTGGGGTCACGCGCAATCAGATACACACGCTTGCTAGGTGGAATAGGGTGTTAACATACCGTGAGCAAATACGCGGATCGGTGAGTATTGGTTATTAAAGGATGGTAACCTGCGTGGTAGGACTCGAGTAACGGAGGAGTGCAAGAAAAAGGAGGATGTGACCACTGGGTTATAGCCTGGGACAAGAGAACCAAGTGAAGGTGAGCACCTATCATTAAAGGAATAACAGTTTGTTAAGGGAACTAGTGCCAGTAAGAATTTTGGTTTTGTAACTGAGTCTACACGGTAGCAGACAAATCATCGCTGATTTTGGACAACACTATTAGTGCTTAGGATCGAGGGGGGTAGAAAAAGTAAACTTGTGGATAATAAATTATAAATGTGCAATGATTGCGTTCCGACAACCAATACAGGCGAGGCTTTGCCCATAGCTGTTAGGCGTAGGCGTGTCAATGCCGGGGTGTCGTCAGAGCAGAGGTCGCATGATGTAACTATTCAGACCGTGTGTCGACTACTGCATTAAACATCAGCAAGCTGGTCAAGGACTTTGCAGGGAACCCAAAAGAATTGAAGCTGAGTAAAGCGGGGTCGGCAAGTACATGTAGAAAGCTCGAACGGCGTGCTATCACCCCGCACTGGTCTAGACAAAAGGAACTGCAGGTTAACTCGAAAGCTTGGGGTTTCCCGTATGCAGGGTCGGGTCCAGGCTGTTATCAGAAACCCATCTGTAATGAAGGGGGCGGAGAACATTAGCCCAAGACCTTCCCATCCTGAAGTGAGTTTTTTCGTCTTTTCTACTGAAGAGAGGGAGAGCGAATTTACGCCGTGGGGTAAACTTCCCTTTTCTCCTTGACCCGCCTTTCTTTACACGTGGTCCATTGGGTCCGAGACTGATAGGGATGGCTTTTTCCCCTTATTGTGAGACCGCTACGGACCAGATATCATAACCTTCAGGGGTGATGCTGCCACAAGTAGTGAAAGAAAAAAGATAGGATGGAACAGTCGTTCAGATAATGGCAGCATTCCCGGGGCTGTCACTTAACGGCTTGCTCTTGCCAATAACAGAGTCGGACGGGTTCCAGTATGTATGCGAGCCATCTGGTGAACGCACCGCCGATTTTGACATGCAGGACAATTTCACTGGCACAACGAATTTGGTGGAAAGGTATCACCACTGACTTTTCAGAGGTTTACCGCTAGCTAGTGCAGTGGCAACGGGTGATTAGGACAGATAAGCCAACGATTTTCGGTCGAAAGGCGCATGCTGAAGGTGAGAACTGATGGACTGTAATGATCATGGATTCAGTATGCGAAAAACTGGTTAATAAGGAGGGAATGGTTTAGGTAGAAAATTGGCTGTAGGTCCGGATGAAACAATTTCTTGATCAGTCGCGGGTGAGGGTTGCTTAAAAAAATAAGGCATTGTTCGAGGAGCAGATTGATGGTGGAGAGCCATCTCAAAACCCTGAGCTCCAGGCGTAATAGTGAGTCAAAGTCAGGTGACCTCTAGCGGGTAAGTATTGTCTTGATGGAGCTTTGAACTGGATTTATAATTGCGGGCTAGGTATCCGTTTGCAAATTAAAGTGTAATATGACAGGGTCTGATAAGGAGGAGAAGAAAAGTGAGTAGATGAATGCCAAGAACCAGGTCGTTAATAGCCATGCCGTGGCCATGGGAAGAAAGATGAGGGGATGGAAGGAACTGGAAAATTATTTGATGCCAGATTCAGCAAAACAGGTGAAGTTGGAACAGAATTACCGGACTGAAGATAATACCATGCTGTAGGAAATCGTAGGACAAAAGAAGCTGAAAGCTACAGAATGGAGAGAGAGGAGAAGAAAAAGAAAGAAAATGCTGCCACAACTGGAGCTTGAGCCCAGTTAGTGCAGCACTCCAGAGAAAGTTCAACGACTGTGCAATTCGGACTTTGTCGGGGGAGAATTAAGAAAGCAAACGGCAGGATCCGATGTGGAACAAAAGCAAGAAGAATAGGCGAGTAAAGCGAGTGAAGAAGTTAAGCGCGGCTATGGCCCCAAAGACATTGGGTTCCACAGAAATAGGGAGTTCGAGAACTATTAGAAACCTAATCCAACTTCAAAAGCCCTTTCTTCGCTTATGTACGGATCTATAAGTTGGATTACAGTTTGGGCTGTGAGGTATTTGCTTATGTGGCCCTTGAACGCCTTGGATGGCCTTATAGAACGTATATCATGGGGCAATTTGTTCCATAAGGCTGCACACTTAACCAGGAAAAGTTAGATCTAAGAGCAGTTCTATGAATGGGAACAGTAACTGTGTTGTCTCTCAATCCTAAAGAATACAGTGAGTCCGTTAGGTTTCTGAACTGCGGTGCTGATTCGATGATTCGCTGTACAACATCACCATGAATGAATACGAGGTTCAGCTTCGTGCGTCTAGGCCGTAGCGTATCTAGTTTCAAAATTTCACAGCGTTCGCTGCAGTTGAGTTGAGTGGTAAAGCCAATTAACCCTTTTGCCATTAGCCGTTGAACCTTTTCAATAGCCACTCTGTCCCACTGGCGCATGTTAGAGTGGATTATGGAACAGTATTGCAGAAGGGGCCTAACGTGGGTCTTATGTGCCGAATTTGCTTTCTGGGAGGCGGAATGTCCTATGAAGCAGGCCTATAAGTCTTCTAGCCTCAGCAATTTGAGTGGTAGTAGGTTCAGAGAAAATGAAGGTGGCTGAATATTGCAAACCTAAATCCCGTGCTAACGGGCTGATGGAAATCGGGTGATCGTCAATACTGAACATACCTGGGAGGACATTGCGTTTGAACGTAAAGATGTTGCTTTTCTCCGCGGAAAATTTCATTAATGAATTGGTGCACCAAGAGCTAAGAGCTGTTAAATCTTGCCGTATATCACTGATAACTGTATTAAGTTGACTAGAACCAAAACTATACAAGATTTTGATGCCGTCCGCGAACAGGTGTAGACTGCCGTGGCGAACTACATTGAAAACAATTTATGTCAGTGAGGAAGAGTAGTGGACCCAAAAAGCTGCCTTGTATGACACCACTGATGACACGTTTGGGTTTGGAGACGGAACCACTAATCTGAACCAACTGATGACGGTCGGAGAAATAGGAATCCAACCAGCCGAGTAACGGGTCCGTGATGCCATAAGATTTGGCCTGAGATAGGAGCCGAGTGTGTGAGACTCCGTCGAAAGCCTTTTCATATCAAGCAGGATAATAATCATGGGCACGCCTTTGTCAGCAGCCTCCGTGACTGAGTTCAAGAAGTTAACTTGACAAGAAGAGTACGAACGGTTTTTCAGGAAACTGCGTTGGCCCCCATTGAGCAAGTTATTTGTTAAGAGGTGGGCGATTATCTTATTCTTAAAGAGCTTCTCCATGATTCTGGAGATAATAGGTGTATGATTAACAGGACGATAATTCTCGAGAACATGAAAAGAGCCTTTTTGTGCAAGGGGGTAATTGTAGAGGTTTTCCATTGATTAGGGAACGAGGTAAATTTCATAGACTGGTTAAATAAATTAGATAGAAGGATGGGAATGTATGGAACCCCAGAGCAAAAGCAGCCTGCGGAATGCCGTTCGGACATAAGCGGTAAAATGGTTTCATAGAGACTAGAAGTGAAGAAATATCGTTAAGGTGAAATGAGACTGTAGACAGAGTCTTACTGGGTAAACATGAAGAATGTATTCCAGGAGTGGGAACACTGGCCGTTAGGGATGAAGTGAAAAATGTGTTGAAAGCTTCAGCTATTTCTTCCGGTTTATCCAGATGGGAGTTGTTAACAGTAATAAAAGCTATAATCTTGCGAGGTTGAGGGTTTCTTTTTCTCATCAACCTACTCAGGATTTCTGTCTTCTTGGTGTGGCACATAGCTTTTGATTTTTGCTGAGTAAGCATGAGTTCAGTTTGTGATTTGATTGTCATTGACAGTCGGTCCATTTAGATATATACCAATAACTCCCGGGTTTTGAGTGCAGGCTGTTGAATTTTGTAGAGTTTAGATTTCATCCGCGAGTCTGTTTGTTCTAGAATTCGTCAGTGGTGGCGTAGTTGGAGTGATGATGTTTAAAGACTGATTGAGAATGGAATATAGCTGATCTGCTACCACCTGAGGATCGGGCGCAAGAGACGATGTCCCCCAAGTTTGAGATCTGATTATGTTTGAAGGGCTGCTCCAGTGAGCTAAGTGATATGGTCTGGCAGACAGTACGGAAGAAATAACGATTTTTGGTACGGAGAATGCGCACGAAGGGGCCCTGTGGTCACACCTGGGGAAGCTATCTCCTACAGGGGTGGTTACCTTATTGAGCCCTTGAGAAAACAGAAGATCTAGAGTGTTGTTTCCTCTAGTAGGTGATTGAACGTGTTGAGTCCAACCACCAAGGTTTGTACAGGTAACGAAGTCCTGACAACGTGGTGGGCCAGAGTGCGATGGCCAACACACTCCTGGAACAATGAAATCACCTGAAATCAACTTGTGATCGATGAGATAAGCAGGGGCAAAGTGGAAAGCGTCGATAATAGGTACGATATTGTCCCCGGTCGATTCAGGTGATCGATAAAGGCTTCCAAGCAAGAGTCCTTGTGACTGCAGTTTAACTGTTACCCAGACTAAGTCATCTCTCGCGTCGAGGGCTGGGTGTTGCATTAAAGAAACAGGAAAAAATTCTCTGCAGTATAACGGGCAACCCCCTCCTCGACAATGTATTCTAGAGTTGCTGAAAGACTTGTAACCAGATATTGTGAAGTCTAAGTTGGGAGTGTTTGCGTTAAGCCACTTTTCCGTGATGAGGATGAAATCGTAGTTAGACACAAGGACCCGGACAAGCGGAAGGTGAATTTCTGCTGGCAGTGAGCGAATATTGATGACGAAACAGACATGCGCGTTGTGCTTCCTTGTACTGTTGCAACAGGCAGTTGTGCGAGCGTTGGGGCTGCAGGAGGTAGAAGTAGTGGCGTTGCTAGTCCTGGTACAGATGAGGTGGATGAAACAGTCCTGGGTAGATTGGTGTGTGCGTAAGTCGAGGACCAATAGAGGGACGTTTGGTCAGTATCAGAATGACCAGTAAAGATTAAGGGAGTGCTAATAGGACAGGTAGTACGATCATTTCGGTGATTTCTGAGTTCGATTGGAAGCGCGTGGAGTGGCCGGCCGCCGCAGGATCAACCAAGAAGGCAAAGGGAGCTTCGTCAAGGATGAGTGGGGGAGTCTGAAGCGAAGGACCAGTGTAGAGTGGATGGGAGTTTGAAGCATCGTCTGCAATTATAGAGGCGGGGCCTCGGTTTGTGGGTGAAGTACGAATTGGTGTACTGATGGTCATACCACCACTGTGGAACAGGTGAGGACGAATATTCTGGGATAGAGCCATGGTATGGGGCCATGTTTCGCCCAGGGTACATAATGAAAAAATTGGTATTTTGCGTCGGCATTGAGTAGCCGTGGGATGTACCACCGGTTGTTTGGGTAAAGTGGGAGCCCGATTCGAACGGATGGTTGATGGTATACTGCCGCGGTTGCGTTGAGGTAAGTAAGTTGCTGGGGAACAGGTAGGGGCTGCAGTGGGGTGAGAGACTTAAAGAAAGGTCTGGTAACTGAATTCGGCCGGGTGAAAAATTGAGCGAGTGCAACGAAAGCTGTACATGGTGTACTGGTAAATGAGAAGGTTTGAATGGTGGTGACAAAGGTGGTGGTGGTATGAACGGGGGCAAATTTGCAATATGGTGGAGCATCGGTAGACGGGACGAAGGTGAAATACGAGTAGTTGGTCGCACCACTTTGGGGTTGGCTACATGGGTCTTTAGACGCTTACTTAGGTGCACGGGTGGAATACTGATGGAGGGACCAAAGAGTTTCGGTGGGTATGCCGGTGGTGCAAATGGTTGGGTTAAAATTTGTTTGGCGCCTACATGGGAGGCCCCAGGCTGGTTTATGAGGCAAATTGGGGGCGTGATGTCGATGCTGAGATGATCTAGGCCACGGGAAGCAACAGGGACGGGGAAAGAGGCTGTGCTCGATTTCTTTGGGGACGATGTTTTTGCTGATTCGCTGGCACGGGGTGGTGAGTTGGAAGCAATCACTTTCTCGGCTTGCTTGGAAGATAAGCCAATAGCTGAGTGATAGCTGTCTTTGAGAGCTGATTGTATCGCCCGGCTATCGGTACCTCCTGTAGGTAATGGTGGAGATTTGGTTGTAATGTGAAGACATTTGGATGGGTGCTGAGGAGATGGCGACGAGCGGGATATGTCGAAGTCTACATCCACTGGTGGTACATCGGTTGATGGTGCGTGTGTGAATGTGTCAACCGTGGTGGGTTGTTGAGGGGGTTGGGCAGCCCTGGATCAGGAGATTATGACGATGAGGGATTGCCTATTACCGACTTCAGGATATCCCTCTGTAATGGGGTCTTGTCGGCGACAATTTTTATGCTTTTATTGGGGTGGCTTTGGCGACAGCCTCTCTCTTTCTGATAAATTCCGTGGCAACGTTTTCCTCACGGAACTAAAACGGAAGTGGACACACACCGCTGTGACTTTTTCTCTTAGTCGTACTCAACCGCACTGGTGGTGTTACATACCGCAGGCTAGAAGCAACGATTGTTTAACCAAGGAAAGCGGAAGACGGTCCGGAATATCAAAGACCACGGCATTCTTGAATCTTTTGTTTCTTTGGTGGACTTCAGAATCAAATGAGTACAGAAGGCCACCGGTCGTTATTAAACTTTGGGCGTTCGGGTATTTTGAAGGACCGACGATAAATGCCAGCGGTGACAAAGCGGTCAGAGCATTATCCATGGTAATTAACTGTCCTTACAATGATTCTAGGTTTAGTTCTAGTGCCTTAAATGTGATACTGGAATCACTGTGGATATCAACCAGTGGTACCGAGCAAGGTACCAAAGCTGTGGGGAGTAGGAGGCGTTTAGTGCTCGCGCACTGAAGACGGCTTTTCACTCGGTGGTGAAGGCTGACGAAAGTCGCTTTAGGCATTCTTTGGAAAAGTATATTTATAGGATTGGAGTTAGGCGTGTTGATAATAGGGAACACTCAACTATCTTACACTGGCAGTTGGAAAGCTAGTCTAACAACGTTTTGTAGGTTAGCTGGTTGCCTATGAGTTTATTCTTCAGAAAAATTACCCCAATTATTTTGAGTTGTGGGGATACTTTTAGGGTCTATTATTCCTAATACCACCTTAGATAGCTTAGTGGAAACAAAACCGATAACAGCACGCAAACAGACGCGTTCGCTCCGTTGTTTAGGTGTCACTTGTTATTCATCCTGTCTGTTTCTCAGGCGCAACGCCTGAGATGATGGCAAGTTTTTTCTTCTGTTGTCCCCACTGGTGTACATAAGGCCGGCCGACAATCCAGAACTTTTAACGACAGGACAGGACAGTTCAGTTATCTTGAAGTCTTGAAGAACCACACTGAATTGAGGCTTTGAGCCCCATTGTTCTGGTTCTCGAAGAAATCTTTCATCGTCAGTCGGATTCACCGAGCTCAAACGAGAGTGAAAAAAGCGGAGGCGTGGCAGGACAGGGGAGCAACAAAAACAAAATAAGCATGATATCTTGCAGTGTCTCACTGGGGAGCGCCTTAAGCGGAATGGGGGTGCGACGTTCATGAACATGTAGCGGAATGGAAATGCGATGAAAGATATCTATTTAACTTTTCCGGACAAAAAATTACTGGGAAAGACCCAGGGGGAGGTCTCACTATTTCATGAAGATAGTTTTGTTTCGCGAGAGAACAACTTCTTCCGGAAGTGCTTTCCACAAATTACTAACCGCAAAGCCAAAAAAGATAATTCGTAGTGAAGTGTGTGGTCTCAGTTTAAAAAACTTCCTGGTCTCAAACGCCTCTATTGAGGAAGCATTCACTACCTCCTGCGGAAAGCTATTCCACAGGGATATTTTCCGAGACGAGAAGAAATGTTGTCTAATGAAGTTACGTGGACAGGGTTTGAAAAACAGTTTCCTCGTGTGTCCTCGCAGGGTTTCCAAGTTCCGACGAAAGAAAAAATGATCCACTAGACCTGTTGAGAATAGACCAAACATCAGAAAGAAGTCAACCCCAGCGCCATGTGTCTCAAGTGGGCAGCGATTAAGTGATATTAGACAAACCGGGTAGGGGTAATTTGCAAGCCATGTACCATTTTGGTTGCCTTTCGTCGAAACCGCTCCAAGATGTTTCGATCTCTGATGAGGCCAGTGTGTGGCTACCTGGCTGCCGCTTTCCTAAGGGCGTCCAATATGTAGCGGTTGCCATCTTCGTTCATACTTTTACCACGTTTATTGTTTAACTGAACGCTGACTGCCAAGCGCGGTGGCCATTTGACCGTTGCTCTTGCGCACGCTCTCACGCACGCTCCCAAATACACGCTAACCACTATCTCTCCCAATCGCCTTCTCGTTCTCACGGGTCGTGGAGAATACTGTTCTGGTTAACATATTTGTGCAGTGCCGCACATTAGAGTAACGTGCAGGTGGTCCACGCAGTACAAAGGACCGAAGCACGCGTTTACTAAGGAAACCGCGAAGTAAGGTCTAATCAACCTTACAATTGGTGAGCCCGACGTGATCCTCAGGTCACGTGAGTTTCCTTGTTTTCTACCGTTCAAGGTCCCGTCTGCGTACGTTTTTGTGTGTTTTATTGTTTCCCTATCTTGATTTTTTTTTCGGTTGGTTTACCAAATAATTTTTTTTTTTCGTCCAAACATATTTTGTGTGTCTAATTTGTCGTGATTTTTTTTTTTCGCGAAGACTATATTGTCCCATTGGTCGTTGATTTCTTTTCCCGTCGGTATTCCATAAAGTAATCGCTATGTCTGCCGAACGGAAATCCTGCTCAGACCCCACCGTTGGGGCGATCACGCTGCACATACCGGCATTCACACCTGCTGATCCAGAACTCTGGTTCACGCTGGTCGAGTTAGAATTCGAAAACTGCCGTATAACCAGTGACGCCAGCCGTTTCAGGTGGGTAGCAGGCCGCCTCCCGTCAGAAGTCACAATGCAAGTAAGGGACGTAATAATTTCTTCCCGAAGCTATGAGGCTTTAAAGGAGGCTGTCATTGCCCGCACGACTCCAACGCAAGACCAACGTATGCAACAACTTCAAAACGTTGAGCTTGGAAGTAGGAAGCCCTCCGAACTGCTGCGTGAGATGCAGCGCTTGAGAGGACCGACAATAGGTGAGGACCCGCTCTTGAGGGAACTTTGGCTGCAGCGTTTGCCGCATAACATTCCAGTTTTACTAAGTGCCACACGCAAATGCTCGCTAGAGGAAACTGCAGCGATAGCTGATGACATTATGTCACGATACAACCCCGCTGTAGCTGGAGTAACCAAGCCGTCCGTCGCAACGGTGCCTGCCTTGCCCACATCTAACGATCTCGCGTCAGTTTTGTCTAGAATTGACGCGAGCCTGCAACGCCTAGCAGTTAGAAGTGGGTCACAGGAGCGGCACCGCACACGCTCACCTAGGCTCCATAGTCCGTCATTGCGACGCCGTTTCGTCGGTTCTTCAAAAGAAGGATATTGTAAATACCACAGTCGCTTCGGTGAGGGAGCCAAACGATGCGAACGAGGGTGTACGTTTCCCGGTGCTTATCAGGGAAACTAAACCCCCGGCCCGTGGTGGCGACCCACGAAGCCGGGTATCACACCAATAGTCGTCTTTTGAACGTAAGGGACATCATTTCAAATAACCTATTCCTTGTAGATACCGGTGCCGAAGTGAGCGTCCTCCCCCGAGCGAAAGACGACAATAGCACACCGCAGGCCCAAACACTACGCGCTGCCAATGGCACTGCCATCCCAACGTTTGGCCAGCGGTCGCTCACCTTAAACTTGGGTTTAAAGCGTAATTTTCGTTGGGTATTCATCATCGCCGACGTCCCGTACCCAATTCTGGGCATTGACTTCCTGCAGCACTTTGACTTGTTAGTTGATGCACGGCGCCGCAGAGTGGTGGATCGTCAGACCACTTTCGCTGTTGCGGGTCATAATTCGCGAGTGAATCACGTCACGCCCTTTTACGTTCAACCACCGGCACACCAACCTTATAGCGAACTCATCGCCGCCTACCCAGCCATGTTTCGGCAGGCCGGGCCTCTCCCAGCAGTGACGACCAGTGTCACTCACCATATCGACACTAAGGGACCCCCAGTGTTCAGTAGGCCGCGTCGGTTAGCACCAGACAAGCTTCGTGTTGCACAGGCCGAATTCGAACATATGCTAGAACTAGGTATAATACGCCCTTCTAGTAGCCCTTGGGCTTCCCCCCTTCATATGGTTCCTAAGGCTAGTGGCGACTGGCGACCTTGTGGTGATTACAGAGCACTTAACAAAGTCACCGTCCCGGACCGATACCCGATTCCCCATATACAGGATCTTACTTCGTCTTTATCAGGTTGCTCCATCTTCAGCCGTATCGATTTAGTTCGTGCGTACAACCAGCTCCCGGTAGCAGAGGCCGATATCCCTAAAACTGCCGTCACTACACCTTTCGGGCTGTTCGAGTTTCTGCGAATGCCGTTTGGACTCAGCAATGCAGCCCAGACCTTTCAACGGTTCATGCACGAGGCAACCCGTGGTTTGGAAAATGTCCACGTATACCTGGATGATATTTTGGTGGCGAGTTCTTCAGAGCAAGAGCACGCTACGCACTTACGAGCACTTTTCGAACGCCTTAGCCAGCACGGCGTTACGATCAATATCGCGAAATGCGAATTAGACCGGTCTGATATCACTTTCATAGGACATTCTATTTCATCCTCGGGTATCCGCCCTCTGTCAGATAAAGTTTCCGCTATTCGCGACTACCCTGAACCCCAATCTTTTCGCCAGTTGCGTCAGTTTGCCGGCCTGGTGAATTTCTACCGCCGATTTATTCCTCACTGTGCGGAAATGATGCAACCCCTCACCGACCTGTTGCGCGGAGGTAAGCGGAAGTTCGTGTTTCCCGACACGGCACAGGCCGCATTCGCCTTGGTCAAAGATGCTGTCGCCAACACAGCACTCCTTACCCACCCTGACCCTTTGGCTCCTATTTCGGTAGTGACGGATGCCTCGGACACAGCGGTTGGAGCAGTACTGCAACAGTTCGTAGATGACTCTTGGCAACCTTTAGCATTCTTCTCCAAGCGCCTACAACCCGCGGAATCAAGGTACAGCACGTTCGGTAGAGAGTTATTAGCCATCTACTTGTGAATCCGTCATTTTCGACATGCACTCGAAGGCCGTTCGTTCACGGTGTTTACAGACCACAAGCCTTTGGTTTACGCACTGAAGTCAGCTTCCGATCGATACTCACCACGCGAGATTCGCCACTTAGACTTTGTCTCACAGTTTACTGTGGACATACGACACGTCTCTGGGGTACTTAATCCCGTCGCAGACGCCTTATCGCGCGTATATCAACTAAGTCTGGCACAAACGCCTAACATCAATTTGGACGCAATGGCACAGGCTCAAACTATGGACCCTGACATCGAACGACTTCGGCAAAGCGGTTCTTTGAGTTTAACCACAGTGCCTATCCCAGCTTCCCAGAATACCATCGTGTGCGATGTATCGCAAGGTCGCCCTAGGCCAGTAGTTCCTGCTGCCCACCGGTATCCTACGTTCCTGACACTCCATAATCTGGCTCATCCGGGTGTGACTGCCTCGGTGAAACTGATAACTGAGCGTTTTGTTTGGCACAATGTCAAACGAGATGTCCGTCAATGGGCTCGTGCTTGTCTGCAGTGTCAACGTGTTAAGACCCATAGGCACACTGAGGCAGCGTTAGCCAGGTTCCCAGAACCTGAAACACGTTTTCATCATGTGCACGTCGACCTCGTAGGACCACTCCCACCTTCGCTTGGGTACGTTTACATACTCACATGCGTGGATCGTTTTACTCGCTGGCCGCAGGCCATCCCTATCCCTCGTCCCACCTCGGAAGAGGCCGCGAAAGCTTTTCTGACCGGTTGGGTTAGTCATTTCGGTTGCCCGGCAATAGTAACCACCGATCGCGGTCCACACTTTGACGGCGCTTTCGGCAGCCTACTCGCTACGCTCGGTTGCCAACACGTTAAGACGACAGCTTACCACCCTCAGGCCAATGGTATGGTTGAGCGTTTCCACCGGCAATTAAAAGCCGCCCTTCGAGCAAACGGTAACCCCCTTTGGAGTGAAACACTACCATTAGCACTCTTAAGCCTGCGTAGTACCGTTAAGGAGGAGTTACACACAACACCGGCCGTACTAGTATATGGCTGTCCACTTCGTCTGCCTGGGGAGTTGGTAGCCCCCTCATCAACCGTGACTTTCGACTACGGTGACTATGCTCAGCGCCTTACGCAGCACATGCGAGTGCTCAAGGCCAGTCCGCCGCGTGAACAACAGTCTACAAGTTATGTCCCAACTGCGTTAGGAACCGCTACTCATGTATTCCTTCGCGTCGATGGCGTTCGATCACCACTACAAGCGCCATACACTGGCCCGTTTCGGGTGATAAAACGTAGGGCAAAAACATTTGTCATAGATATCAACGGACGACACGACACCGTATCTATCGATCGTCTCAAACCTGCCGTCATTGAGTGCAAGCCGCTCGGCCAATTTACGCCCACTCAAGTCGCTCAGTCACCTGCATCGAGCGAGTTACCACTCGAATCACCCCCAATTACGCCTAGTGAGGACTCGGCAGCTAGTCCATCAGATTCTCCAACCGTACCCGCAACGCGAAGTAGCCGTCGCGGTCGCCAACTACGAAATCCCGTCCGCTTCGCCGATTTCGTGACGATTTTTACAACCGACTGTTAGCAATAAGTTGGGAAGTTCGCCATGGATTTACCAAACAACAGACCCGGGAAATTACAATCGGTAGTTATGATTTCATTTTCTTCTGGTCTCCTAGCGACTACAACAACACCGAACATCGTTTGTGTGTTGTTATTACGGTCCAACATCCGCCGGCGCCCTCAGGCGCTATTTTGTTCCAGTTTACCTTGCCCTCTCTCAGACGGATCTAACAAGTCACATTGGCTTCATCCGTAGCCTGGCTGACTCCCGTGCACGTTCAAGGAGCCAACCGCTCACTGGACAACGGGACGATTGTTCAGCCTGGCACTGGAGACGGCAACTGGACGCCTTTTTGGATGGACCTGACGAGGCATTTTCCGGCTTGCATTCGTATGAGACCCGCGGGCGCCAAGACACAGTTGGACCCACGCACATCGGATCTCGAAAGTGCAGGCACCGGTAAACTCATCAGCAGTCGTTCGACGTCAACAACAATATAACGGAGAAGCTATGAGGAGTTCCTGGACAACCAATAATTCCGGCTTACCGTCACGATCGAAGCCCAACTCCGTCGGACTTCTAGGAGGAGGCCCCTGTAGCGGTTGCCATCTTCGTTCATACTTTTACCACGTTTATTGTTTAACTGAACGCTGACTGCCAAGCGCGGTGGCCATTTGACCGTTGCTCTTGCGCACGCTCTCACGCACGCTCCCAAATACACGCTAACCACTATCTCTCCCAATCGCCTTCTCGTTCTCACGGGTCGTGGAGAATACTGTTCTGGTTAACATATTTGTGCAGTGCCGCACATTAGAGTAACGTGCAGGTGGTCCACGCAGTACAAAGGACCGAAGCACGCGTTTACTAAGGAAACCGCGAAGTAAGGTCTAATCAACCTTACAAATATAGGTTCCATACAGAATATGGAAGTCCCCTTTGGAGATAATCGGAAAAGTTTTTCTGAGAGGGTTTAGAACCCCGAAGACAGTTTTACTAGCTTTCTCCTGATGGGAGGAGAATGAGGGATTACTGCGCAGCCAGAAGCCAAGGATCTTGTGCTGATCTACCATTTGGATCTGTGTTTCCATTTATCTTGATGAGGTGGGTCGGAGAACTGCCAAGTGACATGCTTGGCACTGCCCAACGAAACGTTGGGGTGGCGCACATTACCAACATTTTTCATCATGATCAGCACAGATTTTCATGAAACATATATATATATATATATATTATGGAGAGGTCAAGGCCCCTACTTTTGGAAGTACCTCCTTTGCAACCACCTAGGACGTTGAACTGTCCAAATAAAACGTCCTCGGCAATTTGGCAGATACTGCCCAATTTGACTTTGTATCACTTTCTGCTGAAAAAAGCATTCTAACTTATAAGTGTGCTGTACCACCGGGGCTGTTTAGCGTCGATGGTCAAACAACTGCAAACAATTCATCGATACGCGATTTGGGTCTCTAATACTCTTGCCCGTTTAAATTCTTGTAACACAGCTATTCAAGTTTCGAGAGTTCGGAAGCTCATTGGATTACTTCATAGAACATTCCTATCGCAAGAAATCGAACTCAATGTCTATAAGACCCATGTCAGACCACTTTTGGAGTATGAGTCAATAGACATTCTTGGCACGCGACAATGTGACCGAACATCCATTGAGAATATATAAAAAACATTCAAAAACAATTGCCAGGTTATTCTACAACAGTGAAGTAAAAGCAACGCAGCAATCGTCTACATCTAGATCCCCTATGGCTACAGAGACCAAAAATCGATACGTTCTTCTTCCGCAAACTCAACAAAAGTCGGATTTGTGGCTCATCACAAAAACTCAGGTTACCTACCGACTCTCGGTACTCGTTACGGCAAAGTGGTTTCTTTGTGGCTGTCCCAATTTCGAAGACAGGTCTGCTGTTAAATTTTTTCATGGCTAAGTTCCCTTCACTTTGGAATAAAATGCCACTGGAAGTTCGTTCACTCGACCACCCGTAAGCGCTTAGGAAGAAGTTAGATGAACTCTTTGTAGTGCTAAAGCAATCCACACTATCGAACCTTACATCACGAAAAACAGGGCCTATGAAATTGGTTAAGGTTTTTGATGAACTTCACGCCGTTGGCCAATTAACGGAACTCATCTGGAACCCATCCAGACTGCCGCTTTTCTTTCGATTTTCTTCCCGGCTAGTTCCGTCAGTGGGACTTTCATAAAGGAGTTTTCAAATTATCCGGTCGCTCAATAAACTGCAACGATATTTCTATCTCCTCTGATTGGTATTTATCACATTACCGGCATCTGTAATCAATAAGCCGCGAAAATTGGTAAACTACAGACGGACTCCACAAACGGATCGCCAGCGTTATCTCCGGAATCCACACCGGAAACTCTTCGGGGTGTACCACTGATACTCTCCTCATCACCTCTCAAACTCCACTTAACTTGTGCTTATTGGCATCCAACCCTCTACGCAATTCGATAAGGAAAGTTCTGTGCTAAGGAACTTCGCTTTTTATGGTCGTTCTACTGACACATCATGACACGCATTTTTCGAAATGCTAAAGAGCTGTGTTCATCGACACTTTTCAGCATGTTTATCATATACACGCGTTTCAGCCCTTGATCTTCAGTTCAGCTCTACGGAATCCAACGGGAATTTTCCTGGATCCTTTCACATAGCCCCGCGTGACCTTTCCTAGTGGTCACTTCATTGCGCTTTCCGCAGAAAAAGAGCGGGTGACCCTAAGAGTGGAAAACACTTGGCTCGTCTGAATGTATGTTATCTATCTTACCACTTTTAGATTCGATGGGCTTTTGACTGCAGTTATCCTGTAGTCACTTTGCTATCATGATTTGTTTAGTTTCATCTTATATCCGGTCATTTCTACCACTTTCCAAGCCAATCTTTCGCATTTTCGACTTTCCAGTCAACTGAACCCTACCATTGATAGTGTCCTGTGGTCCATTTTTAATGTTCGTCAGGCTGGCGGTAAGCGAGCAAACTGGAGAAGGAGGTTGAATGTGATAAAGTTCTATATGCGAAAAAAGGATGATGTCCACGGATTCGTTGCGGAATTTGTTTCAATTTACGAATATCTAGTACATAAGCAGACTCGCCAGCTTATTCTGTAGCGGTTGCCATCTTCGTTCATACTTTTACCACGTTTATTGTTTAACTGAACGCTGACTGCCAAGCGCGGTGGCCATTTGACCGTTGCTCTTGCGCACGCTCTCACGCACGCTCCCAAATACACGCTAACCACTATCTCTCCCAATCGCCTTCTCGTTCTCACGGGTCGTGGAGAATACTAATCTGGTTAACATATTTGTGCAGTGCCGCACATTAGAGTACCGTGCAGGTGGTCCACGCAGTACAAAGGACCGAAGCACGCGTTTACTAGGGAAACCGCGAAGTAAGGTCTAATCAACCTTACAATTGGTGAGCCCGACGTGATCCTCAGGTCACGTGAGTTTCCTTGTTTTCTACCGTTCAAGGTCCCGTCTGCGTACGTTTTTGTGTGTTTTATTGTTTCCCTATCTTGATTTTTTTTTCGGTTGGTTTACCAAATAATTTTTTTTTCTCGTCCATACATATTTTGTGTCTAATTCGTCGTAATTTTTTTTTTCGCGAAGACTGTAGTGCCCCATTGGTCGTTGATTCCTTTTCCCGTCTGTATTCCATAAAGTAATCGCTATGTCTGCCGAACGGAAATCCTGCTCAGACCCCACCGTTGGGGCCATCACGCTGCACATACCGGCATTCACACCTGCTGATCCAGAACTCTGGTTCACGCTGGTTGAGTTAGAATTCGAAAACTGCCGTATAACCAGTGACGCCAGCCGTTTCAGGTGGGTAGCAGGCCGCCTCACGCCAGAGGTCACAATGCAAGTAAGGGACGTAATAATCTCTTCCCGAAGCTATGAGGCTTTAAAGGAGGCTGTCATTGCCCGCACGACCCCAACGCAAGACCAACGTATGCAACAACTTCAAAACGTTGAGCTTGGAAGTAGGAAGCCCTCCGAACTGCTGCGTGAGATGCAGCGCTTGAGAGGACCGACAATAGGTGAGGACCCGCTCTTGAGGGAACTTTGGCTGCAGCGTTTGCCGCATAACATTCCAGTTTTACTAAGTGCCGCGCGCAAATGCTCGCTAGAGGAAACTGCAGCGGTAGCTGATGACATTATGTCACGATACAACCCCGCTGTAGCTGGAGTAACCAGGCCGTCCGTCGCAACGGTGCCTGCCTTGCCAACATCTAACGAACTCGCATCAGTTTTGTCTAGAATTGACGCGAGCCTGCAACGCCTAGCAGTTAGAAGTGGGTCACAGGAGCGGCACCGCGCACGCTCACCTAGGCTCCATAGTCCGTCATTGCGACGCCGTTTCGTCGGTTCTTCAAAAGAAGGATATTGTAAATACCACAGTCGCTTCGGTGAGGGAGCCAAACGATGCGAACGAGGGTGTACGTTTCCCGGTGCTCATCAGGGAAACTAAACCCCCGGCCCGTGGTGGCGACCCACGAAGCCGGGTATCACACCAATAGTCGTCTTTTGAACGTAAGGGACATCATTTCAAATAACCTATTCCTTGTAGATACCGGTGCCGAAGTGAGCGTCCTCCCCCGAGCGAAAGACGACAATAGCACACCGCAGGCCCAAACACTACGCGCTGCCAATGGCACTGCCATCCCAACGTTTGGCCAGCGGTCGCTCACCTTAAACTTGGGTTTAAAGCGTAATTTTCGTTGGGTATTCATCATCGCCGACGTCCCGTACCCAATTCTGGGCATTGACTTCCTGCAGCACTTTGACTTGTTAGTTGATGCACGGCGCCGCAGAGTGGTGGATCGTCAGACCACTCTCGCCGTTGCGGGTCATAATTCGCGAGTGAATCACGTCACGCCATTTTACGTTCAACCACCGGCACACCAACCTTATAGCGAACTCATCGCCGCCTACCCGGCCATGTTTCGGCAGGCCGGGCCTCTCCCAGCAGTGCCGACCAGTGTCACTCACCATATCGATACTAAGGGACCCCCAGTGTTCAGTAGGCCGCGTCGGTTAGCACCAGACAAGCTTCGTGTTGCACAGGCCGAATTCGAACATATGCTAGAACTGGGTATAATACGCCCTTCTAGTAGCCCTTGGGCTTCCCCCCTTCATATGGTTCCTAAGGCTAGTGGCGACTGGCGACCCTGTGGTGATTACAGAGCGCTTAACAAAGTCACCGTCCCGGACCGATACCCGATTCCCCATATACAGGATCTTACTTCGTCTTTATCAGGTTGCTCCATCTTCAGCCGTATCGATTTGGTTCGGGCGTACAACCAGATCCCGGTAGCAGAGGCCGATATCCCTAAAACTGCCGTCAATACACCTTTCGGGCTGTTCGAGTTTCTGCGAATGCCGTTTGGACTCAGCAATGCAGCCCAGACCTTTCAACGGTTCATGCACGAGGCAACTCGTGGTTTGGAAAATGTCCACGTATACTTGGATGATATTTTGGTGGCGAGTTCTTCAGAGCAAGAGCACGCTACGCACTTACGAGCACTTTTCGAACGCCTTAGCCAGCACGGCGTTACGATCAATATCGCGAAATGCGAATTAGACCGGTCTGATATCACTTTCATAGGACATTCTATTTCATCCTCGGGTATCCGCCCTCTGTCAGATAAAGTTTCCGCTATTCGCGACTACCCTGAACCCCAATCTTTTCGCCAGTTGCGTCAGTTTGCCGGTCTGGTGAATTTCTACCGCCGATTTATTCCTCACTGTGCGGAAATGATGCAACCCCTCACCGACCTGTTGCGCGGAGGTAAGCGGAAGTTCGTGTTTCCCGACACAGCACAAGCTGCATTCGCCTTGGTCAAAGATGCTGTCGCCAACACAGCACTCCTTACCCACCCTGACCCTTTGGCTCCTATTTCGGTAGTGACGGATGCCTCGGACACAGCGGTTGGAGCAGTACTGCAACAGTTCGTAGATGACTCTTGGCAACCTTTAGCATTCTTCTCCAAGCGCCTACAACCCGCGGAATCAAGGTACAGCACGTTCGGTAGAGAGTTATTAGCCATCTACTTGTGAATCCGTCATTTTCGACATGCACTCGAAGGCCGTTCGTTCACGGTGTTTACAGACCACAAGCCTTTGGTTTACGCACTGAAGTCAGCTTCCGATCGATACTCACCACGCGAGATTCGCCACTTAGACTTTGTCTCACAGTTTACTGTGGACATACGACACGTCTCTGGGGTACTTAATCCCGTCGCAGACGCCTTATCGCGCGTATATCAACTAAGTCTGGCACAAACGCCTAACATCAATTTGGACGCAATGGCACAGGCTCAAACTATGGACCCTGACATCGAACAACTTCGACAAAACGGTTCTTTGAGTTTAACCACAGTGCCTATCCCAGCTTCCCAGAATACCATCGTGTGCGATGTGTCGCAAGGTCGCCCTAGGCCAGTAGTTCCTGCTGCCCACCGGTATCCTACGTTCATGACACTCCATAATCTGGCTCATCCGGGTGTGACTGCCTCGGTGAAACTGATAACTGAGCGTTTTGTTTGGCACAATGTCAAACGCGATGCCCGTCAATGGGCTCGTGCTTGTCTGCAGTGTCAACGTGTTAAGACCCATAGGCACACTAAGGCAGCGTTAGCCAGGTTCCCAGAACCTGAAACACGTTTTCATCATGTGCACGTCGACCTCGTAGGACCACTCCCACCTTCGCTTGGGTACGTTTACATACTCACATGCGTGGATCGTTTTACTCGCTGGCCGCAGGCCATCCCTATCCCTCGTCCCACCTCGGAAGAGGCCGCGAAAGCTTTTCTGACCGGTTGGGTTAGTCATTTCGGTTGCCCGGCAATAGTAACCACCGATCGCGGTCCACACTTTGACGGCGCTTTCGGCAGCCTACTCGCTACGCTCGGTTGCCAACACGTTAAGACGACAGCTTACCACCCTCAGGCCAATGGTATGGTTGAGCGTTTCCACCGGCAATTAAAAGCCGCCCTTCGAGCAAACGGTAACCCCCTTTGGAGTGAAACACTACCATTAGCACTCTTAAGCCTGCGTAGTACCGTTAAGGAGGAGTTACACACAACACCGGCCGTACTAGTATATGGCTGTCCACTTCGTCTGCCTGGGGAGTTGGTAGCCCCCTCATCAACCGTGACTTTCGACTACGGTGACTATGCTCAGCGCCTTACGCAGCACATGCGAGTGCTCAAGGCCAGTCCGCCGCGTGAACAACAGTCTACAAGTTATGTCCCAACTGCGTTAGGAACCGCTACTCATGTATTCCTTCGCGTCGATGGCGTTCGATCACCACTACAAGCGCCATACACTGGCCCGTTTCGGGTGATAAAACGTAGGGCAAAAACATTTGTCATAGATATCAACGGACGACACGACACCGTATCTATCGATCGTCTCAAACCTGCCGTCATTGAGTGCAAGCCGCTCGGCCAATTTACGCCCACTCAAGTCGCTCAGTCACCTGCATCGAGCGAGTTACCACTCGAATCACCCCCAATTACGCCTAGTGAGGACTCGGCAGCTAGTCCATCAGATTCTCCAACCGTACCCGCAACGCGAAGTAGCCGTCGCGGTCGCCAACTACGAAATCCCGTCCGCTTCGCCGATTTCGTGACGATTTTTACAACCGACTGTTAGCAATAAGTTGGGAAGTTCGCCATGGATTTACCAAACAACAGACCCGGGAAATTACAATCGGTAGTTATGATTTCATTTTCTTCTGGTCTCCTAGCGACTACAACAACACCGAACATCGTTTGTGTGTTGTTATTACGGTCCAACATCCGCCGGCGCCCTCAGGCGCTATTTTGTTCCAGTTTACCTTGCCCTCTCTCAGACGGATCTAACAAGTCACATTGGCTTCATCCGTAGCCTGGCTGACTCCCGTGTACGTTCAAGGAGCCAACCGCTCACTGGACAACGGGACGATTGGTCAGCCTGGCACTGGAGACGGCAACTGGACGCCTTTTTGGATGGACCTGACGAGGCATTTTCCGGCTTGCATTCGTATGAGACCCGCGGGCGCCAAAACACAGTTGGACCCACGCACATCGGACCTCGAGAGTGCAGGCACCGGTAAACTCATCAGCAGTCGTTCGACGTCAACAACAATATAACGGAGAAGCTATGAGGAGTTCCTGGACAACCAATAATTCCGGCTTACCATCACGATCGAAGCCCAACTCCGTCGGACTTCTAGGAGGAGGCCCCTGTAGCGGTTGCCATCTTCGTTCATACTTTTACCACGTTTATTGTTTAACTGAACGCTGACTGCCAAGCGCGGTGGCCATTTGACCGTTGCTCTTGCGCACGCTCTCACGCACGCTCCCAAATACACGCTAACCACTATCTCTCCCAATCGCCTTCTCGTTCTCACGGGTCGTGGAGAATACTGTTCTGGTTAACATATTTGTGCAGTGCCGCACATTAGAGTAACGTGCAGGTGGTCCACGCAGTACAAAGGACCGAAGCACGCGTTTACTAAGGAAACCGCGAAGTAAGGTCTAATCAACCTTACAATACTTCAGTGACCACCGTGACTGGTCTCGCTGGCGGTGTGCCACTGATGGTTGTTTGCTCGCAGCCAAATAAGAGTAAGAACCCCCGTAGCTGTCAGAAATTGTGCTTAAAATGAGTGGAGTGGGTTGTTCAGCGTGGAGAGATTTATAATAAACCCGGTAGCTATGCGCATGTGACGTATGTGTTTGCTCACACGGACATTCGGAGGGGGCAGAGCAGAGCAGAATAGGAATGACAGACAGTATACCGACGAACCGGTATACCCTAGAAGGTCAACCATGAGAAAAATAGAAAAATACCACAACATTTGTTTGATGCACAATCAAAAGGGGCACTGAAAGGTTTTGAATGGTAACATATACAATCATAACGAGAAAACCACTAATAACAGCAATAATCCACAGTGGAACTAATTAATGCGACGGTGTAGGTTGAAAACTAAATGCAGGAGGGCCTCATGAACTGTCGCTGTTTGAAGAAAACAATCAGCACAAGTGCAGAACACTTGATATGAACTAAGGAGCACAGTTCTGAGGCAGATAGATGAGCAGTCAACAGAGAACGCGTGGTGGAAAAGAGAATGTGATTTGAAGGTTTGAGGAGTCGACTGGCAAGAATCGTGATATTGATCTATGGGGTTTATGTGTATAGACAGTGCGAATGAAAATAACACTGTCAACTGAATGGACAAGTGAGCGACAAGAATCATGGAACAGAAAAATTATGAACAAAACACAAATGGAAGCGTCGTTGTTGTGTTGTATATGTTGACATTCTACATCAGATACTGTGGATTGCACACAAGGCAACTAATAGAGCCAACACCTACAATCAAGAACCAAATCGGGAGAGCAAACGTGAACAAATAGATGTAAAGAAGTGCTTGACGAATTGATTTGAGCGAAAAAGCACAAGGAATTAGAAGAAAACGAAAGATAAACATAATTTTCTAGGAAACTGAACGAATGAACGAGTCAGATTGGAATCCGGAAGAAACAAAGCGCCGAAGAAACGAGCTTAAAATTTGTCGGATGAATAGGTTTTCTAATTTACACATATCCATTTACATCTCGAATGGTTGGTGATGTAACCAATAGCTGGGCTTCACCTGTCCAGTTGGCCACCAACGGTGGCAGCCCCAGAGCAGAATCAGCCGTATCCATAAGATCGTGGAACAGTGGAGATGAATGTGATGCAATGGCTGCATTGGACACTGATGCCATATGCGATACTTCTGAATTGTCAATCATAGGATAACTGGGATCGGTGCAGGCTCGTTCGGTTTGTGCGTGGAGCGGAAATAAACAAGATGATACTAAAGAAGACCAGTCTACGTCCACGGCCACAGTGGATGGGGAAGCCGGCGAATGTAGTGTATCAGTGTCACGTGAGACTGAATCGTCGAGCAACGGATGAGAAACGCTGAGTGATGGTTGGTGCGTGCGATCACTGGAATTTTTCATCTGACCATTATCAACAGAGCAAATGGGTCAGTTTATATCAAAAGGGTGTCGAACATCAATTTTGTTCGCGTGCATGTGACTGTCTAGTGGATCGAATGGTTCTGTACTCATAGGCTGGTCGATAATGTCATTTGTGTCACACTGAAAATGATGGTTGTCCATTTTTGCAGACGATCCACATGAACCATGACGCAAATTCTCAGGCAGACTAGAGCAATGAACATCCGCATTTTGGGTATCGGTTTGAATCAGTTGGGCATTGTCCTTGGCCACACTGTCCCACAACTCGAACAACACATCGGTTGTCATGGGAGATGAAGGAGGTTCCGACGATTCGCCTGGTGTGAACATATCATCTACCGGAACTGGAACATTTGGTGGATTGTTAGTCGGTGGCGAACGACCTCGGTTAAATTCAGCTGCCCGAGAACCGTTAAACCAACCGCTTGGTGATAACGTCTCAGTGCACGACGCGATATTCTAATTCAAGGATGATTCTGAGCGTAGAGTGGATGTTAGTGGTCCCGAAATAGCCTCGTGTCGTCTGAACTACCGCTGTACACACCAGAATCGCGAGATTCACTTAGTGCGTCTATGCGTGCAATTATAACCAAACGGAACAGAGTTGCCAGTCGTTTGTGTTCTGACTTCAGTCGCTGAATCTGAGCGGAGTTTCGTCCCATGACACTTGACTCAGATGAACCTGCCACAGACTCTTGTGCCTTCGCGATCACTCGGCGTAATTCACGGATACGAAGCCACATATTTTGAATCTGACCCAGAGATGGCAATTCTACAGAAGATGTGTGGTCACCGGATGCACCGGTTTGATGAGTGGACTGCAGCATACGTGAATTGAAATGAAATGCACCAGACTCAGTCACTGTTCGGTTTTCCGAATCGAAGGAACTGGTGTGTGCAAACAGCCATCCATTGTCAGTCGGGGACGGCAAGGTTTGACCGGTGCTGAAAACCGCTGATGTGGTCGTGGTACACACAGGAGAGGCGGTCGATACGGCTTTGCACAGAATACCAGTTGCCTGGGCGAGTGACAGAACATCGGACGTGAGGTAGATGGTCGGTTTATTCAGTACGCCTGCACCGCCCGATAGCATAGGAGCTTGAACCATACCTAAGTACATGCCTATCGGATGGTACTGGGTGCTGCATTTGTGGCTAAACTGCCAGCCTCAAACTGTACAGGAATGAGTGAGGTGGACGGAACAAAGCTCCAATGCCCGGGTGACTGAGTGACGGTTTCCGAGCCATGTGTGGGAACCAAGATTGCACCATTCATTTCGGTAAAGAAAGGTGCCGAATTTGAGTGACGAATTTCCGTTGGGGAACTGAACGGCAACGCGGGCTGGGGTGCGATGAGTAAGGTGGTCGATGTAGTGTTTAGTGAAGCTGCAGTTCTCACGACCAGTTGCACAGTTTGTGCTGGAACGTAACTCATGAAGCGTAAAATGTGGGTCATGACAGACGGAATTAGACGACTGCTACTTCATACCCTTAGGGAAAATATCGTAAACGACGATAGAAGCAGAAGGGACGAAAACCGCTAGCATGTGACTGGGATTCTCAGGATGGCTGGCCTACCTCCTACACCAATTGCGTGAAACGCAACCAGCGCCGCCACGACCCCTGGCAGTTGTTTTCCACAGTGTACACAGCAGAGGTACGCTGCTGTCCATGGTAGGAACAGTTGGGTGTGGCACGCAGGGAATAGTAAGTGTTTCACCTAACAGACCTGCATTTGTCAACCAGGGTAATGCCATAGTCCCGTTGAGATTGGGCACACCTGATCTGAAGCGGCCGGCTCTCCGTATAGCGGAATTGGAGATGACCAGTGCCAAGGGGCAAGCCAGGTCCTCAATGTGGCGTTAGACGCCGGTAAATAACAAGCCAATGTTCAAGTAGTCCAGAAGAATGAAAAAGGGGACTCACAGCCAGGTTAGTATTGAGAATGTGCAGCCAGTCAGCCCAATTCTAAAGGAGATGCCGGGGCAACCAGCGAAGTTGGAGGTACCAGAGGGGAAAGCCGAATGGACGATGTGAGCCGGAGTGGCCGCAAGACTACTCCCGGGCATCGAAATAGTGACCGAAAAGAAAGACACGTCCGCCGTACACATTGAGCCTGACACCCGGCCGAAGGATGGAAAAGAAAAGCCACGAAATCCAGAGCGTCACTTAATATTCGAGATGCAGCACCGTGGACACCTATAGAAACAAAAAACGGGGCATCACCTCGGAGATTACTTTTGACGATACCCCAGCCGTAAAATTCGCAATAAAGTCAGGAGTGAAGTCCAGAGAACTTCCAATATGGTACAGAAACACTTGCAGTCTCCCGAGAAAAAGGGGGGAGTTGACGAATAGGATCGCAGAGTCTGCATTGGCGAAAACTTGGATAAAGCCAGTTCAGCTCCAGGACTTGACGGCCGGATGCCCGAACGTACAGATTCTTGAACTGATGGGACCCTTGGATCCCTCGGTGCTTTTACAATTGGGCGAGATGACTCTTTATTACCTGGCTATAATCCGGGGGTTTAGTTTAGATCTCCAAACTCCTTTCTCTCCAACAACTTTTCGGACCGCAGCCGTTAGTCACGCACGCCGTACGGTCGATCGCCCCGGTAATAAGGAAAGTATCGTAGGAGGTGGTAGGTACCAGATAGGGGTTTCACAAAGGTTGAAGTGAAGCAAACTAGTCTACAGGTGGCGTTCGAGCGCGGCTAGTGAACGTGTATCCTATTCAGTCTGACGGCGAAATATAAACGTGGTCCCTTCTATTGGACGGATATAGAGGACGTCAGTCAATTGACAAATGCAAATGTGCGTCTATATGTCGCCACACCGAAACAGCACCGATACGAGAAATACGTCGAACGAATATGAACGCAACAGTTTGGCAGGAAGCGAACTTCGAGCGCGCACAATCGGCGAAGGAACGAAGGTGGAAGTGGTTAAAAATGAGGTAGACGGAAACCCCGGAAGCGCCAGTCCAGCCTGACATACTCGATCGAACAGAACATCGAGGTAGATGTCAAAAGTCTGAAAGGGCCATGCAGAAAATGGGTCCAAAATAAAGACCGGAAAACGGTCGACCTAGCACGTGAGCTTGAAAACCCGTCCTCTGCGTTCGCCGGTGAGGTCAAGATAGCTGGAGTTGATATAGAGCCTGGCGTGCTAGCATTAAAAAGCTGGTCACGCAAATGGGATCTTCCACTAAACATCACTGCAAGCGAAATCCTTTCAACGGTCAACTTTGACCATTTCGGTAGAATTCCACTCAGATTCGTGCGACCTAGCTGCTTTCAGCTTTTCTAGGGTGCTCCTTCTCGGTGTGACTTATTTCGCGTCTCGAACAAATTTCAAAAGACTTCAACTGATAGACGTATTAATCCGAAACACGGTTTTATAATCGGTACAACGTTAATGAACAATGAATAGACAAAACATACAGCCAAACTTTGAACCGAGCGAGACACAGATCGTGGATAGTCAGATTTACCGGGTAACCAGGCGGGAGCGTCATATGTTCATTTAAACAAATGCAGGCCAATGTCAGAAAGAGGTAGACGGATAAGGCAGTTCAAATCACATAAAATAGTAGGGTCAAACCCATGTGAATTAAATAGAATCATATTGTCACGCTGCCGTCAGATTGGGTTAAGGACCAATCACGAATCGGGACTGTGTTTAGTAAAATGACCAACTTTGTGCCAACAACACAGGGGAATGACTTGGAAGAGATTCACATGTAGATTGTGACTACTAACAAGCTGTTAATAGCCAGTAAGAAGAGCGTTTAGTTCATACGAGAAGTACACTCCCGGCAGGGTTTGAGCTGTTTACTTGACAAGCCTCCAAATTATTCATACTCTGAAACATGGCTTTCCAATAAGCATTAATATCGAATTTCCCTTGAGAGTCGTCCGCTGGCCGTCTGAACTCACACATCGAGAAGAACACTGTTTTCGGAAAGCCGAGTTTCTCTAACATAACCCCTTTTCCATTCGCCTTTAGGCAAGTTCTTGTCAACTAAGCACCAGGTCACCGGTTTTCAGCTTCCGAACTGTTTCTGTCCAAAGCCGCTTCCTTCGCTGCAGAAGTAAGTACGACCTGATCCATTCACGCCAAAAATTTTCATTGTGATGTTGAGCTTGCCGCCATCGCCGATTCAGCTTGCACGGCTCCGTATCCGTTTCATTGGAGGAGGCATTGCGAGAGCCAAGTAACAGATGACCCGGGGTCAGTACGGCTTATTCGCAAGGTTCAAAGCTATTCTTCGCCAACTGTCAGGCGTTCATGATTTTCTCCATCTCGGTCATCAATGTCATTAAAGTTTCATCCTTTACTGATTGAAACCCAACTAATGCTCGAAGTATTCTGCGGATGGATTGCATGAGCCGTTCCCACACACCCCCTCGATGACTAGCTGTAGGCGGAGTGAACATCCAGTCGCATTCCCCCTATGTAAGCGAGTTAGTTATGCTCGCTTGATTCTATCCTCTTAGTAAAACTTTGACCTGGTTCTCGGTGCCTTTAAAGTTGAGCCCATTATCACTGTAAAGCCTCCGAGGACATCCTCGTCCAGCAACGAACCTGGCAAAAGTGCAGATAAACCAATCTATGCTGAGGTTTCCAACCACTTCTATGCGAACGTCTCGAATGCTGAGGCATGTGAATAAACAGCGATATCGCCATTCGAAACTCCGAGCCACTTTAACTTGCAACGGTCCAAAGTAGTCAACCCCCGCGATTGTAAACGGCGGGTTTAAGGGCTTCAAACGATTAGCCGGTAGCGGAGCCATTATTTGTCTACAGGGCAATGAATGACAGCATCTGCAATCAAAACAAGACCCGATAATTTGTTTTATTGTGGCAAAAGCAGGTAAGATCCAGTACTTTTCCCGCAGAATAGCGCTCGTGTGCGCCACGTCGACATGGCCATTCGTTTGGTGGGTGTGTTTGATTGACAATCGACGTACAGAGTGAATTTTTGGTTAAATTAAAGGATGCTTTGTTTCGTAAGACACCGGCGAGAATTAAAGTCGTCCTCCTACGCGTATCAGACCTCTGTCCACAAAAGGTGAAAGGCCTTTCAGTGCACTATTCGTAGTCTTTAGCCCTCCGTTGCTAATTCCCGTGTAATCGACTTGGGGGGTCTTAATCTCGTTCTCAAAACGCTCCTGCTGGACCGGCATTAAAAATTTTGTTTTGCGCATTCCAGCTCAGCGACGGCAAGATAGTTGCTTTGGGGCAGTGCATGTCATAGGTACTTCTCTACTATGTATCTTTTAAACAAGATTAGCCACCCTACCCATTTGAGGAGTTTGGTCCAACTATAGCAAGTTGAGAACCTAAGAATCTAATGATTATTCTCCCCTACTGAGGTCGTCACAGTCATTGCGGCTACTTCGAGCGAAGGAGGAGCTTTTCCATTGGGTTTGCGTTGCCATTCGTCATACTTCTTTGTCAAGAACTTTGGGCAGGAAAACCATATACCCTTGCACGGCTGTCCGATTCTTGACCCTCTTGAAGCCGATTCAGCTGGGTTGCTTTTTGAGTTCACACAACGCCATTGCGAAATTATGGATAAATCCAGAATAGTTGATATACGGTTTGCCGCGAATATTTCCGATCGGTTTGAGGTGTTACGGATCAGTTGTAGGACTACCGTAGAGTCAGTCCACAGTGTTCTGGAGTCCACCTCGATTCGCAGTTCAAGTTCTATTTGACGCTACAGCTTAACTGCTAGAACCGCCGCCTGGAGCTCGAGTCTGGGGATAGTGACAGCTTTAAGGTGGGCAACACTCGACTTCCCCATCAAGAATGCGGTGGTCGAAACACCATGCCTGTCACTCATGCTTAAATATACTACCACTCCATAGCCATAGTGTGATGCGTCTGAAAAACAATGAAGTTGGTATTCCCTGGTGGGCTCTGGTGTCGATGGGATCAAGCAACGGCGACTGTTGATTCGGTTAATATCTTGCAGTTGCTGGACCCAATCTGTCCGTCGTTCATTGTGGCAACTGTCGAGTTTGTCGTCTCATCCTAATTTTAGTCGGCATAGTTCTTGTAGAAACAGCTTTGCTGGAAGCAAGGCAGGTGCCACAAAGCCTAGCGGATCATGCAACGAGGCAACGCATGACAGGATTGACCTTCTATTGATAACAGGTTCAGGTGGTTTGGTAGTAAAACTGAAAGTATCCGACGTCCTGTTCCACTCGAAGCCGAGAGTCCTGTACGTTTTTGTTGGTTTTAAGTCTAGACACAGGTTTTTGTCGGCCTGGTCTTTTACCGGCACATCGATAAGGGCATCGGCCGAGTTGCTACGCCAATTCGTCAGGTAAAAGCCCGATTCCCGGAGCGCCGACTGTAAATGGCTAGTCACTAGTAGCAGTTCTCTAACCGATTCGCAGCTAATGAGGAGATCGTCAACATAAAAGGACCTTTGCAGATACTTAGGGTCAAACCCTAATGATTGGTTCGCATTATTGGCGATTGCTCCGTTCAAGGCGAATATGGCACAACATAGTAAGGAAGTCGCTCCGAAAGGGTGCACAGTCACTTGGTATATTTCTGGCGCAAGTTCCAAGTCTCCTTCTGTCCACCACAAGAACCTAAGGCACGAGCACTGATGATGAGGTACCTTTACTTGATGAAACATGGCTTTAATATCCGCCGCTACGGCGAAAGTGTGTTCTCGAAACCAAGTTAATACTCCGCATAGGTTATTTTTGAGGTCTGGGCCGGAAAGTAACTGAAAGTTCAAAGAGGTGTTCCGATATTTACTTGCACAGTCGAATACAACCCTTGGTTTCACTGGTTTCATGGGGTTGATTACATGGTGATGGGAAAAATACCAAACTTGACCCGGGACGTCCTCTATAGCATTTTAACACCTTTCAGCGTAACCTTTGACTATGTAACTGTTCATCACCTCAGCGTAGCTTTCTTTGAGGTCAGTATGTTTCATTAGTCGAGTCTTCAACCACAACAAACGTTTCCGCGCTATCGATTGGTGGTTCGGAAGACTTAGGCAACCATCTTTCCGGGGCAACAGGACATCAAAATGTCCCTTTAGGAACCGAGTAGAGGATTCTAGGGTTTTGAGCACTTGCTTATCTTCTGCTGATGTTGATTTACCCAAAACTGTAGATTCGTTGAAATCCGAGGCCCACATAGCCTCCAGCCGGTCCATAAAATGGTCACCCTCATTTATATAATCAACGCGAACCTCTCTTTGGTCGTGGCCAAAGACTGGTCCTACGACGGTCCAACCGACGGGCGTAAGTACAGCCGTATCGATATTCTAGCACCCAGTGCGCCGCTGGTACATGCATACCTATCAGTATTGATGCCCTCCCGCCTTCAATTGTCGGTAGGTTGATGCCGCGCAGATGAGCTCTATCGCTAGTTCGGACAGGAACAAAACGTTTTAACTCGGGGAACTGTAGGACTGTCTAAACTCGATGGATTTCTAAACGCTCTTCTCCTTCTAGGAAAATAGCTTAAACCCAACCACCTCAGAGTTTATCTCAGTTGTCTGCAAGATGGTTGAAACTGAGAGCGTGGCTGGTTGTCCGGCTGAACCCAATTCATTCGCCAGGTTCTTGTCTAAAAATGTGGAGTCGGAACCTCCGTCTAGGAAAGCATAGGTTCTTGCTGATCCTAGTGGCCCGAACACCTTGAATGGTATGATTCCCAAAGAGGTTGTACAGTTTCCTGCCGAAGTCGCATGACAACGGGCGTTGTCTTGGATAGTCACCGGATTCCGCCCTGTACTTACTGGCTCTTGCAGGTGTGGTAAGGGGTGGTGACCCAGGGTACAACGTCCTACACCACAGGTCATGCCTGACCTGAAATTCACGGACTCGTGATTCGGTTTCAGGCATAAATGACGGTTTTTGAAGCTCCACGAAAGAAAGCCTTTCCGGTACACCGCACTCTATGGACTTCCCACACTGGTCCGTGTAATGGTCTCCCTTGCACTGCATACAGCACCTGCGCACCACTGTCGGCTTAACCGATGGAGCTATAGTTGTTTGTGAGTGATGCAGTAACTCTTTGTGCGGTGCATTTCGATCAGCAGAAGGTCGTGCTTGTAAGTTCGGCCAAGTGACAGAAAAGGATTGATGAACCATTAGTACATCAGCCCTCTCATCTTCAAATTCCGTCAAATCCGAGAAGGTTGATTCTCGGCCTAGTAGTGTGATAGACGCGGCGACCTCAGACCATTTAAACTGGAGGGCTTGAGGCAGTCTGCGTACTATTTCCGAAGGAGTCCTAGAGGATTTGAGGTGGACAACACGATTTAACTGACTCAGAGTGTTTTGGCAGTCTCGCATTTCCACGGCCAATTTCATCAGCACTATTGGGTCTGTGGTTTTAATGACGGGCCCGTCCACGAGGCTATCTAGGTGTGCCCTGGCTATCACGTGGGCTTGGCCAAACCTCCTGCGGAGAATTTCTAAGGAGCCCTTGTATCCCTCGCCTGAGTCCAGGACGGAACTGATCTAGATGGCTTCTTTAGCCTCATTCTTAGAGTAGTGTATTAAATACGATAGGCGACACTTGTCATTCATGTCTCGTTTCCCAGTGGCACTGTTAAAACTTCCCATGAACAGCCAATACTTTTTCGGGCTTCCATCAAAATAAATTATTTCTCTTTGTGGTGAAGTGAATGAATGAGTTATGGGTGCCTGGCTAAACTTCTGACAACAAGTGATCTTATTTGACGGAAATGAAGATGTATCAAACACGAAAAAGGCTGGGGCACTGGCCCCAAATACCAGTGTAGACAGCGGCCGCGATCGTTCGACCACTGAGGACTCACCACCGGATGGTTCCTCTTCGACTGTGGTAGCTCTTGCATACTGATGCCCATATTTTCCACACTTCTTGTTGAAATTGAGATCTAACATCCGCAAACGTTCTTTGAATTTCTTGAGTAGATCCACAGTTTCAACTGACTCAGTAGTGTAAAGTTCCAGATCTAGGGCCGATAAAAAATTCTCTGAATTGGCCTGCCTTGCTTGGTGAATTGGTTAACAGTAAGCGAAAACTTTTTGACCGTCAACTTTGACCATTTCGGTAGAATTCCACTCAGATTCGTGCGACCTAGCTGCTTTCAGCTTTTCTAGGGTGCTCCTTCTCGGTGTGACTTATTTCGCGTCTCGAACAAATTTCAAAAGACTTCAACTGATAGACGTATTAATCCGAAACACGGTTTTATAATCGGTACAACGTTAATGAACAATGAATAGACAAAACATACAGCCAAACTTTGAACCGAGCGAGACACAGATCGTGGATAGTCAGATTTACCGGGTAACCAGGCGGGAGCGTCATATGTTCATTTAAACAAATGCAGGTCAATGTCAGAAAGAGGTAGACGGATAAGGCAGTTCAAATCACATAAAATAGTAGGGTCAAACCCATGTGAATTAAATAGAATCATATTGTCACGCTGCCGTCAGATTGGGTTAAGGACCAATCACGAATCGGGACTGTGTTTAGTAAAATGACCAACTTTGTGCCAACAACACAGGGGAATGACTTGGAAGAGATTCACATGTAGATTGTGACTACTAACAAGCTGTTAATAGCCAGTAAGAAAAACGTTCAGTTCACACAAAACGTATACTCACCACGAGTCGATGCTTGGCCACAAATGCAGGTGATAATGGGAATGGTGTGGGTTCGTTGCACGTGGTCTCTCAGGTCAAAGACTTGGGAGTTATAATGAACAACGGAATTAGGCCGTCGAATCAGTGCACCGCGGCAGCCAACATGGCCAGGGGAACGCTTTCGAGTTAAATCCACCATGTCATGTAGAAAGCCGAAGGTTTTCGCTCCGATATCCGAAGCCACGGTCGGGCTGCACATGAAGTTCCGCGTGCAAGCCTGGGCGCCATACCACCAGAAGGATATAGACTGTCTGAAGAAAGTGCAAGGGCTAACCACCAGAATGGTGTCTGGGCTAGAGAGGTTTAGCTGCACGAGGCGCCTCCGTGCTCTGGATCTGCTCCCGATGGAGAGAAGGCGCGTTCGCGGGAACTTGACTGAAAGCTTCGGGGTAATGAGGGGACTGTCAGGTGTAAGTCGAGGAGACCTTCTATGCTTCTATTGTTTGAGCATCTAGCTAAGATAGCTTGGCAGTCATCCCGGATGTTGTCAACGGGGGATTTCAATTACCCCGAAACATATTGGGGGACCCGGTCGTCGACTGGCACTCACTGTAGTGAGAAGTTATTAGGGCCAGTGGACTATGTACTCCTTTCTCAGCTAGTCAACCAGCCGACCAGGTCAGGGGAAGGGCAGACTGTAAGTGCACCTAATCTGGTGTTCACGAGAAACCCGGGAGAAGAAAGTGGGCCGGAGTTCACCAACCAGCCTGAGAGAAGTGACCATGTGATCCTCAGATTCCTGATCTAAAGGGCTCCCCCGGGGTACCAAGTAAGATGAGAATGAAATTCAAGAGTTTAGACATCATCGCAATCAAAGAAGCAGCGGGTGGAGTTGACTGGGGCTCTTATTATCAGACAGCGGAAGAGGGGGAAAGTCGTCAAGGAAGACCTCGTCAGGTTGGCCGACGGGTTTGCCCAGCTGAGACGCGTCAAAGGACCACGCAAATCACCGTGACGGACAGGCCCTCCGCCGGAAAGCAACTGGCGAAGCGCGAAGCTTGGCGTCGCTATCGGTCAGCGGGTGGAAACCAGGGTTTTGCTGCACTACATGAGGGCCCGTGTGTGTGCCACTGGGGTGAAGCGAGAAAGTCAGGCAAGAGATGAAGTGACCCGAAGCGCATAGCAAAGGCGTGTCCCAAGGACTACTAAAGCAAAATCCAATCTAAGGCTTTAACAACAGTCGCCGTACGGTGCGCAGCCAAATAAGACTGATTGCAGTCAACAAGCTCTTGTGGGAAAGCGCAGACTCTGAAAAGCTTCCTCGAACGTGCGCATAGACATGAAACCAGGAAGCAGCACGGGACCATCTCAACCCAGCAGGCAAACATCATGGGTTTTGTCGTCATTAGTAATTTTGATGCTGAACTGGCGCTGAGCGGTCCGTATAGCAATAAGGCCGTGGGGCCGGATGGTGTCCATCTCGCCATCGTAACGGCCCTAGCCAGTGTGCTGGCGGAACCGCTAACACAGCTGTCCAAAGTCTCTCTGAACACCGGGGAGCTACTTGACGGATAAAGACTGACGCAATTTGTCCCCAATTACAAGGGAGGGAGGTGGCTTCTGTCTACCTTCCCATAAGCTTACTATTAATCGCTCCCAAAGCACTCGAGGGAGGGTTCAGAGGGCGGCCACGAAAATATCTACGTGCCCACCGGTTGATTATTAATCAGCAACACTGGTTCGGTAAAGGGGGATCCTGTTCCATTAACCCGCTATCAACTTTCGACGAGGTAACTTGCAGGTTGAACCCGGGGGAGCGAGGAAAATGTGTAATACTTGGACTTTCAAAAGGCCCCCGATTCGGCAAACTACCGTTTCCTGCTGGGCAAATTAAGGGCGCTTTGAGTGGTCCCACGGGGTGTGAGGGGGATCAAGGGTTACCTAGGTAACAGGGCTTTCTTCGCATAGACCAAGGATACGAGGTCTACACCGGCCCATGAGTGCTGTGGAGCTCCGCAAGGTTCCGGGACGGGACCACCAATGTTCCTGGTGTACGTGAATGGTTTGTTAATCACATAAGATTGCCCGGGTTTCCTATTCGCGGGCCATATCAAAACGGTGTGTGAATCAACCTCAAAGCAAATGCAGGCTGACCTAAACAGGATTGGTGCTTGGGATGAAAAGTGGGAGCTGCCACGGAAAGCAGTCAAATGCAAGCAATTGCTGCTAAACAGAGAAAGCAACGAAGACAAAGGTACCGACCGGTTGTAGAAAATCCTCCCAGAAACACGGCAGTTTCATGTCTCCTTGACATCAATCACTCGTTTATGCCATAGACTTGTTTTGTGCACTGTATGTTTTCATGAACCAACGTTCGTTTGTTCGCATCCAGCGCTCTACTCTGTCATATCCTATTCTGCACCTGCGTAAAGCGCGTGCTCCTTTCTCGCACGCCGCAGTTTGGTTCTCGTTTTCTGAGTACCTGTGATCGCATAATTGAGGTTCGTATCCGTTCTACGTTATTCTTCATTCGATAATCTAGCATCGTAGAAATACACGGATAATCGCGCTCTGATTTCGAGATCGGCTTCAAATTTGTGTATGTATCGCCAAAAGGCATCACACAACGGGTGAGTAGGGCTGTCCGTCCCAGTCAAGACTGGGTCTGCTGCTGTGGTAGGAGACTAAGGTGTGCCTGTGCATGAGAGCTTCAAACCAGTTTATAAGTGCACGTCGGCAGCAGTCACGACGAAAAGGGAGCTTTCAACTTGAAAAGATGGTTGCTGTCTAAAGAGGCCGGAATATTTCCTCCCGTATGCAATGTCCCTGTGAGGCTTCACTCAGAGACTTTTGTTTGAGCATGGGCACCGAGCCCAGGGAAGGACAAAAAGGTGCTGGAAGACTTTCAAAGGGGGTTTACTCCAATGAAAAACCGGATGCAGCCGAAGTCACACCAGGAAAGACTAAAAGCTCTAAGTCTATTCTCCCTGGATCATCTTGGGCTGAGCGGGGATCTCGTAGAGTGCTATAAGCTATACAAGCAATTTACCACCACCATCGAACCACTACCGACTCTTTGTCACAATTTTGCTCTCAGGGAGCATGACTGTAAACTGGACAGACCAAAAAAAGTAAGATACTAAGGTCATGTTTCTTTTCCCACCGTGTCGTAAACAAGTGAGGCAAATTGCCTTTACAATTAGTGACAGCAACCTTGGTCGTTACCTTTGGGCCCAACCCGGAAGCTTGTTGGGCAGAGGTGTTCTCAAACTATTGCAAACCATCCTAGGAAGCCTCCTCTTTTATTCTTATTCTTCGTCCTTTTTTCCTCTCCAAACCAACTATCTTATACTGCATCTCATCACTAGTGTTTCCTTACTGCACTGATCTATAACACAGCTTGCATATCCCCCTACTCATAACCTTCCAGGTTAACATCTTGATATTACTCGAGGACTCGGGGTGTGTCTTACATGGGACAGCGGTGAGTTGTGGCACCGAACACGCATTAGTGTGAGGATGCTGTTCCTGAAGGCCAGCCCATTTCTTTTCCTTTCCCCTCAGCTACTACAAATACCGAATTGTACTGGATACCTGGAAGTCGCATTGCGGCGGGAACTCTTTGGGCCCGCAGTGCGAGAAGCTGAACGTTTACTGGCTCAAGCCGCAAGTCCTGCAACCCGACCTCGCCTGTCCTGACCCGTTTGGATCCAGGCTAGGTACGTAACAACCGTTGGCTTTCGTCACTCGTGGCAGGTAGTACCATAGCACGGTGAAATTTCTTTCCTACTCACTTTCTCTTTTCAACCCAACAGCCAAGTTTCATTGCAGTTTCCATTGTTATTTCACTTTCCACTCAACTACCGGTTGATTTTATGTTTCTCTCCTCTTCTTTCTTTCTGCCTTATACTTTACTTTTTCCATCGGTTTACCTTTCTCAGCAACCCTCACAATAAATGCTCTACGGAACTAGAAAACTTCAAATAGCTTTCACGCAAACACCATCCAGGCAGGGTTGGAGGGGGACAAATGAGAAGTAACAAAAATCAGACGCTCAATAAACCAGCGGTTCTGATATCTTTTTCCCCATCGTGCTAGCATAACACCAGCAAACAACCATTCGTTGTTTGTACGTAAACATATTAGAGCATTTGATAATTTGCTACCTACTTGTTCTTTTTTCCTGTCAAACGCACGGGAAGTTTTTCCATCTACACAAGCTCAGCTTAGTTCAGTTCAGTTAGCGGAGGACTTTGTGTGACTAGAGCCAACAGTGTGTCCAGATAGTTGTGTTGTCAAAGCTTTTCCCCAGCGCGATTTTCCTTTTCTGAGGGGCAGAAATTTTGTGCAGTATCAGCCCTGAGAGACAAAGGTGGAAACATTGAAAAACTTGCGTCTGACCCAAAAACTGCCTATAATAATTCGGGGTATACTGCCACCCAGTAATGGCTTACAGCCTTTTTGAAAGCCTAATAGTTGTGGTGCATATGACCTCCGCTGAGAGATTATTCCAGTAGGGTTCCACGATAGTCGAGAAGTAATTCGCTTTAGTTTGGAGCTTCGAGTGCCTCCTTTTGTAATCTAAGGCCATTCCTCCTTGAGTCTGTCTACAAGATAGGACATAAGATGTCTCCTCGACTTACACCTGACAGTCCCCTCATTACCCCGAAGCTTTCAGTCAAGTTCCCGCGAACGCGCCTTCTCTCCATCGGGAGCAGATCCAGAGCACGGAGGCGCCTCGTGCAGCTAAACCTCTCTAGCCCAGACACCATTCTGGTGGTTAGCCCTTGCACTTTCTTCAGACAGTCTATATCCTTCTGGTGGTATGGCGCCCAGGCTTGCACGCGGAACTTCATGTGCAGCCCGACCGTGGCTTCGGATATCGGAGCGAAAACCTTCGGCTTTCTACATGACATGGTGGATTTAACTCGAAAGCGTTCCCCTGGCCATGTTGGCTGCCGCGGTGCACTGATTCGACGGCCTAATTCCGTTGTTCATTATAACTCCCAAGTCTTTGACCTGAGAGACCACGTGCAACGAACCCACACCATTCCCATTATCACCTGCATTTGTGGCCAAGCATCGACTCGTGGTGAGTATACGTTTTGTGTGAACTGAACGTTTTTCTTACTGGCTATTAACAGCTTGTTAGTAGTCACAATCTACATGTGAATCTCTTCCAAGTCATTCCCCTGTGTTGTTGGCACAAAGTTGGTCATTTTACTAAACACAGTCCCGATTCGTGATTGGTCCTTAACCCAATCTGACGGCAGCGTGACAATATGATTCTATTTAATTCACATGGGTTTGACCCTACTATTTTATGTGATTTGAACTGCCTTATCCGTCTACCTCTTTCTGACATTGGCCTGCATTTGTTTAAATGAACATATGACGCTCCCGCCTGGTTACCCGGTAAATCTGACTATCCACGATCTGTGTCTCGCTCGGTTCAAAGTTTGGCTGTATGTTTTGTCTATTCATTGTTCATTAACGTTGTACCGATTATAAAACCGTGTTTCGGATTAATACGTCTATCAGTTGAAGTCTTTTGAAATTTGTTCGAGACGCGAAATAAGTCACACCGAGAAGGAGCACCCTAGAAAAGCTGAAAGCAGCTAGGTCGCACGAATCTGAGTGGAATTCTACCGAAATGGTCAAAGTTGACCGTTGAAAGGATTTCGCTTGCAGTGATGTTTAGTGGAAGATCCCATTTGCGTGACCAGCTTTTTAATGCTAGCACGCCAGGCTCTATATCAACTCCAGCTATCTTGACCTCACCGGCGAACGCAGAGGACGGGTTTTCAAGCTCACGTGCTAGGTCGACCGTTTTCCGGTCTTTATTTTGGACCCATTTTCTGCATGGCCCTTTCAGACTTTTGACATCTACCTCGATGTTCTGTTCGATCGAGTATGTCAGGCTGGACTGGCGCTTCCGGGGTTTCCGTCTACCTCATTTTTAACCACTTCCACCTTCGTTCCTTCGCCGATTGTGCGCGCTCGAAGTTCGCTTCCTGCCAAACTGTTGCGTTCATATTCGTTCGACGTATTTCTCGTATCGGTGCTGTTTCGGTGTGGCGACATATAGACGCACATTTGCATTTGTCAATTGACTGACGTCCTCTATATCCGTCCAATAGAAGGGACCACGTTTATATTTCGCCGTCAGACTGAATAGGATACACGTTCACTAGCCGCGCTCGAACGCCACCTGTAGACTAGTTTGCTTCACTTCAACCTTTGTGAAACCCCTATCTGGTACCTACCACCTCCTACGATACTTTCCTTATTACCGGGGCGATCGACCGTACGGCGTGCGTGACTAACGGCTGCGGTCCGAAAAGTTGTTGGAGAGAAAGGAGTTTGGAGATCTAAACTAAACCCCCGGATTATAGCCAGGTAATAAAGAGTCATCTCGCCCAATTGTAAAAGCACCGAGGGATCCAAGGGTCCCATCAGTTCAAGAATCTGTACGTTCGGGCATCCGGCCGTCAAGTCCTGGAGCTGAACTGGCTTTATCCAAGTTTTCGCCAATGCAGACTCTGCGATCCTATTCGTCAACTCCCCCCTTTTTCTCGGGAGACTGCAAGTGTTTCTGTACCATATTGGAAGTTCTCTGGACTTCACTCCTGACTTTATTGCGAATTTTACGGCTGGGGTATCGTCAAAAGTAATCTCCGAGGTGATGCCCCGTTTTTTGTTTCTATAGGTGTCCACGGTGCTGCATCTCGAATATTAAGTGACGCTCTGGATTTCGTGGCTTTTCTTTTCCATCCTTCGGCCGGGTGTCAGGCTCAATGTGTACGGCGGACGTGTCTTTCTTTTCGGTCACTATTTCGATGGCCGGGAGTAGTCTTGCGGCCACTCCGGCTCACATAGTCCATTCGGCTTTCCCCTCTGGTACCTCCAACTTCGCTGGTTGCCCCGGCATCTCCTTTAGAATTGGGCTGACTGGCTGCACATTCTCAATACTAACCTGGCTGTGAGTCCCCTTTTTCATTCTTCTGGACTACTTGAACATTGGCTTGTTATTTACCGGCGTCTAACGCCACATTGAGGACCTGGCTTGCCCCTTGGCACTGGTCATCTCCAATTCCGCTATACGGAGAGCCGGCCGCTTCAGATCAGGTGTGCCCAATCTCAACGGGACTATGGCATTACCCTGGTTGACAAATGCAGGTCTGTTAGGTGAAACACTTACTATTCCCTGCGTGCCACACCCAACTATTCCTACCATGGACAGCAGCGTACCTCTGCTGTGTACACTGTGGAAAACAACTGCCAGGGGTCGTGGCGGCGCTGGTTGCGTTTCACGCAATTGGTGTAGGAGGTAGGCCAGCCATCCTGAGAATCCCAGTCACATGCTAGCGGTTTTCGTCCCTTCTGCTTCTATCGTCGTTTACGATATTTTCCCTAAGGGTATGAAGTAGCAGTCGTCTAATTCCGTCTGTCATGACCCACATTTTACGCTTCATGAGTTACGTTCCAGCACAAACTGTGCAACTGGTCGTGAGAACTGCAGCTTCACTAAACACTACATCGACCACCTTACTCATCGCACCCCAGCCCGCGTTGCCGTTCAGTTCCCCAACGGAAATTCGTCACTCAAATTCGGCACCTTTCTTTACCGAAATGAATGGTGCAATCTTGGTTCCCACACATGGCTCGGAAACCGTCACTCAGTCACCCGGGCATTGGAGCTTTGTTCCGTCCACCTCACTCATTCCTGTACAGTTTGAGGCTGGCAGTTTAGCCACAAATGCAGCACCCAGTACCATCCGATAGGCATGTACTTAGGTATGGTTCAAGCTCCTATGCTATCGGGCGGTGCAGGCGTACTGAATAAACCGACCATCTACCTCACGTCCGATGTTCTGTCACTCGCCCAGGCAACTGGTATTCTGTGCAAAGCCGTATCGACCGCCTCTCCTGTGTGTACCACGACCACATCAGCGGTTTTCAGCACCGGTCAAACCTTGCCGTCCCCGACTGACAATGGATGGCTGTTTGCACACACCAGTTCCTTCGATTCGGAAAACCGAACAGTGACTGAGTCTGGTGCATTCCATTTCAATTCACGTATGCTGCAGTGCACTCATCAAACCGGTGCATCCGGCGACCACAAATCTTCTGTAGAATTGCCATCTCTAGGTCAGATTCAAAATATGTGGCTTCGTATCCGTGAATTACGCCGAGTGATCGCGAAGGCACAAGAGTCTGTGGCAGGTTCATCTGAGTCAAGTGTCATGGGACGAAACTCCGCTCAGATTCAGCGACTGAAGTCAGAACACAAACGACTGGCAACTCTGTTCCGTTTGGTTATAATTGCACGCATAGACGCACTAAGTGAATCTCGCGATTCTGGTGTGTACAGCGGTAGTTCAGACGACACGAGGCTATTTCGGGACCACTAACATCCACTCTACGCTCAGAATCATCCTTGAATTAGAATATCGCGTCGTGCACTGAGACGTTATCACCAAGCAGTTGGTTTAACGGTTCTCGGGCAGCTGAATTTAACCGAGGTCGTTCGCCACCGACTAACAATCCACCAAATGTTCCAGTTCCGGTAGATGATATGTTCACACCAGGCGAATCGTCGGAACCTCCTTCATCTCCCATGACAACCGATGTGTTGTTCGAGTTGTGGGACAGTGTGGCCAAGGACAATGCCCAACTGATTCAAACCGATACCCAAAATGCGGATGTTCATTGCTCTAGTCTGCCTGAGAATTTGCGTCATGGTTCATGTGGATCGTCTGCAAAAATGGACAACCATCATTTTCAGTGTGACACAAATGACATTATCGACCAGCCTATGAGTACAGAACCATTCGATCCACTAGACAGTCACATGCACGCGAACAAAATTGATGTTCGACACCCTTTTGATATAAACTGACCCATTTGCTCTGTTGATAATGGTCAGATGAAAAATTCCAGTGATCGCACGCACCAACCATCACTCAGCGTTTCTCATCCGTTGCTCGACGATTCAGTCTCACGTGACACTGATACACTACATTCGCCGGCTTCCCCATCCACTGTGGCCGTGGACGTAGACTGGTCTTCTTTAGTATCATCTTGTTTATTTCCGCTCCACGCACAAACCGAACGAGCCTGCACCGATCCCAGTTATCCTATGATTGACAATTCAGAAGTATCGCATATGGCATCAGTGTCCAATGCAGCCATTGCATCACATTCATCTCCACTGTTCCACGATCTTATGGATACGGCTGATTCTGCTCTGGGGCTGCCACCGTTGGTGGCCAACTGGACAGGTGAAGCCCAGCTATTGGTTACATCACCAACCATTCGAGATGTAAATGGATATGTGTAAATTAGAAAACCTATTCATCCGACAAATTTTAAGCTCGTTTCTTCGGCGCTTTGTTTCTTCCGGATTCCAATCTGACTCGTTCATTCGTTCAGTTTCCTAGAAAATTATGTTTATCTTTCGTTTTCTTCTAATTCCTTGTGCTTTTTCGCTCAAATCAATTCGTCAAGCACTTCTTTACATCTATTTGTTCACGTTTGCTCTCCCGATTTGGTTCTTGATTGTAGGTGTTGGCTCTATTAGTTGCCTTGTGTGCAATCCACAGTATCTGATGTAGAATGTCAACATATACAACACAACAACGACGCTTCCATTTGCTTTTTGTTCATAATTTTTCTGTTCCATGATTCTTGTCGCTCACTTGTCCATTAAGTTGACAGTGTTATTTTCATTCGCACTGTCTATACACATAAACCCCATAGATCAATATCACGATTCTTGCCAGTCGACTCCTCAAACCTTCAAATCACATTCTCTTTTCCACCACGCGTTCTCTGTTGACTGCTCATCTATCTGCCTCAGAACTGTGCTCCTTAGTTCATATCAAGTGTTCTGCACTTGTGCTGATTGTTTTCTTCAAACAGCGACAGTTCATGAGGCCCTCCTGCATTTAGTTTTCAACCTACACCGTCGCATTAATTAGTTCCACTGTGGATTATTGCTGTTATTAGTGGTTTTCTCGTTATGATTGTATATGTTACCATTCAAAACCTTTCAGTGCCCCTTTTGATTGTGCATCAAACAAATGTTGTGGTATTTTTCTATTTTTCTCATGGTTGACCTTCTAGGGTATACCGGTTCGTCGGTATACTGTCTGTCATTCCTATTCTGCTCTGCTCTGCCCCCCTCCGAATGTCCGTGTGAGCAAACACATACGTCACATGCGCATAGCTACCTTATTCGATGTTATTTTTCGAAAAATATTCAGTCAAGCATTTAGATGTTTAACCTGTTCCTTAGGGGACTCCACTTTTGACAGCGGTTTTCCCACATTATTGTAACATGCCGCCCCTTGTTATCCTTACTTTAGAGATGCACACTTGACGTGCAACCCAAAGTCTGTGTCTACCAACTTGGAGCACGTTTGGTGATATCAAAGGCAACATTGGTCGCACTGAATTCCTCCATCCTCCACCAGGTCTGTCCATTTCTTTTTGCCACAGCTCATTGCTGACTGATAAGATCGACACCTGTTTCACTCACTTCGGCAGTAGCAATGGAGTTTGTATGCAAGTGCCGCATCAAACACCAGTAGGATGTTGACACGACCTCTTAAGACTAACGGAAACGCTACACCACCAAAAGTGCCACAAAAGGATGTTATCTGGTATCAGTTGCACTGGTACCAACAGTAAACACCGAAAAGGACACCAAAGCATATAACCAGTTTTAAAGAGAATAAACTATTTGAAAGTGCTTGCGCTGTAATGCAAACTGCTATACGTTAGTTTAGGCGAAATGACGTGTGTTAATTCATCAAACAATGCAAAACTGTTTATCGCTGACAACGCTTCGAAAATTCAAAACACGCGGCAACTCAAAAGGTCAGTGGCAAGCTGAAATCAAACTACGTCAAACCCGAAGATGGGGGTTTTCTTGGATCACCCGTTTTTCCTTCTTCCAAAGCATATGGTAAAGAAACCCAACCTATGGCGGGTGAGAAATGGAAGCCATTTAGTGGAAAGTGCTCCGCTCCATATGGCTCACAGGGTAATCGATTCCCAAAATATAGCCATTTTAGCACAGGAGCGCTTCAACTCCGACCATAGGAGGGCAACTTCCCCGCTTACCAGCTGATTTCGTTACCTCGGACGCCCCCGCTTTTGTCTCCATCACCCCTTATGTTGGCACCGCCCTTTATGAGGACACTACCTCCGCAAAAATAAACCCTTCATGTCACAGTTCTTTCTGTTTCTAGTAAGCAGGCACTAAGTTGCCTGTATACAAATTGTTTCAGTCTTCCGAACAAAATGGTGGAACTGAGACAATTAGGAACAGACAAGAAACCTCACATCTTTGCCATCACAAAGACCAGATTGTCAAGACAATGAAGTGAAAATACCAGGTTACTACCTTCTCCGTGATGATTCAGGGAGAGGATATGCTGGTGAGGTAGCTCTGTACATTAGCAATCCCCTACCCCTGGGCGTTTCCCCTCGATATATCTCATTAGCTTTGATGGACTCCTCGTGAGTAATCTTTCACTTCTTCTCTTCATCACTTTACTTCTGGGTGTGATTTATCACCCCTTTTCTACGTCACAAGCAGATTTACCCTCGACGGTAGAGCTTCTGCAGACCCTGAAAACATTTAACTGTTTTGGTCACTTCCTCACTTTGGGGGACTTCAACGCCCCCGGAGGGGACGGAGAAAGCCCAAGCACCAACAACCAGTTTGGCAAGGCATTATTAGATCTACTGGTTGAGCAATCCTGGACACATCACGTGGCCTGCCCCACCAAGTTTGTGGTAGTGGTGACAGTTTGTTTCTCGCAAATGGACGAGATGCATGCGATAAGCGTGAACACAGTTTACAGGTCATGCAAATATACAGAATTGAGCAAATGTGTATCGATAGTGTACAAGGCAGAGTAAAATGGAAGGTTAGATAAGTTTTGTCATTGTTTGAGATAAACTCCGCAGGATCTACTCGGCAAAATTGAGAGTCACAGTCACTGTAGAAAAATGCACCGGTAGCTTTCTGCAGTCCAACAGCGCGCTATTTACAATTTGGCGGCCAGTTTAGGGGGTGCACGATTGTAGTGAACCTCAGATATTTAAACTACCCGCCCTAACTTTTGTGCCTAATTTCCTTCCACCTTTCAGAAGTAAACGCATTGAGTGCACCAAGAGGCGTGAACGACTGCCAAGACCAAATCATCCATGATCATGAATAAAACATCCATATCGTTAAAATGAACCCTGAACTCTCTCCCTCTCTCTTTTCTGCTCTTGGACCCCTCGCGCTGTACATTTTGCTCTCTGGTTTGTGGAACAGATTAACTTGTCAATACGTGTTATCTGTCGACTGTGCTTTCTACTGAGCGTTCCTTGCTGAGCAGATTCACTTCTATTGTGTGTGTGGCGCTGCCTGTTGACACGCGGATATCTAAACTGCTGAGTGACTCACCGACCTTACTACCCATTTCAGACGGCTCACGCCCTGGACTGTCGTGCCACCCAGTTCCTCATTCCGTCGGACGTGAGCGTTGTTTATTCGTTCCTCACGCACCTGAATACTACACGATAGCTGATACGCATGCTGGTGAATTGTACAGCTAAATGCACAATGATACAACTCATGCTGAATCATTCTTAAACTGAACATTGTTTCACGTGTGCATTGATTATCGCTTATAAGTGCATAGAAGAATTTCTAAAACCACCTAAGTATTTCCACAACCTATTTGGGACGGTAAAGATGGCCATTTTTATGATGCTTTTTGGTGAGTAAAATACATGCAAGCTATAAATACGTCAATTCCTTGCCTGGAGCCTAATTTAAGACATTTTAGTGATCACATTCGAATTACACCTTCTCGCAACTTACTAGTGATTGTTGTTGTCCATGGTTTAAATGCCCGTGGAAGGCCACAAAACGTTCTTTTCATGGAAGTCTTGTGGTGGTAGCATCTGCTGTAGAACTTATTTTTCGTAACCTGTACTTGAGTCACCGAAATCTGGTCCATAATTATGGCAGCATATTCCCTCAACAAGACTCGCCAAAGGCTTCCACTACCCAGTTATTGCTCAGCAGTATCAACTTCAGTGCGGCCATTCTGACCATTAACCTTGGCCCTCACGGATTTATTATAAATCTCTCCACGCTGAACAACCCACTCCACTCATTTTAAGCACAATTTATGACAGCTACGGGGGTTCTTACTCTTAATTTGTCTGCAAGCCACCAACCATCAGTGGCACACCGCCAGCGAGACCAGTCACGGTGGTCACTGAAGAATAAGCTGGCGAGTCTGCTTATGTACTAGATATTCGTAAATTGAAACAAATTCCGCAACGAATCCGTGGACATCATCCTTTTTTCGCATATAGAACTTCATCACATTCAACCTCCTTCTCCAGTTTGCTCGCTTACCGCCAGCCTGACGAACATTAAAAATGGACCACAGGACACTATCAATGGTAGGGTTCAGTTGACTGGAAAGTCGAAAATGCGAAAGATTGGATTGGAAAGTGGTAGAAATGACCGGATATAAGATGAAGCTAAACAAATCATGATAGCAAAGTGACTACAGGATAACTGCAGTCAAAAGCCCATCGAATCTAAAAGTGGTAAGATAGATAACATACATTCAGACGAGCCAAGTGTTTTCCACTCTTAGGGTTACCCGCTCTTTTTCTGCGGAAAGCGCAATGAAGTGACCACTAGGAAAGGTCACGCGGGGCTATGTGAAAGGATCCAGGAAAATTCCCGTTGGATTCCGTAGAGCTGAACTGAAGATCAAGGGCTGAAACGCGTGTATACGATAAACATGCTGAAAAGTGTCGATGAACACAGCTTTTTAGCATTTCGAAAAATGCGTGTCATGATGTGTCAGTAGAACGACCATAAAAAGCGAAGTTCCTTAGCACAGAACTTTCCTTATCGAATTGCGTAGAGGGTTGGATGCCAATAAGCACAAGTTAAGTGGAGTTTGAGAGGTGATGAGGAGAGTATCAGTGGTACACCCCGAAGAGTTTCCGGTGTGGATTCCGGAGATAACGCTGGCGATCCGTTTGTGGAGTCCGTCTGTAGTTTACCAATTTTCGCGGCTTATTGATTACAGATGCCGGTAATGTGATAAATACCAATCAGAGGAGATAGAAATATCGTTGCAGTTTATTGAGCGACCGGATAATTTGAAAACTCCTTTATGAAAGTCCCACTGACGGAACTAGCCGGGAAGAAAATCGAAAGAAAAGCGGCAGTCTGGATGGGTTCCAGATGAGTTCCGTTAATTGGCCAACGGCGTGAAGTTCATCAAAAACCTTAACCAATTTCATAGGCCCTGTTTTTCGTGATGTAAGGTTCGATAGTGTGGATTGCTTTAGCACTACAAAGAGTTCATCTAACTTCTTCCTAAGCGCTTACGGGTGGTCGAGTGAACGAACTTCCAGTGGCATTTTATTCCAAAGTGAAGGGAACTTAGCCATGAAAAAATTTAACAGCAGACCTGTCTTCGAAATTGGGACAGCCACAAAGAAACCACTTTGCCGTAACGAGTACCGAGAGTCGGTAGGTAACCTGAGTTTTTGTGATGAGCCACAAATCCGACTTTTGTTGAGTTTGCGGAAGAAGAACGTATCGATTTTTGGTCTCTGTAGCCATAGGGGATCTAGATGTAGACGATTGCTGCGTTGCTTTTACTTCACTGTTGTAGAATAACCTGGCAATTGTTTTTGAATGTTTTTTATATATTCTCAATGGATGTTCGGTCACATTGTCGCGTGCCAAGAATGTCTATTGACTCATACTCCAAAAGTGGTCTGACATGGGTCTTATAGACATTGAGTTCGATTTCTTGCGATAGGAATGTTCTATGAAGTAATCCAATGAGCTTCCGAACTCTCGAAACTTGAATAGCTGTGTTACAAGAATTTAAACGGGCAAGAGTATTAGAGACCCAAATCGCGTATCGATGAATTGTTTGCAGTTGTTTGACCATCGACGCTAAACAGCCCCGGTGGTACAGCACACTTATAAGTTAGAATGCTTTTTTCAGCAGAAAACTTTAATAACCAAGTAGTCCTTCAATTGCTTAGTGAAGTGAGATCCTGCAATATGTTGCTGATGTTAGTGTTCAAAGAATGGGGGTCAAAGGTATAAAAATGTTTGTCCTCAGCGGAAAGAAGAGGAATTCCGTGACGGATTACGCGGAATATATCGTTTACATACGTTAGGGAGAGTATTCGTCCTATAACGCCACCTTAAACGACTCCGCCAGCTACAGTTTCCGGCAATGGCACTGAGCCACTTACGTTTACCACCTGATATAGTAAACACGAGACAACAGTCAAGAATATAAGGAGTCAATATTGCCATAAGTTTCTCACTTTGTCCAAAAGTCGAGGGTGAGAAACTCGGTCAAAAGACTCGGTCATATCGAGAAAAATTATAATCATCCACTTGCCGTCGCTAGCAGCTATCGTTGTGAGGTTTAAAGAATCGGTCGTACATGAAGGACATGAGTGGTCTTCGAGGAAACATGCTGGGCCGAATTTATAAGGTAATTTCTGAGGAGGTTATTCGTAATCTCAGCTTCAATCAGCCTTCCTATGATCCTTGAGACGGCTAGGGTGTGATTAAGAGGTCTATAGCTTGCTGGGTCTTGTTTCGACCCTTTTTTATAAATTGGAATAATAACTGAGGTATTCCACTGGCTGGGACACAGAATATACTGCATATATAAGTTAAATATGTTTGGCAATGAAACTGGATTATCAGGTCCACCTAACCTGAAATTGGCCGTAGGTAACGTATCAGGCCCAGGGTGGTAGGACAGTCTAACCCTCGACAACAGAGGTGATATAACGTTTGGGAGAAAAGAAAACATGAACAGACTTTCCGAGGAATTAAGTGTCAGTATCGGAATAACTGCAAGAGAATCATTTGTCAACTTGTATGCAAATAACACACTGAAAGCTTGCAACATGTTTTGTGTCTTGTTTGCGTAATTATCATTGCAGAAAAAAGAAGAAATAGATAAAATAGATCGAGGGTTTCTACTTTTCGATAAGTTGGCTAAAATCTCTACTCCTTCTGGGTTGAGGAAAGCGTTTTGTTTTTGTTCTTTTGCTTATCCACTCTGAATAATAGATGATACTGTATGCATGACGATAAATTTAATGTTTTGAGAAGAGTATTTTGCATTTTCGAGGGTCGCTGTTTGATTCGGGATATTTTATTTTATTTTGCACGTCAAATGGAGTCATTTTTGGGCGTGATCATATCGGGACAGGAATTTAAGATAGAATAAAGTTTGTCCGTTACCTTTTGTGGTTCGCAAAACGGAAAAAATTCCTCCCAATTCTGGGTGCGTATATGCAAAGGTAATTGGTCCCGATTAGCATGATGAAACGAGCTAGTAACGGGTAGATTTTGTTGGATTATTTTGGGGACAGAGAACCTACAGGAGACCATGGAGTGATCACTTCCCGGAAATTTCTCTTAGACCAGAGTGGATACCTACGCAACACCCAGGGTAAAGATCAAGTCTAGGGTGCTATTTAATCTCATTGGTGAAGATACATGTTGCACTCGCCCCTCGAGGCGAAGAGTAGTCACAAAGTCGGGTAAGTTTTGTGGAGAGGGGAATGTTGACCAACAAACACCCGGTGCATTAAAGTCACCGGCTACGAGCTTGGACCCACTGAGGAGGTCTGCGACGAAATTCAGTACATCAGTAATTGTTAGGAAGTCACAACCATTTTGGCAATCCTGACGTTAAACAAAGCCAATCAAAGTCTCGTTATGCCTAGTTTTATTTTTGAGCCACACTGAATCTTTCACACTGTCCAGAATTGAATGCTCAAACCAAGGTGCGACGAGACCTTCCCTTGCATAGATTAGACAGCCTCTCCGCGCTGGTTTTATCCATGCTCCCCGAAGGCCATGTAACCTACCACAGCAGTGTCTTCAGAGGAAGTAGGATCAGACAATCATGTTTTGGTTATTATAATGAGATCAAAGTCTCCTGTGAGGGCCATGGAACACGCTGGGTGCATTTTGTTTGGTACCAATCGAGCATTGAATAATATCAAAGATAAAAGCCCACGTAGGATTCATTATTGTAAACACTATCAGAGGCTCGATTAAACGTATGATCATCGCATAATTGCAGTACGGGAGAGAGAAGTCGAACCGGTGGTGTGGATGGATTTGTATGAGGCAAAGGTAAAAGTGATACAAAGTCAAATTGGGCAGTATCTGCCAAATTGCCGAGGACGTTTTATTTGGACAGTTCAACGTCCTAGGTGGTTGCAAAGGAGGTACTTCCAAAAGTAGGGGCGATTAAGGTTTAAAAAATTACATTTTTACCCGCAAAACTTGATGTAATCGCGTTTCCGAGCAAGTACACGATCATGTATGTAGTTCATCCGTGAAAGGTACCTATAAACTGGATTAGTACTGACGAAGGGGAGATGAACCCGGGAGTATCAACAGGTTAGGTAGTGAACGGGGGAAAAAATAAGATTGCCGCCCTAGCCTGCGGAAGACCTGGTCTCCATAAGAAAAGCAATTTGGGGGAGGCTGGATGAGGAGGTGGAGAAAAGTTTAGAAATGAGTGTGTGGGAACGGTAAATGGGGAGGGCTGAGGTCGCGGAGTAACTAATAGTCCCCTAGGTATTTTAAGAAGCGCGCCTAGGGAGTAATGCTTCTGCACGACGGTAGAAGATACAGGTGGAAGCGATTGGATAAGTTGATAAGAGCACGCTGAATTTTGATTACTGTCAAAAGCGCTTAAGGCGGTCGACTCTGGGTAGAACCTTTAGTGTTTTACCGAGAGAGTCTTTTCGCTAGGACCCATTGGGGCCTCGTGATGAATAACGGTATTATTCCGGTTGGTCTTCTCAGCGGCTATTTTGTTGCCGTTATTATTTTGGGGAAGTGACGGTGCGTTTTGTTGACGGTACTCTAGTGTTTAGACGCAAATTATTGGGCTTGGTGGAAGTAACCACTACATGGTTCTCTGGCCCGACGGGTGGGCCCTAAGGGAGGGAATATTTTAGAATGGGGTATATCGCAATGCTCCGGCCTGGAGAGAAGGTGGTAGAAGTTCGATCCATTTGGACTCGCTTGCTAGATGGCCGTGCTAGCGACGGTGATATAGATTCACGTAAGTCCACCAGCACCAGCTGAGAGTTACTAGGTGAGGTTGGTGGGGAAACAGGAAACTCAACAAGCGGCTTCGGTTCTGATGATGAGATTTGGGGGCCTAAGATAGCAGCTGACATTTTGGCGCTATTTAACGATCCAGCCACCTCTCTCTGCAAAGATATTCTGTCAGCGGTTATTTCAATGGTCTTGAACGGAGTATTACTCGCCTCAGTGCCCTGCTTACTGATAAATTCTGTTGCCCCATATTCATCTGAAAACTGGAAAAGTAAGGGGCAGTTTTCGCGTCGTGTCCGCTTACATAGTTTTGTGCGATGACACCAGTGGTGTAACATACTGCAGACACTGAGGATAGTACTCCTAACTGTTGACAGAGGTAAACGATCGGGAATATTGAAAACAACCGCCTTTTCGAATTTTTTATGCGCAGATGTATTTCCACAGCAAGTGTATCAATAAAGTTTCCGGACGCCTTTAGACTTCTAGAGTCTGGATCTGTGGCTGGATCGGTGAAGTGTATGAGAAGTGCAAGCTTGGATAGCAGGTCGTCATTTGATGATATATGTTTGCCCATTTGGGTGAGTTTTAGTTATAATATATTGCCCTTGTTGCTAGCATTTTCAGAATGGCAACTGGAGCTACCGAGCGGGGCTTGTTCTTATGCCTTACACTGGGAGGTGCTTGTATTCACTCACGGTTCCAGGGAGTAGCAAGCGGCTTGATCAGGGTTCAAGAACGCTTAATCCACGCTCTCGAAGTCAACATCGTGCGACTGGTTGTCGAAAGAATAGCGATGAGGCAAACCAGTATGCAGCAATTTCAGCAATCTATGGCTTAGGTTTTGCATGTAAAATGCCAACTATTAGAAGGAATTTTTCACACGCGTGTCAACCTTTGGCAGATAAATGGTAGTCCGAATAAAACACAAATGTTCAAGAAAATTTCAATGGCTGGCGAAAGGTTTCGACGTAGAAAACAGCTTTTTCAGTAAAAAACTACTTCCTTGAATGCTCCTTGGCTTGTACTTCAAGGGCGGGTTCCAATAATGCAAGTTGGTATAAACCACCGTCCGGACCCGCTTAGGCTGAGAATTTCGCAACTTATTCTGTGTAGGGTTGTTTCAAGGGAGTCTTGAGAGGCTTGGGGCTTGGAATTTCGTGAAAATTCTTATGTAAATATTTTGCAATAATAGATTACACCCTCGCTCTGGCATGGCGCAATCATTGACGGCGCTTAACAACCAATTACCACGAGATAGCTACAAATTTCACAGAAATAAGTCTTAAAGGGCTAGAAAGCAAAAAAGACAAGACTACCGGATTTCAAAGTCAAAGTGCCCTTGACGGCTTCGAGTCTAGTGTAATAGAAACTTCGGGAAGGTCGTACAAGCATGGCGAATTGAAGTAACGGATTTTCTCTTCAATTTCAGTTGGTCGTATCAACCTTGTACAAACAAAGGGAAAACTGGAAGAAGGTGAAGAAATCTCCAATCTGGAAGACAGTGCAACAATCCAAGAGGATTGATTCGTGCTGTGTTTATATTTGTGTTTTTACAATAATGACGGTGTGCCACATATTTTAGATAAATCCTTACATTGCTGAATTTCGTCTTTTTGCCTTTAGCTGACTGTTACAAAATTGGTGCCGCGACTTGCGAACAAGGATGTCGAAAATGCCAGCCCAATCTGATAATCGGGAAGAAGGGATAGCTCGCTCGCCACCCATGGACCAGCTTGAGAGTCCATCTGTCCATAAACGGTCACGCGCATTGACTGATTGCAAAATAATCAGAACTCAGCAGGTTTCTACCCCGGGAGCGCCCGAGAAATTTCGCCCTAATGGAGGCTATAATCGGTGGGAGAGCCAGGTGCTGCGATATGTTCGATGGTTCGCTGAAGAGTGACAAGAAGATATTGTCATGGGGCTGCTGGATGGAGAGGACTATGATTTCGTCAATGAAGCTGACGTTTTTAACAGTGATGACTTGGATTCTGTCTTCAAGCAGATTCGGAGAATTTTGGTCGCTCCCGGGCACCCTTCACAATATCGGCAGGAGTTTCACAGGAGAAGGCAGCGACCGGATGAAAACTTACGATCTTTTGGTCGCGTGCTGGAATTGATGAGTCGGCGGGCTTATCCCGACGGGGCCAAGGAGGAGCAGGAACGCCGGGTGTTAGAACAGTTGACTGACGGCGTCTCGAGCCCATTTGTGAAGCGGGCGCTGTTGCTAGGGGAGTTCGAGAATTTGGCACAGGCACTGTCTGCAGGGGAAGCAGAGGAAAGCGGGGTGCCAGCCGGAGACGAGTGCTGCGCTTTACGTGAATGGCAACCGAGGACTCAACATCCGGGCCGTAACCCTACTAATTGGAGACGAAGCTGGTATCGGGGAAGGCAAGCTGAAGCACGTCGGCCGTCTTATAACAAGATTCAAGGTTTCAGCGCCAACCGGTAATACGCTGGTCCCCACAACAGCCCTCCCGGCACCTCGTACTCACAGTCAGTCGAAAGCAGTCTTCCCCTGTTCGGAAAGAGGCTACAAACTCAGAAACAAGGTAGGTCCATCGTTCCTGCCGTTTTGATATGTTCCACCTGTGCTGGATCACTATCTGTTTCAGTGAAAGTTAATGGAACCGTTTTGTGTGGGCTGGTCGACACGGAACCCCCGTGTAGTTTATTCAGTGCAAACCTGATGGCCGTAATCGGAAGCTTTGAGTCAGCCTCGTGTAGCATAGTCTTAACGGCGGTAAACGGGGAGAAGTTAAACGTCAGGGGGATCATCACTCCGAAGTTGGAACTGGGCGGAATTTGTTAAGAAGCAGCCTTTAATGGTAGTCGAGGGGATTCCCTACGATGTGATTATCGGAAAAGATGTCCTAGTGAATTTCAGGTGCGTGATCGACGCTCCACAGAAGAGGTTATACCTGAGGCACGGAAACAGCAAAGCCTTCTGCCGGAACGGGATCAGCATGCGCAGTTGTGCAACGATACCGGCAACGAAAGACCACGTAAGACGGTTCGACGCTCCGAGATGATAGTGACACAGCCAAGAGTAATAAACCGTTGTTGAACCTCCTTGAGAAATTTTCCGACACGTTCTTGAGGGGGAACGAGAGATTGGGCCGGGCGGATTTAGTTAAACACCGAATTGACACGGGGGACGCAAAACCCATGAAAATAGCCCCCAGGCGGATACCAATTCATTACCAAGCGTAGATGCAGCACATAATCGGGGAAATGCTGAAGAACGACCATATTCAACCATTACATTCCCCTTGGTCGTCTCCAGTGGTGTTAGTTAAGAAGAAGGATGGAAAACTTCGTTTGTGCGTAGACTAAAGGAAACTTAATGCCATCACCAAAAGGAATTCATTCCCACTGCTTGTCATGGCAGACTTGTTTGACGCCCTAAACTTGGCGTCTGGGTATTGGCAGTTTGAATTTGCAGCTAAAGATCGGGAGAAGTCAGTGTTTGCGATTCCAACCGGGCTTTATGAGTGTCAGGCTATGCCTTTTGGGCTAACCAACGCACCTGCTCCCTTCCAACGTTTGATGAATCACATTTTGGAGGGACTGATTCCTTCGAGATGCATTGTATACATCGATGATGTACTGATTCTTGGGAGAACGAAAGAGAACCATTTAGAAAACTTGGAGCTAGTTTTGGGAAGAATTACAGACGCGGGACTTAAGCTGAAGCCATCCAGGTGCAAATTTCTGTCCAAGGAAGTGAATTTTTTGGGCCACATTGTTTTGGACCAGGGAATAAGAACTGACCCAGGAAAAGTCGAACAAGTCTTAAATTGGCCAACTCCTAACAACGTTACGGAATTGGGGAGTTTCCTAGGATTGCCTTCGTATCACCGTGACTTCATCAAAGGTTTTGCAGAAAGGGCGGCACCACTGAATGCTCTTCTGCGCAAAGACGACGGCCTCAGTTGGGACGAGCAACGTGAGCAGTCCTTCAAAGACTTACGTTCAACTCTTTGCGCGGCACCGGTGCTAGCACTGCTCGATCTGGCGGAAGAAGCCAGTGAGTTTATTCTAGATACAAACTCTAGTGACGGGGCCATTGGAGGTGTGCTATCACAGATCGGGCGGAATGGATCAGAGCATGTCATCGCCTACGGCAGTAAAACGTTACGTAAACAGGAAAAAAACTACTGTACAACACAAAAAGAAATGCCAGCCCTGATCACACTCGGAAAAAGTTTAGACAGTACCCAATCGGTCGACGATTTCGAATTCGTACAGAACACCAGGAACTTCTGCGGTTACAAAACTTTGAAGACCCCCAGGGGCAGACAGCCCTGTGACAGGAGCAGTTGCAGGAGTTTGATTCCGTGATTGAACACCATGCGGGTAGTCGACATTCGGATACGGACGCATTATCGAGGAGGCAAGTTCGAAACCACGGAGATTGCCCGTCCTGCCCCTTCGGTTATGTGGCACAGATCAGTCTACAGGAGGATATGGCGAACAGTGGGGCTCGATCCAGTCCAGCGATAGCGACACAAGCCTCATCTACGCAAAGTTGAAGGCAGGGAGTGAGAAGCCTAGTTAGCGAGAGACGGCGGGGAGTGGTTTGTGGACCAAGCATCTCTGGAGCCTCTGGGATCACTTGAGCATTGTGGGTAACGTTTTGGTTTTCCAGTTTGGTCCCAATTATCCAGCGAAAGTCGTCGTGCCTCGGTTCATGGTACAAAAGGTCCTTACGACATTGCCCACTGAGCTGGGCCATGCGGGTGTCAACAAACTAGAGCAAGCGACGAGGATTCGGTCTTGATGGCCTTACCAACGAAGAGATGTACTGGATTTTGTAGGACTTGCGAAAGTCTCGGCCGCTTTAAAAATCCCAGAAGGGTACCGTGTGCTCCGTTACAACCCATAGTAGCGGGGTTTCTCAATGAAGTAGTCGGTATGGATTTATCCGTACCCCTATCACTTACGCAACATGTAAATAGATACTTGCTGGTGCTCGTCGACTATTTTACCAAATGGTGCGAAGCGATACCGTTGAACTTCGGAGATGCCCGAACCGTTGCAGATGCGATCCTTAAGCACTAGATTTGTAAGTGGGGTGCAGCGGGCCAACTGCACTCCGATAAGGGTACGAATTTCTGAAGCTGTCTCATACAGGAGTTTTATAGATCTCTTGGTATCGACAAAACGAGCACTACCTCCTACCACCCACAAGGGAATGGATTAGTTGAGCGTACTAATCGGACACTTATCATCCTTCTCAAAGCCTTCCTCGAGCACGGTACTAATTGGTACACGAAAATACACTTCTGCTTTCCAGAGTATCGCGGCTCAGTGCATGCGTCAACAAACCAGACTCTAAGCTTCCTTTGGACAGGACGAGAAATTTGGCTTCCGTCAGATTTGCGATTACCCATAATTAGCAATCAGAACACTACGGTAGTGGAATATGTCAGCAAACTGCGGGACATAGTAAGAAGTGGTGAAGACCTTGCTCGAGCCCATCTTCGGACAGCACAGAGGCGGCAAAAAGAGTATCATGACAGAAAAGCGCTTGGCACCCCATTACCAGCTGGCGATTTCGTGTGACTTCATACGTCAGTACCCACCGGAGGGACACCAGCTAAATTTTGCGAGGGTTGGAAGAGACCCTTTCGTGTTGAAAGGGTTGTGTCAGATGCGACCTGTGTCATTCGAAACGCATCGCCGAATAGTGGTAACCCATCGTTCGTTGTTCATTTCAAGATACTGAAGCCCTTCGAGCACGTAGCTCAGGGAATCAACCCAACCAGTGGGATCTCGCCCACCGAAGACCAAGGCGCACTGCCACCACTACAGTTAGAGCTAGAAGTGCCGATAGAAGAGGGGAGAGCTGTGGCCCCGAAAACGGAGCCTTCTGGAAGAGAGAGCTGTGTAATAGAAACTTCGGGAAGATCGTACAAGCATGGCGAATTGAAGTAACGGATTTTCTCTTCAATTTCAGTTGGTCGTATCAACCTTGTACAAACAAAGGGAAAACTGGAAGAAGGTGAAGAAATCTCCAATCTGGAAGACAGTGCAACAATCCAAGAGGATTGATTCGTGCTGTGTTTATATTTGTGTTTTTACAATAATGACGGTGTGCCACATATTTTAGATAAATCCTTACATTGCTGAATTTCGTCTTTTTGCCTTTAGCTGACTGTTACACTTGTTGAAGGCGGATCAATTCTTGAATTCTTGAAGTAGTTCACGGGTGTGCGGCTTCATCCCAAATGTCCCTCGTTCTTGTATGTATACCCCTTTCTATGGTAACGCCGACCGGGTAGCAAAACTCGACAGCAAGGGGGAAACTATTTTTGCAAGAACGACATTAGTATAAAAATGAATGTTCCCCAGTGCATGAGTCCGGAAATATAAGTATGGACACATCAATATATCATCAATAGTTTTGTTGTTTTCATAATTTACACAAGAGTGATTTCACATAGATTCGCGAGAGGGAGAAAAATGGATGTATTTAAGACCGCATGCAAGTAAGAGCATAATTGTCTGAGGACGGGACGTGAAAACTTGGGGGAAATTATTCTACAGCTGGGTGATGGGAGAATTGGTCAACATTGGCGATGGTTCTAATCAGTTGCCTGTTCTGGCCCCGGATGCCCCTTTCGAGGTTACATTCTCTACCTCCTAATGTAGGTTACGTAAGGAAAATGATAATGATAATAATAATATTATTGATGGTTCATTTCGGGGATACTCGAAGCATGCTTCTTTGCATGATCATATGGTAAAAGTGAGGTCTCAAAAAGGTCCTTTGAATATTCATTTGGATAAATGCAGCACAAAAGTGTATGGGTTTTATTGGTCGCATAAGTGAATGCCCGGCAAATTTGAGTTCGGAGGCTAGGTGAAAACACCGCCCGGTGTTGGGTGAGATGGGCCCCTTGGTCGACATACGTAATGAAGTAAGGCGGGGATGAAGTAAAAATGCGAAGAATTTCGGATAGCGTCGTTGTACAGTCGCAGGGCTGAGTAAACTGACAAAGAAAACCTTCGAAAAAGCATCGACGAAAAATCGACGAATATTTGATGGTGACGGACATGCACTTGAACCAATAGCCCAAATGACCCGAAAAATAGCAGCAATATTATACCGAAGGATTTGTGGTGTCCTCTGAAGAGGGGAGTTGGGTAAATGAACCAAGGTCCGTTTCACCACTGAATTAGTACTTACTAGTCATCGAGAGGTTGTGAAGGGTGCGCTCATAAATAGCTGAACGTAGATGCCCGATCCTGGAAATTTTGGTGTGGCAGATTGGCGAAAGATGACAGGTGAGCGAAACAATATTCAGATAAATGGTTCTTTTCAGGTTAGTTAGTGAACATAGGTTGACAACAAGGTGGATAGAGCAGTTGATACACGATGATCGTATGAGGTCGTATGGGGGTGCTGCGTAAATGATACTGTCAAAACACGTAGACGATCACTTAACGGGATATGCTGGTAAGAGTCTGACATGAGACATTTGGAGAAAAACCAGGGGGTCAGTAACTTGGCATGCTTTTAGTTCATTTCCAGCAAAGTTTTAGAGAAATTGCATTCGCATTGGTCTTTGACATAGATGCCCAATCGTGGAGGACTGATGGAGAAATGGCAATAGATAAATAGGGGGTGAAATGATGTTTAACTGGTGAGACTCCAAGACTGGAAGATGTGAAATACAAATTTACAACGAAGTAGGCGTAATAGTGGTTTATTTGTTTAATATCTGACGGAGCCAACTGGAAGTAGTACATTACTGGAACCTTTAAAAGGCTCAGGTAATTGTGTGACTGGGTACGTTGATGAAGGTCTAACCTGAGACTAGGGGGGAAACATACAGTATAGCGGCAGCCTAAATTATGGGTGGCCGATTTTCGGTTAAGGATGTAGATAAACCACTCTATGGATTGTAGTGCAGATGGCCGACCATGATATCTTGGTGGAACAACGGCAGTGGTTCACAGACGAGTGAAAAATGATACAATTATGGAACTTCCCGGTTCGTTGGTGAAAAGCATGGGAGCATCTAAAGTTGGTGACAAAGAGGATGCAGGAGGTGGATACATAGTGGAATGATACAGTCTTATATAAGTAGTTCATACGAGCAGCTCTCAGGAAGTGCAAGTTATTACATGGATGGATATGGTGAAGTCTGACTTGGGAAGCTGAGGAGGCAGTCGAACTATTTGTGACGTGCTTTGGGGATACTTCATAGTCAATGCTGCTTTCATGAGATGCAAATGGCTGTATGAGAGGAGATGCGATGGAAAGAAACAATGAGCACATAGCTGGTGTTGTGCAGATCAAGCGATGGAAGGTGGACTATTTCGTGTTTTGTGGAATCCTTAGCAGGCGAGGAACGAATCTTTAAATGATGGTTTTGGTTAGATAAATGGAGTGGTGACACAAATTACCAAGCGGATGAATGGTCTCTTAAAGAGTTTATCAGAAATTGTGATGTTCATACTAAAGATCTAAACGGTGAAACCGTTCCACATTTTGGAATACGGAATCCGGTAAATGGACATAATACGATGAGGGTGAACATGGGATCAGTTCAGACAGAAAAAAGACAAGTCGAAGGAGATAAATATCAGTAGTAGCAAATTGCAGGGCACATTTCTGAGCCGAGCGAGTATATGTGCATGTGTTGATTTGGAACTTGAACCGTTGTATGGTAAACCTTGTTCGGGGACTTTGGAGGAGGCAATGGGTGACAGCAATAAGAGGCAGGGGACGTTGGTTTTCAATCCGCAACTAGTGCTAGTGGGTGGGGCTGGACGTGAGCTTGACACCTGAACTGAAAACCACTTTTGGTGACAGGAAGTGCGATCCACCAGACTAGTTGTGCGCGCACATCTTTGCGGAGAGCCTGCATGCCCCACGTACGCCGGCCACAGCGGTGGACCTGACCGCGCCTCCCACCGTTGCGAATCTCGTTAGTTTTCTCTGGTAGGGCCAAAAGGCCGTAGGTATCAGGTAGTTTGCGATCAGGTGACCCGCGAATCCCGGAAAGTAGCCGAGGGAGCATCGGTCGGGTAGCTTACGAACAGCCGATGGTCAGGTAGATGCGTAGGCTAGGTTAGTGATCAGTGTGGTCTCCAGAGTACTAGGAGTCATCTAGAGAAAGGTACGCACGAATGAAGGTCTGGAAAAAGAGAACAAAGTAGAGGAGCGCAGCCTGGGACGCTCCCAGCTGATGATGAATGGGAACCGACACAAAAGGCAACGTTAATAGACATTGACTCTCTGGGACTAGCTTTCCGACTGCAGAAGGCAGAAAACCTAAGACTTTTGCCCAATACTATCTGTCATGGGCCGCCGGTGTTCGTACGATTCTAAGGTCTGGACTATTCTCATAGGCTTGGTCATCGAGTGTGTCTAATTTAGGAGCGGTAAGCTTTGGCTGACCATGAGGAATTTATCCAACGCACTCCTAGACCGATGGCTAAAAGTAGAACTGCGCATTTCTAACGGTAAGTTATTTTATACTTTAGAGTACACCATGATGGGGAAATGTGAATGTAAGCCAGTGTTGGTAATAGGGGTTGAGAGGGTAAGAATTCTGGAGCGTATTGGATAGCTAGAAACAGGCGCAAAGTGCAATGGATTAGAAGTATATGCCCGGCTGTGAAGTATGTTATACAAAAAGATAATGCTCAGTTTCATACGGCGAAGCTATGAAGGGTCTAGTTTGGAAAATAAGCAGCTGTCTTTATAAGTGAGAGGTGAGCTCCATCCAATCAGTCATTTAGCAAAGCTACGTTGAACTTATTCGATACCAATCCAATCTTATTTATGCACACTAAAAAAGACCAGTGGGCAGGATTCTAATAAAGGCCCGGCATGAGATTTTTAAAGGAAGAGAATGCAGTCTCAAAGTCGGAAGAAGTGAAATATTAGCCCCAGGCACTTTCTGGCCTTAGCAACTTTGAGGATCAAATGTTCCGAGAAATTGAGTGTGCAGGAATAGCCTAAGCCAAGGTCTCGAAAGGCTTGCTTGCTAGCAATGGTAGAACCACAAACGGCTAAAGATCCTGAGAGTAGCTTGCATTTTTATGTAAGAACCTCACATTTGTCAGCGAAAAAATTCATCTGCTAAGTAGAGCATCATCTATTGAGTGCAGATAAGTCTTTAGAGATGTTTAAGATAGCCCGGGCGATGCATTCAGGCTTGAATGAGTGAACGATTTTAATGTCACCAGCAGAAAGACATAGGACGCCATGACTCACTGAGAGGAATATGTCGTTTATGAACATGAGGAACGGTGGAGGGCCAAGAACGCTACCCTGCATAACACTGCTTGCAACCTGTTTAGGCCCGGAACAGTGTCCATCTGTTGAGAAAACCTGAGAGCGATTAGACAGGTAAGAATCCATACAAGATAGCACAGAGTCAGTAATGCCAAGGGATCGGATTTTGGCCAGATGTGTTCGTGGCACGCTGTCAAATGCCTCTGACATATCCAAGTAAAGTACTATAATGGCCATTCCATTTTCTGCTATTTCAGTAATGAGGTTCAAAAAATGAAGTTTGCAGGTTGCGCAAGATCTTGACCGGAGGAAACCGTGTTTTCAAGGAATATTAATGTCAGCAGGCGGTAAGCCGTCAGGTCCTGGGCTAGACGATGGCTTGAAGGTGGTCAATAGTTGGAAGATAATTTATTCGTCAAATTCCACTGTAGACAGAGTTGAAGCGGTAATTAAGGGAAGAGGCGGAGGATCAACATTAATAATAGGGGCCATGGTTGAGGCAAAGAATGATTTGAAGGCCTCTGAAATAGAAAGAGGGGTAGAGGCGAATAGATTGTCCATTGAAATAGTGTGTGGGATATCCCCATGCGTACTGGAGGTTCTGGCCCTGTACAATAAGGACATTCGAGGAGATCTATTTGGGTGTCGCAAGGCCTTCATCTCCTGGTTACGCAGAGTAGTTTCCTCAAGCCTTCGAATAGTAGAAGCTAGGAGAAAAAGGTGAATAAGAACTGCAAAGTCATGTGTACTTTCATGAATTTTTGAAGTTTGGGATACTTTGTTCGCAGAGAGATGACAGGATTTCCTGTTATTCCGTTGCTGGGGGAGGTAGGTAGTCTTATCAAGACATCTAGAGAACTGTGCATAGAAAATGTCAGTGGCGTGTTGTGGATTACGAGAGAGCAAAACTAACTCCAATCAGCCTGTCGGATGGTAGTCGGGAGAACCTTCCAGTCAGGGAGAGGAGAGGGTTTGATGCAATGTGATTTCACGCCAGGCTGTGGGTGAGTGGTAGTGCGGCAGCTAACCAGATTGTGATCGCTACCGAAAAAACTTCGGGAGATTAAGAAAATGTATGAGGGACACCATGGTTGAAAATGAGATTTAAAATGCTGTTTTTTCTCGTAGGAGAGCTGATTCGATGTACCCACCCTCCCACAGTAATACTTGTTACAAATGGTAAAAGGCTGACGGGTGCAGATAAGGATGGCCAAGCTATCTTAGGCAGGTTAAAGTCACCTTCAATAACCTTTGCACTTAAGGACAGCAAAGATAAGTATTCAAATGCATTATTTAGGTGTAGAAGTCCGGGGAACTTTTCTCTTAGTGGACGGTAAACACGTCAAACATTAAGTTGACAGCCAGGAATGGGAAAAGCTAGCCAAAGTGAATCTGGAAAAGAGTCGAGTAGAAGGTGATGAAGTGTTGCCTTATTGAAGGTCTGCTGGATAAATGCCAAACAACCTCAACCGCGTCAGGTTTTCCTATTTACTCTGAAAAAGTTGTAGCCTACAAGAGAAATCTGGGCCGTTGGAGTATAATCGGTTACCCAAGTTTCAGTGATCAAGGTTACGCCATAATAAGAACCGGTGGCCAGATATCGTAAGTGCCGAATTTCGTTTTTGATGGATCGGCTGTCAAAAGAAACGACGAGATACTGCTATTGATATTTAGTTTTGGGAAGTTCGGTTGATCAAGTAGGTTGTGTAGTGCGAAATAGTCTAGATTCTTGGTTCGACTAGAAGGTCCATATGTGGGTAGCAAATCAGCACCGAGAGTTGGAGGGTTCGGTCTGTAAGCTGTTTGTTAGTATGCTGCGCTATTGTTGAAAGAAGGGCTGGAGACGCTATGGTGCCGGTCTGTGCTGGGGTCCGATGTAGATGAACCGTTTAAGACGTGCGGGATACCTGAAGTGTCTCGGTTAATGATACTTCCATTTGTCCAATAAGGGTTAAAGGTGCGAGATTGCATAAGAGTGAAGTCCGTCAGCGGCCCCTTTTGGGATACAGATTTTCACACGAAAGTAGGGGTAATGAAGGGGCAGCCGGCAACTTTCCCCTGTCGCATTGTCAGAGGTGTGGCACGGATGGTGGTGGAATGTGCCTAAGATAACAATGGCCATTATTTGGAGCACTAATATCATAGAGATTCAGAGGATTTGTCCATTGGAGAGGGAGTCTAAGGAATGGTGGCGGCTTGCCGTACATTATCTGAGAATGGTTTGGCGTTAGCGGATTCGATAGGGCATCCAACGTGAAAGGAGCTTTTAGGCTCATAATGGTTATAGGTATGTTAGTCAGAGGGAACTGAGGCGAGGTGCCTGTGTTTGGCCGTAGGGCCCGATGCCCGCTTGACTTTCACAGCTGGCATCTGAATGTGGAGGAATGTGAAGTGAGGTAAAGATCTGGTAGCTGACTTGGGGGAGGGGCGGTAGCTGTTGAAAGTGGCTAAGGGGGTTAGTTGGTTGCATGCCTGTTGAGCTGTGATTACCGGGCTTGGTTACCATAGTTCCAGATATATGCGGCGGCAGTATTGTCGCAGTCATATCATGAGGCCTCCAGGTGGACGAACTAGACTGTATGGGTGATGTCACCGGTGGATCTGTTGGCTTTTGACTAAACGGAGATAGAGAACTGTTGGGTAGATTTGTGGAAGACCCTGAAAAGGTGGGATTGCGGGTTTGGTGAGGTTGGTTTTGCCATTTACTCTGGCGGACGTGGTAGGCGGGGAGGCAATGTGCCGGCGTTTTCTTGGTGGTTGGGTCGGTGACACATACGGCGATATGTCTAAGTCTGCCGTCTCTTCTGGCGTCATGTGCACCGATGGTAATGCCGATACATTTCTCATTACAAACTTGCTGCCCTGAGTTTTCGCCACAGTTAAAATTTGCTTGCTGGGTTTCACATGAACGTTTTGTGATGGCCCTTTCAGCTTGTCGGAAAAAGACTGTGCCGCGCTCTGGGATAAATTGCACGATACTTACGTGGGATCATGGGGAATAGACTGGTGAGGGCCCACTGATGCTGAAGGGGCCATAGGAGCAGTAGGTGTTCTGGCCGAAGTCCTGTTCGTAGGAGTATGTGGTGATGCATCTACGGGTCCTGTTGGATCTGGGCCAGTGGAAGACGATGGTTTGCCTTTCTGCATGGGGAACATTTTTCTTTGTAGAGGAGATTTATTGGTATGTACTGTGATGTCTTTAAATGAAGCAGTTGCAGCAACGGTTTGACTATTACTGATGGACTCAAGGGCTGGTAATTTGTTGGGAAACTGAAAAAGCAGACGGCGGGGGTATCGTGGTGACCATTTCCGCAGCATAGTACAGTGGCACATGAGATGGGCCATGCTGTATGCATTAGGTATTGTGGCTTTAACAGACTGTGTTGGTAGTTTGTCCGGGACTTTTAAAACTATAGCACTATTGGCTTTCCTTATCCTCCTGTGAGTTTTCGAGGCGACTGCATCTATATAGCGGCCGGATTTGGATAAGATTTCGGGGTCAGCTTGATCTATCAGTTCGGCATTGATTGGCAGCGGGGATTTCTTTGATAAAGCACACTCAGTCGATTTCCATTTGTCGTATAGGTCGTTTATCTTCTGTTCCAAATCACCGAACTTATTTTTTGCCCCATTATACATATCGATCAGTGATACAGAGGACGTATTGACAGCTGCCGTCATGTCGGCGTTTGTGCTTTTTTTCACTCTGGAGGCCCGGGTGGTTCGTTTTGGACCAGGCGGATGGCAACGGTTGAATAAAGACTCGGACATACTTTTGGGTCTAAAACAGGGGCAGCCGTGTTTGAAGATTGCGTGGAGGTTATATCTGACCCTTGTAGAGGTTTCGTTGGGCTGCTTTGGCAGCAGAAGTGTACACACTTTAGATCACCAAGTCACTCCGTCAATAAATATAGTTCCTCGGATAGATCAACGTTGATGTGCTTGATAAGCTACTGTGTGTAGGGAGTGACTGAGGGCTGGGGGCTCGGAGTTCAATGTTGGCCGAAATACCAGTGATAGCTTCAGCAGAAGTCTCGTTAGATTTCGGGTGTCACAAAAAATTGTTTGATTTTTCTGAGTGTCTAGACTAAGGTTTACAGTTCTCTGTGGAGATAGACGGAAAGGTTTGTCTGATAAGGTTAAAAACCCCGAAGACAGTTTTACTAGCTTCCCTTGATTGGAGGAGAATGAGAGATAACTGCGCAGCCAGAAACCAAGGATCTGGTGCTGATCTACCAATTGGATTTGTGTTTTCCCATTTATCGTGAAGAGATGGGCCGGAGCACTGCCGAGCGCTTTGCTTGCACAATTGTCATCACATACTGGGAGGCTCCAGTCAGCACCTGTTCCTTTCATCTCGGCAGTGGCAATGGAGTTTGTATACAAGTAACGCATCAAACACCAGTAAGACGTTGGCGCAACATTTTAAGCCAAAACATACGGTACACTACAGCGATTGCTACAAGAACTGTACGCTGTAACCATAGACACAAAAACGATAAACTACAAAATATCCACGAAATTGTGTTTTCCGGTATCCGTTGCACAGACACAAACAAACACACCGAGAAGGACATCAAATGTACGACCAGTTTTTGAAGAGAGTAACCTCTTCAAAATTACGCGCAAAGTAATGCTAATTGCGATTAGTTTGGGCGAAATAACTTGTGTTATTCCACCAAACAATGCAAAATACCTATAACTGACGGCGATTCAAAAACTCAAACCATGCGATAACTCAAAAGGATCAGGTCTTGAAGTCTTGAAGACCTCAAGTACTAAAAGGGTGGGCAGCTTGAGCCAAAACATCCCAGCTCTCGAGAAAATTTTCAATCGTCTGTCGGATTCGCTGAGCTGAAACGAAATTAAAAGGAAGAGGGGGCGTGGCTTGACAGGGGAGGCAACAGAAACAACATACGCAAAATCATGCAGCGTCTCACTATGGACAGTACCCTGAGCGGAATGAGGGTGCGACATTTATGAATACATAGCGAAATTGAAAGGCAATAAATGACATCCATTTCACTTTTTCGGCCAAAGAATTACTGACGGGGATCCATGTGGATGTCCAACGTTTTCTTGGAGATAGGTTTGTTCTGCGAGAGAACAATATCTTCCGGAAAAGCGCTTTACAGATTAATCACTCTATAGCTAAAACGGTTATACGTAGAGAAGTGCGTGGTTTCGGTTTAAAAATCTTTCTGCTGTGACCACGGAGAGAAGAGGCTGGACTGACGGAGAAGAGGCAATCGCTTTGACCTGATTCAAAATGTGTAACATCAAAAACGGACCACCTCTTACGCGTACCAAGTCAAGGGGCCAGAGACTGAGGATTGAGAGGCGGACAGGATAAGGCAGGTGGGACAGACCTCATACCGCTTTGGTGGAGGTCCCCTAAACTCCTTCTGTGACCTCATCATCTTTCACATAACCAGGGCGCACCATCTGGCTACCGTACTCCAGAGGTACTTGGCTACAAAGCCTTTATCAAAAGTAGAACACATCAACTAGGTGGAGGCTGTCTAGTTTATGTAAAGGAAACTCTCAGGGCGACAAGCTTTCAGCATCCTATCCTAGACGACATTGTCCACTCTGTATGGCTTAACGTTGAAATCTAACGTCAAAAACTGATACTAGATTGCGTATACCGTCCGCCTAGACCTAGTTCTGACGGCTTCCTGCAAATTATCGAGGCACTCAACTTAACTAGTGATCTTAAATTGGGCCCAAAATTGATAGCTGATGAGTTTAATGCACCAGAAACGTGCAGGACATCACTCACAGCACCACGCCATTCGCTACCGTTTTTGAATGCAATTCACCTCGGGGGATGGAAGCAGCACGTCACGTCCCCAACCAGATGCGACCACACTCTTGACTTAATCTTGTCATTATGATTAACCCAGGTTATAAAAAAGTTCAGAGTAACCTACCCGGGAGTGATCACGCAATTGTCCACTGCTACTCCGCGGTACCCTTAAAGGATAAACAGCCGAAGACCCCGCATAAACCATGTCATGAGGCTAACCGGAATATACTGCCTTCTCTGATTCACAGCCAAAATCGGGACACTTTCTTTATAGGTGCACATCCCCAGCTGGTGGCAGATCAACTTTACTCTATCTTTGAACGATGCCTCAACCGAATAACGCCGTCACAGGGATCGTCAATCCGCCCTAAAAACAACAAATTGTCTCGTCTCAAATTGAAGTTAAGTAGAGTCTAGCGCGTTTATCTTAAAACAAGGGACTTTTCACTGTTTATACAGTTTAATCGTTTGGCTGAAACGATAAAACTGTACTCCGAGAGTGGAACAGTACGACAGGAATACAGGGCTTTATGTGACTCCAAGAAAGCCGAGATTCTTGCAAAACTGATGAAGTCGAGGAATCCCAAAACAACTCCATCTATCTCTTTCAATAACACGTGCCCCGACAAGCCGCTGAACATAACAAAAACGCTTAACACGTTTTTTGCTTCTTCCTCAACTAGTGACACAGCGTCATTTTTCTATAATCCACCAGTACCATCACATGAGCCACTTTCTTCCGTAACATTCCTGCCCTCGGAAATCGAGTCTTTATTTTCAAATATCGAAATGTCTTTCCACCCCGGATCGGACTAGTTACCATCGGCCATCTTCAAGTTGGGCGGTCCAGATATCCCAATTTCTTTTATCGAATTTATTCAATTTGTCTATCCGCTTTAGTTGGTGCCCTATACGGTGGAAAAATTTGGTCATTATTCCAATTAATGAGAAGGGAACACGGGACGACCCGGCCAAATATCGGCCTGTGAATCATGCCCCAGTGGTATCGAGGATTATGGAAAGATTATTAAAAGTTAAACTAACAAATTACCCCCTAAAATCCACCTTGTAAGTAAAGTTCAGCACGGTTTCCTAAAACATCGATCCTGCGCAACTTGTACGATTGACTTTCTGAACCTCATTACGATAGTTGCCAATGACGGTAAGGCAGTGATATCGGGCTTTTTAGACACGTCGACGGCCTTCGACAGAGTGTCTGACAGTCGTTCCTGGTCAAAGGCTAGGACATACGGCATTTTTGACCCACTACATGCCTGGCTAGAATCGTACTTGTCCTAGTACAGTCAAGTGGTAAACGTTGACGGCACCACTTCCACGCCCAACCCTGTAACCAGCAGTGTGATCCAAGGTAGTATTCTGGGCCCGTTGTTGTTTCTCATGTACATAAATGATATATCTACCGTGGTTTGCCATGGAACTCCGTTTTTAATTGCTGATGATGTAAAGTTGTTGTACACCTTCGACCATAATTCATTGGGTAGTACTTTAGCGAACATATCGGAGGACTTGTGGATGCCAGGTTGGCGGTGTACCAATTGGGTAACGAAGTTCTCTGCGGACAAAAGTTGCACTCTTACATACGAGTGTCATGTGACTCCCGGAACGTTTGGTATAGGTGGTCATCTAATCCCCAACAAATCATCAGTACGCGACCTGGGCATATACTACTCCTGTTCGTTCAACTTTTCGGAGCAAACAGACACCCAAATTGCTAGGTCCCGCAGGTTATTAGGACTTGTCCACAAAACATTCCACTTGCGTGAATGTAAACTCAGTGTCTACAAAACACACGTTACGCCATTGCTAGAGTATAGTTCCATAGTTGGCTCCGACATGCGCCAGATTGATTGGATTGCCACTGCAAATGTTCAGCGCACCCTTACCAAACAAATAGTTGGATATTCGTCTAGTCTCAACTATAAACAGCGCTGTGACCTGCTACACCTCGAACCTCTTTGGCTCCGACGGATAAAGAACAACTCGTCCTTTCCCACTCACTATTAAAATATAGATCCTGCAAAGCCTCCCCTATGGTTACGAGACCCATTAAGCTCAAGGCATTCGTTACGACGCAGCAGTCATTCGGTCACTGTGCTGTCCTCGAGAACCAGCCTACGGTCCAATTTCTTTATTGTTAAATATTCAAAGATGTGGAATAAACTTCCACCAAATGTCCGTGCAATAGGCCATATGCCGAGATTTAAAGAGAAATTAAACAAACGGTTTGATATCCTGACACTCGTATCAAACAATGGTCTATACACTTCGGAGGAGGGAGCGCACGAAGCTGGTTTGGGTTACTGACACGCAGGTCCAAGTCAGGGGGCCGAGAGGCTTACGTACCACAAAAGTCGCCGTATATATTAATAATAATACTATTGGTTTATTTCGGGGACGCCCGAAGCATGCCATGCGCATGATCTTGTTGATACGGGTGATGGATTGGACAGACATAATTCGTGAAACTGTGGAAACTCTGATGAAATTATAGAATAAAATGGCTCAGAAGGGGGAATAAAGTGAGATGAAAATAGGATAAATGTATGCACGCCGTAGAGATTGTGTGGAATTTGAATGAACTCAAGGGCGAAGTTGAATGGGAGCCCGGTGAGTTTGAAAGTCAAGGTCAGACAGAGAGTATGACTGGCCCGGGTAAACACATCTGAAGGCCGACTGGTAAACATGAAAATGGCTGGAAATTGGTACAAAGAACTGCGTTAGCGGGGGACGATGGAGAAAAAAAGTGAGGTGCACTGCAGTGGAGTAGATATCAGTGAAGCAGTGGTACTCTGTATTGGATTGTCGGCTTACAGGGCACAAAACTCATCGTAAAACAGGCAGCGAGAAATACAAGACGTAAATGGTTAATCAGATGACAAAACCGATTGGATACAGTAGGTGTGAGGCACAGATGTAGAATTGATGTGTGCATATGATGACGGTTGGTGGGATGATGGCAAGAGAAATGGCCGGTGAGGAACTGCAAGATGCAGAGCGCGTGCATATATACATATATGTGCAAGTTTATATGTATATGTCTTTTATACATATATATATATATATATATATTAGAGAAGCGGGAGCATTAATAATGGGGTCCTAGAAAGAAATTATCAGTCATTGGGAGGGATAGGTAAGGTCAGATCAAAAGGTTGTGGAATTCACTTTGGAATATTGTGGTGGATTATCTTCATGACAGGTGCACATGGCAGCCCAACGGAGAGAAAATAGAATGCGGAATCACAGAAATGATGAAAACCGTGAGGAGTAGTGCACGGAAGAGTGAAGAATAAAGATAGGATCGAGGACATGTGGTGACAGACCAGAGGGATCGGGTAGTGACAGGTCAAACGATTTGGAAAAGTAAAGTACATCTTGACGTAATGCTGTCTTTACAATCGGTGGAACATGGAAAAGCAGACCAAACTGAAAGGCACGGAAAAACGCCTTTTGCGAGCAATAAACGGATCAAGGGATGAAAGCAATGACCGAGGAGACACAGATAAGAAATGACCAATCAGATCATTTTATTGCGGATAAAACACGAAGGAGGCAAACAAGGAAGCAGGACGCCCAAAGATAATTGAACCAGCAATAGAACAAAGAGGCCAAAAATTGAACGCACTACGATGTTGTGGCAATGAACCTGAAGAGCTGTTTGCCGGCAGACAGTTAAAAAGGTGGATACTAATCGGGACACTGCCTAATAAAAAGAACCATAGAGGAATCGCGGAGACAAGAAATGAAAATGTGGTGGTGGTGATTAGATAATAAATGTGACTGCAAAAGAAGCGAAGTATGGAGCGGCAAGTTCTAATATGCGGATTGGTCATGGGTGCAGGTGTGATTGGTGAATAATAGCATTAGGCATGAGGAGGGAGAACAAGGAGGGATTTAGCAGAACAACAGGTATAAGAATGCTATCAATGGGCATTCCGAGCAGAGGGTTATACCAAGTGCATACAGAATAGAAGCCAGCAATGACGGCAGGTGGGAAAAGAGATATTGACAAGCGGCGGCAGAGAAGAGTGGTTAGGACGATTGTGACTCAATGCAATGAAAGTTGATGTAGAGAGAGACGATAAGAGGAAGGACAGAACGGGTAGGTGTGCAAACCATGGTAGGGCGACAAAAATGGGAAGTGATAACAGATGATAAGAGCTAAAGTTGAACAAACTGTGGCGGAAAAAGGATGAGGAGCATGCAATTTTCAACCGGCAGTATTGAATTCAGTAGTCCAAGAAAAGTTAGAGCGTGCCACCCGCAACCAGTGCTGGTGGGTGGGACTGATCGTGTGCTGGGCACCCAACATGAAAAAACACTTCGTGAAGTGGACGTAGGAGGTGTGATCCACCGGCCTTATTGCGCTCGCCCATCGTTGCAGACGGCCCGCACACCCGATGTGCGCCGGCCACAGAGGTGGATCTGGCCGCGCCCCGCACTGTCAAGAGTTGCATGAGTGTTCATTGATAATTGTATAGGGGACAAAACAACCGCAATAGGGGTGCGTGATCCAGGAGCAATTGGCCAAGACGTGAGACCACGGACAGGAGAGCCAACGGAAACAGCGAGTGGTAGACGACCGTGTAGCAATATTATCCAGGTACACCTGCCGGGGAGATGGCAAGTACAGCGCCCGAAGTGGTTGGCCGTCTTTGAGGATCACTAGAAAGGGGAAAAAGATAGAGAAGCGCAGTCTAGGTGTGCCCCAGCTGAGAACCAGCGGATAATGAGGAGGAAAAAATTAATATGATGGATAGTAGATGAACGTAGGTCAGCAATAGGGTTATCTTAGGGGGCAGGAGTTAAGTTCGCTACGGATCAGTGAAGACAATAGTCTAAGTTTGTGGCACTAGAGAGGGGGGGATTGTCGGGCATGGGGTGTGCCTTGTGGCCTGTGGCGCAGAGGTAGTAGAGTTACAGTGTGAGGCTTCTTTCGAAGGCCAGGTCGGCGGAGACGAGCTCATTGATGAGCAATATAGCATTGGGTACTCTCAAGTGTGACACTAGTGCACGCCTAAAAACGAGCATTTAGGGGGCACTGCGTATGCTAAGGGGGAGCATATTCCAGATTTCGGAAAAGGCTTACAGAAAGAATCGGGAATTCATACTAATTATAGAATGAGGGACAGTGAGAGAGAAGGCACGATGTCGGATGGGGTAGGAGCGGGGCGCAGCGAATGAGATGGGATAAGAGGTGTAGGCCTGGTTATGGATTGGAGTAAAGAGGAAAATCACGTTGAGCCTCATGCGACGAATCCACAGGGGCCCAATCTGTAGGAGCTCACAGTGCTGGCGGTATGTTGGGGCCCAACGGCCTCTTAGTGGAGGTTTGCTGAACGTTCTCAAGCGATACAATAGAGGAACGTGGCCAGAGGCTGGAGGTAGTGGGACAATATTCGAGGAGCGGTCTTACGTGTGGGAGATACATGGAAAGGCGACTGGCCGGTATTAGGAAACACCGATTGATCAGACCTAGATTTCGCTGAGCTTTAGCGATTTGGAACGATGCCTGTTCTGGGAAGTTAAAGGAACAAAATAAGCGCACGCCAAGATCGGTAACCATGGGTTGTATGGGGATGGGCAGGCCGTCTAGACAAATTTGACTGGGTGGTACAGTGCACTTGTATGGTAGGAAGAAGCTTTTCTCCGCAGAGAATTTCATGAACCACGAGACGCACCAAGTTTGGAGAACGAGTAAGTCATGCGATATGTTGCACAGAGCCATGGATAGGTCAGTAGGGAGGAAGGAGTACACTATTTTTATATCGTCGGCAAAGAGGAAAGGAGTGCCGTGTCGGATAGAAGAGACAATGTCATCGATTTAAATGGGGAGTAGTAATGGGCCTAGGACGCTTCCTTGGGTGACGCCACTAGTATTCGGTTTGGCGGAAGATAGGTGGCCGTCGACGAGCACGGCTTGTGATCTGTGAGAGAGATAAGAGGATAGCCAGAAGAGCGGAGTGTCAACAATACCGAGAGACCGGATTTTGTCTAGCAGATGCATATGGGGAACACGGTAAAAAGCCTTAGACATGTCGAGGTACAGGATGATTACAGAATTGCCGGCGTCTGCAGCAGACAGTAGGACATTGAGAAAGTCTAGCTGGCGGGAAGAGCAGGAACGGGAGTTCAATAACCCATGCTGAACAGGGTTCAGGGGGTTGTTGGATAAGAGGTACTGAACAATGTGCTTTTGAAAATTCTGTCCAAGGTTTTGCGGGCTACTGAGGTGTGGTTAATGGGCCGAAAGTTATCTGGGTCGTGTAGTGCACCCTTTTTGAAGCGCGAAGTTATAACAGGGGATTTCTGTTGAGGTGGGACGAAACTGTGAGGCATGGAGGTGGTGTACATATTAGGTAACAATAAAGGGAGTTCAGGACCACCGAAACGGAGAAGAGCCGGTGGGAGATCATCTGGGCCTGGTATCGTCGAAGATTTATTAGAGGAAACCGATTTTTCAATTTCTAGATGGGTGAAGGGAATCGATGAAAGAGAGGCAGAGGTGCAGGGGTGGATTGTAGGAGGGGAAATACCGGGGCATTTTATAAGGGAGGAAGAGAAGTGCTCATTGAAGGCCTCAGAAATAAATGCTGGAGTAATAGCGGTAGATGAGCCACAGATGAGGAACTCGGGCGAGGTGTGATTGAATTGATTGGACCTTTTACTAAGCAGGTTGGATAGGTAGCCAGTTTTATTTGGGTGCGCTAGGGCGATGGCCTCTTGCCTTCTCAGATGCGAATCCACCATGCAACGCAGCCTTAGTTGTAGCTGGTTTATGCGCAGGAGAATTGTAAAGTCGTGTGATCTAGCGAAGGTAAGTTCTAGCTTAGACAGCATACGCTCTAAAAGTGACGGGCGTGAGCTGCTGAATTTGGGGCGTGGATCGGCACATGGGTTGACGGTATTTAGTCAATGTAGGAGGTTGGAGTAGAGAGACTTCATAACAGAGGGGGGATTGGATGAAAGAAAAAATGTGTCCCATTCAAGGGAGTGGATTATAATTGGCGCTAGGAGCCAGACAGGAACGGTAAGAAGTCGGAACAGGGGGAGAGGATTGCATCGGATGAAACAGCTGAAGCGGCTGAACTTGCACTTGACAATACGGTGGTCACTATACGGGAGGTGATCAGTAATCTGGGTGGTCATATCAAGAACATCAATTTAGAATACTAGGTTCAATATGTTGTTCCCCCTAGTAGGGCAGGAGACATGTTGGGTCCATCCACCAAGAAGGACACAGGAAAGAAAGGTGGAGAGGGCGGGAAGGCTAGTATAGGGGGACCAGCAAACTGATGGAAGGTTAAAGTCACCCTCAATAATTTTTGCACTGGCAGGATAGTCTAGCGCAGCATTAAAGACATCCGCGGCAGAGTCAATTTTTGCAGGCTCCAGACCCGGGGGGACGTAGACGAAGCCAAGGATGAGGTTCTGGCCGGAGGCGTGAATAGATAGCCATATCGAATCCTCAATAAGGAGAAGAGAGGGGTGGTCGATAACACTAGAATGGATAGTGCATTTGACAAAGGCTAAACAGCCCCCTCCACCCCTGGACTGGAGGGCGTTCGAGAAGCATTGATACCCAGCTGTGCGAACGAGGTCAAGCGAAGCATCATCTGAGAGCCAGGATTAAGAAACTAGTATAATGTTAGCGTTTGAGCTAAGTGCCAGAGGTCGCAGGTGCGATATTTTTCCAATTATTGATCGAGCTTTAATAGGAACTAGTAGAAATGAGTTCAGTGTCGGTGTGCGCAAATCACGGATGCGAGTTGAAAGACTATCGGGGTTGCTGTGGCGATACGATTTGGGTCTCAGTGGGGATAGTGCGTCAGTAGAAGAGGGAGGGCGGGCAGTGTATGGTGGGGGGCGGAAAGTAGGAGAAGCGTTAGAATTAGGCGCAGCCGATCGCTGTGGGTGATCAATACGGTGGGTGTGCAGCACACCGCTGATGTGGGCCGGAGGGGTATCACGCGGTACAGGGGGAGGGGCACGATATAACAAAGTGAGGGGTTGAGAATATCTGTCGAAGCGGGGTGGGCAGGAGGGAATGCATGATGTAAGGTACTAAGTGACATGACGTCGAGTGGGGAGCAATCAGTGGTATGGGTCTGTGGAAGTTTATCGATATGATCCATAGGGCGATCAGCAATATGGCCACGGCTGCAGGGGGAACCGGTCAGGAAAAAAACGAGATATTGACTGCAGGTAACCTATCCGTTGGGCAGAGTCAGTATAAGGCCGGTAGGTCGGCTTGGGGGTGAAGGTATGTGGGAGAGTAACTGGAAAGTAGTGTGGGGTGGGGGCTGAGTGAGAGTAGCGAAATTTGGAAAGGTTTAGAGGCTCGTGAAGGGCGAGGGAGCCGGTAAGTGGGGAAGTGGGGCAAGGAGACGGGACACAGGTACGTACCTGGAGTATCTGCTAGGGTACGTACGTGGTACTTCATGGTCAGATGAGATTTGGTAGAGGGGAGCAGAGGGAACAGCGGAGGCATGTCGGGGCTATAGTATGAAGAGTTGGTGTCTGGGGAGCAGGGAAGGACATAGAGTAGCAACGGAGATGGAGGATTGATGTGAACCATTCCATCAAAGAGAGGGAAAGACAGCGGAAGGGGGTGCGAGGCAATGAAAGGGTGAGTGGCACCGGCAGGGCCATAAAGGTCACTCCTACATAAACAGACAACGGCTATAGATGAATCTGGATGGTGGCCCAACTGGTTTTTATCTGGAGGGTCCGAGAGTACGCTATAAGCAATTGCCAATTGAGAGTTGGGGCTAATGGGTGGGATGATTAGTGAACAAGTGCGGACCTGGTAGGAGTACCAGGTAGGCTCATGGGAGGATTGGAGCGGCATTTATGAGGATAACAACGAAGTTTCACGGCTGAGCTAGCGGCCGGTGGGTAGTTGGTAGAGTCTTTAGAGCGAGAGCGGTGACTGATAACACTTGTCAACGGCTCGGAGGGCGAATTGGAAGTAGTACGGCGAGGGGTGATGGTTGTACCGGGGTCTTGTCTTGGCTCTGAGGCTATGATTAGGGAGAGCGGCTTCAATACTGACGTGGAGTGCTGCTAGGGTCAGTGGTCGGGGAGCTAGAGCTACCGGAATTAGAGGCTACCTGGAGGATGGAAGAAAAGGGCGTTTGTGTGGAGGCGGAACGGGGGGTGGGTAGTTTGACATATCTGGATCGACAGTTTGCAGATAGGCGGGGTGAGACGCTGGTCTCGCTTTTGACTTCTTGACAGAGGGGCACTGGGTAACCTTCATGTCCGTTACAGTGGGGTCAGCCTGCATGGGCAAGGCGGGGTTGCTTCTCAGCGAGCGAAGTATTTCCCGTTAGAGGAGGGTTTTATCGGGGAATATCTTCATGTCCTTATACGGCTAAATGGCAGGAAATGTCGATTCGTTGCTGATGAACTCTAGCTGTTAGGTCGTCCATGAATTAGAGTAGCAGGGGGCAATTATGTCGCTGGAACTTTTACTTAGCCTCCTGCAATGGCATCTATAGTGCGCCATATTGCACGAACTTAGTATGTTGTGCTTCGCTAAAGGAAGTGGTAAGCGGTCTGGAACATTAAAAACCACTGCTTTCTTGGAGTTGGTAATGCGGTGGTATATTTCAGTAGACACAGAGTCGAGGAGGTGTCCCACCGAAACCAAGTTCTTGGGCGATGTAGCAGCTACAGGATCAAGGAGAATAGCCAGGGGTGAAACCTTTGACAGGATCTCATCAATTAGCTCGACCTTGTTTCTAAGTTCGACGAAAATCTGCTCAAGGCCATTAGGACTATTAGAAGCTTCACCGTCTACGTCAACGAGGGCAACAGAGCACGGCCTGGTTTTTGAGAGGGGTTGGGTGTGTTTGGATTTGCCAGCTTTAACAATACGGATTTTCCGAGCACTGGTTGGGGACCGGGATGGCATGGTAAGTAGAAATATATGACGGAGGTAAACGGGCAGTAGGAATTCGGTCAACTGGACAGAGACAAGCAAGAGATCTGGGCAGACCAGGAGTGTGCCCGGGTGCTATGTGCGCAAAGGCCTAGATGAGACCTATGCAACTATGCGGTACGGGAAGTGAGCTATATGACCCACTATATATAGTTGGGATTAGGAGACTTGGGAAAGTGAGAAATAGTGAGACAGAAGAACTTTTGCTGTGCTATGTGCACAGGTGCGACCCCTCAGGATAGGGTAGGTACTTAACTGTTGCTAGGATCACAACAGCCGGTATGGCCGAAAGGCATATTGTAGATGCGGGGTCGATGGATCGGGTGGGATGAGAGTGAGCTCTTATGGCAGAAAAACAAATAAATAGAGGCACAGTGGAAGAGAAGCTTCAGAAGATGCACCGGTGGATGCTTGGCGAGAATAAGGTGGGAAATGTGTTATAGCGAGGGGATGTAAAAAACCTAGATGGACGATATTGTGGTGAGAACCAGGTGAGGTTTGCTAGGTAAGCCATGCAGAATGTTATTAAATAGAATTGGGGCAGTCAATAACAAATATAGTCTATAACTCCAACTCGCGATAAGTAATACCGGATGCAAGGTGGTGTGCCGCAGTTGTTTTGCACAACTAGGTCACGGTTTCAGGTAATCGGGTGGTATATACTAGGTAGGGCACAGTAACAGGTCTAAACAGTGAGATAAGCGAAAAAACGAGAAAACCTGAATTTCACGTCGGGGTGGCCTTGACCTTGACCACCAAAATCTACCTTCCCTAGCACGTAATTACCGCGGGGTATAAAGACCGTTTCCGTACTCAGCTTACCTTTCATGAATCTTTTTCCCGAGGATTCGGGCCTAAACACCCGCTTGTCCCATTCGCAAATCTAACAAACCCCAGAGGTAAAACGCGCCCTTCTTTATCACAGTTACTGATATATTTGCAGAAAGTCACATTTAATGTTGCCAGTCTCACAAAATCCAAACAGTATATTTCACTGAAACATATTTGTCTCCAAAGTGTCCCAACAGTCGGTGATATCGTGATAGTTCGCTCTCTCTATCTGTTCGCCCACACGGCTATGGCATTGCAATATCCTCACCTTGCAAAGATCCATGCCCTCTCCATATATTCACATCTGTGAGACATCTGTTTAGCAGCGTTTTGATCTTCCGCCATCACATGATCCACCTTTCACAAAGAATATCAACAGATAGTATTTCACCTGTCAACTACCTCACCGCCCAACTTCGCAAACGTATTCATCGGTAGTTGGTACTTTTTCATATCCGGTACTCTATCTTGGTAAATCCTCCTAGATAATTTTGATTCTTTCATCTCTCTGGTCATAATGTTCAGCCCTTATATAACGATAATCAAACGTTAATACTCACCTGTCATTTAAATACGCATCTTTGCAAACCGTGTATCTGCGACTATCATGGCTATGCATCACAAATTTATTTGTCGCCCAGTTCCCATTTCCATTTCAGTGCATCACTTTCCGCCTTTCTGAAGGTAAACAGTGTGCGCAACGACTACATGTTTACGTCCAGCCACTTCTTTCGCCATCACTCAGGCATTCTCTCTCTATAAATGGGTCCTTCACTGGGTATTTAACTGACTCAGCCGATATTTGGTCGCTGAACGCTACAAGTGTAATCTTCGAAAGATTTTGCTTGTTCTTTGTCCGCAAATTCATTCCTTTCATCGTCTGATTTCCAATCCAAGGCCGTGCCATACTCAGCGGAGCGCTATAGCTGGTTCATGTATCCCTTGGAAACTTCTTTTTCCTCAACGTGAACAAAACTTCCGTCAATTCTGTTTGATTATCTCGTTGCACAGTCCCTCTTTTTGTAATATTTCAGTAAGGGTCCACTAACTCCGACCACCTCCATCCTGACTTGACCGGGTTGGTCACCCGACCTTGAGTTCAAATTTGCCGGGCGCCGTCTTGAAGAGTAAACTGAATACTTTCTCCCGTACAACATCGAGTGCACATACCTGAATAATCCTCCTGGAATTCGGACTCCACATCCAATTGTATCGTTTGGTCTTGCATCACAGCATGTCTCGGGGTTATCCGAAATAAACCATTATCATTATTATTATCATACGTGCCGAAAATTGTGGGGAAGTCATCCCTAGAGATATGCGGGAAGAACCTTCGACTCATACTCAAGGCTCGAAAGGCAGACTTGCTCGCAAGTTGATGATGATGAGCAAAGGACAAGCTACAGTCTGGCAAGAAATCGAGCGCCTTGTGTCGGCCAACCCCAGGCGATATGGTTGCTCCGGCAATAGAGAACGTGTGACCAGCCTCTCTGCCGAACGACGCGCTCACGCATTCGTCATCATTAAGTGGGCGGTTCCAATCTTCGGACCAGCGTTTTTTCATCAACTGCATTTTGCAGATTTTTGACGCTTGAACTCCAGAGGGTCACATAGTCTGTATGCATGGCAATGTTCAGAGGAAGGGCTGTTGGAAGTTCGCCTATGTAGATCAATGAAAGAAGAGGACCTAATACCGACCCTTGCGGGACTTCGGTTGTTACTGGGGAGGGTTGAGACAAAACGTTCCCCGCCTTAACCACAAAGATGCGTTCGGTAAGGAAGCTGCGTAAGGTGGCCAACATGCGGCCCGTAATCCTTTATGTTTGCAGCTCACTAAGAGGAGGGCTATGGGGGGCCGTTTCAAAGGCCTTAGCAAAATCGATGAATACAGTTTGGAAGAGCTGGCCATTGTCGTAGGCTTTCGTCAGACTATCCATGACGGTGTACATATTGGTGATGCATGATCTGCTGGAGAGAAACCCACGCCGAAGCGGAAAGAGTATCCCATTTCTATACAGACAAGAAAGAACGGCCCTATGAAGAATTCGCCCGAATATTTTGATGGTGATTCTCGTTGGACTTATGGGTCTGTAACTGGAAGCAAGATGTCTACTACCCTTCTCATAGATGGGTGCGATGACTGCTTTTTTCGGCCGCTGGGAAAAACTCTATAGTCAACACATCACTGAGAATGGGTTGCATAAGGAATAGCCAATCTGGTCGCCATTTCCATGGAAATGCTGTGGTGGATTAAGTCAGGACTCATGGAACAATAATGGTTGATCCGACTGAAAACTTGCGCAACTGCACCAATGGTAACAGTGGTATGACTAAGGGTGGTGACCAAACATTTTGGGTGCGCGGCGGAACAGGGTGACATGGGTAAGGAGCTAAAAGCTGTAAGAAAGTAGGAGCTGAATGCCTCGGCTACTTAGCTGTGGGAAGTAATTGGGGAACTGGCATGATCTTTGGCAACAAGTGGCGTCGGAGCTGTGCTCCTTAGGCGGAGCATGTACTGGAAGAAAAGTGCCTCATTGGTCCGTGCTCGAGCAAATACAATTCCGTGAACTGCTTTTTTGGTAGGACCTAATCTTGTCTTTGCATTTGTTGTGGATAATCCTCAATTCTCCTGCGTTGCGGGCAAGACTCGTGAATTTATATGTAGCAATGAGGCGTGCGCGTTCGTCTAGAATGGTGAAGGAGGGGCCGCTTACCTGCCTGTTCAAGACGAATTCTGGAGACAAATGGCCTATCAGCTGAGGAGACCAACTATCTGAGATCCTCTGCTATCTTATCAGCAGAGCTACCTATGTTGGCTGAATTCAGCTGGGAGTGAATAAATGCACTGAATTGGTCACAATTGGCCCTTCCGAAGGATCTCAAAATTTTGATTTCTGAGATTAGATGAAGCCATTTGACAGTATAATCGAACCCAATGAGAATGTGATCACTTTTGCGGAGAGATGGCAAGTTGTGCACCACATCTATTTGAAACCATTCGTTGGTGGTGACTAGGTCTTGTAGGGACGGGGCATGCCCTGTGCGGTATCAGGTTGGACCTTTTGCGTTCTGCACCCATGAGCTCTTGAGTACGAGATCTAGGAGTGGTTTAGCAAAGGTGATATCAGGGATATCATCTCTTTTCCAGTCGACACTGGGTGAGTTGAAGTCACCGGTGACTAATAGATCGGTGAAGTCTGCGTGGCTATTCAGGGAGCCTAATAAGCCCGTGAGACCCAGGCTGTCGGTTGAATTGCATTCGGAGGGTGGCAATAGACTACACCAGGCAGCAGGGTGTCTATCCTAGAGAGGGTAAACACAACCCACAATCAATCTATATGTGAAAATGTAGGAGTTTTCAGTTGGTGAGAGAAGGCATAGAGTTTTCGTAGTATATGATTACCCCGCCGGCATGACCTCTGCTGGAGTCCTGCCTTACTGGATATTCCGGCACCAGGCTTGCCAGGAGTGAGCCAGGTTTCTGTGAGAGCTATGGTCTGAGGCTCTTCACCCACTGCAAGCTGCCGAAACTCCCGGATCTTATTCAGCACACTCAGGCAGTTGCCGCAACACACTTGAGCCCATACTCAGGAGTTGTTACAAAAAAGCCAGAGACAAATGATTTTGGGTTTGAAAAGGGAAAATAGGGATTTATGGGTGGAAAGAAATTCCTGGATGAGTCGGGAGCTGAAGATATTGGGGGTGCTAGAGAGTAGACAGACTGTTAGGGGGCTGGTAAGCTTTGACATCTAGCAATGTGGGAGGCACCATACCAGGAGGGGGGTCTACTTCCTTCAGTCTCCGAAAAAGAAAGACTGCTTTTTTGGTTCACCTCTGTGCGTACTGCGTGAATAACAGCTCTGAATTTTCTTGTTCGAGATCGTGTTTTGCATGGCCGCGCCAGAGACCTTTTCTGGCACTTTACCATCCTTATTGTAGCTTTCAGCAGTAAAAGGCTAAAGGTTTGTGTCTGGGCTCAGGGATGAGTGAATCTCTTCCGTTATTACTGTCTTATTAGCCACGCTGGGGTCTGGGATACTCTTTGTAGGTGTCAGCTGTTTAGTGGCAGTATGTCTACTACTAGGGGTACCTTCTGCGATGGGAAATGGGTTGAGTAGAAAAGCAACGGATTGTGGACATGGAGCTCGATCCTCAAGGCGAGTTACCCGCACAACATGCAGCCCTCTGGGCTTGGAATGGCTTTTTTGGGGGTTGCTGGCTTGGCCTTCTCACCTCGGGGCTGCAGATGAAGTGGCTTGTCAATAGATACTTCTTTCAGCTTTTTTGTTCCCTCTCCAAGCTTTACGGCTGAGGAAACAATTATTTTGGCTGCCTCTGTGGGGCCCACTTCAATTAGAACGCCGTGTACCCGGCTGATGCCTTTGATTACCAGTCAGGTGGACCGAATTTTAAGTGGGATAGGGGGCTTGAGGCTGCCAGCACTTGGGCAATGGTGTCATGTGGGTGATCCGAGTTGAGAAAGTGACCCCGAAGGATGAATCGCTTGGAGCATTTCTTGGCATCTCGCAAAATCTTGGTGACATCCTAAGTTTGCTGCTCAAGTGTCTACACGCCTGATAGGCTGACTGGGACACCGGGAGTTATTTGACAGCCAAGCTTCTCAGACTGGTCAAGTTTGCGGACAGTGGACTTTAGCTCAACTGTCGCTGAAGCCTGACTATGGACTGCAAATTTTAGTGCATCCTTTGCCGGCGCATTATGAAGAACTGTTTCGTCCGGACTGAGGAATGAGAAATTGTCCACAAAAGGGGAATCACAGAGCCTCGTGGGAAAAGTTGCCTCGTCTGAGGAAGTGGTTGTATCAGTGGTGGGGGAAGTTGACATTATTCAGGATCAACTCAATAAAGATAAAGATCGGCTTGAATTGAAGGGGGTGGGGTGGGGTAAAAGACTAGCTGTGTGTTTTAAACATTTCAAAAACGGCCAAACTCACCAAGGGAGACAACCGCACCGCTGGTGATGAGAGGTAACACTCAATGTTTACTGCTTGCAATCTAATGTTAAGATAGGATGACAACCAAGAAAGGAGTGGGTCTGTTATGCCATAAGATTTAACCCTGGTTAGCAGCTGAGCATGAAGCACGCCACCAAATGCATTCGCATATCAAGGAAGATAACGATGAATGACCTTCCAGAGTCAGCGGAATCTGTGATTAGATCAAGGAACTCAAGCTGGCAGGTCAGAAACCACCTAGACTTTAGTAAGCCTTGTTGGTTTTTATTTATTAACCCACGGGTGGGGATAAAATGAGCAATCTTTAAGTACTCGTTCCATTATCCTATATGTAATTGGAGTGTGGTTTATGGGGCGGTAATTAGCAGGGTCACGTAAGGCATCCTTCTTATGGAGGGGAATGATAACGGATGTTTTCCACTGAAATGGTAGAACGCCTTGTGATATGGGGAGGTTAAACAAGTTTATCAGAAGCATCACAATGTCCGGGACACCGAAACAAAACAGAGCTGGATGGACACTATGGGGTCCGGGTTGGGCCAGGAGCTGGATGGTATTTAACGGATTTCTGACTTCGTTGGCTGAGAATACCACGGTTGACGGGGTATCGCCAGCCATGGAGTTGAGATCACGGGTTGAACTATTGTGGTCTGTTATGAAGGTAGAATCAAAGAAATTATTGAATGCCTGAGCGATTGACTGAGGCGAGCTAATATAAATGTCCTCTAATAGAAGCAAATGCGGTAGATTGGTTGTACAGCGGGGGTTCCGAGATTTAACAAGGCCAGAGAAGTGGGCTGTTCTATTCGGCTGGTTGAGGGCGTAGGGCTCTAGCTCGTCCAGCTTGTAGCTAGCATGAGAAGTGGCTGAGGAAGAGGAAGATGGATTAGTCGTGGTCCATTAGTAGGTAAGCTACAACTTCTCGGATATAAGCAGCCTTTTTTGTTGTCGATGGGTCTTTCTCATGCTGACTTTGATTACCTTGGGAGGGACGATGTTTGCAGAGCAGACTAAGTAAGGGTACATCACACCGAACGCCCGCCGGGAACCAGATGTTAGGAAGAATCCATCCCAGGTCTGATTAGGCAGGATGGTTGATAAAAGGTCACAATTTGCTTTTCGGAATGATTCCCGATTTTGAGGACTTTCCTGGTGATGCGGTTGAAATGAGAAGTCTCTTGCTATGACCTTATGATCACAACCAGGAAAGTGGCTAAGGACATTTGCCCTTATGTTTCGGAGGCTTAAAGTAAAGATGAGGCCCAGGATATTGTTCCCCCTGGTTGGTGGTTTTACTTGTTGCGTCCAGCCGCCTGCATGGATACAGGAGATAAAATTGCATAACTTGGGAGAGGAATTCAGAGTTTTCTAACAAATGCCAGGGAGGCTGAATTTCTTCCGCTATGATTTTGGCAGCGTTCTGGATTTCAGCTACGTGACAGAGCGCATCAGTTATTGCATTTACATCACCCATGCTATAGTCCGGCGGACAGTAAACACAACCAGTGACAAGCTGCCCCTTAAGCAGTGGTATAGAGATCCAAAGCTTCTTGGACCTTACCAAGAACAGGAAGTTGGAGTACGCATGTTCCAACACTGCTCTTACTACAAGCAAGATGTCCACCACCAAATCTCTTAGGTCCGTTCGTAGTAAATATATTATAACCGTATACGGAGATGTGTCGGAGGAGGAGGGGGGAGCTCTTATTGTTGAGCCAAGTTTCAGTCACGAGGATCACATCTGGATGAGATTGCAGTGCAAAGGAGCGGACGGGTGCAAGCTCGCTTACAAGGGAACTATCATTGTCATGGCCATGACGTATATTGAATTTGTGACCCCTTAGGTTGGCTGCCAGGTTTGGAGAAGTTGTAGCCACTGGTGTGGGGAGAGATGTGGTACTGGACGAGGCGGAAGATTCACAGGAAATGGAAAAACTGGCAAATTTGGATGGGGTGGCATTGAGTCCCGAAGCTCACGACTACTTGAAAATAGGGATCAGGATACATGGGGTTGGTTGGCCGAAAGTAGTCAACCGGAACTGCATTTGGATAAGGTACTGGCACAACGATCTAAATGGTCTTGCCGAGACTTCCTCTTTCGTTGTTAGAAGAAGTGTTGTTATGTTTCACTCTAACTGGATGTAGAAGACTGATTGGGTCTGCAGAGAGAGGTCCGGATTTTCCAGGTGAGATGAATGATACTGCCGACAAAGTTACTCTATTTATTTTGGAATCTGCTACGGAGACCGGTGCAAATACATCCAGTCCCGCACCTTTCTGAAACATGCAGGAATGGCTAGTTCTAACGTCAAAATTTGAGGGATTACTGATTTAACTGCGGGTATCGGGCTCTTTTCTCGAACCGGTGTTGTATTTCGGGCCCCTACGAGGGCCGACTTTCGTTTGTAAGTTCGACCAGACACTCCTTGAGCTGATCAAGGTAATCATGTCAGCCGGGGTTTTGCATGATAATCTGGTACTGGTCTTGAAGTCAAGAGGACCTTTATCGGTTTTGTGGACGTCAGGGAGCACATTGAGTTGTGCCATTTCATAGAGGCTATTCTGCAAAGTTTACGCTTGCGAAGCAGCTCAAATGAAGTGGAGACGGTTGATCGTACTAGGTCAACAGCTATTTTGCGACTAACCAAAGAAGAAGTCGTTGCATGATGGCCGACGTTTGGCAAATAGACCACCTGAGGGGGACTACCGACTAAATTTTCACCAGAGTTATGGTCCTTGGAATGGCTTATCCAAGCCTCTCCTTGTAGAGGGGTTTCATCAGGAAATATTCTAGCCCGCTTGAATCCTGTATTGGCCACGACAAAATACTGCTTGCTTAAAATTTCCTTCGCAGCAACTTGAGTATTAAACTGAAACAGGAGGGGACATGTGTCTCGCGATGAAGTTTTGCGGAGACTTACACAGTAGCACGGTTGCTCATCCAGGTTGCAAGCCTTTAAGGTTAAGTTCTTAGCAGATGAGAGAATCAATCTACGTGTAATGTTAAATGCTACTGCGCTGTTGGCCTTTTTGATGCGTCTAAAGATTTTGGAGGCTGCAGTATCAATGAACTTCGCGGCCGAGATTGGGTTGGCCTGAGTGTGGTTCACAGATGGGTCGATCGGGAAAGTTAATGGACCTAACTGGCCGACTGTTTGGTCAAAATCGTCAAACCGAGAGGAGAAACTATTCATTGTTTTGCTTATTTCGGCGGTCGCTTTGGCAGCGTCTCCAAGTATATCTACAAGGGATACTGAACAGCTTTTGGGCGTGCTTTGGAGTTGGAGGGTCTCACAATGGCGAGGGCCAGCTGTGATTTTGGGCAGCTGGGCGGCAATGGAACGTATAGCTAAGCTGTTGGAGTGATAGGTTGTTAACAACACGCAACATCGCAGGGAGTGAAATAGTTCCAGTGGGGTGACAACTGAGAAATAATGGGAGAAATATCGGACTATGTTAAGCTGCGAGGTATCAAGAAGGTTTGAGGGACCAGGTAAAAAGAGACCACTGAGGGAGGGTTTTGAATGATGGATTAGGTTTGCCTGAAACAAAGAATATCTAAAATGATCCGTCGTAATTGATTTGCGATAATTAACTGAAGCCTGCAGGTGGGTGTGACACAGTTATTTCTACTATCGGATCAGTAAATCAGTTGAAATAGTAGTAAATTCCAGTGATGGCTATATGCTTTATCTTGAAGCTGAAAAGGAAAAAATGACTCAGACAACCTGATTTTGCGTCACGATGACCTCAGCGTAAGTGAGTTCCAGCCTAAAGTCGCACAATGGGAGTGAAAAATGAAGAATTGTAAAGATATTGGGATTCAGTATACTGGTAATTGGCTAGTGAAGGCAAAGAACGTTTGGGTGGAGATTCAGCTATAGGTTATGATGCGGCAACTTGATCAGTTGCGGATGTGTTATGCAGAGGAATTAAGAGCTATGGGAAAAAAAATTGGTGGTGATGAACTATTTCAAACCCACGAGCCTCGAGCTTAATAGTGAGTCAATGTCAGGTGGCTTCTACCGGATAGGCATTGTTCTAATGCAGCTTTGAACTGGTTTTTCAATTGCGGGCTAAGTATACTTGTGTAAATTAGAGTAAAATATGGCAAGGTCTGACGTGAGGGAAAGGGGAAAAGAAAGTAGATGAATATCAAAGAACGAGGAATTGTTGACCATGCCGTGGCCATGCAAAAACCGACGATATGACTGGTGGTACGGGAAAATTAATGATTGTCAGATAGAGCAAAACGGACGAAGGTAGGACAGAATCACCGCACTGGAGAGGAAACCACTCTGCATGAAAACATGGAACAAAAAAATCTGAAAGTCAGAGCTTGGAAACGATGCAGTCATAACTGGGGGTTGAGCTCAGCCAGTGAAGGACTCCAAGGAAAGATGCGAAACTGCTCTTGTCGGACTTTGCCGAGAGATAAGTAAAAGTCTAAGTGACAGCACCAGACGTGTAAGAGAAGCAAAGCGAATGGGTGAGTAACGAGATAGCGGAGGAAACAAGCTCACTGCGGCTATGGCCCAAAGACAATGGAGTGCTCAAACAAGTGAATTCGAAAGCCATTAGAAGCCTAATCCAAATTCAAAGGCCGTTTGTTCAATCATGTAGGGATCTATAATTTGGATTGTGGTTTGTTACAGTAAAGTATCCGTTTATGCGGGTCCTGAACATCTCTGATGGCCTTAAAGAACGTACATAGTGGGGCAGCTTTTTGCGTAAAGCCGCATGTTTGATTGAAAGCAGTTGGATCTAGGAGCAACTTTAGTAATGGGAAGGGTTACTGAGTTGCCTCTCAGTCTTAAAAAATGTTGTGAATCCGTTCAGTCCCAGCTACGGTGCCAATACGATGATTCGATTCATAAAAAAACATGGGAAAATATGGGGCTCATATTTATGCATCTAGGCCATGGTGGATCAAGTTTCAGATGTTCAGAGCGTCGGCTTTGATTGAGTTGACTGGAGAAGCCAATTAACTCTTCTGTCATTAGCCGTTGAACTATTTCAGTGGATGCTCTATTCCACTGGCGCATGATGGAGTAGATTGTAGAACAGTATTCCAAGAGTGGTCTAGCATGAGCCTTAAGGGTATTGAACCTGCTTTCCGGAAGGCGGAAATTCCTATGAAGCAGGCCTATAAGTCTTCTAGCCTCCACAATTTGAGTGTCACTGTGTTCTGAGGAAGTAAAAGTGGCCGAAAACTGCAAAGCTGAATCTTGCACAAACTGAGTGATGGAAATTGGGTGACCATCAGTAATAAATATACCTGCTGCGACATAGCTCTTGGAGGTAGGAATATTGCCTTTCTCTGCGGAAGATTTCATTGTTGAACTGGTGCAGCAAGAACTGAGAGCTGTGAGACTTGCAGTTTATTATTGACAACTGAACTAAACAGCCTGGAATGAAAAATGTACAAGATTTTTATGTCGCCCGCTAGGAGGTGGAGGCTGCCATGGCAACGTCATTAAAAACATCATTGATGTATATGAGGAAGAGTAGTGGGCCCAAAAAGCTACCTAGTATCACAACACTGGTGACAGGTTTGGGTTTGGAGACGGGCCAATTTATCTGAACCAACCGGTGACGGTCGGAGAAAGAAGAATCTAACCAACCGAGTAACGGGCCCGTGATGCCATAAAATCTGTCCTGTGATAGGAGCCGAGCGTGTGAGACTCGATCAAAAGCCTTCTTCACACCTAGCAGGATAATATTCATGGGTATGCCTCTGCCAGCCGCTTCCGTGACTGAGTTCAGGAGGTTAACTTGATACGTGCAGCACGAACGGTTTTTCAGGAAACCCTGTTGATCTACACTGAGAAATTTATTTGTCAAAAGGTGGGCCATTATCTTATGCCTAATGAACCTCTCCATGATTCGGGAGATGATCGGTGCGTGGTTGATTGGGTGATAATTTTCGCGATCATGAGCGGAGCCTTCTTTGTGCAGAGGGATAATTGTGGAGGTTTTCCAGTGAGTAGGGAACAAGCTAAATTTCACAGATAGGTTGAATAAATTTGATGGGAGGATAGAGATTTTCGGACCCCCAGAGCAAATAGCAGCCGGTGGAATACAATCCGAGCCTGGGCGGTAAGATAGTCTCATAGACACTAGAGGTGGAAAAACATCATTGCTGTGAAATAAAACTGTGGTTAGAGTCTAACTGAGTAAGCATGCATAGTGCACTCCAGGATTGGGTACACTGTCCGTTACGGCCGAAGCGAAAAATGTGTTGAAAGCTTCGGCTATTTCTTCCGGTTTATCCAGATGAGAATTGTTAACAGTGATAAAGGGTTTAATCTTGCGGAGCTAAGGGTTTCTTGTTCTCATCAGCTTACTCAGGAGTTTTGTCTTCTTGGGATGGAACGGAGCTTTTGATTCTCGTTGAGTAAGCACAAGTTCAGTTTGTGATTTGATTGCCATTTACAGTCGTTTCATTTAGATACATACCGATTGCTCCCGGGTTTCTAGTGCAAGTCGTCGAAGGTTGGAGAGTCTGAATCCCATCCGCGTGAGTATGTTTGTTCTAGACTTCGTCAGGGTTGGCATAGCTGGGGTTAAAGCGTTTAAACACTGACTGAGAATAGAACATAGCTCGCCAGCTACCATCTGAAGATCGGGCCAAGGAAACGATGTATCCTGTCTTCGGGGGCCAAATGATATGGTCTGGCAGACCTTTTGGAGGAGATGACGATTCTTGTTACGGATAACGCGCAGGAGGCAGCCCTGTAGTCACACCTTAGGAAGCCACCTCCTACGAAGTTGATCGCCTTATTAGCTGTTGAGAAAACAGATCTAGAGAGTTTTTCTCCTCTAGTAGGTGATTGAACGAGCTGAGTCCAACCACCAAGTTGTGTACAGTTTCCGAAATCCTGAAAACGTCGCGGGCCAGAGTGTGATGGCCAAAAGACTCCTGGATTGTTGAGATAACCTGCGATCAACTTGTGATTGATGGAGTAGGCGGAGACAAAGTGGAAGGCTTCAGTAATAGGCGCCATATTGTCCGTGTTTGATTCGGGTGATCGATAAATGCATCCAAGCAGGAGTTCTCATGAATGTAGTTTGACTGTCACACAGACTGTATAATCAACGGCGTCAATGACTGGGTGTTGCCTCAGAGAAACAGGAAAACATTCTTCGCCGTATATTAGGCAACCTTCTCCTGGATGATGTATTCTAGAATTGCTTGGAGCCTTGTGATTAGATATGGATAAGTCTAGTTTGGAAGCGTTTTTTTAAGCCACGTTTCTGTGATGAGGATGAAGTAGGTAGAAAAGAGAAACCGGGCACTCAAAAGGTGAACTTTTGCTCGTGGTGAGCGAGTGGTAATGACAAAAATGGACATGCATGTTGTGTTTTATGGTGCTGGCGAGAGAGGTTGTTGTGCAAACTTCAAGGCTGGAGAGGATAGTCGTGATGCAGTCGAGGTGGATGAGACAGTCCTGGGTATGTTGCTGAGTATGTAGGTTGTGGACCAGTAGAGGGACTTTGGGTCAATATCAAAATTGCCAGTAAAGAGTGGAAAGAACAGGTAGGACACGTAGTACGATAAGAGGTGGTGATCTCTGAATTCGGCTGGGAACACTAGGAGTCGCCGGTCCCCGTGGAACCAACTGAGAAGGCACAGGGAGCTTCGTTAAGAATGAGTGATGAAGTCTGCAGTGAATAGCCAGTGCGGGGTGGATGGAAATTAGAAATATTGTCTGCAGTTACAGGGCGGGGACTTCGGCTTGTGGATGAAGCACGAGCTGATGGAGTGGTGTTTACAACATCACTGGTGGACAGGTGGGGTTATTCAACTGGGATAAAGCTATGGTACGGGGCCTTGTTCCACCCTTGGAAAATCAGGGGAAAATAAGCATTTTGTGTCAGTACTACGTAGCTGTGAGATATACCCCCGGTCGGCTGGGTAAGGTGAAAGCCCAATTCAAAAGGATGATTGATGATATATTGCCGTGGTCGGGTCGAGGTAGGTAAACAGCTGGGATACGGAGAAGAGCTGCAGTGGGGTGAAAAGCGTGGAGGAAAGCCTGGTAACTGGCTTCTGCCTGGTGAGACACTGAGAGTAAAACGAAGGTTGTACGTGGCATACTGGAAGTTGACAAGGTTTGAATGGTCGTGTTGGAGTGGTGGTGGTAGGCATAGGTGAAAATTCGCGAAATAGTGGTGCATCAGTAGACCGGGTGGAGGTGACATCCGAGTAGTTAGTCAAGCAACTTTAAGGTTGGCTACCTGGGTCTTCAGATGTTTACTTAGGCTCACGCGCGGAATACTGACGCGGGTGCGACGAGTTTCTGTGGGTATGCCGGTGACGGAAGTGATGGTTGGGTAACTAATTGTTTAGCGCTTGCACGGGATGTCCCACGTCGGTATTTGACGCAAACTGGGGGCTTAATGATGTCGATGCTGAGATGGTCTAGACCACGGGAAGAAATGGGGATGGAGATGAAGCTGCGCTCAGTGTCTTCGGGGGCTATGTTGTTGCTCATTTGTCGGTACGGAGTGGCTATTAGGAAGCGGTCACCCCCTCGGCTTGTTTGGAAAACAAGCCAACACCCGAGTGGTAGCTGTCTATGAGGGATGACGGTACAGCCGGGTTAGGGTATGGCCTATAGATAAAGGAGAAGATTTGGTGGCAATGTGGGGCCTCGAAGATAGGTGCTGAGGACATGGTGGTGGAGGAGTTAAGTCGATGTATGCATGGTAACCCGTGGATGCCTCCCCCGATGGTGCACAGATCAATGGGGGTGGTGCGGCTGTGTAAGCTGTGGTGGGCGTGTATCGGTTATATCAGGGTTGTGTATGCTCTTTCTAGGACGGACACTCTGCTGCCTGGTGTAGTCTATCGCCACCCTCCGGATGCAATTCAACCGACAGCCTGGGTCTCACGGGCTTATTAGGCTCCCTGAATAGCCACGCAGACGTCACCGATCTATTAGTCACCGGTGACTTCAACTCACCCAGTGTCGACTGGAAAAGAGATGATATCCCTGATATCACCTTTGCTAAACCACTCCTAGATCTCGTACTCAAGAGCTCATGGGTGCAGAACGCAAAAGGTCCAACCAGATACCGCACAGGGCATGCCCCGTCCCTACAAGACCTAGTCACCACCAACGAATGGTTTCAAATAGATGTGGTGCACAACTTGCCATCTCTCCGCAAAAGTGATCACATTCTCATTGGGTTCGATTATACTGTCAAATGGCTTCATCTAATCTCAGAAATCAAAATTTTGAGATCCTTCGGAAGGGCCAATTGTGACCAATTCAGTGCATTTATTCACTCCCAGCTGAATTCAGCCAACATAGGTAGCTCTGCTGATAAGATAGCAGAGGATCTCAGATAGTTGGTCTCCTCAGCTGATAGGCCATTTGTCTCCAGAATTCGTCTTGAACAGGCAGGTAAGCGGCCCCTCCTTCACCATTCTAGACGAACGCGCACGCCTCATTGCTACATATAAATTCACGAGTCTTGCCCGCAACGCAGGAGAATTGAGGATTATCCACAACAAATGCAAAGACAAGATTAGGTCCTACCAAAAAAGCAGTTCACGGAATTGTATTTGCTCGAGCACGGACCAATGAGGCACTTTTCTTCCAGTACATGCTCCGCCTAAGGAGCACAGCTCCGACGCCACTTGTTGCCAAAGATCATGCCAGTTCCCCAATTACTTCCCACAGCTAAGTAGCCGAGGCATTCAGCTCCTACTTTCTTACAGCTTTTAGCTCCTTACCCATGTCACCCTGTTCCGCCGCGCACCCAAAATGTTTGGTCACCACCCTTAGTCATACCACTGTTACCATTGGTGCAGTTGCGCAAGTTTTCAGTCGGATCAACCATTATTGTTCCATGAGTCCTGACTTAATCCACCACAGCATTTCCATGGAAATGGCGACCAGATTGGCTATTCCTTATGCAACCCATTCTCAGTGATGTGTTGACTATAGAGTTTTTCCCAGCGGCCGAAAAAAGCAGTCATCGCACCCATCTATGAGAAGGGTAGTAGACATCTTGCTTCCAGTTACAGACCCATAAGTCCAACGAGAATCACCATCAAAATATTCGGGCGAATTCTTCATAGGGCCGTTCTTTCTTGTCTGTATAGAAATGGGATACTCTTTCCGCTTCGGCGTGGGTTTCTCTCCAGCAGATCATGCATCACCAATATGTACACCGTCATGGATAGTCTGACGAAAGCCTACGACAATGGCCAGCTCTTCCAAACTGTATTCATCGATTTTGCTAAGGCCTTTGAAACGGCCCCCCATAGCCCTCCTCTTAGTGAGCTGCAAACATAAAGGATTACGGGCCGCATGTTGGCCACCTTACGCAGCTTCCTTACCGAACGCATCTTTGTGGTTAAGGCGGGGAACGTTTTGTCTCAACCCTCCCCAGTAACAACCGAAGTCCCGCAAGGGTCGGTATTAGGTCCTCTTCTTTCATTGATCTACATAGGCGAACTTCCAACAGCCCTTCCTCTGAACATTGCCATGCATACAGACTATGTGACCCTCTGGAGTTCAAGCGTCAAAAATCTGCAAAATGCAGTTGATGAAAAAACGCTGGTCCGAAGATTGGAACCGCCCACTTAATGATGACGAATGCGTGAGCGCGTCGTTCGGCAGAGAGGCTGGTCACACGTTCTCTATTGCCGGAGCAACCATATCGCCTGGGGTTGGCCGACACAAGGCGCTCGATTTCTTGCCAGACTGTAGCTTGTCCTTTGCTCATCATCATCAACTTGCGAGCAAGTCTGCCTTTCGAGCCTTGAGTATGAGTCGAAGGTTCTTCCCGCATATCTCTAGGGATGACTTCCCCACAATTTTCGGCACGTATGATAATAATAATGATAATGGTTTATTTCGGATAACCCCGAGACATGCTGTGATGCAAGACCAAACGATACAATTGGATGTAGAGTCCGAATTCCAGGAGGATTATTCAGGTATGTGCACTCGATGTTGTACGGGAGAAAGTATTCAGTTTACTCTTCAGGACGGCGCCCGGCAAATTTGAACTCAAGGTCGGGTGGCCAACCCGGTCAAGTCAGGATGGAGGTGGTCGGAGTTAGTGGACCCTTACTGAAATATTACAAAATGAGGGACTGTGCAACGAGATAATCAAACAGAATTGACGGAAGTTTTGTTCACGTTGAGGAAAAAGAAGTTTCCAAGGGATACATGAACCAGCTATAGCGCTCCGCTGAGTATGGCACGGCCTTGGATTGGAAATCAGACGATGAAAGGAATGAATTTGCGGACAAAGAACAAGCAAAATCTTTCGAAGATTACACTTGTAGCGTTCAGCGACCAAATATCGGCTGAGTCAGTTAAATACCCAGTGAAGGACCCATTTATAGAGAGAGAATGCCTGAGTGATGGCGAAAGAAGTGGCTGGACGTAAACATGTAGTCGTTGCGCACACTGTTTACCTTCAGAAAGGCGGAAAGTGATGCACTAAAATGGAAATGGGAACTGGGCGACAAATAAATTTGTGATGCATAGCCATGATAGTCGCAGATACACGGTTTGCAAAGATGCGTATTTAAATGACAGGTGAGTATTAACGTTTGATTATCGTTATATAAGGGCTGAACATTATGACCAGAGAGATGAAAGAATCAAAATTATCTAGGAGGATTTACCAAGATAGAGTACCGGATATGAAAAAGTACCAACTACCGATGAATACGTTTGCGAAGTTGGGCGGTGAGGTAGTTGACAGGTGAAATACTATCTGTTGATATTCTTTGTGAAAGGTGGATCATGTGATGGCGGAAGATCAAAACGCTGCAAAACAGATGTCTCACACCTACTGTATCCAATTCTTCTAAACGGTTTCTGTCATCTGATCAACCATCTAAATATAATATCAAATATAATAATTGTATATTTCGGATGCGCCCGAAGCATGCTAGAAGGCATGATCAGATGATTATAGTGATGCCGGAATGACAATTCACAAAAGGGTACAACAACTGCATGCAGATTATCAGAGAGAGTGTTACAGTGAACTAAAACGGTAATATTGCCCGGCAAATTTGAAGTCCAAGGTCGAATGATGCCAGTTGGTCTGGAGTACATGCATAAGTGGTATATGAAATAATTACCACTAGTGGAAATTCGAATATATTCAAAAGAAATGTTTTTGGTGCGCTACAGAATATGAGTGGCATATGGATAGAAATCTCGTCGAAGCGTTCGGTGAATTATTCACTTTACTACAGTTATGTCCAGAAGTATTAACATGGAAATATTTCAGTCTGCAAAGATGGTAGTATATAAAGTGGTGGCTGTATTCTGAGGGAATCATATATGTTGCAAACAACTGCGTATTTCTTGGGAGGGATACTACCAGAGTGATGGTGGCAGGGAACGGCCGGAGGAAAACAGGTGAGCGTGCGGCAACTTGTTAACTTTATTTGGGGTTGGTATGAAATGTCAACGCCGAAGTGGAAGACTAATCAATATTGACCGTGTGGTTACATCCATTATACAGGTGTTCAGTTCTGCGAGAGGAAAGGTAAAGTAATCCACGGATAAGTGTACGTCTTGTATTTCTCGCTGCCTGTTTTACGATGAGTTTTGTGCCCTGTAAGCCGACAATCCAATACAGAGTACCACTGCTTCACTGATATCTACTCCACTGCAGTGCACCTCACTTTTTTTCTCCATCGTCCCCCGCTAACGCAGTTCTTTGTACCAATTTCCAGCCATTTTCATGTTTACCAGTCGGCCTTCAGATGTGTTTACCCGGGCCAGTCATACTCTCTGTCTGACCTTGACTTTCAAACTCACCGGGCTCCCATTCAACTCCGCCCTTGAGTTCATTCAAATTCCACACAATCTCTACGGCGTGCATACATTTATCCTATTTTCATCTCACTTTATTCCCCCTTCTGAGCCATTTTATTCTATAATTTCATCAGAGTTTCCACAGTTTCACGAATTATGTCTGTCCAATCCATCACCCGTATCAACAAGATCATGCGCATGGCATGCTTCGGGCGTCCCCGAAATAAACCAATAGTATTATTATTAATATATACGGCGACTTTTGTGGTACGTAAGCCTCTCGGCCCCCTGACTTGGACCTGCGTGTCAGTAACCCAAACCAGCTTCGTGCGCTCCCTCCTCCGAAGTGTATAGACCATTGTTTGATACGAGTGTCAGGATATCAAACCGTTTGTTTAATTTCTCTTTAAATCTCGGCATATGGCCTATTGCACGGACATTTGGTGGAAGTTTATTCCACATCTTTGAATATTTAACAATAAAGAAATTGGACCGTAGGCTGGTTCTCGAGGACAGCACAGTGACCGAATGACTGCTGCGTCGTAACGAATGCCTTGAGCTTAATGGGTCTCGTACCATAGGGGAGGCTTTGCAGGATCTATATTTTAATAGTGAGTGGGAAAGGACAAGTTGTTCTTTATCCGTCGGAGCCAAAGAGGTTCGAGGTGTAGCAGGTCACAGCGCTGTTTATAGTTGAGACTAGACGAATATCCAACTATTTGTTTGGTAAGGGTGTTCTGAACATTTGCAGTGGCAATCCAATCAATCTGGCGCATGTCGGAGCCAACTATGGAACTATACTCTAGCAATGGCGTAACGTGTGTTTTGTAGACACTGAGTTTACATTCACGCAAGTGGAATGTTTTGTGGACAAGTCCTAATAACCTGCGGGACCTAGCAATTTGGGTGTCTGTTTGCTCCGAAAAGTTGAACGAACAGGAGTAGTATATGCCCAGGTCGCGTACTGATGATTTGTTGGGGATTAGATGACCACCTATACCAAACGTTCCGGGAGTCACATGACACTCGTATGTAAGAGTGCAACTTTTGTCCGCAGAGAACTTCGTTACCCAATTGGTACACCACCAACCTGGCATCCACAAGTCCTCCGATATGTTCGCTAAAGTACTACCCAATGAATTATGGTCGAAGGTGTACAACAACTTTACATCATCAGCAATTAAAAACGGAGTTCCATGGCAAACCACGGTAGATATATCATTTATGTACATGAGAAACAACAACGGGCCCAGAATACTACCTTGGATCACACTGCTGGTTACAGGGTTGGGCGTGGAAGTGGTGCCGTCAACGTTTACCACTTGACTGTACTAGGACAAGTACGATTCTAGCCAGGCATGTAGTGGGTCAAAAATGCCGTATGTCCTAGCCTTTGACCAGGAACGACTGTCAGACACTCTGTCGAAGGCCATCGACGTGTCTAAAAAGCCCGATATCACTGCCTTACCGTCATTGGCAACTATCGTAATGAGGTTCAGAAAGTCAATCGTACAAGTTGCGCAGGATCGATGTTTTAGGAAACCGTGCTGAACTTTACTTACAAGGTGGATTTTAGGGGGTAATTTGTTAGTTTAACTTTTAATAATCTTTCCATAATCCTCGATACCACTGGGGCATGATTCACAGGCCGATATTTGGCCGGGTCATCCCGTGTTCCCTTCTCATTAATTGGAATAATGACCAAATTTTTCCGCCGTATAGGGCACCAACTAAAGCGGATAGACAAATTGAATAAATTCAATAAAAGAAATTGGGATATCTGGACCGCCCAACTTGAAGATGGCCGATGGTAACTAGTCCGATCCGGGGTGGAAAGACATTTCGATATTTGAAAATAAAGACTCGATTTCCGAGGGCAGGAATGTTACGGAAGAAAGTGGCTCATGTGATGGTACTGGTGGATTATAGAAAAATGACGCTGTGTCACTAGTTGAGGAAGAAGCAAAAAACGTGTTAAGCGTTTATGTTATGTTCGGCGGCTTGTCGGGGCACGTGTTATTGAAAGAGATAGATGGAGTTGTTTTGGGATTCCTCGACTTCATCAGTTTTGCAAGAATCTCGGCTTTCTTGGAGTCACATAAAGCCCTGTATTCCTGTCGTACTGTTCCACTCTCGGAGTACAGTTTTATCGTTTCAGCCAAACGATTAAACTGTATAAACAGTGAAAAGTCCCTTGTTTTAAGATAAACGCGCTAGACTCTACTTAACTTCAATTTGAGACGAGACAATTTGTTGTTTTTAGGGCGGATTGACGATCCCTGTGACGGCGTTATTCGGTTGAGGCATCGTTCAAAGATAGAGTAAAGTTGATCTGCCACCAGCTGGGGATGTGCACCTATAAAGAAAGTGTCCCGATTTTGGCTGCGAATCAGAGAAGGCAGTATATTCCGGTTAGCCTCATGACATGGTTTATGCGGGGTCTTCGGCTGTTTATCCTTTAAGGGTACCGCGGAGTAGCAGTGGACAATTGCGTGATCACTCCCGGGTAGGTTACTCTGAACTTTTGTATAACCTGGGTTAATCATAATGACAAGATCAAGTCAAGAGTGTGGTCGCATCTGGTTGGGGACGTGACGTGCTGCTTCCATCCCCCGAGGTGAATTGCATTCAAAAACGGTAGTGAATGGCGCGGTGCTGTGAGTGATGTCCTGCACGTTTCTGGTGCATTAAACTCATCAGCTATCAATTTTGGGCCCAATTTAAGATCACTAGTTAAGTTGAGTGCCTCGATAATTTGCAGGAAGCCGTCAGAACTAGGTCTAGGCGGACGGTATACGCAATCTAGTATCAGTTTTTGACGTTAGATTTCAACGTTAAGCCATACAGAGTGGACAATGTCGTCTAGGATAGGATGCTGAAAGCTTGTTGCCCTGAGAGTTTCCTTTACATAAACTAGACAGCCTCCACCTAGTTGATGTGTTCTACCTTTGATAAAGGCTTTGTAGCCAAGTACCTCTGGAGTACGGTAGCCAGATGGTGCGCCCTGGTTATGTGAAAGATGATGAGGTCACAGAAGGAGTTTAGGGGACCTCCACCTAAGCGGTATGAGGTCTGTCCCACCTGCCTTATCCTGTCCGCCTCTCAATCCTCAGTCTCTGGCCCCTTGACTTGGTACGCGTAAGAGGTGGTCCGTTTTTGATGTTACACATTTTGAATCAGGTCAAAGCGATTGCCTCTTCTCCGTCAGTCCAGCCTCTTCTCTCCGTGGTCACAGCAGAAAGATTTTTAAACCGAGACCACGCACTCCTCTACGTATAACCGTTTTAGCTATAGAGTGATTAATCTGTAAAGCGCTTTTCCGGAAGATATTGTTCTCTCGCAGAACAAACCTATCTCCAAGAAAACGTTGGACATCCACATGGATCCCCGTCAGTAATTCTTTGGCCGAAAAAGTGAAATGGATGTCATTTATTGCCTTTCAATTTCGCTATGTATTCATAAATGTCGCACCCTCATTCCGCTTAGGGTACTGTCCATAGTGAGACGCTGCATGATTTTGCGTATGTTGTTTCTGTTGCCTCCCCTGTCAAGCCACGCCCCCTCTTCCTTTTAATTTCGTTTCAGCTCAGTGAATCCGACAGACAAATAAAGATTTTCTCGTGAAATCTGTTTTTGACTTATATTTTAAAATATTCAATATGTGCCATGAATCGGACAGATTCCAATGGGTAAGACGCATCTGCCGCCTTCAATTGAACGTCTTCTCGGCAGACGCTTGCAGCTGTTCGTCAAGTACCTAGCCACATTCCTTCCGACGGATGCAGAAATTCTCGTATGCTTTCGGAACACTGCAAATAGAAGACTAGGGAAACTACCGAAAAGGAATCTTAGATTGAGCGTGTGAAGAACGTTCTTTTCTCTACAGGCACTTGCGCCGTAATCCTGAGTCAGGTTCCTCAGCTCTCAAGCTGTCGCTGTCTGATTACTCTTTTGACCCTTCTCCTTCCGAGTTAGAAGATTTCTAATCTCATTTCAAGTCGGTTTCTAGCACCACAGTAGAGCTTGCTTTGTAGCACTTCACAGTCTCACAACAAAAGGGAGAAGGGGATTACCAAACTCAATCCTTCCAGCTCAATGGGACAGGACGAAATTCATCCTTGCGTTCTTAGAAGGTCTGCCTCTATTTTCGCAGCATCCTACTGTACGCTATTTCAACAGTGCATAGACAACGGAAGGATTTCGAATTCATGGAAGCATGCTCTAATTGTCTCAACTTATAAAAAAGAGATAGACAGCTTTCCGGAAGTTATAGAACGATAAGCCTCACCAGTGTCCTTAGCAAAGCCTTCGAACGCATCGCAAAACTCGAAATTCTGACACATTCGTGTGACAAGGGTTTGCTGTCTCCAGCGAGGCATGGTTTCTTCCCGGCGGGTCATACATCAACAATATGCTGACCGTTACAGATCGCCTGACAAAGGTCCCATGCAGCATTCATCGATTTTGACAAGGCCTTCGACAGTGTCTCGCATATCCCGCTTCTCTACAAATTCAGGACATACGACATCTTCGGCAGCATGCTGTCTCTGATTGAGAGCTTTTCAATAAACCGGACTTTCTCGGTTCATGTGTGTACATCTCAATCTTAACCTACCTACCGATATAGGTGTCCCTCAATGCTCTGTCCTCAGTCCCCTCCTAATCCCCCATTTATATCAACGACCTCCCTGATGTGGTTCCGGTTAGCACAGCGATGTACGCAGATGACGTCACAATCTGGGAAGCAGAGGCGAATGCTGTGCGTTCAGCCATTGTCTCGGTCGAAAGTTGATCAGCTGACTAAAGCCTCCCAATAAATGATGAAAAATGTGCAAGCATGTCACTCGGAATTGCTCCGACCCACCTCATCAAGATAAATGGAAACACAGATCCAAATGATAGATCAGCACAAGATCCTTGGTTTCTGGCTGCGCAATAGTCTCTCATTCTTCTCCCATCGGGAGAAAGCCAGTAAAAGTGTCGTCGAGGTTCTAAACCCTCTCAGAAAAACTTTTCCGATTATCTCCAAAGGGGACTTCCATATTCTGTATGGAACCTATATTGGACGCCCTTAGGAAAGCGGCAGCTAGGCAACACACACTGGCTTCATCAGAGATCGGAACATCTTGGAGCGGTTTCGACGAAAGGCAACCAAAATGGTACATGGCTTGCAAATTACCCCTACCCGGTTTGTCTAATATCACTTAATCGCTGCCCACTTGAGACACATGGCACTGGGGTTGACCTCTTCTTGATGTTTGGTCTATTCTCAACAGGTCTAGTGGATCATTTTTTCTTTCGTCGGAACTTGGAGACCCTGCGAGGACACACGAGGAAACTGTTTTTCAAACCCTGTCCACCTACCTTCATTGGACAACATTTCTTTTCGTCTCGGAAATTATCCCTGTGGAATAGCTTACCGCAGGAGGCAGTGAATGCCTCCTCAAAAGAGGCATTTAAGCCCAGACTAGGCAACTGGTTAGGACTAACGCCAAGTCCAGGCAATTCTCTGGTCTCCCTGGCGTAGATTATTTTCTCATATTTTCACGTCTTGTTTTCAGTCCTATGAACTTGCACATGTATGCAGTTATAATTAGATCCATTCTCCCTCTCACAAATGTATATGCAAATCACTCTTGTGTAAACTATAAAAACAGCAGAACTAGTAGTGATCTATTGATGTGTCCATATTCATATTTCCGGACTCATGCACTGGGAAACATTTATTCTTATACTAATGTCGTTCTTGCGAAAATAGTTTCCTCCTTGTTGTCGAGTTTTGTCACTGCAGCTCGGTGGCGCCGGAGAAATGGAAATACATACAAGGACTGGGAACATCTGGGCTCAAGCCTCGCACCCGTTAACTACCTCAAGACTTCAAGACTACTCTTAACATTATTATTATTGTGTTTACCTACACAAAGTGATTCACAGTAACAGAGGTAACCCCCATGGTCAGCAGACACTGTGAAGGGATGTTTCTGGCGGACATTCAAGTGAGATTTAACTTATTGGCCCTACTCTTGAAAACAGATATTATGGGTGGTTGGAAGTTCGGAAACAGGATGAGTGTTCCAGTACAGAGAGTAAAGGAAGACTGAAGTGAGAAGTTCGACATCTAGAGAAAGACGCTTGATACGAGTGGTTTGCCGCCCGCATACGAGATGAACGAGAAAAAGTCATGAGGAGGGAAAATGCCGAGGCCAGTTCCGATGAACGAGAACCAAAATAATGACAGTAAAAAGCGGATAGTAAACCAGCTTCCCGACGGCGCACAAGAGGCTTCAAAGCGGAGGTTAGGGAGGAATCATTGACTGATCGGGAAGCTTTTCTTTGAACCCGATCAAGAAGAGAAAAAGCGGTAGACGAAGCTCTATTCCACACATGACTGCAAGATTTACGAGTCAGACGGATTTGATTCTTGTACAAAAGAATAAAGTATGCGGGCGTAAAAGATCGTCTGACGCGGAATGGAAAACCAACTTTTCGCCCAGCGCGGAAGGCAAGCGTAGACCAAAGAATATCAGCAAAGCGATGGGTCTATGGATAAGCCCAACAAGGGAAATGACTCTGTGGAGCGAAAGGGCGTCAAGCCGGTATTCAAATAAGGAGAATAAGGAGTTTTTTTGACTGAGTTTCAAAATAAAGGTTTCGAAGCATTAAAACAGACATTGTTGGCGGAAACCCAAGCCGAGATTTGTTCTAGATCAGAAGCAAGAGATGCATTAAGAACAGAACGATCGCGATCGATGTTGGTGATGGCCTGGGGAGTTGTATACTAGGAAATGGAGCAATGGAGAGTGGCAGTGTCGGCAAACAATCAAATGGATTGGAGGTTGAGGACGAACCATTGGTAAACAGAAGAGGGTGAGCGCAAATATAGAGTCTTGGGAACGCCAGCATTCACAGAGAACAGCTGAGATAAAGCCCCACAGACTTGAACGGAGACGGTCTGCTTGCTGAGGAAACATGACATCCATGGTAGGAGAACCGGATGGAACCCGAACGATGACAGTTTCGACATTAGACCTTGCCAAACTCGGTCGAAGGCTTTTGAGATGTCCTGCAAGACCGAATGAGTTCCCCCAAGGTTATCGAGCACGGCCGACCAGGAATATGAGACGACCGCCAATAGGTCCCCGTAGAACAAAATAAGCGGAATCCATCTTGACCATCACTCGGCAGACCTTCATTTTTACGAAACGGACGCCATGGGTTGGAGATAACACTTTCGAAAACTTTCGAAAACTCGAAAGCGGAGACGATGGGGCGATGGTTGTTGGGGTGTGAAGGGGCATCATCTCTTTGAATAGGAAACATAATTGCGTTCTTCCACGAAGAAGGATATGTTTCTTGATTGAGAGACGAAAGAAAAAGAGGACGTAAAATGGTTCTAACCCCGAAGCAGATTTTAGCACCATGGGCGGAACATGGACCGAACGACGTAGTTTAGGAGCACTCAGCTTTCGCAAAACTTGATAAATTTTTCTGGCAGTTATTACAGAGAGAAAAGCTTGACTCCGAAAGTGAAAGATACGAAAGTGAGGCTGACGTAGAGTGGAAATTAAAGCAAGAACCTCGGCCTTATCGGAAGAGTTGTAGACCAGAGAATCAGAGGAATGTGCCAATGAGGGAAAAGTTGGAAAGACAGAAATTACGAGGAATCCCCTCTGCAAGATACCGAAGTAATCGACTGTCGGTAGTGGACGAGGCTGGCTATACAGCATTGTGGCGTATAAATTATTCTTTGGCTCTGTATGGTGAGCAAGCATTTGTTCCTGGCCAGCACAAAACGATGTCGAGATGTTTGATTGGGCGAGTGCCGCCACGGGCGGTACGCTGAGTTTTTCAAACATACGACGCGGTTGCTAGTGTGATAAAAGAAAACAGGGGACCGTGGGTTTCCGGGTTTAGAGGATTGAAGAATGTGAGGATGCATATCTCGAAGAATCGCCTTGGTGAGATTAGAAACAGACACGGCAACGTCAGACACAAACCAACAACGGCGAGACCGAACCTTAGCGCAGTGTGGTGGCTTGCTTGCCTTGATCCAAAGAGCTAGTAGGGCGGTTTCCATAAACCGGAGATGCAATAATGCCTGGCAGGTCGATGGGTGGAGGCCAGACAAAGTTCAGCCTCAGAAACAGATGATGAGCAACATTTGATTCTAACCACTATGCCCCTGGAGAGGATACTCCAGCGAATAAACAGGGAGGAGAAAAGTTTGTCAGTCAAAAGGACCTCCACAAACTAGATGTAAGAGTGGAGTGAGTACCTGGGTTTCTCTTGACGATGGAAGAAGTGATCGCACTTTACTGGGCAGCTATCGCTCGCCTAAGCTGAGCAGCCCCAGCCCAAAGGATGCTGCTCGGTCCACGGTGCGCTTGCCCCACTGGGTGCATGGGGATAATCACTGAACCCGAAAGGCGGGTCGATAACGAAGCACCAGCACCGACAAGCCAAAGTGAATGTAATAATCAGATCTCACGTGAGAGACCAGAAGAAGTTCCTTCACGGGTTCTTCGGTCACGTTCTTGTGTTGTGCTAACGCCCCACTACCTTGTGGGCGAGGCTTTTGATTCAAAGGCTCCGGTCAGGGCTCCCAAAGAAAACCCCTTCTGTGGTGTGAGCAGCCACGAAGTATAATATGTCCAGAATCTCCTGCGGTCAATAGGGAAACACTCCTCATCTCTCTGCATTTCGTCTTTTGCTTTCCAATTCCAAATGCTTCCAAGTAGCCACAATGAGTCTTGACTGTGAAACTGTAGCTCTCCAAAAGTGTAGCAAATTTAAGGCATGGGAAGACAGAGAATCTATTTTTCGATCTAAGCATCCTCTTCACTTAGCTGCCATCAACGTCTGCACGCTTTGCCAATCAGGGCAACAGGCTGCCCTAGCTAGGACCCTTGAAACCATTAGCTTAGGCTTGTGTTTTATCTCCGAAATACACATAAAAGACCTAACCTTAGTAGTAATAATTCGCTCCCTTGATGCAACCTTGGCTTCTTGTTTCACTCTTCGCATATCGGGTGATTGTTTTGTCAAATGCTCGTGGTCAGAATGGCTTTGGCATCGCTCTGAGCATAAAGGCTGAGCGTGCACTGCTCGACTAGGTCCTAGTCAGCAGTTGTCTGTGTGCAGTTCGGTTGCATGGTTCTTTGCATGTCAACAGCACTAGACTAAAACGCCGATGCTTGTTTGTCGCGTCTGTGTATGCCCCAGATGCCTGTAGCTGTTTTGAGACTCAAGACAAATTTTACCAGGATTCTTCTCAACGGCTCCCTAGCGTGAGGTCTACGGACATCACGGTCGTAATTGATATCAGTGCTCAAGTCGGAAGTCTAGGAGAGGCGGAGAGGAGTGTGGGAGGCCGATATCGCGCTTTAGCAGATCGAACTAATAACGGTGATGGACTCATTCAACTATGTTCCGATCATAGATTATTGATAGTGAGTAAGCATTTCTCTCACAGGATGTGACACCGTCTAACCTGGCGTCCTCCTGCTCCTTCACAGCGTTGGACTCAGGTGGATCATAATGCTGTCGATTGCCGTTAGCGCGGATCAATTCAAGACTGTCTATCATTCTGACCCACATCTGTAGACACTGATCACGCTGTTGACCGTTTGCGCTTCAGCTTGCGCCCAGTAGTGGCGGAAGCTACGCCAAATCGAACCGTCCCCAGTAGCTGCTACTGAACTACAACCGACGATCTGCTCTCCGAATGGAATTATCCACCAGATTGCCGATGAAGTCAAATGCCCAGGATCCAGAAGAAGGATGGACAGAGGTTAAACAGGCTCTACATGCGGCTGCTGGTGCTGCTCTAGGTCCAACAACTAGAAACACACAGAAAAGATTGATATCTGCATTCTCGGTTGCACCTTTAGGTGTGCGAGGAGAGATTCCTCCGGATTCCAGAAAAGCTGAGACAAAGAGATGCCTTAAAAGCCAACCTATTCGAAGCCTGAGAAACGACCATGATCAGTGGTGGATTGCGGAGTGTGGGAAGATGGAAAAAGCCGCGGCGATTGGCAACAGCCACAAGCTTTCCCGTCTGATTAGACAAACTGGTCCACGTAAACAAGGCGTCAGGGGACTCACCAAAAACATGAACTGCTGACTGATTCAAACCCGGGAGTGTCATCTGATTCGCTGGGCGGAGCATTTTGAGATGCCGCTTGATTGGCCTTTATCCTCTTCAGGTGTGCTCACTAGCGCAATGGTTGCGGTTCTTGTTTCATCCACTTATCGAAGTTAAATGTTTCAATGAGTGCAGTAGACAATTTTCGTTGTGGACATCGAAATCGTTAGAAATGGTAATTTGGCATCTAGCGCCTGCTGAAGTCGGTGTCCCAACGTACGGAGATAATCACTCAAAAGTCGGTTGGCATTTCTGTTGCGAAAACAGTAATCTGTACAAAAATAATGAGTGGAGGAAGGGAGGCGAATTTCCAACTACATGACTTGAAGGTTGCGGCTGGAGAGATCAAAATGCTGGAGTCGGAAGGAGGCGGCCGATAGACGAATTGAAGCGCGACCCCGAAATTCAAGTAAAAAACGAAAAATTAAGTTAGTGGAAAACTTCTGACGACTAGTGTTTAATGTGGGTGAAATTTGGATTCCAATCAAAAATGGTGCAGTCTGGGAGAAAAATGAAAAACTGATTCACAGGGCCAACACTGTGGTCCAAACCACGAATTTTAGTGGGGGCAGTGAGTGCTCGATGCGGTTCATCTAGTGAATGTGCTCGATTGGACAAGAACTATTAGTCATATGACTTCTTTAACCCATAGTTCATGGAAGAACCTGCAGCCATGCCCCAAGAATTAGACCGGAGAGCCACATAAGGCCTCAATGGATTTGGCTTGTTAGTGAGCCGGGTGACAGCAGAGCTGTCTGCCGGTGACAGCATGCCCAGATGGGGCCTACTTGGGCCCTGGATTAACTGAGCCAATCGCCTAATATTTCATGCAAACAGGTGCCCGTTCTTTACTTTTCACCTTCCCAGTTCTCGTTTTATAATTTTTTATTTTATTCTGGTATTACTACCCTTATTTAAATTGGCCCAATACTTTACTAATAATAGATATAAACAGAATTTACCACTGACGCTAAAGGTGATGGGTTTATTAGAAATTATTATTATTAGCAATTTTTCCTCAACATATTACTAGACGTTTGCACTTTCAGTATTGGGAAAAAATCACGGACACCCTCGTGTATTCGTCCGATAGACACGGCAAAATGCGCCCAGCGTTAACCCATTACAGCCCAGCTTAGCTCCGGACAATTTGGTTCATGGGTACATATTGGTTACTCTGACAATAGAACCGAATAGAATAGGAGCTTGTCAGAGACGGTTCACCAAGGCAATCACTGGGCTGCGAGAAAGAGACATGTAATGCCGCTCAGTACAGTCCACTGATAACCATGCTATCGAACTTTTTATCAAGTCGTTCCTTGGAGTCCATCACTGTTGGCTTTACAGCCTGCTTGTCCGGTTGTCCATTCCAATCTTTCACCGCCCCTGAGGAAAAATATTTTGCTCCTAATTGGGTCTTCATTCTTTTTCCTTGTAACTGAGGGGCACAATCTCGGATAATGATGTTTCTACTGGGCATCAATTGAGGGCTCACTCCACCCGCGTCAGCTATGCCTTTCAATAGCTTGAAGGTTTCCATCAGGTCAACCCGACATCCTGTACTTTCCAGTTATTACAGGTTCCGTCCTGAGGCGCTCCTCACAACTGAGCTTCCACAGGTAGGCAAACCATTTAGCGAAACGTCTCTGCACCAGCCCTGTGACCTTATTGTTCTTTGCCATGTATGGCCGTCAAGCCTGAGAACAAGCCTCTAGATGGGTATACACAAACTTCTTGTATGGTGGCAATAGAACCCTCGGTTTCCCCGTTTCCACTGCTCCTTTGAGCAGCCACAGCACTCTGGAAGCTTTCCCAGCAGCCTCACAACATTGTTTGCTTGTTTTGAAACCATTAGTGATTGCAACCCCTGGTGCTTTGACGCCACTTACCTGTAGGACTGTCACCTCTTGCCCTAGTAGTCCCAACAACCTTAACGGGCGTATCTATTTGTCATTTGTTAAAATCAGGTATTTGTAAGCGTTCGGTGGCAGATCCCATTCTACAGACCACTGGTATTCCCTGTTCAGGACTCGCTGAATATAATCGCCTGATATGGATGTGACCACTTTAAAATCGTCCACAAATACTAAGAAGGGGTTCTCTTAGCCCTGACAGAGGTCCTTTACAAACAACAAAGAGTAGAGATCCCACCACAGAACCCTGGTTTACGCCGCTGTACAGCATGCTCACTCCCTCATACTGTCCTGGAAGCTTCTACCTGTTATAGAGTTTCTAATTTTTGCCGTGATTTGGGGGGTTAAACCGGACGATGATAGGTTGTTGGGCAGTAAGCGATGGTTTATCCGGACGAATGATTTCCTGTGGTCGGGCTACCGCATCTCCATTTATTCTCCCTGCTCAATCCACAATATTTACAATAAAAATAATGATAATATTATTAAAAACGGTATATTTATCGACCATGGTCATGGCTTATTATTGCAGAATACGGCAACACACCACAATGTGAGATCTTCACAGATTTGAATGCGTAATCCGCAAAATTGCAGTGGCGGTACAGTAAATCTGGGCTGCGTTTGGGCGAACTGTATTGGAGATGGCCAAAGTGTTATTAGAAACCAGTTTCAAATTAAGGGAACGGACGTTTTGGATAGCAAGCCGAACGTGAAAACGCAGATAAGGGCTATACTGAAGAATGCTAAAGGCGTGATGTATACAATAAAGTGTACAGCTACTGGCCTTGGATATCACAGTGTGGATAGGAAGACAAGGCAAGAAAAATACTCCGTGAGCTCTATAGGGCACTAAAAATTGGCTGCAACGGATCTGGCGGTCGAGAATGGATCACGTAGATCCATTAAATTTTGTGTACGATTAGTGTGAGAACAAAGAGAGACAGAGAGTGACGGAGTGAAAGTAGGATGCAAATATAATCTAAACACTTAGAAGTAGACTCGGGGGTACACCTAACTGATATCTGAGGTTTCAATATCTAAACATCGGGGTGAGGGTGTTAGCACAAGACAGAAATGAAGATAAAGCACACATGGGATTATCAGAGATGACAGTGGCATGTAGGGAAGATGGATTCCGAAACCGAATAACACCTCTTAGATAAACCTGTGATATGAGTGAAAGTGAGCCGGATGTGATTAAATGGTTGGCTTTTTTTGGTATAAGTATTTATTATTACGATAAGGAGTTCCACACGAAGGGGAACATGAAGGCAAAACTTCACCAGAAGGGCAGTGTGCCTCTGAAAAGCACGAATAGTAAATGGAAGTGGAGCAAAGAATTTTCAGGCGGAATTCGTTGGAGAAACAGTGTATAGAAGATAAAAGCTACTGCAGATGTGACCGAGCAAATACACAGAGATGATGAGTCGGGAGGGAAGTAGATATGATTAGGAGAAGTCAGGCCCAAATAGTCAGCAAAAACAAGTTGGGTATATAACTGAGCTATTCTGTAGGCCTGAAAAATGAATAAAAAACAACCCCTGACTGGCTACTGGTGGTTGGTACTTCATTTCATGATGATCCTGATTGATACCTGTGTCAGGTAGCGAAAGATCAGAGTTGCAGGCAAAAAAGGGGGAGGCTGGCATTGGTTGAAGAAGTGGAGATCATGTTGAGAATTCAACATAGTGCTCAGGATTCCGGTCATAGTTTCCGATACAGCCATGCAAAATGAACTTAACCGTTCGAGTGAAATACGGTAAAGGGTTTTTAGGGCTTTGTGGGGTGTTGTTTGGCGATAGGAATCCGCCCTGTGGTTAACTAATCAAGGAAGCTTAACGGGTTGTTTGGACAACAACGAAGTTCTACAAAACCATGTTACCTCGATGCCTATGGATGATTTGCCTTTGTGCGCTTTCTATCTTGTCCCCCAAAGTTATTTGCATCACTTCACAGACTGCTGATGCAAGGCTCGCCCGACGGTGGTTAGAGCAAATCTTCCTGTGTTCGCCCCTGCAAACTGGGAACACCGATGACCTCATCCGTCCCAGAGGGACGACGCCCTCTTCCATCGGTAAGTTAGGTAGTGCGGTCAGAGGTTTTACAGGTACGCCAGCTAGCAGCTCCAAGATGGCCGGGTGGATATCATCGGGCCCGACCGACTTGGGAGTCTCTAGCCTGCTCAATACGGGGCTTCTTATAAAGTATCTATTATAGGATCCTCTCTGATAGGCACGAGGGTAAAATCGTCTTGGGATCGATCCGGTATACCGCTGTCTACTTCGCAAAACTGTTTGAGGAAAGGCATGGGCACATTCGGCCTAACAGAGTTGGTTTCAGCTCCTCTTTCCTGGTCGTCTTTCACACTTCCAGGCGATGCACTTAGGGCCGATTTCCACTGTAAGCGTTTAAAGCACGACTTGAGATTTAATTTGGCATCATTTGCGTCCTCCTCCATGTATCTTTTGGCCAGCTATCCAGGTAGCCGAAAACCCAGTCCTAGATGTTTTGTGTCTAGCGAATTAGACTGGTCCAACGAGACCGAGCTTCTCCGCTCGCACCCTTGTGGATGGGGCTACCTGGTCTATTAGACTTTCTGCACCGTCCCGGACGCCAGACGGTAGCCTCACTGCCCAGTTCCTTACTATACTTACGCACCAGTCTGCCGCTTCTCCGACCTGTCGAAGAAATTAAGGGTCATCTTGGAGGGGAACAACGCCGAAACTTGTCTGAAGCAAAGGACATCTGGGTGTTGACCACCAACCGCAGTACTCCATGGTCGCTACTTTCTAGCAAGTTCTTCAAGGTTAGGTCTTTAAAACCCCTTAGGTATCTAATATGTGCCAGTTCTAGAGTGGAAGCCCTCTCTCCATTTTTCCACCTTGCTTCTTCCTTGATGGGTTGCTTCTAGCTTCTCTTAAGCAGTAAGCCCATCAATAATGGTCTGAATTCCCTGTCGTGTGCGAATTCCTTGTCCCAGCCCACTTCAGGCGCGGCAAAATTCCCCTTTACTAGAAACGTAAAGCCTAAGTTCATCAGATCATCTGTGTGGCGGAGCAGCTCTGAATCCTCCCAACGCTAGAGAAGGGGCTGGGGTATATGAAAACTTTTGTTGGATCTGCGTGGGTGAAACTAATTTGGATCGCCAAGGCTAGCACAGGGCGCAGGCTGAGTTGGGCCCACTAGCACCGTGCGCATTGGCATTGTGGGTAGTAGCGTGCCCAAGCCTTGGGCAGCCTGCCTGTCCGTCCTGTTTGTAATGTCATGAGGTGATCGAGAGCTCAGGATATCTTCGGGGGGTCTAGACCACGTCTCTGTGATTTCATTCACATCTTCAAGCTTGTGAGCTCTTGGTTTCGGTCACTTGTTTCCTGCCCTGGTTGCTTTAGTGTACAGAACTAGTAGTTTCGATAACCCAGGAGATAATTCTGTTTACCGGCCTTTTTGCAACTTAGTACCGAGCCATCCTCCATTTCATGAAGTTTGCTTCGGGCTTGTGCGTAGGCCGCTTTTTGGTAGGAATCCCAGTCGCTGGTTCTGGATTCAGGCCCAATGGATCCCGGATCTTGTATGTATTTCTTCTGCGCTGGAGATAAATTGTGGGACAATAAGGGGGTACCTGAATCGGTATAAGGAGAGTGCTTTAAGTGGAGCAGATCGCATAAATTCATATATAACTAATAACGGTGCAAGCGATTTTAATAACAGTTGCAGTATTATTCTAGATAAGAGTTTGGCTGTGGAGGAAGTGAAAATCCCATGTTTACTTCTAACTACTGTTTGGAAGCCTTTTCTGTTTGGGCTGCTTCTTTTCTTTACTGGAGTTTATTCCAGATGGGAATCACCCTTGAAATAAAAAAATTTTGGCTTAAGAATATCCGTGGACGATGTTTATATGGTTCCCTGGCATGTCCTCTAAAAAGATCTTAGTGCGGTTACGCAGGGAGCCAGTCGACCAGCACAGAAGAGAAAAAGAGAAAAATTGGGACACTGCCTTCTCGAGTATGTCTCAAATCCAGGGGATAGGGGTGGACTGCAGAGAGTCCTAAAGGGTTAGAGGAGTTGGCAGCCCATGCACAGATTTTGTGGCCCCTCTCTGAAAGCGCTCTGAACACACCTTCCGTGTATGTAATCTGACCGTGATATTCCATTACGAAGTGAACGTAGATGCCACATAGGATCCGAAAATCTTTGGATTTAGGGAGAACGTCCTCCTAATGAGGTTAAATTTCAGAAAGCAGCCCAGCCAGTCACCAGTCGATTCGATCAGAAGGAAAGAGTGCCGGTCAGGCAGAATCCTAGCATCTAGTGCCATTCTACCCCTCGAATTTGCCATGTCCCGAGAGTTAGAAAGTATTGATAGACAAAAGTTCCCAAGGACTTACTGGCTTTTATCACCATTTATCGATTGTCTCCAGTCCACCAACGGCTACTTGACGGCTTCCTCCACTGACTGCAGTCACTGATAATAATAATGGTATATTTCTCGGCTATGGTCGAGACACACGCGCAGGCGCATGATCATCGTGTACAGTATTACTCAGTAAAATAAAATATTCACAAACTTCAGGTATAAAAGTCAAAAGTGCCAGCGGTAGAAAAACATAGCCAGCCATAGTTTATATGGATCACTCTACTAATGTTTTGAGCGGCAACTTTCAACCGGTTTCGATTTCGCGCTGGGCGGTGGCGCACCGAGGGGATATCGAATAGGTAGTCCACTGATAATGCTAGAGGTGCATTATCAACGAGAATGATACGAGCCATAGACACGGCGGCTTACCGGGGATCTGCGAACAGCGAGGTTTTAAATAGGAAGAAAAAAAAAGTTGTTTGGTAGTACACTCGGCCTAATCGAAGCATGCGAAGAGAACAGCAAACCATGAGGCTAACGCAAACCTTGAATGTCGGCTCTACCGGGGTTCAATAAAACGAATGAGTTATGAAACAAGGAGACATGAAACCAATTTGATGAATGTTTATTTCGGAACTTTAGTGGGTGTGGAAGGAACAAAGGTCCATATGAAGGTGGGTTAAGTTTCAGGATCAGTAACCTGCACCATTCAGCAATGCGAAAGTACAACTGGAGGGCCCTGGAAAAGTGGAGGATCGATTTCCAGCAGGACACGGATCGGGGGAAAAGTGGACTGTTGCAACAGATACTAAAATGGAAAATCTCCGCATTGACTTCAGTCTTATTATGCTGTTTCACTGATAAATATATATCTATATATATGTGCGTTGACGCAGTGGGCCTCAGTCTTATTCAGCGTCATTAATGGTAACGTACGACATTCTATGGATATGGTTCGTCAGGCGGGGTGAAGGATATGGGTCGGTCAATCAGTCGAGTGTGGCGAGATATGACGGATTCAAATGACGACTGGTATATTACCAGGTTGCGCTTGAACTGTTACTTGTATTGGCTGTAATGTTGATATCTGCAAAAGGGGTTTTGCGCTATAAAACCCTAATTAATATGATAAACATTTGGGGGTATTTTCTGCCGCGTGGCTTGATTGCAGCCCCAGAAGCTGTGAAAGGTCCCATTTGGGTTCCCCGTCGGTACCAGCCAGAGTGGCATCTTTGATTATCCAGTTTGGCGACTGAGATAGTGGGAGGCAACAAACCCAGAATAAAAAGGGACTGCAGTCTGGACGTGGTTCCAGCTGTGGGTTAAGGTAATATATGACGACAACAGTAATGATCTGGTTAGGTTTATGTGAATGGGGCAAGGATAAAGTTCCACTTAAGCGGTCAGTGGCACCCACTCCACGTTCTGGGTGGAGTAGGCCCGCCGAGGACTGAGCTACAGGGCTGCGAACTAGCAGAGTTGTGTCCGACGGTTGGGCCATTTTGTATGCTTTCTAAAGGATTATTGGTTCGCAAGTTGGTGTGGCAGTGTTGGGATACTAAGAAAAATCTAGAGGTTCAAGGTTAAGAGGACCTAGAAACGATAACCCTCGATCTAGTTTGCTTACGCAGTCTGCAGTTCAACACCGAGGCGGTAAGGTGGGTTCAAAGGAGCAGTGAGAGTTATTGGGACTAGTACCCTGCTAGCATAGCACTATACTTGATACGGTCTCTTCCGGTATAATGGGTACTCTATATTGAGTGGTTCCTGGGGGCCCTAAAGTGGAAGAAGCTATGATAGTATCGGTGATGACTCCTAAAGGAAATTAGTCTCGCTCCGAGAAACAATCGTAAGTTCGTCTATGCTTATACTCGATGGTGCTAGTGTGCTGAGATTGTACTTGATTAGGAGCAAGGATGTCCGATATAGTGGTGTTTGCATGGTTACCGTGATATATTTCTCTTCGTCAGCACATTGTAAAGCAGGTAAACACCTATGTGAAGACTGGTTTGGAGAGCCATGAGAGATGGGAACGGGATGGGGCAAAATTTTCGTCAGGGAAGCGAACTCTAACGGTCTGCATTCAGTGCCCATGGTGGGTGGCACTAGGGCCTGCTTTAGTTAGGGAGGTAGCACAATGCACATCCATTGGCATCCGGCTCGTGCGGCTCCAAGAGTGATCCACAAATTTTCAGATGTTTTTGTCATTTTTTTAGTTTTATCACAGTCAGATATCTGGCTGTCAGAGAAGGCGGAGCTGCTTTTGGTGAGTGATAACGGCTCCCACGCCCCGGCCGAAACATGGATCGCACGTAACAAGCCGCGTTGGGAATTGGTCAAACACACCAGTCAATCCGCAGAAACATGGCGGCCGGGAGACCTGGCTCACATGTGACAAGGCTGGTATGCCTAGAAGACAATGCGGTGGATTATTTTTTTCTGTCTTTTTTATGCCAATCTCTCACTTTTTGAGGTTTCCGTTGCCTCATCGGTGGTCAGCTCTGTGCAGGGAGGCAATCACAGCCAGGAATGCTCACAGATGTGCCGCTGTAACACTCGCCATATCCATGAAGTCAGATCCCTAATGCGGTTATCATGAGACAGAAAATGCAGGGGAAGGTAGAGTCAAACACAGCCTGCGATTTTTTGATGGGGTTCATGCTCACTGAAACACCAGTTTACACAAGGGTGGGGCACTACTTGCAGCCTTAAAAACGTGATGCCCTCATACCCGAGCATGCCATAGGCAGCTATGTTGGTTTGCCGCATAAAGGGTATTTGATGTTAAAACTTTGAAATTCTTTTGCCGTCCTAGGTAGTGTGAATGGGCCGCTGAGTTCCCTAATTGCAGCAGCGAGGAGGCCAACCCTAAGCGGGTCTAATTGAGACTAGGTTGTTTAAAGCGGTTATTTGATTTATTAGTACACTATTCCTACCTCAAAGGCCAGAGCCCTTGAAATATAGGGATTGTTATTCCCGGCCAGCATGTTCACCGTAAGGACTGTGCACATTTCCTGTTTTAAAGCCACTGATCTCGGTGATAATGCCCGAATTTGCTGTGGTAGCTTGGTCCAGATTGAAGCGTACTTGTCGGTGAAGAAGTTCGACCTCAGTGCAAGCTTCGGCAAAGGGACAGAAACCAAGAACTCATTGTTACGTAAGGGATAGGTGGAAAGGGTTCTCACCTGCTGTGCTGAACTACACGATCTACTCTTCAAGATACTGTGAAAGAAAAGAAGTTTATTTTTTATATGGCGTAGCCCTAAGGGATCGATTTTGAGCAGCTTACAACGTTCCATGTAATCAAAGACGAAGGAAACTCTAAGAGCTTTTTCGTGAATGTTGTCTCAAGAGTTCTGTTGGCCATATCTTTCACGCACACAGCCATGCGTGACCTCATATTTGGTGAAAAATTGTCGACGTAGATCTGGAACAGTATCGGACCAAGTATGAAGCCCTGGGGGGCTCCCATAGTGACTGGGGATTTATGGGAATACGGAGCGCCTGTACGCACAGTGAAGGCCCGCGCAAGCGGAAGGCCCTTAGACACGCGGAAGAGTTACAGGTGGCACCGTGCACTTCTGGCTTGCGTGGAGACTAAGAGAGTGGCACCCCGTTGAAGGCTACCACAAAATCTATAGAGATGGCGTGGGAGGTTCTGCCTCAGTCTGATGCCTGCTTCAAACTATCCATAGCAGTCGGCGTTTTGAGGATTCATAATCTGCCCGGCAGAAATCAGTGTCGGAAAGGCGAAACTAAGTTATTCGTCTGCAAGTGGCGTGACATAGCCCGTTTATTTAGGCTCTAAAAACCTAGCTAGAGATATTAGTTAGACCTATCAGCCTGTAGCTTGGTCGGTAGTTCCGTACAGCCCTCTCGGAAATAGGAGTGATTATGGCCTTTTTGCATGAGCTTAGGAAGGTGCCGCAGTCTATAGAACGTTGGAATAGGATGAAGTATGCAAGAGCCAAAATATTCATTTATTTTTCCAGTATCCCGAGGTATATATTGTACATGCCCAGTGAATTTTACAGTTGACATGTTTCAGTTAAAGTTCGACTTCTTGGCCCGAGAAGTGTATGCTCCGGATTTGGTTCTACAGATTATGGGAGAAGGGTGGAAAAGATTGACGTTGGCGAATAGTCAAAAATGCGCTGAAGCTACCCGCAAAAGTCTAAGTCCCCAGCTCGAACGAAGCGGCTAAGTGCCCTCAGAGAGGCGGAGGACTAGCGCAGCGGGTTTGGTCTCCCCTAAATGCGTCTAAATAAAATAGACTGGTAGGGACGGACCAGAGCGAGGTGAACCTTTTAGTGATTATGACTTTCCTTGGTTCTGAATCCTTTTGTATCTGTCAGCTTCCGCTGTCAGCTGGGTTTACCTCATTTAGACTAACAGAGGTGCACCCGCTCTATCAGGCGGAAGATGGAACGCTGTGGTGTACACCTCATGGTGTTTCTCGTTTTCGCCCTCGGCAGAGAAAGAGCACCTGCACCGAAAACGCTTCCTTTAATTGGTCGGTTAAGTGTGTTTACTTCGACATCCCTGGAAACGAGGCCTAGTTGGGATGTACAATACGTCATAGACTGGAAGAAATTGATTTTTTAAAACCTCGCAGGCCCCAGTGACGGAAGGCGCGTTGACCTTTTGATAACAAGGTCACAGCTGAAAACTTCGTGATCACTCCTCCCTACTGGGCGGGAGTGATGAATGGCGACCACCTGGTGCTGCCGGTTTGCGACGACAGGATCAAGAAGTGAGGGCGTTCGTCCGTGGAGAAGCCTAGCTGGCCTCGGGATGTTGCGCCCAGGGCAATGAAGGCAACACGTCTGGTAGCCGGGCACCAAGCGTCGAGTCTGTGGAGTGATATTTAGGCTAGTCACGTGAAGAATTGTTTAAGTCCAGCACCACCAACAGACGGGTGAAATGTTGAGTATCCCTTAGTCCCTTTATCTGTCCATTCGGTACTGACTATTCTTTCTGCTGGCGTCGTGACAGTCGGTCCATTGCACCAACCACGAGTATTTCTCCGCTTGTCAGAGTCATTTTCACCCGGAGACCGTCAGTAAGAGGGACTGACTTCAAAGAGCTGATAGGTGCTAAAGGTGGCCCTTCACTTGGGTAGAGTAAAAGAATACCGGCGCTGTCTAGGTCGGATGTCTTTCAGATCACTTAGCACCCGGTAATATCTACTTCTTCGTCCGAGTTTTCTTGGATCAGCTGGTTTTTTGTGAAACCCAATATACAGGGGTTCCAGTCCGTCCATGGCAGTATAATCCCTGGTATTTATTTGAGATGACTAAGCAGTTGGTGGCTAAGCATCTTAGGCACACTCACTAGTAACGTCAGCGGAGGAAGAAGCAGGGACCGTGGGATCGGGCCTACTTCTGATGGTGCCAGCGCATGAGGTATATTTTGTGGAAGTTCCGCTTCTTGTGAGGGCGGTCTCGTCAAGTTTTTCTCGGATTTTGCCTGTGAGGAAAGAATCACATTTCACACACTCCAGGAATGAGCAGGATACTTCTCGAAAGGTTACAGGGTTACCGGAAGAACTCGGTGGGTGTTTATCAAATCAGGTTTCGAATTTCATGTTTCCATCAGGGGAGGTCAGGTTGGATCGCGCAGAGGTGACAGTGGCCAGGGCCACTCCAGCACCCGTAATTCTTACAAACGTATGCGAGGGGGTCCGCACCAAGGTATTATAGCGTTGGGTCAAGCTAGGCCTGGTTTCATTTTTGGAGAATGTACATCATCATCATGTTCGAAATGGACTGTGCGAACATCAGGCAAAGGCAATTTAGTTCAGATAAAACAGGACGCCTGAAAGTTACAAAAGGGCTGGTTTGTGGACACACGGAACTAGAGTTTGTGCCACCTACTTGGGAAGCGGAACACTTACGACAAACGCGAGCGAAAGGGCCCCTCTTACCACTAGCGCGGGATCTGACGTTTGACTGGGGACAGCGTTTGCTGTCAGCTTTGTGGTGGGTACTTCCGCACCTAGAGCAGAAGGCAATCTGCCGGATACACGACAGGTATTCGGTGAAACGGCTCTGATACGGGTAATATCTGCATAAACTGCATCGGCGTAGTTAGCTTATCCTTCTGAGGAATATCACTTTTGGTACGTGCAATGTCACATGCAACTACCCACCAGAGTTTGGGGGAATTTCCTGCCGATATGGCTTCCTGAATCCTCTGCTCACGAACGCCTAAAACCACGTTTTAAACAAGAAGCATCTCGCCAACTTTCTTTGTTGGCACGGAGATGTGGTCTCAACCGAGTACATCATAGAAGAGCCGAGGTATGAAATCATCACCTTTCTCTCCGCGGTGCTGCTTCAAGAGTAAATATTTCTGACGTACCACACAAACATTTATACGGCCTACCGAACGTTTGTCTAATGTTTCCAAGGCATAGTTAGGCGATGTTTTAAAGCTCAAACCTGAGGCTTCCCAAATCCTTTGTTCTTCATCGCACAGAACTAGCCTTGAAACTTTCAGCTTTTGTTCTGAAAGCTTGATGTCAGCAATGAGAAGGCATAACTAATGTTATAATAATATTGGTATATTACTCGGCCATGGTCGAGACGCACGCGCTAACGCATGATCATGGCGTAACACGTTACTCAATAAGATGAAATATTCACAAATTCTAAGTATAAAAGTCGAGAGTATCAGAGATGGAAAAACAAAGACAGCAACAGTTTGAATGGATCATTCCGATAATGGTTTGCGCGGCAGTTTTGAACCGGTTTTGAATCTGGGCTAGGCAGTGGTGCGCGGTGGAGATATCGAAAAAATCGTTAACGCAGTGCTAAGGAGGCATTATGAACAAGAATGATGCAAGCCAAGGAAACCGGAGGCCAACTCAGGTTCTGCAGATGGAGTAAATTTTGAACAAGAAGAAAAAGGGGAAAAATCGACTCATGCGAAGAGGATAGCGATCCATGAAGACAATGCAGACCCTGAATGACGGATTTACCGGAGTTCGATAAACGGAATGAGTTTTGAATCAAGGGGACATGAGGCCAATTTCGTGAAAGTGAACTAGTGGATGTGGGAGAAACAGCAGTCCATAAAAAGGTGAGTTTAGATTCAGGGCCAGTAACATGTACTATTCAGAAATAAGAAGGCGCAGCTGGAGGGTCCTCGAGAAGTGGAGAGTCAATTTCCAGCCGGCTACGGTTCGGAGGAAAGTTAACCTGTGTTAACGGATAATAAAGTGGGAAAATCTTCGCATGGACTTCAGCGTTATTGTGCTGTTTCACTGACAAATATATATGTATAAGTTGACGCATTTGCCTTCAGTGTTATTCAGCGTCATTTCTGGTAACGCACGACATCGAATGCGTAATTTTTGTCTGGCAGGGCAGAGTATGTATCGGTCAATCAGCCGAGTGTGGCTGTATATTAGCGGCATGCGCGTGAACTGGAATTCGTGTTGGTTGCATTAGAAAGGCTGAACGATCTGATAAGCAATTAGGAGTATTTCCTGTTGTGTGGTTTGATTTTGGTCCCAGTTGCTATGGTAGGTTCCACTTGAGTCTCTGTCCGTACGAGTCAAAGCGGCACCCTTGGTTAGCCAATTTGGCGACTGAGATAGTGGGAGACAACGAACCTTAAATAAAGGGAGATTTCAGTCTGGACGTGGTTCCAGTTGTGGGTTATGATAATATATGAAGACAATAAACAATGGATTGGTTAGGTCTATGTGAATGGGGCAGGGGTTAAATAGGCTCGCAGTGGATTTGAGCCATACTGCTGCAGGCCGACGAAGTTGCGTACACTGGCTTGGTAACTGTGTATGCATTTCAAAGGATTTGTGATTTGCCCGTGGGCACGGCTTTTCTGGGATACTAATAAAAGACCTAGGGTTTCACGGTTAAGAGTGGTTTGTAATGATAACCCTCAATACCGTTTGCTTACGCAGAACGCAGTTTGGCAACGAGGCGATAAGATAGGTTTGAAATAACAGACTGAGCGAGTAGGATTGGCATACTGTTTGCATGGCGCTACGCTGTTACTGTCTCTTTCGGTATAGTGGTTATTCTATACTGAGGAGTCAAAGTGGAAGGAACTATTGGGGTGACAGTGATGATACATTAGAGGTAATTGGTCACTTGCCTTGGAACATTGACGTGAGTTCATCGATGCTCTTCCTCGATAGTGCAATCGTACTGAGATTAAGCTCCTATGTGAGCAAGGAAATCTGATGTGGATATGATTGCTTGGTTACCGTGGTACCTTTTTCGTTGTTATCGTACTGCGAAGCAGGACTACACCGATGTGAGGACTGGTTTTGAGAACCGTGAGAGGTGGGTCCGAATTTTTGTCAGGGGAGCAAACTCTAACGGTCTACATTCGGTGCTCATGGTAGGCGGCACAAGGGCCAGCTTCAGGTAGGGAGGTAGCACGATACACAACTACTGGCATCCAGCACGCGGCGCTCGAAGAATGATCCACACTTTTTTAGACGTTCTCATTATTTTTTTTAATGGTTTTATCACAGTCAGGTATCTGGCTGGCAGAGAAGGCGGAGCTGCGTTTGGTGGGCGACCACAGCTCCCACGCCCCGGCGGAAACATGGACCGCATGTAACAAGCCGCGTTGGGAATAGGTCATTCACACTAGTCAAACCGTAGCGACACTACAACCCGGAGACATGGGTCACATGTGACAAGGCTGGTGTGCCTAAAAGACAAAACAGTGGGGTATTTCTTTCTTTCACTTTTTTGTGTCAATCTCTACTTTTTGGTGTTCATGTCTTATTGGTGGTCAACTCTGTGCAGGGAGACCATCACGGCCGGGAATGTTTGCAGAACTGCCGCGCTAACATTCGCCTTATCCGTGAAGTCAGAACACTCAGGCCATTTACATGGGACAAAAAATGCAGGGGGAGGTAGAGTCAACCACAGCCTGCGATTATTCGATGGGGTTTATGTTCAACACAACGCCAGTCTGCACAAGGATGGGGTACAACTTGCAGCACTAACAACGTGATCCGTCGGTACGATCCACAGATGGTTAGTAGTTTTGCTGGCTAAGTATCAAATATTGTATAGGCCAATCGTGGAGGATACTTGAGTCCTGTGATAGGGACAATATTTGAGCTGTGAATGTCTAATGGTGACTACTGGATGGAGGTTGAGGAGTGTGACAGGTGCTGCGTCTTGGGTTAGAGACAGAGGAAAAAACCTAATAATAATCAGCACTGGAAATGTTCAAAGACTATCTTTCATGCTTCTGGTGGTTTTTCATATAATCAAACACGACTTCTGAAGCACAGGCCTCAGTCATGAGAGTTGTTATGTTTAGGCATTGTAAACTGGTAGGTTTACGCTTAGGTGATAGCAACTACGGCGTATGGTGTGGCACATCCTGGATTATCAAGGGTTCGGGTTAGTATCCAACGCTTCCCTCATAAGCTCTGTCAAAAGACATGTAAGGATTCGTAAGAGCGATCAGTTTTTGGATGTCCTTAGCTACGTGTAGTCTAGACTTAAACATAATTAGGGAATCTACGGAACGGGCATCAGCTGGGAGTTTATTCCACATAGTTGCATATTTCAGGAGGAAGAAGTTTTGCCTTAAGGATTTCCGAGAAGTAGGGATTGTTATACGGTGTTCCCTATTACGCAGCTGATGTGTCGAGTTTATACTGAACTGAACTTGGCTGGAGGATACAGCTTGTTTGTGGAGCAAAGTAAACAAAAATGCGAGTTTGAGTTTTATTCTCCTAAGCCATAGGGGATCGAGCCGCAGGAGTGTACACCGCTGTCTGTAGGTCAGGGTCGTAGAATGCCCAAACAGTTTTTTGGTAAATCGACGCTGTACATTCTCAATGTCGATAATGTCACGTTTATGCATATTCGAGAACACAAGTGTACAGTACTCTCGGGTTGGGCGAATATGAGTTTTGTATATCTCTAACTTACTGTTCGTGAGAAGAAAATTTTTTTGCAACAAGCCAAGGGACTTATTTGCCCATGCAGTTATGTAGGGAGTGTGTTCAGAGAAATTGAAAGTGTAAGAATATTGCAGTCCAAGGTCTCTAATTGTTGGGTAATATGGGAGTGAGACACCGCCACTCTTAAGCGTATCATAGGGAATATTGCAGTTTAGCGAGAGATAACTGCTTTTGTTCACTGAAAATTCCATTTTCCAGCGATCACACCGGGAGGATAAGTACTGTACGTCGACCATGATGTTATTCAGTGCTACAGGTAGGTTTCCTCGTTTGAATTCGTAGACTATCTTCACATCATCGGCAAACAAGAAAATTTCGCCATAAGTGATGACATTGCAAATATCATTTATATATAGTAAGAACAGCAGTGGTCCTAGAACACTACCTTGGACAACCCCGCTGTTTACTGGGTGGGGGTCTGATATCTGACCGTTGATGCAGGTAACTTGCTGACGGTCTTGCAGATAGGATTTAAACCAACTGAGTAGGGGGTTTCCAATACCGTATCCCCTAATCTTTTTGAGTAACTGCAGATGTGGCAATTTGTCGAAGGCTTTTGTCATATCAAGATAGATGATGACGAGTGCTCTGTCTTTGTCGGCAGCTGTTGTTACCAAATTCAGAAAGTCGAATTGGCAGGTTGAACACGACCGTGATTTGAGAAATCCATGCTGTCTTGGGCTGATGAGTTTATGAGCAGAAAGGTAGTCGGTCAGGTAGTGTTTCACGACTTTTTCTAGCAGCCTCGAGATCAATGGCGCATGATTAATCGGGCGGTGATTGGCAATGTCATGCACTGCGCCTTCCTTGTGCCTGGGGATCATAATGGATTCCTTCCATTGGCTGGGGAAGGTCCCGGTTTGCAGAGGTAAAATTGTATAGGTTTAGTAGTAGTAGGGGAATATCCGGGCCGCCTAGAGCGAACATTGCTGACGGTAGGCCGTCAGGACCGGGGTAGTAGGTCGGTTTGAAGGTGTGAATGTATCTATTTATATCTGTAGTGGTAACCGTGATAGAACTGAGTGAGGAGTTTGTGACAGACGGGGTGACAAACTGGGTACACGATGGACCGAGAGACACGGTGGTTGTGAAGAAAGTATCAAACGTGTCAGCTATCGATGAAAGAAGTGTTCCACAAATCCCACGTATTTGGGGGTGGTTTGGCACCACAGTCGATCCAAAACAGATCTGGAGCACAAATAGAAGCGGTCATTCTGCAGGTTTGAAACCGCTGCTCCATATTATATGTACAAACATTCGGTAGCAGGAGGAAAGCGCGCGTAATGGTGAACGTGTGTTCAGTACAAAGGTACGGCAAGCACAAATACAGGCAAGCACGTGAAAAGGTCAACACGTTTGCAAGCGCATGAGTCAAGGGGGTATGCAGTGGAAAAAGCAGACAACTGTACAGTGAGGTTAAGCTGCACAAGGTCGTCCAAAATATGACAGTCTGGTTGCTCAGTACCATCCTGGAAGAAACATGACAAATTTGAGCCATGTGCGAGCATGCGTGTATGGGTGCTAGACTGTCTATTTGAGCACATCACGGTTGAAACCGATACTTTCTTTCTTTCAAGGGTATATTCCGTTTATCCGTCCAGTTGGATACTAGCATGAGATCCCTTGCTAATTCGACCAGAACACCTAATATTACATATTTTGTATCAACCGGAAAAATTGAACTCGATGTTGGTAGGTTTTTGCCAAATCGTTTATGATGAGACGAAAAGGCATTTGTTCCGCAACTGACCCTTGGTGTGCTTTGAAAACTATCTCCGCTGTTTTAAGCACCACTCTCCCATTGGAAAGTGACACGTCCTGTTTATCAGGGAGGCTGATACCAACTTGGGCAACTTCCCTCCTATCCCAAAAGTCTTCGGTATCTCCATCAATAGGCTACGGTTGAATAATGGAAAATTCTTGCTAGTGTAGCGGTGGCCATCTTCGTTCATACTTTTACCACGTTTATTGTTTAACTGAACGCTGACTGCCAAGCGCGGTTGCCATTTGACCGTTGCTTTTGTGCATGCTCTCACGCGTGCTCCCAAACCTACAATAACCACTATCTCTCCCAATCGTCTTCCCGTTCTCACGGGTCGTGGAGAATACTGTTCTGGTTAGCATATTCGTACAGTGCCGCACATTAGAGTAACGTGCAGGTGGTCCACGCAGTACAAAGGACCGAAGCACGCGTTTACTAAGGAAACCGCGAAGTAAGGTCTAATCAGCCTCACACTAGTCTGGACAAAATCTTTGTCGATCTTGACCTCATCCAGCTGTGAAGTGACTTTGTCTGAGAGTGCTATAAGTTCCGGGTGACAAGATTAGCCTCTCAAGAACCCGTGCTGTCGGTCACAGAGCAAATTATGGCCTGTTAGGTGCCTACATACGGATCCTTACCAGTCCCTCTAAACGCTCTCAATGAACGCTTGTGAAGCTCAAGGGACGGTGATTTTACCTATCCGACCGTGACCCTTCTTCTTGGATAGGCGCAACTGTAGAAAACTTCCACCCCACGGGCGAAATCCCTTGATTAGGTGTGGTATACCATATGCCACAGATTTGTCAACTGATAACAGCCGCCAGTTTATTATGGCCGGGTTTTAGCAGTTAGGCTCCGCCGGCTTGGGTATGTGAACTCTTTCCAATAACTCTTCAGTCTCCCCTTTCACTATTTGTAGGTCAGAAGGGATAGGAGCAACGTTTTATGTTTTTCGTCGGTGTCTGTTTTCTCCCGTCACTTCCTTGTATTTCCCCAAAATATAAGCCCATGGCATTGGCTCTGCTTTGATTGTGAAAAACTATTCAGCCCTTACTCCCGAAGATGGGTCTTACTCCACTCCTAAGCAAGGCTTTTAATTGGTGGTACCGTAGCGGCCTTTCGGGTTTCGTTTACCTTCTCCGGCCAATTCTAGTTCGAAGGTGTCCTTTGCCACTAGTTGAACTTTCACCCCTGAGTTTCTATCCTCTTTGAACAGTAGCCAAGTCCTTTCGCTACTAGTAGACTTGGAGATCTGCCAGCTTTTGTCCCTCTTTCATCCCGCTCGTCGAGCCCCCTCCGCCCACCAGACCGCTCTGACCCTATAATTGCACTCTTTAAATGGGGCGAAACTGCTCTGCTGCGCCTGACGGTTTGCCGGGATCCCCTTCCATATTTCCTCTACTCCAGCCTTCCGATCCCTTCATTCAGTTCTAGCTCCGTGGGCTCAGTTCCGAGTTTCCTTATGTTTAGCCACCCCCCTCCCCGAAATTTCTATGTAACTCCTCTACGGCATCTGCATGCCCGAGATAAAGAGAAAATTTGGTATTGACATGATCGCTTTTGCCCAAAGATGGCAGCAAAGCCAAACTGCCTGTATCGCTTTCATAACTTTCAATCACCAGGTCCGGGAGTGACGGCTGCCACCCTGATCCGAAACCTTGTGTTTCCCCTTACAAGCTAATGCAGGGTCCGGTGACGCATGCGGTGGACGAAGTCTTCATCTGCTCTACCCGAGGTACAACTACCTTCTGTCCAATCGGCTCCTGAAAGGGTCAGTTTCTGCTACCGAGAAAAATCAGCTTGCTGCTGTCTGGAGCTGCTGTATTGCTTCCGTTATTCTTTCGTCCTCTTCCGAAAGTGAGCTCCAGCTTTTAGGAGCACAAGGAAAGGCTGTCTTCCTAGTTTTGCAATAGTACAATGATAGCACACTTTTGGATGCATTTTGTACACAAGCCTATTTCTGGTTCCAGTTACACTAGACCTTTTATGATGAAGTAGGCTCTTAACCCCCCCCCCCCCCCCCGCTGTGCCATTTGTCTTTTCTAGTCGGCGAAAAGACGACGGTCATGCACTTTTCTGGGTATGGTCGACTTGGGAAATCCAACCCTCTGAGACTGCGACTATTTCAGCAGTACAGTGAGCGGCCGTAGTTGTCACTTCCGCTCACTTGCTCCCAATGCTTAAGCACTGCAGCATAGCGCCATAATGGTCATTTCCGTCTGCCCCGCCTCTTTTTCCTTTGGTTTGTGTCCCTCCTCGGCCAAGTACCCGAGTGGATGCTTTGTCTTCTGCCGCTGGTTCGCGCGAAGTCGTTCTTTGCGGAATCGCCCTAGAAAGGTCCGACCAAGGGGAATTCTGTGTACGCATTATGGGCGTCACAGCGTTAACCCCCGTTATTGTGGGCCTGGGAGATAATATGATGGGCTGTCTTGAACGGCTTCTGCCTCCCATCAAACAGAGATTCCATGTCTGATTTTCCAGTGAGTCCTCAATTACCAACACAGCTTGACAGTGCTGGCTGGGCTGGCCGAGCTGAAAGTAGGACCAGGTTTTTATTGTCTAGATCGTTTCTGGCTAACCCCTACCCTGAGGCTACAGTTGCGTTTGCTTTCCTCATAGATGAGCTTTTCGCTTTTCCGTGATGCTCATCTCTGAAATATCAGGCACAGTAGGACATTGTCTCATTGGGCTGCGAAACACTTCCCCCGCACTTGGTGACAGGTGGTCCCTGGTAGTATGGTTTCAAGGATTCAACCGGCATTGGTTTCGCTCATCCTCTTTGTATTCTAGGTCGCAGTTGCCTCTGCACTCCGAATCTTCTAACTCCCCTTTTTCCTACCATTTGACTAATGCCTACAAGCTCATCAAATCTCACGCGGTTCTGCTGCCTAAACTCCGCCTCGTTTTAGATTCCCTAATGGTTGATTCCTCATGTTTCAGTGTGAAACGTTTACGGCATTGGATTACGTTGGATTCCCCTCTAGCTCTTACCTCCTACCGTTCCCTTTTCAGTCCCTCTATTTGGAGCCGTATGCCTTTTAAGGCCGGCCGTTTTGAGTGCTCACAGGCTTTAACTACCTGAGGTTTACCCGGGGCTACTTCGTCCTCGAGGCCATTTTTGTTTCCTCGTTCCACTTTAGTTTCGGAACAGAGGACCCGCAACATTTAGTTTACTTCTGAATTCTTTTATCCAAGTCCCGCCCGCCTTCCCACTGCTTGGTCCAGCTACAGCCACGTAAGAAAGGTAAGACAGGAGTACCAAGCCCCCCTGGTTCTCAACTTGCCTTGTCTGCGCTCAGTCGGTTCGCTTATGGTGGAGGATTAAGCGTTAACTTGGCCTCTGTACTACCACGAAAGTAAACCCTCTTAGCTTATTTATTTTGGAGGCACATCGAGTAATTCCTACCTCGGATTCCCATGTATTTTGCACAAACCCATTGTTGGCAGCAGCCACAGGCTATCTTATTTAGCACCCGCTCTGACCAGGTACCCGACATGCTAGGGTGGGACATGCTCGGTATTTTTCAATGGAAATAAAAGTATTTGCACCAGCACTAGCGCTTTGAAAACGAGCAAGAGCTGGTTCCTTGATGGTCAGGAACTTAACAAGGTAGTAACTCTGAAGACAACTATGTATCAATAAATTGGGACCGGATGATCTCGCAGGACGAAAGCAGTCTTGTCCCCGTATATTCAAATTATGAGGCAAACCGGCAGATGAGCGGCTCAGACACATTCCGAAATCAACTTGCTTAAACGTGATTTGGTTCTTTCCTGTATCCGGTACTAGGCGACGATATGTATGAACGTTCTGATCAAGTTGGATCAGGTTACAGGAGTCTCGGCCTTGACCAGTGGATGCCCATTTTCTCGCATTCGAGGGCGGCAATGTAACAACTGTGTTTGGGCCGCCAGAGGGTCCAGGTGCGGTGGGCTTTCAGTGACGGCTCACAAGGATGAGAATGAAAATAGGTTTGCTCTCGAAAAACCAGCAGTCACTTTGTATAGACAGGTTTACTGTCTCAAATAGCTGTTGAGCTTACCTCAGAAAATACCCTTGGGCAAAACTGAATAGATAAAAAACGACATACTATGCTGTATTCTACTGTATGAGGGGAAAACGGATGTGTTGTGCCATTCAAAGGAAGAAAGGAGTGGAAAGGAGAGGTGTAACCTGAGGAATTATTCATTTGGCTAGTCATGGCCCGGAAAAACCTTATCCCGGCGGTCTTCCAAAGGTCGGCCAAGTATGAAGATGCTACTTCTTGCCACTACGTGGGGTGGTAGTTTTTTCAAGAGTTCATTACTCGGAAAGTTGAAAAGTGCCCAAAGGCCTCTGACGGCCTCGGGTTTCTTCAGCTTGCTTTCGTGTCCCCTGAGCGTCGGGTTGCTACTTAGAACTAATAACAGCCTGTTGGTTTCAGATAAACCGCTGAGCTATTAGAACATCTAGATCAGGTCTCCCCCTGGAAGACACCTGTTTAGCGGATACAAGTCGAGCGCTTTGAGGTGTTCCCTGTATATCCTGTCCCGCAGAACAGTATTCATCTAACGGAGCAACCTTTAAAAGACTTCTAATAGCCAGCTGCTCTCGGCGAGTTTTGGTGTCCAGGTCCGAAAGCATATTTTCATTTAGGGGTGTACGTGCGTTTTGTGAGGGGGCGGCACCGTCTTGACATCACGTGGCCCGAGAGTCCGACACAGTCGAAACATAGACCTAACACAGTTTTCTGCCGCCGCAAGGCACCCCTGGGTGGGCCTGAGGGTTTCTTGCAACAAGGAGCCAAGACCTTTTAAGACCTTAGTGACTTTCATTTTCCCGGAAGACTTTTCATCAGTGTGCCGAGTCCTCCTGCTTCTCCGCCCGGGAGCGGCTACCTGCAGACACATCTGTCCAGAGGAAGTCCCAATTTTTGGTCCACTCTGATTCTCTGACCACGTCTTTATTTTACCAAGTTCAAAATGTGTTCCCCCAACTTCGGATCGTCCGGGAGCAGAAAACCAGTATGTTTTGTGTTCATCAGGCCATTTATGTAGATCAAAAAAGACACACGCCCTAGTCTCGGCCCAAGCTGCATCCAACTATGCTCCCCTCCTGAGCAGGACATCGCATACTCGACCCGACCACGGAACATCGTACCAGCGACGCATGATCTGATTCAGTTCGGGGATCACCTGTACAACCGGCCTATGGTTCACAGAGCCAGAGTCCATCTGGGAGTTCAGGTAACACACATCCTCTCATCCAACTCTGTCATGTCCGCAAGTTACTTCTTCCGGAAATGCTAAGAGATTTGTTTGATGTGATTTCCTCTTTAAAAGTCCTCGCTGTCTTATTGTATTTTTCCTGTGGTGTTCAACGCGCCCTCCGGCCATATCTCTGACGATGCCTTCAAGTACATTTAACACTGAAAGCTGGCTAACGCGTCTGTAGTTGGACGAAATTCCCCTCTTGCTTCTGTTGTGGGTTGGCTTCCAACTAAACAGGAGGCAGCGTGGTGGAGCCTGATGACCTGCGGAGCAATGGAGACAGAGGATACTGCTCTGACCAGGAGACTTAGGATATTGGGGTGAAATCCAGGTAGCACAGCAGCCTCATTTCGCTTTGGCCAACTGATACCTAGTTCGGCTTCTCTGGGCTCCACTGTGATTTCCTTTTTTCGGGAAAAACTGTGGGGTTCCAGCGGGCGGGTGGTTCCCGGCCTCTGCAGTGTGTGTCAGCTCGTAGAACTCTTTAATTACTTCGGCGTTTTCCCCAGTTTTGCTTCTGCGCCTACCCTGCTCATCCACAAGGTTCCACACATCTACTGGTGACTGAGCTTTAGACTGCACGTAGTTAGGGCACCTTCTAGCATCTTTTGCTGTCCAAGACTTTCGGTATTTTTAACAGGACCATTGTACAATCAGAGCATATTTGTGGGTCATCCGAAACAGTTCACTGTTTGTTCCAGTTTACCCTGCCCTCTCGGACGGATTTACGCAGTCACAATGGCTTTGTCCGTAGCCTCGCTGAATCCCGTGTACGTTCAAGAGGCCAACCACTCACTGAACAACGGCACGATTGGTCAGCATGGTACTGGAAGCGACAACCGAATGCCATTTTGGATGGACCTGACGAGGCATTTTCCGGCTTGCATTCGTATGAGACCCGCGGGCGCCAAAACACAGTTGGACCGAAGCACATCGGACCTCGGGAGTGCGGCCACCGGCTAGCTCGTCAGCAGTCGTTCGACGTCACCAGAATTATAGCGCGCAAGCTACGAGGAGTTCTTAGACAATCAGCAATTTCGGCCTACCGCCATAATCGAAGCGTAACTCCGTCGGACTTCCAGGAGGAGGCCTCCGTGACGGCGGCCATCTTCGTTCATACTTTTACCACGTTTATTGTTTAACTGAACGCTGACTGCCAAGCGCGGTTGCCATTTGACCGTTGCTTTTGTGCATGCTCTCACGCGTGCTCCCAAACCTACAATAACCACTATCTCTCCCAATCGTCTTCCCGTTCTCACGGGTCGTGGAGAATACTGTTCTGGTTAGCATATTCGTACAGTGCCGCACATTAGAGTAACGTGCAGGTGGTCCACGCAGTACAAAGGACCGAAGCACGCGTTTACTAAGGAAACCGCGAAGAGAGGTCCAACCAACCTTAAAATTGATGAGCCTGAAGTGATCCCTAGGTCACGTGAGTTTCCTTGTTTTTTACCGTTCAAGGTTCCGTGTGAGTACGTTCTTGTGTGTTTTATTGTTTCCCTATCTGTTTGTTTTTTGTTGCTGGTCGGTTTACCAAATAATTTGTTTTGTCCATAAGTATTTTTGGTATCCAGTTCGTCCTATTTTTTTCTTTCGAAGATTATAGTGCCACATTGGTCGTTGCTTTCTTTTCTCGTCTGTATTCGATAAAGTAATCGATTTGTCTGCTGAACGGACACAGCTCAGGCCCCCACTGTCGACGGAGATAACGCTGCACATACCGGCATTCACGCCTGCTGATCTGGAACTCCCGTTCACGCTGGTTGAGTTAGGATTCGAAAACTGCCGTGTGACCAGTGACGCCAGCCGTTTCAGGTTGGTAGCAGACCGCCTTCCGCCAGAGGTCACAATGCGAGTAAGGGACGTAATAATCTTATCCCGTAGCTACAAGGCTTTAAAGGAGGCCGTCATTGCCCGCACGACCCCAACGCAAGATTAACGTATGCAACAACTTCAAAACGTTGAGCTTGGAAGTAGGTAGCCCTCCGAACTGCTGCCTGAGATGCAGCGCTTGAGAGGACCGACAGTGGGCGAGGACCCGCTCTTAAGGGAACTTTGGCTGCAGCGTTTGCCGCATAACATCTCTGTTTTACTAGGTGCCACGCGCAAGTGTTCACTGGAGGAAACTGCAGCAGTAGCTGGTGACATTATTTCACGATACAACCCCGCTGTAGCTGGAGTAACCAGGCCCTCCGTCACAACGGTGCCTGCCTTGCCAACATCTAACGACCTCGCGTCAGTTTTGTCTAGAATTGACGCGAGCCTGCAACGCCTAGCAGTTAGAAGTGGGTAACAGGAGCGGCACCGCGCACGCTCACCTAGGCTCCATAGTCCGTCATTTCGACGACGTTTTGGCTCTTCAAAAGAAGGGTATTGTAAATACCACAGTCGCTTTGGTGAGGAAACCAAACGATGCAAAACAGGTTGTACTTTTCCCGGAGCTCAACAGGGAAACTCAACCCCCGGCCCTTGGTGGCGACCCACGAAGCCGAGTACCAGACTAACAGTCGCCTTTTGAACATAACAGACATCATTGCAAATAAACAATTCCTTTTAGATACCGGTGCCGGAGTGGGCGTCCTCCTCTAACCGAAAGGCGACAATAGAACACCGCAGGCCCAAACACTACGCGCTGCCAATGGCACGGCCATCCCAAAGTTTGGCCAGCGGTCGCTCACCTTGAACTTAGGTTTGAAAACCAATTTTTGTTGGGTATTCATCACCACCGACAGCCCGTACCCAGTTCTAGACGTTGACTTCCTGCAACACTTTGACTTGTTAGTTGAAGCACGACCATATTTTGGTAGGCCGGGCCTCTCGCAGCACTGACCACCAACATCATTCACTATGTCGACACTTAGGGACCCCCAATGTCCAGTAGGCCGCGTCGGTTAGCACGAGACAAGCTTCGTGTTGCACAGGCTGAATTCGAAAACATGCTAGAACTGGGTATAATACGCCCTTCTAGCAGCCCTTGGGCTTCCCCTCTTCATATGGTCCCCATGCCTAGCGGCCACAGGCGACCTTGTGGTGATTACATAGCGCTTTACAAAGTCACCGTCCCTGACCAATACCCAATTCTCCATATACAAAACCTTAGTTCGTCTTTATCACGTTGCTCCGTCTTCAGCCGCATCGATTTGGTTCGTGCGTACAACCAGATCCCGGTAGTAGCTTAGGTACAGCACATCACTGACGAGCTGAGAGTCGTGCTGTAGGAAGCAGTCACCCCAGTTGAGGGATCAAAGCAAAGGCTTGAGGTTTATCCATTTGACCTTGTGCAAGGGCTGTTGAAATGGGCTGCATATGGGGTCTATGGGTCCGGCTGTGAATCTGAAAGATACCATTATATGGCCACTGACAGGGAAGAGGCTTGGGGCGAAAGTTACCACATCCGATGGGCCAATGATGAACATCAGGTGAAGTATGCTGTTTCCTCCGGTTGGTGTCATTACGCGCTGGACCCAGCCCCTGCGCGAACGGTCAAAACAAAGCTCGTGAAGTATTGAGGTGATGATGTGATGCCCCAGCAGATATAAGGTGCACTGAGATTGCCAGCAGTGAGTCTTGACGAAGGGGGCAATAGAGCAAAGTCGTAGCGGTGGCCATCTTCGTTCATACTTTTACCACGTTTATTGTTTAACTGAACGCTGACTGCCAAGCGCGGTTGCCATTTGACCGTTGCTTTTGTGCATGCTCTCACGCGTGCTCCCAAACCTACAATAACCACTATCTCTCCCAATCGTCTTCCCGTTCTCACGGGTCGTGGAGAATACTGTTCTGGTTAGCATATTCGTACAGTGCCGCACATTAGAGTAACGTGCAGGTGGTCCACGCAGTACAAAGGACCGAAGCACGCGTTTACTAAGGAAACCGCGAAGTAAGTTCTTACCAACCTTACAGAGTGGTTAAAGCTTTGACTACGTGGGCGAGGTCTGTGAGGTTTGATTTGGGTGGTCGACGAAAGCAGCCGATATGGAGTGGAGAGTTGGCCAGAAGAACAGCTACCCATACTCAGTCCTGAATTGCTTCAGGTTTTGGATCAGGGGGAGGGATGGTAGGCAAGCTGTTTTAAGCGTGTACTAGACAGCTTCCTTCATGAAGAAGCCGATTTTTTAAGAAGGTTTGATAACCTGCAATAGGAATTTGGTCCGATGGGACAGAATCATTTAGCCAGGTTTGGTTATGACAATGATGTCTAAGTTGGAAGGTAGTGCTATATCATGGAGAGTATGGGTTTCATTCAGTAATGATGGAGCTTTAATGAGGAGCATGTTGAATGCAGCTGTATCGTCATGGCTTGAAGTAGGAACAACCATCATCGGGTGTTGGTGGCTAACACTTCCGAGATGGTAAACATCATTAAGTAGACTCATTATATCAGCATTTTAATGTGTGGAGACAATGGAGTCTAAACAGGGTTTAGAAGTGGGAATCCGCAGTGTGAAGAATGGGTGAGTCCGGGTTGGGGAGGGGTGCCGTCAAGAACAAAATTGGTGGTTTGCGGAGGTGAGATTTCCCGGTGGTTGAAGTAACCAGGTGGGGGGTTGGATGCTGAGGTAATGGGTGATGAAAAGTGAGATGGTAAAATGTAGTGGTGACTGGGTTCATCGGGATACGATGGGAGCGGGTATGTATTGCTCGACCAGGACCGACTAAATAACTGTGGCTGGTTGGACTGGCCAATCCCGTGTTCAGAAAAGCGAGTGGAGCTTGAAAATCAAGACGGTTGGTTATAATTCAACCTGGGGTTATTTATTTGTATCATTGGAGGAGAGGGAAATTGGTTACAGAGGTTCGGTGGAAGGTGCTGGCGCTCAGCCAAATGGTTGAAAATCTGTGTCAGCATAATTGGAGAATATGGTATGTTTGATCCCGATGCATGAAGAGGCTTTACTCGGTGGCCTTTTTCGCCTGTGTTGTAAAGTGAAGTCGGAAGGACCTTTTCGATTAGCTGAGGAACCATGCTAATACAGCGAGGCGGGGTTCGCTGCTTTAAGGTGATACAGGGTTGTGTCGTGCTCACTAGCAAGAATGGATTATTTGGGGTACACTTGGAGTGCTTGGTGGGGTTCCAAATGCACCTGGAATGCCTCGGGCGTCTCCGAAATAAACCAATATTATTACTAATAAATGGGGCCCTGAGAAAACATATGTGAGGGGGAGTACGGGAGTAGCCGGAGTACCTAAAACCTGTGGGGGGAAGCGGAATTCTGTCGACTGGTGGGATGATTAGCTATATAGTAGACCATAGCCTCGATGAAGGATTTGTGTCCGCAAGGCGGCGGGGCACGAGTTAGGGCAGGACGGGATGTTGGAAACAGACTTCCCGGGAGTCTTTTTTGGTGTTGAGACGGTAGGCAGTAGGTTGATATAAGCAGCAGCAGGCCTGGATACTCGGGAATTCGGTAACCCTGGGCTAATAGTGGGTTTAGCATGGGTATCGTTGCCATTTGTGAGAGCGGAGGTTGATGGTAGAAGGCAGGGCCGTTTAATAGGAGGATTAGCTAAAGATGGGGTGGTGGTCAGGTCTACGTCAACCAGCGTAGTGCAGACAACTGAAGGCGTTTGTGATACGAGGTGGCTCGACAGGAGGCGAGAGGACGCGGCGACTGGTATTTCAGCCACGGATTGAGTTGGTGAAGCTAAGGTACTTTTTAGTGATCGAAAAACCTCTCTCTGGGGAGGCGCTTTATCCGGTAATGTTCTGATTCTTTTGAATGGGGTAGCGTTAGCAAAGATTTGCCAACTAGTTATGAGTTCCATAGCAGTTATTCCTTCAGCAAATTGGAACTTCAAAGGACAGTCGTTGCGTTGTGGTTTTTTGCGCGGCCCAGTGCAACGGTACCCGCGATGTGCCATGTTGCAAGCATTCAGTGTGGCGAGTTTGGTTGACGGCAGGGGCAGTCGGTCAGGGATGTGGAAAACTATGGCGTTTTTGGCGTTGGCTATACGCTTATGAACTTCAGTCACAATTGAGTCCAAGAAACTGCCCGCCATGGCTAGGATTAAGCGATATACTGTAAGGGCCGGTTCCATTAATCTAGATATAGGGGATATCTACGATAGAATGTCATCGATGGACTGGATCTGGTTATGCAGGCCAGCGACTCTTTGATCAACTTCAATAATCTTCTTAAAGACTACGTCAGAAAAATCAACGAGAGCTACTGAGCATAGACTGAGTGCAGAGTGAGGTTGAGTGTTCCTGATTTTTCTCAGCCTGACAGTACACATTGTCTGATTTGCACTCGGGACCTTGCCGTATTTACGGAGGACATTTGGAGCTTCCACAGGTAATTCGGGAGATAATATGAAGAGGGGGGAAAGTTTATGGGTCACTAAGTTGAACTTTTTGATGGTGTTAGGCCACGTAGAAAGTGTTGGGTATTTTTTCTAGGCCTTTCTAGCTACATGACAGACGGTTATAAGCCTTACAAACATAAAAACCAAAAATAACCTAGTGAAAATAGAGGTCCAGCGTAGCGCAACGGTCGCTCTCTAAGGCAAACCTCCCTTGCTGGCTTCACCGCTGCAGCCAACACGAATAACAGTTCTCGCGCAAACTTATGATGTACTGGTCAATACCAGTCGTCAGTTAAATCCGTCATATCCCGCCACACCCGGCTGATTGATCGACACAATCACTACCCCGTCGAACGAACCATACCCATAGGATGTCGTACATTACCAATATTGACGCTGAATAAGACTGAGGCCAAACACGTCAACATATATATACATATACACATACGTCAGTGAAACAGCAGAATAACGCTCAAGTCCACGTAGAGATTTTCCACTTTAGTATCCTTTTGCAACAGTTCATTTTTCCCTCGAACCGTAGCCGGCCGGAAACTGTTTCTCCACTTCTCCAGGATCCCCCAGCTGGGCTTTCTCATTTTTGAACGGTAATGGTTACTGATCCTGAAACTATATCACTTTTTTATGGATTGCTGTTTTTTTCACACTCACCAATGTTCCCAAGCGCACTTTCATAAAAATGGTTTCATGTCTCCCTGTTTCAAAAATCACCCCGTTTATTGAACCACAGTAGATCCGTCAATCAGGGTTTGCATCATCTTCGTGGGTCGCTATTCTCTTCACATGCCTCGACTTTCTCGAGCATACTTCCATACAACCTTTTTTCCTTTCCTTCTCGTTCGGAACTTACTCTGTTTGCAGAACCTCAGTAAGCCTCGGTTTTCTATGACTTGTATCGCTGTCATTCATAATGCATCTTTAGCACTTTGTATAACCGATCTTCTCGGTATCCTCGTAGTGCACCACCGCCTAGCTTGAACTCGAAGCCGGTCTAAAATTGCCGCGCAAACCATTATTACAGTGATCCATTCAAACCATCGCTGACTATGTCTTTCCATCGCTAAAGCTTTTGAATTTTACTCCTAAAATGTGTGAATATTTCATCATATTAACTGACGCTGTATGCAATATTCATGCGCTTGCACGTGCATATTGACAATGGACGAGAAGTATGCCATTACGATTATTAAAAAACAGAAGGCCCACAAATACGGGTGTGAAACGCGAAGGGATGAATCAAAATATGAGGCTTTATCTCTCGGACTTGCGTATGGCGCAATTCAACCACAGTATCATCAGGTGGACATCGAAAGTGGAATTGACATTTCAGTTAGCCAGTGGTATGACCTCGTACCAGCATCATCAGACTCAGTTGACGGCCCGAAAACCTCACATTTTGAGCAACATTCCACTGACCTCTCTGCACTTGACTGCTGGTACCACTCCTGGAAGATGAATTTTTCCACTGATAAGTGCGAGGTCCTAACCTACAAATACCAATTGCTCCTTGGATCCTTAACTCTTTTGTGGGTCCTCAATAGCAGGTCGATACGCCGTCCGCGATTTGCTTCTCAACTACATCAGCTCCCTCACCTTCTTTGAGCACGTCATTATACCGGCGGCCGAGGTTAGAAGAGGTGTGGCCCTTTCCTTTCCGCTCGTTTTGCCTCCGAAGCAGTTTCATCGGCGACTGCAAACCCTACATCAAACCTTTGCTTTATTACTGCCCAGTAATATTTTCTAACAAGGAAAATTTTGAGATCATTGCTCTATAAAGCATTTCAATGCGTTTTACCGAACAATAAACCTGTTGGCCCGCTTCTTTCAACCATAGAGAACGATGGCAACATCTAAATCTTGACCCACTCTTGCTCAGCCGCTTAAGACTAAACTTTGATTTTTTGTATAAACTGCTCCATAACAAGCAGTTTTCCCTCAACCCAGTAAGCGTCTCCTGTATAAACCTTACTCACTTCTGCACAGACCTTCTGATGTCCCCCCTATATGGCTGAATCAGTCGTACAGTCAAGTTTCTACCTGATCTACCCCTAGTTCTGGAATAAGTTGCTTGTCAAAGTCGGAGCTTCACGTACCAAGTTCCAATTTCTATCAGCACTCATTCCGTATCTCAACGTTACACGTGCACTTCAGTTATCTATTATGTGCATAGCTGAGGAAAAAGCATACGAGAGGGGCCTCGACTTCCAAGGCAAAGTACTTCGCAGACCCTGCTCGCTTCAACTCAGGACTAGCTGGGGCCATTCCCATATTGAGTGAACGGAAATGAAATACCAATATTTTCATTCACTTTGCTTCCTCCTTCTCCAGTAGTCTCAGTTGCCTTTACGCTTTGTCCTTTCCTGGTTTTTATTTGCCTTCACTAACCTAAATCCGGAGTAGAGGCACACCTTGACTGCACTTTTTATCTGCTTAACTTACCCATTTCTCTTTTCATGCGCATTCCACCCTCAGTTTTGATGTGCGCCCCTGAAAAAAGCTGCCTTATGGTTGTATGCTAAAATCTGGCTCTGCCCTCAGATAAACCTTGCAAATTGGCCACCCGATCGAGTATCTTCCACTTTCATTCTTGAACTACGCCACAATTGCATAACCATCAATGAATATTAAGGCCCCTCCAAGGGGTGCGGAGCGCAGTCAGATCCACCGCCTTAGCCGGCACAAATCAGGAGTGCGGGCCGTCTGAAACACTGTGTGTGCGCACTTAGGCTGGTGGATCACACCTCCTGGTTTCAATTTGTTAAGTGGTGTCAGGTTGGGGGTTCAGCGCACGGTCAGCCCCACCCACTAGCACCGGTTGCGGATCGCATGATTCAACTGTCCTCGCCCTACCACATCCAATGCTGTCGGTTGCAGATCGTGTGCTCACACCATTCCTGTTCCACCACGGTACGCCCACCTATCACTGTTGTCGCCACTCTTAGCAATTCCCAACTTTGTCGTTATTTCATGGTGTGCACACCTACTGATCACGTCCTTAATCTTATTGCTTTTAACCATGATACCTCTCCTTGCATGTCACCATCGTTGTTCCCACTTTGCTCTACGGACGCCCGCCAATATTTCTTTTTCCCCCATGTCGCCCTTTAATGCTCTCAGTCATTATTCACCTGCTACGATCTGGTTCTCATAAAGCCCATTGATCGCATCGTAAAGCCTCACTGCCTACCGTCCTGTCAAATTCCTCCTTGTTCTCCACTCATGTACATGCAGCTGGGCAACAGTCCCACCGACACCAAGAAGCAATTCCCACATCAGAACTCACTGTTCCAAACCTTGCATCTCTTACAGCTTCTTTGATTACCTAATTACCACCACTATATTTTCCTTGTCTGACTGCGCCATTCCTCTGTGGGGCCTTCAATTAGGTAGTACACCAATTAGCATCCCCTAGCTGCATCCACTTGTACAATTCCCTGCAGGCATGCCACTTTTTAGTTTCACTAATCCATTTCCAAAGAGCATAATTTTTTCGTGCTTTTAGTTCCTTCGCATGTTCACCTGTCCCGATGCTCCTTCGTTCTGAACCTTCCTCGTGTCTAACCTGCAGTGAAAAGACCTGGCTGGCTATGTCTCCTCTGTCATTTCCGTCCGTGCTCTCATCTCCAGTTTCGTTTGTTACTCACCACATGCAATTTCGTTGGGTCTTTTAGGCTGGTCTGCTTTTTCACGTTCCACCTAATGTAAAATCGTCCTTACAATATGGTTTTCACTTACAGTTTCAGTCCGTCTGATCTCCAATACGCGATTCTGCCGGCACTTCTGTTGCCTATGTCCGTCCCACAATGTTCGCCGTCGCAGCTGCCGCATCTCAGCGCTACAGACAATCTCACCTTTCAGGTACCTTTCTCATTGTTTTATCTTCATCCGCTCCGCGCCGCTCAGCTAATTACATTACTGTTATCTTCTCGCCGAATAATATAAGTCCATTTAACAGTTCTTCCCCCATTCCTGACCATCACCACGTCTCACCCACAGTGATCAGACTATTATATTCATTCTTACCTGTTCAGTCCGATACTTGTCCTCATCTTCCCTCTTCTATAAACTGCTCTCCACAGCTTCCATCATTTTTATGCCTCCAGATTATTTTCCTTCCCTCCCTGATGAACCCCCATGTTCTACTGTCGTGAAGAAAATTCACTTTATCATTCCTCGGCTATTTCTTTACCATTCGATTTAGCCCTACCTGATCCTTCCAATCACTGATACGTTTTTTAGGACTCCGTTGTTATGGCTCCTGTTTCTCTTACGTACACATATATACACATCAGCGTACACTTACGTGTATAAACTTCCACCCTGCATCCTGCCGTTCCTTACCGGCAGTTTTCAATGCTACAATTCAGCCGACCGTCGTGATATGCGCCCATTCCTTCTATATCTTTGCCTCACGTCAGCAGTATCCAATCCGTCCAAACCACGTCTTCATCCGATCCACCTTTCAAGTTTTGTTCTGCTCGCTCCCTATTTCACAATAAGTTTTCTGCCCCGTCAGCCGACCATCGTTTGCAGAGTAACAACGCCTCTAGGCTATCTAATCCCTTGCAAAACATCTGACTTTCTTCTCCATCGCCGTCCGCCAATACGGTTTCTTATACCGATTTCTAGCCCCCCTCCTATATATCCGTAGGCCTTCAAACTTCTCCACCTGGGCCAGTTTGATTCTCTATTTGACCTTGGCTTTCAAACGCATCGGGCATCCATTTTAATCCGCGTTTGGGTTCATTTAAACTCCTTACATTTTTTGGCATTCAAATATTCATCATGCCTTTGTCTCTCATCAGTTTCACTTCTGAGTCCACCTATCATTCGAAATTCTACATTTACACAAATTTTGTGTGTCTATTCTATCGCTTGTAAATATTTGGCCATGCCTCCGGCGTGCTTAGTGCGCCTACGAAATAAACCATTATTGTAATTATTATTATTATTATCACTCTATTAAATCCCCTTTGAAAGGTAAAATAGTTAAGCAACTTCGAGGAGCAACCCAGAAACTTGTGAATAACCAAGGTTTATTACTATCAAGGCCGGATGAAGGTGCTGGATGGGCTGTACAAGACCGAAGTTACTAAGATAGTAAGATGTCGGCAACTTTATCCTACGAGGGCAAGTTCATTCACCATCCGGGTAAGAACGACAAAATACTAGAAGCCGAGACCTAGTTGGCAGAGATCTTGAAGCAGCTGAATTCAGAAAAAGCTGTTTCTAAAGAGCAGTTCGACAAGATTCTGCCCGGCGGCTGGCAGTCATCTGGACTCTATTGCTTACAAAAGTACAAGAATCAAACGAACTCCTAAGACCGGTGACTGACATAAGCACCGCAGCTCAACACACCATAGCTCGGTGGATTGCGACAATTCGTGGACTTGTGCTCTGGTCACTAGGAGAGTATATTGCGAAAAATTTGTCCTCTTTTGTGGTGATAAGACATCAGGGTCTTTCTGAACTGACTGTGCTTCCCATAGAGGTGGAATCTTTTTTAAGGACGTTCATTTAATGGAGACGATAGATTCCATCCGCCCACTCTTGGCCAGAAGTGGTATCAAACCCGACATTCCTGTGGCCAAACTGTAGGAACTAACCCTTAGATGTGTTTCAAGATCACAATTTCCGTACAGTGGGAAACACTACATGCAAAAGGAAGGGTAACATTGGGACCATCGCTTTGGTCCCTTTTGGCGGATGTGTTCTTAGCCAAGTTCGAAAGTGGACAACAAAGCAGCACCATCGACGTTCTATATGCGTAAGCCAGATATAGAGATAACACTTTCATAGTTGACGACTCAGCGAAATACATAACTAAACTACTGAGGACATTCAATCGTGTCCACGCAATGATCACATTTACAGTTGAGACAGAGACGGAAAATTGTCTTGCTCTTCTCAATGTGGTATTAGGCAGAATGCAGGACGGTCGTACAGAGAGGAGGGTGTATCGAAAATGCACTCGGCTGGGGCGATATACACACTTCCTAAGTTTTTTCTGCTTGCTATACAAAAGAAATCTAGTGGTCTGTCAGGCCTACTTAGCGCGGAACATCTGTACTTCTGATTCGATAGCCCAATAACTTTTATGTATGCTTGACGTTATAAAAAAAGAATGGCTATCCGGAACCGTTTATTCGTCAACATACGAGAAAGAGGAGACAAAATATGAAAAAGTAAGTGGTCAAGAGGAAGGATTTCTTCCTGGCTATCTAGTTTGAGGGTGACAAAACCTAAGAGGTTCTGGCGCCACATCCACTTGGGGTCCTGGGAAAGTCCTTTATCGCTGCAAGCATCCAAATCTTGCCAAGTACTGAGCATTCTCACTTCAACAATCCAAAGAATGGTTGACTTTTCGGTCCTAATCTTTCATTCTATATCAGTTCACGCACTACTGTGGAGCACCGTTTATTGGACACACGACGAGACTCCAGTCTAAGAGGATATCAGAGCACTTCCTGGCTTTTTACGCAAATGAACAGTTCGGTGTACAAAAGGGCAATCCTAAAACATTTGGTGGATGGCAGGCACCGAGTCGACACAGTGGCAGCCTTCAGACCAGTCCAGAAAACTCCCGGAGTTTACTTGAAAGGATTACGCGGGCAGTAACTAATGACATCGGAAGCCATAGAAATTTGACCGATGAAACCAAAATGCCTAAGCAAAGTAGCCTCGTTCAAAAGCTGTTATTGCCACAGCCGTAACAACTAATTTCCTTAGTGTTCCTTGGAGCAAGTTCTCCCCAGCCCCACACCTCTTTCTTCAGAGCTTTGTTTATATCACCCGTCCTTTCACTTCTCATTTTGCACATTTTTCACTTGCTGTCGTTCACGCCACGGACAAGGTTCATCAAGTTGGAGCATGTGGTCAAGTAACCGGATGCGTTGGACACTTGCTCACTCACTGCTATCCATAGCTGTGCACATACTCCAGTTTTCCCGGTTATGCATATGTAAACTCCTGAGGTGACAAACTGGAAAGGAATCTCTTCGTGTTACAACCATTTTCGTGAATCGATTGAGCATATTGAATGATTGGACCACCGAATAGTTTACGGCAAACTGCTGCAAAATTTACAGTTAATTATGCATATCATAATGTCGACGTCAAGGGTTATCTATTAGGTAGAAGAAGCGAAGAAACAAGCTAAGAAGTGAGGCAGCATCAAAAGCATCATTCACGCCCCAGACTTCAAAGTCGTGAACTGGTAAACTGTGTGAAACAGCAACGCGATTGGTGAATCGGTCGGCAAGATCGTGTGTGGAAATGAGAAACTGGAAGTTTTTTGTAACTGCCTTGGTTTGTTGCCCGACCAAAAAACATAAAAATGTCGACATTCAAGGCTGGCCGACTGAGTTTTCTTGTTTTTCCTTAGATTTTGTGGACTTCTTGAAGGTTGTCTTTAAAAGACAACCCGGTAACCCCATTGTAACCCCTACCCATAGGTACTGCTTACACTGTGCCCGTTGCGGTGGTGGACCCCGGGCAGACGCCGATTTTATGGATTGCGCCTTTAATTGCCGCTGCGATGTTTTGCTCCATGTTATTTGATCTGACCCCACACGTACCTTCCCTACCATAGCCTTCATTATCTGAGCCCTTAAGTTTGACCGGCACTGGCCGGGGGAAAAATAAGTGGTCTTCGGACTCAAGCACCACCTATTCAGCCTAAAAACGTTTTTAATAAGAGGAAGTGCTGGTTAGCGCACCGTTCTTAGCACATTCATCGCATGGTGAAACATGTCACAGCTCTCGGCCAAGCTATGCAGCGCAACCACTTGGGAATTTCCCTAATAGCTGCCCTGCAATATCTCCCAGTGGTAGTCTTGGTACCCCTAGCCAAGCTGCGTGAATGCTTCGCCAAGCCATTGATTTCCTCCTATAGGGTAAAGTCCGGGCTATTGATGTCAAGCCATTGCTTTACGCACCCCGCGAGGTGAACATTCAACCCTTACGAAACCCTTTACACATCCTGAGAAAATAAGCGTAAAACTAGAGAAAAGTGTAGTTGATACTCACATTATTCTGAACGTCCTGGTAGTTCTGACATCACGTAAGCTGGACTGTGAACATGCCAAGCCATGTAGGGAAAAGTAGAACTGCTATCAGCCCTAGTACGTGCATGAAGAAACCTTCATTGGGAACGGGTGAAAGAAGCCGATATAAACTCCACCAGGTCTTTGTGAAGAGGATGATTAGAGCCAGCGCGAATCTTTGTAGACGGCATTTGGCTTAAGCAGTAAGCCTACTGTTTTTCGGATGGACGTCACAGCATACTGCTTTCTCCACCTCTTTGGAACACCTAGGAGCGCGGCTAGGGAAAGCTGGGCATTCCGCTGATTTCTGGCTTTACCTCCTGCTTTTTTGAAGTGTTTTGTCGAGGAAGGTAGAACGAGATGTCCAGAAACAGAGAACAGGTGAAGAAAACCCTTGACTATGTGCGTTTAACTAATATTTAACTGCCGGCGCGATTCGGCTCCTCAGTGTGTTCTGCTGCAATACACAAGATGTTAGGTGAAGAATGACCAACTCATCCGTACGATATCCTCACTGGCTGCCAAGAAACTCCTTGAGCCTACGGTAATGGTAATGGTTTATTTCTTCCAAGCGAACGAGAAGCATGTCGTAAGCATGGTCAGAGTTTGCAGGTAGTGCATGTTTACAGAGATGGACAAAATTCTATCAACAGTTACAAAGAACAGTAAAATAAAAGGCCAAGTTATATTTGCCACCATTTGAGGTAAATTCAGAAAGCCATGGAAAATAGCATGTTTTTTGTCTGGAGTAGAGACCTGCAAGGCGAGTGCAGGGGAAGTAACGGGCGGAGTAACTCAAGGGTCAGTTTTAGGTCCACTACTTCTTCTTCTCTACATAAATTATTCGGAGGCAGAATTACCACCACATTTTGAAAAGATGCTGGATGCTAAGTGGGAAGAGTTATTCGTAGATGTAGAATACCAAGGGGTGTGAATAAATTGTAGTTTGCTCCAGGCCTTTCAGCATCCCGTGTCTGTGCCTACGACCTGAAGCGCTAATTGTATTGGAGAGCAAATGCCATGGTTGCCTCTCGCCTGGATGTTGAGAAGAGCGGTTCTTTTCTAAAACCAACTGAAAAAACAAATCTAATCGTGTCATAAAACTGGAAGGACTTACCAAAGTCGCATTACTAAGTCCTTTGCTACCTGATCTGATCGAATCTGTCTTGGGCAAAATTGAGAGTCAAGATCGAAGCAGGAAGAAGCACCGCGCGGAAGCCTTTGGACTGGAACTCCAACTTATGCGAAACATTGGCTTGGAAAATGTTAGAAACTACCCGATAATGAGATGAAGCAAAGAAAACCATGACCGTGAAATGATTTCAGGATGACTGCAATCTAAAGGGTGTGAATCCAGAAACGGGCAAGAGAGAAAATATACCATCAGACACGTTCAGCACCCTGCATAAGCACTGCCACCCGTTCTCGATTTGCGGGAAGATCAACGAAATGTCCATTGCGAAAAGTAACACAATTTGTGGAAGGATCCAAGAAAAATCCCGCTGGATTCTGTAAAGCTGAACTGTTGATCGAGAGCAGCAAAGTGTTTATATGATGAAAGCTCTGGAAGGTGCCAATGGACAACAGCTTTTTGTGCCTTGCTAAAAATGCATGTCATGATGTGCCAGCAGAAGGGCCATAAAAAGCGAAATCCGTTTGTCTGGTTTTCATGGTAATTCCGCCATCGAATTGCATGAATGGTTAGAAGCCAGTAGGCAAAAGCTAAGTGGAGTTTAAGAGGTGATGGAAAGAGTATGGAAGGTACATTCCGGTGAAGTTTCAACTGTTGATAAGATGCTTAAGGCAAGTGATCAGTTTGTGAAGTTCCTCTGTAGTTCATCAATTTTCTCGGTAATATAACTCCAGATGCCAGTGACTTGGTAAACACTAATCAAGGGAGAAGAAATATCTTTTCAGTTATTTAGCGGCCAAGTAACTCGAAAATTTCATCGGTGGTCGAAGTTTCCGCAAGTTCAAAAGACAGAAAGTAATCTGGAAGAAAACTTAAAGGGCAGCAATCCGGAAGGGTTCTAGCCGTGGTTGACTGGGTAATGGTGTGGAATTCCTCAAACGTCTCGACCAAATTCATAAGATTTGTCCTCCGATATTTAAATGTTGAAAATATGGATCACGTCAAGCACTGCAAAGAATTCATTTACCTATTTCTTAAGCGCCGATGGTTGGTCGAATGAATGAACCTCTGGTTGCATTTAATTCCAAGGTGACGAGAAATTCACTAAGAAGAAAATAGAATGGCCACAGAGAAACTGCATTGTCGTAGTGAGTACCGAAATTCGGTAGGTGTTCTGAGTTTTGGTGAAGAACAACAAAACTGGATTTCAGAGAACCCATAGATGACAGATGGAAAAATTTTTAGCCTTTGTATCGAAAGAGGATATGGATATAATAGATTGTGACGGGTGTTGAAGAATAACGTTTTAGTTACCTTGTGAATGTTCGTTACATATTCACAGTGGATATTCGGCTACGCGTCACATGTTAAAACAAGCGATTGACCCGTACTCCAAAGCTTTCAAACATGGGTCTTATAGACACTAATTTTGCACTCTTGCAGTAGTATTGCTCTATGGAGCAACACAAGCAGCTTTCGTAGCCAAGACACTTGAATAACTGTGTATTCCAAAATGTTCAACGCGCAAGGGTGTTGAGGACACAAATGCAGTATTGATGAATTGCTTGCAATTTTTAGGCCATCGATGCTAATCGGCAGTGGTGGTACAGTACATTTATAAGTTAGAACGTTACTTTTTCAGCAGGAAACTTCATTATCCAAGTAGTTCTTTAGGAGCTTAGTGGAGCGAGATCCTGCAAAATGTTACTGGTGGTTGTGTTTGGACTATTGGGGTCAAGTGTGTACGGAAAATATGCTTCGTCAGGGAAGAGAAAGAGAGTTCCTCAACTGATTACGTGGAATATATCGTTTAAATACACTGATCCCAGGAAGCCACCTTGAAAGGCTGTGCTAGCTACAACTTCCTGTAGCGACGCTGCGCCACTTACGTTTACCACTGGATATAGTGAACACAAACCGGATTGCAACCACGAATCTCAGGCTTGAATAATGCCAGAATGTTCCACTTTTTTCAAAATTCAAGGGCGAGAGACCCGGACGGAAGATTTAGTCATACCGAGAAAATTTATAAACATCCACTTGCCATTGTTGGCAGCCACCGCTGTGAGGTTTACAGAGTCGGTCATACATGTGGGACATGCGCGATTTTCGAGAAAACCATGCTGGGCCGAATTTATAAGGTTAATTTTGAGGAGGTTATTCGTAAGCCTAGCTTCTATCAGCCTTTCTAGGATCCTTAAGAAAACTGGGGTGCTAATAACGGGCTCATAGCTTTCTGGATCTTGTTTTGGTTCCTTTTTATAAATTGGAATAATAACTGGGGTTTTTCATTGGCCGGGACAAACCAAGCTGCATAGATAGGTTAGATATGTTTGACTATAAAGCTGGAATATTAGTTCTGCCAAAATTGAAACTGACCGCAGGTCCCGCATCAGGTCCAGGGTGGTACAACAGCCCAATACTGGACAACAGAGATTATACATCGTTTGGGAGATAAGAAAACATAAACAGACTTCCCGAGGAATTAAGTGTCAGTGTCGGGACACCTGCAAGAGAATTATTTGTCAACTTGGATACGAAAAACGGTGTTGGCCTCCGATATGTCTTGTGCCTTGTTCACCTGGGTACTACTGCAGAAAAAAAGAACAAACAGTTGAAGTGGATTAGGAGTTTCTTTTTTTCTTGAATTCAGCTGAAATTCCTACTCTTTTTGGGTTGTGCGAAGCACTTTGTCTTTGTTTCTTCTTTATTCACTTCGAACAACAGAAGATACCCCGAGAAAGATCAAAGAATTTTATGCTTAGCAAGAAATTTCTTGTTTTGTGGAAAGTACTTTGTGGTTTGGACAGTCGTCATTTAACTTGGGATATTTTGTTTGAGTTTATGCATCTCAAGATATCATTTTTAGGCGCAATCCTACTAAGACACAAATGTACCATAGAATAAATTTTGTTTGTTGCCTTTGGTGGTTCACAAGATGGAAAAACTTCATCCCAATTCTGGGTGCTTATAAGCAAAGGTAGTTGGTCCCCTTCAGCATGATGAAACGAGCTAGTAATGGGTAGATTTTGGTGGATTATTTTGGGGACAAAGAATTTACAGGAGACCGTGGATCAATCAATTCCTGGAAATTTCTCAAGGACAGACTGGACACCTGGGTAAAGATATGGACAAAGATCAAACCTAGGGTGATATTCAACCTTATTTGTGTAGACAGGTTGCACCCACCCCTCGAGGCGAAAAGTAGTCACGGAGTCCGGTGAGTTTTAGTGGTGAGGGGAAAGTTGACCAACAAACATCCGGTGCACTCAAGCCACCGGCCATGAGCTTGGCTGTACTGGGGCGATCTCTAGCGCAACTCAGTGCTTCAATAAAGGTTGAAGGGCCAAAACTATTTGGGTTCGGCTGACAGTACCCACAGCCAATCGAATTCTCGTCACGCTCGGTTTAATTGCTGAGCCGCACTGAATATTCCGTACTGTCCAGAACTGAATGCTCAAACAAAGATGCAACGGGAACTTCCCCTAAATAGATTAGACAGCCTCTCTGCGCTGGTTTGATCTACGCTCCTCAAAGGCCAAGTAACCTTCCACAGCAGTGTCTTCAGAAGATGTAGGATCAGACAACCATGTTTCAGTTATTTAAATGAGATCATAGTCTCCTGTGAAGGCCAGGAAACGCACTGGGTGCATTTTGCTTAGTGCCGATGTAGCATTTATTAATATCAAAGAAAGAAGCCTAGGTAGAAGTTCGTTGTTGTGGACACTATCAGAAGCTTCAATAAACATACGATCATCGCCCAATTGCAGTGCTGGAGGCAGATGTCGATTCGGTGATGTGAATGTATTTGCATGAGGTGTAAGCAAAGGTCATAGAATGTCAAACTAGGCAGCATCCACCGTATTTTCGAGGATATTTTTATTGTTGGACAATTCGAAGCCCTAGGTGGTCGCAAGGGAGATACTTCCAGGGGTAGGAGTGAGTTAGTAATGGAAAAATCACAGTTTCTCCTGCAGAACTTGATGAAATCGCTCTTCAGAGTAAACACACAATCGTGTGTGTGGTTGGTGCGTGCGAGATACGTTAAACCGGATTATTACTGATGAAAGGGTGTGGAACCTGGGAGCATCAACAAGTTTGATAACGAGCGGAGGAAATGAGATTACTGCTCTAGCTTGTGGAAGGCTTGGTCCCCATGAGGAAGGCAATTTTGAGTAGGAGCTGGGTAATGAGTTGGTGCAAAGTTCAGAAATGAGTATCTGAGAACGTCGAACGGCAAGGGCTGAGGTTGTAGGGTCACTTATGGCTTGATAGGCATTTAAAGAAGCGTGCCTAGGGAGCTATCATTCTGCATGACAGTAGGAGGTACGGGCGGAGGCCGTTGGAAAAGTTATTCTTAGCAAGCTTAACACTGATTACTTTCAAAAGCGTCTAAGAGGGTCCTCCCTGGGTGGTACTTGTCATTTTTATATCCGCCTCCGAATTACAGCATACCGTTGTAAATTTTCACCTGGAGGTGAATAATTTCGCTTGACCCGCTTCTCCTTGGTCCAGTGTTATCTTTCTTTAAAGATTATTTCTGTTTGCAGCACCCTGTTGTCCCCATTTCTATATATTTCTCAACCGCTCGACCGCCAAGCAGGTTCAAATCCCGGTGTGGAATAGTGAATTCCTCGGATCTGCTGACGCTTGGCTGATATGGAGGTCAACTTTTCTCTCCTAGTTCTCCGGAGGCGTAGAAGAACAAACAATATTAAGACACCGTAGAGCAGTCACACTAACTTTGCACCCACCTCCCGATAGTATTATTATTATGAGAGCGAAAATGGAGATGGTTTGGGGCTTCTACCGTGCCTTTTTGTGCTCATCACTCTCGGCCCTCAAACATCGACTTCAGTAACTTATCTAGATTTATTTTGAATGCAGCCACAAAGGTGGATTCTCCCACCAAATTTGGCATTTTTTCTAGTCATTCACCTTTTTTAAAGCAAACCAGCTCCCTCTAATCCCCACCCTGATCTCTTCTTTCTCAAACCCATTGCGTGCCCTTGCAGCGTTTTTGTCCCCCGAGCTGAGAGGGGGCTAGCTGTTACCCGCGGCCTAATGGTCCCCTAAATTAATTCTAAAACCGCTATCATAGCTACTCTTCTTCTATCTAGCAGGAATATATCCAGTTCTCCTAGCTTTTGCTGAGGCTGGATCACTTAAGTGAATATGTTCGTGGTTCTTGATCAAGCCGTCAACCGATGCAGTGACCAGATTTTTCATTTGTCATTTCCACACACGATCTTGCCGACGGATTCACCAATCGTGTTGCTGTTTCAAACAGTTTATCAGAGCCCGACTTTAGTGGCTGGGGAGTGAATGATGTTTAGTGAAGGTACCTCAATTCTACCTTGTTTCTTAGACCCTTCAAAACAGAGAATGACGTCGATGAATATATATATATATATATATATATATATATAACCGTAAATTGAGCAGTAATGCGTTGAAAACTATTTGGAGGTTTACAAATCTGCGACGGTCTTTCAGCCTCCGGCGAAATACTCGGGCCGGATGAACACTTACTAGGAGCTGTTGTGTTGCCTTGTTGACCAGATTACTTGATCGCGATTGTCTTATCGTCCTGATGACCAGGAAGACCAAGTAAGTAAAAACGACTATAGCTACTCGAGCACCCGCAATTGATCTTCGTCTAAGGACCCGGAATCAATACGTTCAGTTAAACTGCTTTGTACCCGCTCTAGTGATTATTGCTCCCGTTATTTTTGGACTTCAGGCTCAAACCCAATCTACTAGATGACTTCAAACTGACGTCTTGTGCAGCTCCATGGGCAATTTCGGTTTCCACGGACACACTGTCCTTCGCTATTAGTGCAGAGCGCTTGTAACTTTTTTGCTTCTTGGCTACACCGATGACCGGGAGTTAAGCCCGCCTCCACTATAACCCGGGAGATTTTGGCTCTATCCGTTTTCTCCACATCTGGCTGGTCCCCAAATGGGTCCATTTAACGATTGCGCCGTGATCTTCTGTCAGTATTGAGATGCTTGCACCTCGCTTCATCAGGAGGGAGATCCCGTTCCAAGGACCAGGTAAGCACATTGTCCAGCTCTCTTTGCTTGTTTTCCTCCACAACTGACACCATTATTTTCAAGTCGTCTGTAAACTTATAGCAAGGACCTTTCGATCCCTTCAAAAGGTCATCTGCATGCAGCACAAACAACGAGGGATCGGGCAATGATCCTTGAAGCACCCAATCAATGTTTTCCCTCTCTGGCAGCACTAACTTCAGCCTGGATCTGGAGCTGTCCCCTGCGGGCCCTTCATTGTCAACTCATTCGAGTTTGATGTTGCCCCAAAATTCTTAAGTTTCTTACCCAATAGCCCGGGTTTAACTGAACCAAAGACCTTCTAGAAATTCAGATGAAGCACTGTTACTCTCAGTCCTTTATTCAGTCTCCTCAACAATTCATCCGGGAATAAAATGGGATTCGACGGACCAGTCTTAAGTCACGAAAACCCGTGCCGCTGGAAGCCCAACAAGCTACAGTCCTCAACTTTTCTCAATAACCTCTCACCTTTGGTCCTTTCTGGGGCCTTGGGTATCACCGAGTCCTGAAACGGCTGGTCTAGTTGAGGACACCGTCATGTTTGAGCGGGGAAAACAGCTGGGATGATCCGATCCCCAGGGAGTCCCCCCTCTTTTGGCGACAACTTAAACAATTATTTTAGTGACTCTTGAAGTACATACTCAATGGATTTTATTATAGGGCAATTTATGTTACAGTTAGAGACAGTAAAAGCCTCTAGCATGAGCCTCACTACTGTCCACTCCTGGCTATAGCCTCAAGATAGACTCAAGCCAAAACTCAGTCAGGCATGTCAATTTTGCCCTGGAAACATTTGTCATTTTCCTCTTCTACCAACTCAGCGAGGAGTAAGTTTTACATGTTGATTTCCTTTGTGGAGGGACGGTGGACCAAACAGTAGCACCTTTATGGGTGACTTCTGGCGTCCCTTGAGCGAGAGCGGTCACGAAGTTGGAAATTCGCCTGCAACTCGGCACCGATTGTAGCTACCAGACTTGAAAAATCCTCCACGAACATTCCCATATTTTCGTGTCGTAAAAATGCTCGATTTTACATATAATTTGTGTGTTTCGTACCACTAACATATTTAAGCACCATCCCTCGTTTATTCGGTTCCAAGGCGAGAATTTGTCATCTCTTGCAGGGACCTTCGTGACTTATGCGCTCGTGAAAAATGGCTTTCGTTTTAAGTCTTTGTAGAAGTATATCTGGATTTTGTGTATATCTGCGATGTTATTCACTTTGCAGTTCAATATCACAGTACTTCCGAGCCAGACCTGCTTCGCACTGGGGTTCGTGTGAGTAGGCTACAAGTCGCCTGAAAATGCCTCAAAGTAATCAAGTCTATCATTTTGAACGATAGAATACCCTGTACGACCAGAAGGCGGTCACAACCACCGGAAACTGGATGAGAGTTAGGGCGGCAGGCAGCCGGGTAGGGACTACGCGCAGCTGATTTTGTAGATACTGTTAGGTCTACCAGAGCCGTCAGTAAAAGTCCACGTATTACTGAGGGTGTTGTTGATCAAACAATTTCCCTTTTTTTCGAGCTCAGGACATTGGGGCTAGAAGAACGGTTAGTGTCCGCTAGGTAGCAGACTCAGAAGGTAGGGGAAGAAATAAGACAGGGAGACCTAGACTGCGGGCTATTGAAAACGACCCTTTCAGTAAGCCATGCATCCTGTTAGAAGAAACCTTAAGCCGGTCGTTAAGCCATTAGCACCCTTCTAGGGTTGAAACGACCATATTGATGGACTACCGAAATAGTGCTGCAAACTGGTTGGGCAGTTTGAAACCTTTGTGGAAGCAAAAGTGACCAACCCGGGACAGGGGCTAAAGTACTTAAAGCACTTTTGCCGAGGGTGAGCTACGAAAGCCATTGATAGTTGGGAAATGCTCAAATCTGATCGGAAGAAGCATTTAGGGGGCCGTTTTTGGTCAGTTGCCCAAGGCTGCCCATAATCTGATGGATGGAGTAGTGCCAGTAGCCATGTGAACAAGCTGATTTCTCTTCTCTAAATGACCTAGTCAGTCAGATTCAAAATTGTTCGATAGCCCTTGATCACCTGGGCTACTTGTCTGCTCTCAAAGCGACGCGCACCCTGGAGGTGATTGTTCGTTGTCCCCGATCAGAATTTCAGGGGGGCCGGGCCGAAGAACAATAAGGCATGTATCGAAGCAACCACGAATCTAATTTTGAGGACCCTAACGATAACTTGGACAGACAGGCGAAAATAGCCCACAGCATATTTGGTCGGGACTCCATATTTTCTGTACCCCTATGTGCTTCTGCTGATCTACCATTCCCAACCCCGCCTATTCTACTCTCCTCCAATCTTTACTCAGTCAGGAACGACCATTTTTTCGAAAGCCCCCAGTCTTCCCAGTCCGCTGACGACCCGCCAGATTCCACAGGATTTTCTGCTTGCTCCAACATCCCCCTTCATTGTCCTTTTATCCTACCCTTCAGCAGTCCCTGCCAGTGTACCTTCTACTACACCTTGGCTGGAAGCCACTACATTTTAGCCACAGCTAGCCTCCACATTTGCATACTACCCTGACTCCGATAACCAATACTCGTATTGATGACGTTTTGTTGCTTTCAAACTCAAGCTTCCTTTTGATATGCCTGAAACACTGACCAAAAGTGGTTTATCTGTCGCCACACTCAAAGTCTGCTACACCCACTGTAAATTTCTACACTTAAAAAGTTTCTCACAAACGACTGTGGCATTATTCTGATAACGGATTCGTGGCAGTCGGAGATCAATCCCAATGATCAATTGGCTTTTGCTGGGGTACAGCCTACAAAGCACCAATAGACCAAACCGGCGCAGAGATGGACTTTCAGCTCACGGTGAATAAAACTTCACTGCAACCTCTCTTTTACGCACTGACTTCGACTCCATTCCCGAAAGGTTCTGGTTTAACATCAACATGCAAATCACTGTAGCTCCAACTGGTGGCAAAGTATCGCTCGCCAAGTTTCCCTGGTTCTTTGTTTCCGTGCCTTAGCAATCTTTTGAATAGGTCCTTTCCGTTTCCCTCAGAGCCAAGCTCTTCGCTAATGACTTAAGTCGTCCCCATTTTTGTGGCTAACTCTCTCAACTCCTCCCTATTTCGTGGACTTTGCTACTAACATCCGCTTTCGAGGCTAGATATAACGTCTACAACCATACCGTAATAGAAAACATTGTCTATTTGATATTTGGCCGCAACATTCATTAATAAGCTATATCAATAATAATAAGAATAGCGGTATACTTCTCATCAATGGTCGAAATTTACGCACAAGCTTAGGGTTATGTAGTACAGCGTTACTAAATACGACGAAATATGAACGAATTTTGAAAGGAGTAGAAAATTTCAGCAAAAGAACAACTAAGCTAGGACGAGTTTTATTGGATCAGAATGTCACAAATGCGACAGCTTCACCATTATTGTCATCTACACCGCCATCTACCAGTTCATTGCCACGAATATTAGGAGAAGAAGCTGCATCCTTGTCGTCATCTGATACACCAGTTTTACCACTGCCACCATCGGTATTGCCGTCGAGAGGTGGAATTCCGCCGAGTTATCTACTCCTTCCCTTACAATACACACGGGGGTGGAGTCGGCTTCTGTCAGTGAGCCAGCCACAACAAAATGCCGCCGAATCCAGAAATAACAGCTGAGGCATGCTGATCACAATTTGGATGAAGGTGAAGCTGGTGTGGCTAAGCAAGCGCATGAAATTGGCATGGTCACAAAGCCTAACCGGCGAAGCTCTGCCGTGGAGGCAGGTATACGGGGCTGAATAACAACGGTGGGTCGTCCATAAAGAGGGCCACCACCAAAGAAGCGGTGTTTCCCGATAGCGAACTTGCCTGCGACGAAGGATATTACGGCATGAGCAATCTTGGGCCACAATTTTGTTAGTCCTCGAGTTGTATCAAAGAAGCCGTTCGTCCCCGGAGAAGAAGAGATCGTGGGGTAGATACGGTTAAAATCGGCCCTCCGACTTACTAGAGTTTGTGAAGCCTAGCGCCCCCGGCCTCAGATGGCCCTGAGAAAGCAACTATCTATGTGTTACGTAGACCGCATGGAGTAGAGGGCAAGCCAGAGCAGCCGCAAAGGAAACTGAACCGAGAGAATCGTAAGAAATGTAAAAATACATTGATTTAGAGGCGTAAAAGTTAAGAACAGGGAGAAACTAACTTTGTTATTCCGGATTTTTAGCTACAAAAAAGTCCTTCTTACTTCCAGTACAGTCTAGTGACTCTAGCTTTCTGTCAGTTTATCGGGGCCAAGGTACCGAGAAAAATCAGAGATCGTAGCAAAGCCGGCCAGAGGTGCATGCTGAAACACAAGGATCCGGTGAGGCCATTTGGTGCCGCCTGAGGCTAACAACCGGGGCCTAAAGACCGTTGGAGTTACCTATGGGATGCGAGCCGCCACTCCCCCCCCCCACCCCCCCCCCCACCCCAGATATGATGAGCTAACTGAGGGGGTAGGCGTGCGACGGCCACTGCCTCACCCTGGAAGACTCCGATGTCCCCCATATTGCTAGGACATCGGCAAGGACCGCAGCGGGGCCGATCCATTCCTTCGGGATTTTCTGATAACGGTCCAAGAGCTGGACTCATACCCACATATTCAGGAGTCAACCCGGAGGCAATCCAATAGGACTTCCATCGTAAATCTGGCATTTTCTTCTAAGAGCTCTGGCTTCGATAAGATTGAACATCTTCCTCTAATTGGCAGCAGTGACCACCCTGAGCTACAGATTCACCAGCGCGGTGGCCCCTGTCTACCCGTTGGACCTCATTTTGGACCAAATATTTGGCGCTCAACATTCGCGGGTGCCCAGAGAGGGAGGCGTAACCTGAGGGAGTGTGTATTCGGCTAGTCGTGGCCTGTTAAGACCTCATCCCAGCGGTCATCTAACTGTCGGTCAAACAAGACAATGCTATTAGCTGCTACTACATAAGGTGGTAGTATGCTTTAAGGGTTAGTTACGCGGAAAGAAGAAAAATTCACAAACGCTCCTAATGACCCTGGGTTTCATCAGTTCGCGCTCGTATCCCCTGAGCGTTGGTTCAACATTTAGAACTAATAACGGCCCTTTCAATTTTGGATAAACCGCTGAGCTATTAAAAATTCTCGATCAGGTTTCCCCTAGGCGACGCCCGTTTGGCGGAAACAGGTCGAATGCTTTGGAAATCTCCCTTCACTTGGGGGCAGTGGCCACATGGTTCTAGAAATTCACTGGCGCAGTGGTCCTTGTTAGTCTCCTGAACCACTTATCGGACCAAAAGTCTGGCAGACAGTATTCGAGGAAGTCCGGATAGCGGCCCTAGAAGTCAACTGGTTTCTTACGGATTCAGATGATGACTACGATGTGAACGAAGCTTGAGAATTCATTCTTGATGGTATGTTGTAGCATAAATACCTACTCTCTCCTCAGCCGAATTAGACCCCGGGTGTAGGGCCCGCCATGGTAAGGCCCGAAAATCAGACGCCTATTGAAACGACAAAATCGGGCATGGCGGATGTTCCGATAAACAGGTGTGGGTTATGATTTCGATCGCAGGATTCGTAAGCAAAAGTGCTGGAGGAAACGGACAAAGCGGATGGCTTTCGACGGGGCCCTTGCAGATGAGTTAACTCCAGGACTGAAGCTCGTTTTTGCCCACCTCAAGTGCTGCTCCAGAGAGAAGGTAGTCATCCCGTTGCTGGAGGACAACGCCGAAATGGTTGCAACCCATGATTGTCAGGCTGAGACATCAGCGGAACATTTCCCGTCAGTGCATGGTGTGGAGGAGGGAGCGCCAATCACGATGGTGAATGGTTAGCCGCTATTTGTTGTGCCCAATTTTGTGGAGCCAGAAGGGAAGAAAGCCCTTAAATCCATCAAAAGTTCTAAGTCATATGAACCGGATGATGTGCATCTGTTGATGTTGAAGGAGTTGGCTGACCAACTAACTCCTCTGATGATTCGGCTATTAAACATGCCATTGTCTTCCGGCGGACTACCTCGAGAGTGAGAAAAGTGGTTGCTTCGCTGTACAGTGGTGGGAAAATATCCACCTCGGCCAACTACTGTCCAGTTAGCCTCACTTACTTAGTTAGGAAACTCACTCGAAGACTAGCGGCTTCTCGCACAAGTGAACATCGGGAGCGCTATCAACCGCTTTGTGTAGGGCAACATGACTTTTGGAGAAGCAGATCATGTCAGGAAAACCAGATAACCGCTCGTGAAAGCTGACCAAATGCCAAGGCTCGGAAATATATGACCGACTGTTCCTAATAATATACTGCCCACCCGCGAGTGCTTCCCCGCCGACCTTCCCCCTTTGACAGAAGCCTCACAGTGTAACCTTACTACCTATGAGCCCTAGAACACAATTTTCCTCTTGAGTACCAGTAACTGCGACCATTGCCATCCCCGATCAGCTGTGAACTTGTCTCTTTCATTCGGTGTGATAACCCCACTCCTGACCCACATTTGCCTGGGGCTCCATCCTGTTTCGACCTGTCTCTTGCTATCTTGCGCCATTAAGTTAGCATTTCACCGCTCTCCACTACCAAATGCAATAGTCTGTAGTTTTTCACACAACGTACTGTTTCACTACTGGCCTTAAGGACCCAAAGCATGGATGAGCCCATGCCTTAACATTTTTATACCTCCGTTGATCGCTGAACCCCATCAGGGGCTTACCCAAACCGCGTTTCTCCATCTCACTTCTCTTTTCAGGGATCCTCGTGGACAACCAACCACTTCGAGGAACTTACTGACCATTTCCCTGGGAGGAGCACCCGGATAACAATGTAATACGGCCGTCTACCACTCGCTGTTTCCGTTGGCTCTGCTGTCCAAGGTCTCGCAACCTGAACAGTCAATCCCGGATTACACATATTTAAAGAGGTTTCTGTGGCCCCTGCACTACCCTCAATGATCACACTAACATTTCCAAGGGTGCAGGATGCAGCCAGATCCATCGCCTTAGCCGGCGAATAAGTTGCTTGTCAAAGTCGGAGCTTCACGTACCAAGTTCCAATTTCTATCAGCACTCATTCCGTATCTCAACGTTACACGTGCACTTCAGTTATCTATTATGTGCATAGCTGAGGAAAAAGCATACGAGAGGGGCCTCGACTTCCAAGGCAAAGTACTTCGCAGACCCTGCTCGCTTCAACTCAGGACTAGCTGGGGCCATTCCCATATTGAGTGAACGGAAATGAAATACCAATATTTTCATTCACTTTGCTTCCTCCTTCTCCAGTAGTCTCAGTTGCCTTTACGCTTTGTCCTTTCCTGGTTTTTATTTGCCTTCACTAACCTTAATCCGGAGTAGAGGCACACCTTGACTGCACTTTTTATCTGCTTAACTTACCCATTTCTCTTTTCATGCGCATTCCACCCTCAGTTTTGATGTGCGCCCCTGAAAAAAGCTGCCTTATGGTTGTATGCTAAAATCTGGCTCTGCCCTCAGATAAACCTTGCAAATTGGCCACCCGATCGAGTATCTTCCACTTTCATTCTTGAACTACGCCACAATTGCATAACCATCAATGAATATTAAGGCCCCTCCAAGGGGTGCGGAGCGCAGTCAGATCCACCGCCTTAGCCGGCACAAATCAGGAGTGCGGGCCGTCTGAAACACTGTGTGTGCGCACTTAGGCTGGTGGATCACACCTCCTGGTTTCAATTTGTTAAGTGGTGTCAGGTTGGGGGTTCAGCGCACGGTCAGCCCCACCCACTAGCACCGGTTGCGGATCGCATGATTCAACTGTCCTCGCCCTACCACATCCAATGCTGTCGGTTGCAGATCGTGTGCTCACACCATTCCTGTTCCACCACGGTACGCCCACCTATCACTGTTGTCGCCACTCTTAGCAATTCCCAACTTTGTCGTTCTTTCATGGTGTGCACACCTACTGATCACGTCCTTAATCTTATTGCTTTTAACCATGATACCTCTCCTTGCATGTCACCATCGTTGTTCCCACTTTGCTCTACGGACGCCCGCCAATATTTCTTTTTCCCCCATGTCGCCCTTTAATGCTCTCAGTCATTATTCACCTGCTACGATCTGGTTCTCATAAAGCCCATTGATCGCATCGTAAAGCCTCACTGCCTACCGTCCCGTCACATTCTTCCTAGTCTTCTCTTAAAAGAAACGATAATAATAGTTTATTTCGGAGAGGCCCTAAGCATGCCTTAAGCATGATCAAAGTTTTACAAGCAACAAAACTGACAGACAAAATTCATGAAAAATTTAGAAATACGTAACACAGGAGAGGCAGGAAGAAATAGGGGAGATATGAGAGGGAGATAAATGTACGCACACCAAGGAGCAATGTAGGTAGTCTAAGTGAATTCGGAGATGGATTCAAATATGGGCCCGGTAAATTTGAGGGTCAAGGTCAGACGGAGCAGCTGGCTGAGCCAAGTGGGGGAGAACTGAGCCTGGGAGTTTTACGTGAGGAGGACTATAAATCGACATGCTAAACCATCGTTACGAGGTACGATGAAGAAAAAATGAGAAAAGAAGGGAAGAAAGGAAGAACAAAATTTGGGTTGTATGGCTGGGGATTAGGTAGCCATGAGCTATGCCTTGTTGCAATAAACGGACGGTGTCAATTTGAAAACAGGGAGCTGGCAATGCAAGACGTAGAGAGTGAGTCAGATGGCATCAATGCCGCGGAAGGATCGAGCTACGGTAAACGTGAGGCACAGTAATCGACAAAATGGACGCATATCATGAGGGGCGGTGGCATGGTGGTAAAATACTGGCCGGCGAAGAACTGAAGAAGGCGGATAAAATATGTGGACGCATAAATATGTATGCATATACATATATATATATACATCAGAGCGGGAGCAAATAACAGTGAAGAGGCGGGACACGGAAGTAGCAGTGTTTGGACGAGACAGGTTGGGTTGGGTCAAATGGCGCGGAATTAACTTGGATAGACCCCGATTAATTTGTTTATGACGGGTAAACATGGGAAATCAACAGCACAAGAGAGCCAACTTTTGAAGCCCGGAAGTGATGGCTGTAAACAGAAGTTGATAAGCGAGGGAATATGAAGGAAAGGATCAGCGAACACAGGTTAAAGTGAATCTAACAGTGTGATTATTGCAAGTGTGACTTGGTGACGGTCATACATGAGTGAAGCAGTAATAAATAGACGTACAATCTGCAGCAAGAAGATGGCCACGAAAATGACTGGAGAGCGCAGAGCGAATGGAAGCACGGGTTGGTTGGAGAGGTATAACAGATCACTGGGGAAAGGGAACTTGGAGGTTAGAAGACCTTCGGTGAGAAGATGCATCAGTTGTAAGAGCGAATAAAATGGAAGAGAAATAGGGAAGTGGAAGATCAGAAAGATCGGGTAATGGCGGATCACGTGGTTTGAAACTATAGATGAGAATGGTGACGTTTCGATGACATTACACCGAGTGGAACGTGGAAAAGCGGCGCAACCTGGAAAGCACAATGAAGATGCCTGTGGCGAGCAATGTACGAAGCAGACGAGAGTGTTGACCAAAGAAAACCAGGTAAGAGGTGATCAACCAGATTGTTTTACTGCAGATGATTCAGGATGAAGACCGAGAAGAAGAAAATAATTTGGACGAGAAAGCTTGTGATAGAACAAAAATGCACGAAAAATGGTCGTGCTTCGGAGTTGAGAGACTGGAACCGAAGACTTGCGTGCTTACAGGCCATTGCACCAACGGATTGGGCCAGAAGTTGCTGATCGATTCATTACCCAAGAGGAAGATCCACGGAAGAATTACGGATTCAGACGTGAAAAATATGGAGGTGGTAAAAAGACAATAAATTTAGCCGCAAAAAATGCAAAGGTTGGAACGGCAAGTTCATATATGGTGATTGGTAATAGTAACGGATGCGTTTGGTGCGTAATGGTGGGAGGTATAATGTGGACAAAAAAGGATATCGCAAAATAGTGGCTAGTGAGGTATGCGATCAATGAGCTTGATAAGTGAATACTGATTAGGAGCCGATAGGGGCGAAATGGGTGGAAAAGGAAATGTTTTGGGCTTGGGCAGAGTAAAATGGATAGGATGCCGGTGATGTCATGCAGTGAGGGTTGTCGTTGTAAAACACGGTAGGAACAAAGACAGAATGGATGGGTGTGCATACAGAGGTAAAACGACACGGAAGGGAAGTGATAAGAGTGCTGACAAGTACAATAGATGAGCGAAACGTGGCGGAAGAATGGTAGGAGCATGCGATCCACAACGGACGGTGATAAATGCGTTAGGGCGAGGAGGGTTGGAGCGTGCAATCCACAATCGGTGCTAGTGGGTAGGGTTGACCGTGCGCTGGACACCCAACCTGGAAAACACTTCGTGAAGTGAACACAGGAGGTGTGATCCACCAGCCTAATTGCGCTCGCACATTGTTGCAGACGGCCTGCACGCCCGATGTGCGCCGGTCCAAGATGGGGGGACCTGACCGCGCCCCGCACCGTTGGGATCTGCGTGAGTGTTCACTGATGGTAGTACAAAGGGCTAAGCAACCACGATAAGGGTATCTGGTCCAGGATCAACTGGACAGGCTGTGGGAATTTGGAAAACAGAGCCAACGGGAACAGCGATCGACAGACAGCCATACAGCATTATCATCCAGGTGCACCAGCCAGAAAGGTGGTCAGTGTAGTGCCCGAGGTGTTTGACCGGCATTGAGGATAACTGGAAAGGGAAGTGAGATAGAGAAACGCAGTCTGGGTATAGCCTAGCTGAATATCAACGGTTAACGGAAAGAAGAACAAAAGTGAAGCGCATGATCATAAATGCAGCGAATCCCTGAGACAATTTAGGGCCATGGATAGTGAGACTAAAAAAGGAAATGCATAATTAGGGGTTAAAGAATTCAACATTGAGGTAATTGTTCACCTAGACTAATCATTCAGCAGAACAAAAGACTAAGTTTTGCATGTATTTACGGAAGAAACATAGCTGGGGATAGGGTAGTTGCAGAACTGGTGACGTCATAACTGGAAGTTCAGTTCATTTATTAAGCCACGCTGAGTGGAATGAATGATACTGGATTTTTCAGTTCAAAATCGCAGAGATGTTGATGGAATTATATGTGGTAGGACCTGGTGTGAAAAAGAGGCAAGGTTAGAGAACTGTTATCAAAGAGTGTCGAGCTAATGCCAATTTTGTTGCTTTATAGTAGGAGACAGAAAAGGTGAGATTTTGAAGGATCAAGACATACACGGATTAGAAAATAGATGAGGATTCGGACAAAATCCAGGATGACGAAAAAGAGCACCAAAAAGAATGGCGGGGTAAATAGGCGTCAATATTGGTCCACTAGTTGACGGACCAAGGCAAAGCTAGGTCTATGACGTGTGAGACTAAAAAAGAGAACGGTAAACTATGGATAACTAAGAGCCGTAAGATTTGATGTGGATTGGTTAGTCAGTAGAGAGGAACAAGTACATTTTGCATGAAATTATGGAAGAAACTTAGATGGGAGATAGGGTGGGGGCGGAATTCGTGACGTCACAACTGGATGTTCAGTTCATTTAGTGAGCCACACTAAGTGAGAAAAACGAGACTGGATTTTTCAATTCAAAATCGCAGAGGTTGTGATGGAAATATATGTGGAGAGATCCGTTGTGGCAAAGAGGCATTGTAGGCTTAGAGATATCGGACAGCTTTGGATTACTTCCCATGCTTGTGTTAATAATTACAGGACAATATACATATATACATAGGTATATATATACATATATATATGTATATATATAGCGGACCAAACGGTGGTTACTGATGCAAATTCTATAGCTTTACGAAGGTTGGTTTCAGGGCAGCAGACGTGATATAACTGAATAGAGGTAACAAAACGTGGGGCTGATGAGGCATATTGACAATCTGTGAGGAGTATTACGGTGCCCTCTCTATAAATTCGAGCACATCTGAAAGGACTTAATTTGAAGTGAAATTGGCAGGATCCTATAAACTGGTAAGAAAAAAGCAATTAGTTGAGGCACACATGCTTCAAGTAGGTCGATGGCGAAGTCTTGGAGAAGCGGCCAAACACGGCAGTCAGAATTCAAAAGCAGTGAAGTTATTTAGGAGGGTAAGGTAAAGCGAGACAGCTGAGCAATGGCTTAAAAAACGAGGCCCTTTTCGTAAGCTTGACCTTCGGTTATGTGAAAGTTGAATAAGCTCGAAACCGCTGGGGCAGAATTGAATTATTCAATGGCATGCAAGAATGCATACTTTGACTAAGAAGATCAGATGTGCAAAGGAAGCTTATTCCAGGTTCTGGAGTACGTGAAGGGAAAGAACTTAAAGCGCAGAACAGTCCTCGCGGAGGGTGTGGTAATCTTATACTGTCTTATACGGAGTGAATATCCAGTACCCATGGAGGAGCACAACTGGTTGGAGGAATAAGATAATTTAGTCAATTGCTTCTGCAGAAACACCAGGTTTATCCTGATGCAACGAAGCCACAATGGTTCAGTTTTGGGAGGTAAATATCGTTTCTTGTAGTTTGAGTATGACAACCAACCAAAAAGCTGCTTTGTGAATCTTTCCTGAATACATTCGACAATAATCCCGTCGGATTTTATCAAACTAGCGCAGATTAAAAGAAAATTTTTGAGAAGGGGCCTGGCATGTGCTTTGTAGATGTGGAGAATGCGCTCCCTAAGCCGGAAGGATCTGAACAGAAGGCCAAGACACATTTCAGCCTTCGCCGTTTGGAAGACAGCTTGTTCCGAGAAGTTGAAACAGCAAAAATAACATGTCCCATGCCCCTAAGCAACAGTCCCACCAACACCAAGGAGCAATTCCCACATCAGAACTCACTGTTCCAAACCTTGTATCTCTTACAGCTTCTTTGATTACCTAATTACCACCACTATATTTTCCTTGTCTGACTGCGCCATTCCTCTGTGGGGCCTTCAATTAGGTAGTACCCCAATTAGCATCCCCTAGCTGCATCCACTTGTACAATTCCCTGCAGGCATGCCGCTTTCTAGTTTCACTAATCCATTTCCAAAGAGCATATTTTTTTCGTGCTTTTAGTTCCTTCGCATGTTCACCTGTCCCGAAGCTTCTTTCTTCTTAGCCTTCCTCGGTTTCACCTGTTGTAAGACGACCGGACCAGCCAATCCCTCACTCCTATCTCTTCAGTCAGTGCTTTCACATCCTGTTTTGTACATCGATCGCCACAGGTATCTTCGTGTGCCCTTTAGCTGGGTCAGCCTTTAAAAGTTCCACATACTGTGGAGACAACTTAAGCCATGAACTTGACTGACACTTTCAAACCCGTATGATATGACACTTTTGCCTTCCAAAGCATCTTTTATTTCTTGCGTTGCTCGCTGCCCGCCCTACAGTGAGTTTTCTGCCCTAATACCGGTTATTGATTGCTATATAGCAATACCTTGTTGCCATCTGATCCCTTGCCAAGCATCTCACTTTTTTCCATGGCCTCTAGCTACCACAGCTTCCTGTGCCGATTTCCAGCCTATCTGATGTAAAACTGTCATCTTTTGGTTACCTTTACTTGGACCAGTCGGATTTTCAATTTGACTTTGACCTTCAAATTCACAAGGCATCCGTCTGAATCACTTCTCAGGTTCGTTCAAACTATTTCCGTCATTCTTTGGTATGCATACACTTAAAATAAATTTATCTCCCTAATCCCCGTTCAGCCTCCACGTGTTCCACTTTTTTCTTGCTTATTCCCACATTTTTGCGAATTTTGTCTCTCCGTTTTATCGCCTGTGAAAATTCGATCATGCCTCTTGCAAGCTTTGGGCACATCCGAAGTAAAACAATACTTTTATTATTGTCATTATTATCATTATTATTTTTATGTATGTCACGGAAGTCATCTGTGTCGACCTCAACTAGGCGTCTGATAAAGTTACTCATGATAGGCTGTTGCTGAAACTACCAGATATCCACATTTACCGGTTGCCTTATCACTTGATGGAGGACTTTTTGTTCGAAAGAACCTTTTCCTTGAGACTAGTCCAGTCCCAGTCCTTGCCGTGTTCACTGTTGTTCCTAGTGACTTTGAGCGACCCACCACAGACCCTTCGATCCTAACGCCTTACATAAGCAGACGAGCTAGAGACCTGGCGCACCTTTTGATAGGCAGATGATCGTGAAATGCTACAGGAGGATCTCCATGATCCAGTGAAATAGTCTACCGCATAGGGTCTACCCATACACAAGGACAAATACGCTTGTGTGAGACCTGGCGGCCCCAAAGATGCTTCCGGTTTCCTACTTGAGAGCATCGCACAGCGCCACAGCCAGGAGGAAAATGATACCAGAGTTATTGTCAACCACAATCTGAATACGCGAGCAAAAACTAGGAGAGACCGCATTCCAACATGAAGAAAACCTGATCCGATTTGCACTCCATTTGGGCCTCCACCCCTGGACGCACTTTGATTGCCGAATGCTTTGCTGGTGCTTCCTCGTTAGGAATATAGCCTCCCGGCTGTCAACTCTAGGTCGACGGCGCAGATGGCCAAGCCAGAACGAGTGCAACGCGCAGCCACACGCCATGCGGCCGGGCTACTTGGATCCAGTTTTGAGGAAGGCCTGAAAGTCACCGGGTTGTTTCCCACTGACTATAGGCTTCCACGAGTTGGCCACATCTATGCCGCGCCAATAGTTCATCTTTATTTGGGCCCGGAAGTGCCGTTGGAATACCCACTCAGAAGTGATAACCTCTCCACAGGACACGCACTGAGGCTCCTTCAGGTTCACTTTAATGTTCGATGACCGTTTATCGATTATTGGGTAGGGTGACTAATCTCCGGAATACTACCGATCGATTTGGTGTAGGGTGAAAAGGGAACAACGTTCAAGAGGATCAGTTGCGGAGCACAAACTTCTGGCCGAATCAATAGAGCACAGCGCGATGGGGATCTTACGGGATGACTTTCCGCGGAGCTCTAACTGAAGGCTGACGACTACGCTACACCTTGAAGTAGGAACGAAGGACGGCTCGGCTAGGATATTAACCGGAAGTTGGGGGAGATCAATCCGACAGGAGGAGTCAAGAGCCCGCAAAATTCAACAGAAGGCCTTCAAGACCAGGCCCAGTACATCTGTCATAGGCCATGGCCCAACGGTACTTGTGGCCAAAGCAGCTTCACCAGCTCTATTAATATTAAATATTTGTTTCGACGGAATATCCTAGGCACGCCTGATAACAAGATCAAATGCTATACTCAAAGTAATTATGGCTTGACTGTGCGAAAGCAGATAAATGCGTAAAATCGCGATATAAATGAAAATGCGGTACATCGAACTGGAATGGTAATACCAGCGGCAAAGCTGAAAGCCAGCTTCAGGTAATGAGGTAGCCCGGAGTGGGTATAAGCGGCGGAAATTTCGGAATATAAAGATGAAACAGACAAGGTCAGACGGCATCGGTGGGGGTGGAAAGAGAAAATCGGAAATTCGTAGATGAGGCAGTTGTTCAGGAGGACGGCAAAAAACAACACGATGCTGCCGAGAACGGGACAGATCCGGCTAGAAATCGGCGGAAGGAGAGGAAAAGATGCTCGGCGGTGACATAAAGAGAGTCGATCAATCAGTTAACTGGTGATCAGTACTGGGCAACGACAGAGAAAACCCCTTCGGAAATGAATACACTTCAAAAAAGAGACGGTAAAATGAAAGCGGAACGGGGAGTACAGAAATGTTGAGACGATGCATATTCTGGGACGGCGACAGATAATGAGAATGAGCATGGTCAACGCCTTGGCAGGTAGATGATGGCACTGGAAAGCCCATAATACCAAGAAAGTTGTGTGCGTAGAAGAGTCTACAGAAACAAGTTCAGAGCGAGTCGATTATCCTTTTCTCTTGCAGGGAAATCGCTGAATGTATACGTGTAAAATTCTACTGAAAGAGGTGTCTTGATGGGAAAAGATGGAGAGGACGTGTGCTTCAGAAGATCGCGATGACGCAAAGAAATATCTGAAAAAGGATGACCGAGCAAGCATTTTGGGGGAGCACACAGTCACCGGTCAGATGCTTACAAATGAAAGAATAAGGAAACGGTTTTCAAGCAGTAAAGGTCGACCGGGATTTGAGATACGGTGATGCTTGGAGACAGCAGAACATAGAAAAGAATATTGTAATAAACTGGTACGGAAGTGCGTTTGAGAAGGCAATTGCATTTGGAAAGTATTGATGAATCGCGTGGTCGTGGAAGCTGTAAGTGCTGACTGACATGGACAAAGAGGTGCCTAGGGAAGAATTAAATAATACCTGTAATATTTCTGGCTTCCAGGTGGACCACGGGGTGCCAGCAGAGAACAGACTCAGCCAAAAGGGTGAAAGTACGGTGAGCAAGAGGGGAAAACAGACCATAGTTTCGAAGGTCACAAAGTTCTAATGAATAGTCTTAGTACGAATGTTCGGTTAAAATAAAGACGGGAGTAAATCAATCAAAACCAGTGGCAGGGCGATGAAAACAGTAGGGGTTTCCAGACAGCGAGAATGACGTCGGTATGTATAGCTTCTACGCATGGCAGCGGTAGAAGTGGTGATGAATGCTAATATAGTGTTAGTACCTTGTTCTCTCTTCGCTGAAAGTAGTGGAAAAGCCTCTGGAAAGGCCTGGTGGCTGACAGGCCTAAGAAGGGTTGGAAACCATTGTGAGGGGGGGTTGTTAATGAGAGGCGAAAACAAAGGGGATGTAAGAGTACAACTACCGTTCATGGTGGAGGAAGACATACGGAAGTTATAGCTGTGATAAGAAGGGTAAACGTCTGCTAAAAATGTGTTGCCGGACATAATGGGATCAGGTAATTACGGCGATACTTACGTGTCGGGAGAAAACACAGTAATCAATAAGAGCCTGGAAAGCCAAAACCAGCCACAACCAGCCCGACAAACCGGGTAGCCAAGATTTCGGAGACTGGCAATCCTCAAGCGATTCCAGTGGGTGGGGCTGGCCGTGAACTGCCCACCCAACCTGAAACACAGCTTGACAGGTGAAAGTTGGAGACGCGACTCACCGTCTTATTTGCCCCCGCTCATAGTTGCAGATGCCCTGCAACCCCGGTGTGCGCCGGTCAAAGCGGTGAATCTGACCCCGCCCTGCACTGTTGGGGTAGAAAATACTGTACATCGTTTGATCAATCTGCCAGAGGATTGAGCCGAGTTGGAAGCGGATAGTTTTGGGACAGCAAGAAGCTATCAAGTTCAAGCACCGTCATTTGGGAGCTTGAGGAGAAAGTAAAAGAATGACGCAGTCAGAGCTGTCCCAGCTGAAGATCAACGATTACCGGGAAAAGCCTAACTGTTAGACTGATCAGGAGGAACATTGGGGAGACAAAAAAACACAAAAATGTGCATTATACTGTAAAGAAAGTGAATTGCTAAGCAAACATGAGGATACCGTGGAAGCCCTTAGGGTAAGATAGGTATGCTGCCAGAAAGAAGACCTGAAAGATGCTTTGGAACAATCGCGACACGAGAAAGAGCCCTCATGGCTCGGAAGTAAGACCATTTGTTGAGGTGAACCACGTGAATGTATTTGCAAGGGGATGCTCGCTAACTTTTTTCGAGGCTTTGAAGTCAAAGGGATAAGACCTAGTGTAGGAGGGAGGCAAAATGAACGGATAAGTTGAAACGGTAAGGGAAATAACGAAACCGCGGCAGTAGGACAGAGAGAATAGTTAGAACTTTAAAGAATGAAACAGGTCAATTTGGGCAATCAGATGAAGTCCGGACCAGAAAGATCAGAATGAGGGAAAACCTTGCCATAGAATAAGAGCACCTCATTGTCTTTTGGGCTGTAGCCGTGGCGCACTTGTTCTCTCCAAATTCTCGTTACTCACCCATTCATTCTGCTTCTCCTCCGCCTCAGATCTTGCCATTTGCGCTTTTAATTCTCTCTCGGCAGTGCTTGACAAGCACTGTCTTGGAATGTTCCCTGGAATGCTCCGCCGACTGAACTCAACCCCCAGTTATGACGGCTTCCTTTCCATGCTCTAACTTTCAGACTCTTTTGTTCCACGTTCTTTTACAGAATGGTTTTCTCTCCGGTCCTGTTATTCTGTTCTACCTTTATCTGTTTCGCTGAATCTGGTAATCAATAATTTTCCAGTTCCGTCAATCCAGCAGTCGCTTTCTTCATACCCACGGCATGGCCATTAAGTCCTCGCTTCTTGACATTCATCTACTCACTTTTCTCCTTCTCCTCATCAGACTTTGCCATATAACACTCTTATTTGCATACGTATACTTAGCCCGCAATTGAAAACCACTTCAAAGCTCCGTTAGACCAAAACCTATCCCATAGACGTTACGTGAAGTTGACGCGCTATTACGCCTCAGGCTAGTGGGTTTGAAATAGTTCTTCACCATCAGTCTGTTCTTAGCACGGCGTTTTACTCTTCTTCGTGGCTCTGGCCCACAACCAATCAAGTATTTATATCGTCATAACCCATTATCGACCCTCTGCCGAAACAATCCTCTCCTACATGTACCAAGTTATTGGTGTAGAGAATCTGAGGACCTTCAGATTTCTTCGGTTCTTATCATCAGTGTGAGACCTTAGGCCGAAGCTAATTGATTTGTCTGGGTCAATCAACCAATGCTACTGCGCTAGCTAGCTGCCAACCACGTCAGAGCCAGTAGTGCCTAACTTTCACCAACTTCTTCATGCCCATGAAGTTATCCTACATACCATGATTGGACAAGCGGTCACCAAGTGGCTCGCATATATACTGCAACCCGTCCGATTGCTATTGGCAGAAGCAAGCGGCTAAGTGACAGCCCCAGGAATGCTGCCATTACCTGAGTGTTTCTCTTCCATCCCATGTCTCTTTCTTTCACGGCTAACCGCTGCAACACCCCGGGGGGGTTTTGCATCTAGTCCGTGGGAGTCTTACAATAAGGGGAAACGGCTACTCCTATTAGTCTCAGGCCCAAAGGGCCACGTGTAAGGGGACGCGGGTCAAGGCATAGGTGAAGAGCTTACCCTTAGGTGTAAGTTTGCTCTCCCACTCCTCTGTGAAGGATACACTCCTGTCTGGGAAGGTCTTGGGCTAATGCTCTCTGCTCCCTTCATAACAGATGGATTTCTGATAACAGCCTTGACCCAACCCCGCATACGGGGAACCTCGAGCTTTTGAGAAGATTTTCGGTACCTTTTGTCTGAACCAGCGTGGGGTGATAGCAAGCCGCCCGGGCTCTCCATATATGCTTGCCGCCCCCCCCCCCGTTTCTCATTTTCAACCTTTATGAGTTCCCTGAAAAGCCCTTCACCAACTTGCCAATGTATAACGCGGTGGTCAATACAATTTTGGAATGGCTATATTGTGCGGCCTCTGCTCCGACGGCACCTCGGCATTGACACGCCTACGGTTAACAGCTGATGGCTAAACCTAGCCTGTATTAGTTGTCGAAATGAGTAACCTGATCATCGCACTTTCATAGCTTACCGTCCACAGCCTGATTTATTCTTTTTTCTCCTGGAGCCCACACTTTAATAGTGATGTCTTAAGTCAGCGAAGACTTGTCCACTACGAAGTTGACGCAATTGTACAACCAAAATGCTTGATGACACTAGATCCTCTTAACAAACTGTTTTGTCCTTTAACGATAGGCGCTCGCCTTCACTTAACCCTCCTGTCTCAGGCTACAACCCATCTGTCCCATCTTTCTTGTCTTGCACTTTTTCCGTAACTTCGAGTCTACGACGCAGATTACCATTCTCTAATAACCAAGATTCACTGATCTGCGGGTATGCTCATGGTAAGTTTCCTCGACTGCTCCTCCTTGAAAGTCCGTTCTGCATCCAGGCACCATTTATGCTCCGCAAAAGTACACTGCATTCCTCGTGAGGATTTTGCCTTCATTTGAATTTCCATATGGCACTGAAATGGCCCGTAAAAAACAGTAAATCTTGTTATAGCATCTGACTCACTGACATTCATATCACAGGCTCTCCGTACAATCAGATATTCAATGTTGGATAAATTTCACTATATCCCGCTGGCTTCCCCGACTGCACTTTGATAGCCCCATGTGGACTTTTTTAAACTGTGCCGTTTGGTAAAACCCTCAGAATCTTCAACCTTAATGGTCCCTCAAATATCCGGTTAATGCGCCCTCGCATCTCTTTCCGGATGCCCCGACCCATCGCACCCAGTTTTCGGCACCCATTAAGCACACAGCGTATAGTTCCTGCCTCAACTCCATGTCCATGTTGCGATGCCCCACGACTGTTGCTTTTCTGTCTCTTGCAAACACTTCATACCCAACATTCTCCAGCATCGCTTATATCAGCATTTCTACGGTTGTTGAACCATCCACAACACTTCTCCCGAAACTGACCTACAGTTCCCTTGGTAGCCATCTCCACTTTAGCTTACTTAAACACTGCCCAGCTTTGAGGTTTTATTTCTTCTACGGTGTGATTCCTCAACTTTATAACTGTGAAAACCCCGCAATGGCGTGTAAGGCTGTAGTTTCTGATCCTTTCTTGTGTAAAAGTCATGACTACGGTTCACAGATATACCGTTATTATTATTATTATTATTATTATTATTATTATTATTATTATTATTATTATAATTACTATTATTAAATTAAACAAACCGAGTCAAAGCTGGGGCTATAGCAAGTAAGGCGTACAAAGGAAACAGTAAACTTTGGAAAAGCGATAGATGGAAGATTCAGTAACGGGGGTGAGACTGGACCTAGGGTAACAAATCTAGAGGAAAAAAGAAATTCCGCATGAAACCTCGAAATAATACTAGTTGGAGGATGGGGTGAAGGCCGAGTTGGTGACCTCATAATTAGAAGCTGAGTTCAGTTAAAGCACAACTACAAGTGAGAGAATCGAAACTGAATTTTTCTGTTGAAACATTTTGAGAGAATGTTGGGAGCGCATGTGGTGAGACCTAATGCGGAAGGACGGTAGATTATGTAAAGGGATATCTGAGGGCCTCGGGGTCACGACTACGCCTTACCATGGGTTGCCGGTGAGAGAAATAGTGGAACGATGCGCATTAACTGACGAAATTAATACATCTACATTGACGGTGTTCCAGAAAGGCAGACAAGATATGACTGAATAAAAGTGATAAATTGAGGGGCCGCACAAGCCTATTGACGGTGCCTGAGAGGCCCTCCGTTGGCCTTTCTGAAAATGTGAACATATCTGGAGGAAATCATTATTCCAAAGTGAAACTGGTAGGATTAAAAAAGCCGGTAGGGAAAAGCAGTTAGTGGACTCAGTCATGCTTTTGGTTTGTCAGCAGCGAAATCCAAATAAGACAGTTCAAAGCAACATTCATAATCACGAAAAGGTCATCAATGGAACAGAAGAACATTGAACGAACTTGGAGGGCAGAGTGTTCGAATAAACAGAAGGTTGACTCAGAATTTGAGGCCTTTTTGTGAGCCTGGATTTTGGTTACGTAAACTCTGGAGGGTGCACAATAGCTGAAACAAAAACGCATTTATCTTTAACAAGCATGAATGCCGAAGTTGACTGAGAAGGTCTAGTGTGCAGAAGGAGTTTGTTCCGGATTCTTGAGCACGTGAAAATAAAACGTTCGGCGTAGGATGGTACCCGCAGGTGGTATGGTAACGGTATACTGTCTGTTGCGCAGTGAGTATACGGCGTTCAGGGAGACACAATGGATTCAATGAATAAGATAGCTCAGTTTATATTTTCTGCAGAAAAACTAGGCGGAGCCCCATGCGACGAAACCATAAAGGCTCGATTCTGAGATATGAGCATGGTCTCTATAATCCAGGTGTGTTCACTATCCTGTAAGCCGCTTTGTGAATCTTCTCTGGACATTCGATAGCAATCTTATCAGACATTCGCAAGCCGGAGAGGATTTTGTGACAATATCAAACTAAGGGTTTGGCATGTATTTTGTATATGTGAAGGACGCTTACATTTACTCAAAATGATCTAAACAGAATGCCAAGACACCTTCTAGCCTTTGGTGTTAGGAAGACAGCATGTTTGGAGAAACTTAAAGAGCGGGAATGGTTTAAATCAAGGTCTTTTACAAAAAGCTGGCTGCCGACGGGTGGGCTACAAATGCACAAGGTACCTGGTATTTGTAGGTAGGAAAACACACCTGTCGGTGGAAAACTCAACCGCCCAGGTTGGACATCATTTATCGAGAGCATCGAAGTCAGCAGAGATTTTGACGGTTGTAACACAGGCCACCAGGCGACAAAGAGCATGCAATCTCACCATCATCCGCAAACGAGAAGGACGTGTCATCAAGTATTGTCGAAAATACATCATTTATGTATAGGCGAAAAAGAAAGGGGGCTCAGAACTGCCGTGAACGAGGTCGCTAGCAACAGGCCCGGGGTAAGAGGCACGTCTGTTAATCAGGATGACTTGTGAACAACGGGATAGGAAGGACAAAAACAAAGAGTTTTGGGTTGGTAAATATAAAAGATTGTAGATTGGTTAATTATGAGAGCAAGGTACTCGGTCAAATACCTTAGCTAAGTCAAGCCAAGGAACAACGAAAAATTTCCCACTTTCAACTAAATCAGTGACAAGCTTCGGAAAATAAAACTGACAAATTATATAGAGCCGCCATCAGAGGAGTCCATGTTGTTTGTCATTAACAAGGTCGAGTGTCATTAAGTAGTTGTTGATGTATCCTTCTACTACATTTTTATCATCCTGAATAAGACGGGGGTGTGGTTCATAGGGCGATAGTTGTATGCCTCATGCAAAGGTTTCTTTTATTGAATGGAAACAATTACTGGGCCCTTCCAATTAGCTGGTACAGTGCTATTATTAGGTGGAAGAATGAGGAGGCTCATCAGCAAAAGGAGGAGATTCGGACCGCCATTTACAAGAGCAATTGGTGGTAGGCCATCCGGACCCATTTCAAGGGATGGTTTGTTAATGGATACTAGCTTAGTAGTACTTTTAGTATCCAAGGGTACAGTAGAGAGGGCATAGTCCGTAAAGGGGAAAATATTGCAAAGCCGTCGGCAGCTAGAGCCATAGGTGAGGCAGAGAACGCATTGAAGTCCCCTACTTTGCAAGACGGGGAGGTGATTGGTTGATTATCATCCAAACTCAGGAGTTGGAAGTCAGTCTTTACGCCAGTGTTTCGTGATGTATGCAAAACAGAAATCAGTTTGGCTTTTTCGCATGGCTCAATGCTTTGGCTCCTCGGCCACCAAGCCGCATCTCACCCTGATGTCGAATACGTGCAGAAACGTTATTTGGTCGAACAAGGATTCGGTAGTCATCAGCATTGCTTGGTCGCTTAAGAAGCTTGTGATACTCCTTGTGGGGTGGCGGGACGATAGAATTCTCTCAGACAGAGCTTGACAAGTATAAGATGATTTGTTTAAACAATCAGGGAGGCAAGAGTAGAATATGTCCGCATCCATCTGGGGGTCATTGGTGAGAAAATAATCACTCCAGTTTTGTTGGCGAATTGGTGTGGCTGACAACGTCCAGTTGTTGCATTGGAATGTATGATTGGGGGAGTTTGCGAAGTTAGGCGAGCCACCGAGGGGCAAGGGGCAGAAGATCACTTTATGGTCGCCACCAGAGAAAATCCGTTGTACTGACACGTCAACGGGAGACAGTTTTTGAGTATATATTCTATCTTGTATGTTCTCATTTCTGATAGTCTCGGAAGCTCTTCACCTCTAGGCACCTGGTGAACAGTATTAAAAACTTGTCTGTATGTGTGCGTGCATGAAGATTAGACTAAGAGAGAAAACCAAAACAAATTAGAGGAGAATAAAATCACCGGAAGTAATCTTGGTTCCGGAAGGACGAAATGAATGATATTTCAAAGATTCACTAAGAAACAAGCAAGATTGACGAGCGATGCTTTGCAGCCAGCGTTTTTTGCAGTGCCTTGGGGACTGACGGTGAACCAGATTTACTCGGGAATGAATTCAAGGTCAGTGCGTAAAGGAGAAGTCGCCATGAAGTCTCTTTTACCATGAGCTCAACTTCCATCTCCGCTCCGGTTTGGCCTGTTGGTGCTTTGTAGGCTGTACCTGAGCAAATAAAATTAATCATCGGGAATGTTCTCAGGCAGCCACAAATACGTCATCAAATTAATGTCGCAGTCATTTGTTAGAAATTTTTTAGGTGTAGAAATTTATCGCGGGTGTAACGGAAGCTAAGTAGGGCGACAGAAAAACCACTTTTGGTAAGTATCACAGGCTCATCAGAAAAACAGTTTTAATTGACATAAGACGAACTGTTGTCGATGGTAGCATCAACGACCAGAGTCGTAAAAGAATTTAAGGATACGGAAGCTTGCAGAGGTCCAAGTGATTTTACCACTGACCAAGCTGGGGCAGATGGTACAGTGGCAGGGACTGCTGAGAGGTAGGATAACTGGACAATGAAGGGAGAATATCAGAGAAAACAGAAAAAACCACGGAATTTGGCGGGTCGATGGAAGAAAAGGGTAATTAGGAAGGGCTGATGGATACTGGCCAGTCGGAACCCAGTATTGAATGAAGGGAATGCAGAAAGCAGGGCCGAAAAATTTTGAGGAAAAGGAGTACTCAGAGGTGAGTTAAAGCACGCCTCATGGAGTGGGTAAGGCGAGGTGGACAGTCCACAAAGTATGCAGCACATAGAATCGAGTGATAGAAGATAGCTTCCAGGTGAGGAGTTCGACCTGAGGTAGAGGGATCGACGTGGGAAGGTTGTATGTTGGTACTGGTGGGCAGTGAATGAGGAAAACTCGTAGGAACCACCGATTCATAGGAACAAAGTATGATTTTCAGGGTGAGAACCGGATTCCATGAGCTAGGGCGAGTTGACTTTAAAGGAGACAGTCGGACGGGAGAGGGGCTTTTGAGAACGGTGGGTCGACTGATGGACCCGTTCCTCCAGAAGGTGAGTAGGTGTTCGACGGGGGTACAAAGAGCGAGTTAGAGCCGAGAATGTGCACAACAGGTGATGGTGACGGACAGTGAGGTAACAGTTGTAATCTTTTGCTGGGTGACAGTAAAACTGGAGGCACGGACATATCTGGACCAAAGTTTATTGGGTCCGATTTGAAAAGGTCCAGGGAGGGAACAAATTAGGGGCAGCGGGGGCATTAGAAAAGAAGTGATAAGTATGCGTGAAGATAAGCGGTGGGGACATGTGAGGAGGCGGAACAGTTATCAGTGGCCAGCTTTGAAAGCTTGGGATAATTAGGCTTCATTTTCGTGGGGAAAATCGGGATGGATCTAATAATTTCTCCTTGATGAGCGACTTTTGTCCTCAGCTTTTTAAAACTTTATAAAGAGAACTAAACGGTACAGTGGTATGCATTTTGATGAACTCTTTGGCGGGAAGATCACCTGCAAGTTGCATCAGGATCGGACAGTCTTGATATTTTGCAAGGGGATGGGTCTCACCACGCGCGTTCAACAATATATCCTTTGCATACTTGAAGGTTATTCTCCCTGAGATATAGAAATCGAATGCATTATGAAGTTTTCCTTCCTCATGTGGACCTTGAAAGCAAAAGAATCGGTGAAACGGCCAGCTGCTATTAGGCTTTGAGAGGTGGACTGTTCAGTGTGTCGAGTGATGCACATCAGGGGGGAGCTCAGTTACAGTTTCATCAAACTCTAGAATCCGGGACTTCATATGAGCCCGTTTTTCCAGTAACTAGGGCAAACTATGGCCAAGGCTAATGTTAAGCCGGTGGAAACGGCAACTGAGTTGGCAGTTAGCACTAACAAGAACAAGACTGTCAGCCTCATAATAATAGCTTATTTTTGATAACCCCGAAGCAAGCTGCAATGCAAGATCAAACAGTACAGTTGAAAGCTGAATGAAAGTTACAGAAGGATTGTACAATTATGCGAACGCGATTGAATATAAGAGAAAGCGTTCAGGTCAATTGTTGTGGTACCGTCCGGTGAATTGAAACTCATGGTCAAGTGATCGATCCGGCTGAAGGTAGGTGTAGTTATTCTGCCAAAGTGTGGGGTGGGTGCGGAATGGTACAAAATCACACAAATCCTACAGAAGGAAGGTTGTCCTGTCGGAGAACCAAACTGGATTGACGGATAGGTGGATATCGTGAAAAAGTAACATTCAGGAAGGAGACGTGTTCAGGCAATAGAGCTTTTCAATGTATGAGAGGAGTTGCGATGTAAAGTTAGACGATAAAAATGGTGGCATAACACATAAAGAACAAGAAAATCGGTCGAGGATTACAATGTTGGGGTTCAGTGACCGTCTGTCGGTTGAGCCAGTTGTAAAACAAAACGGACAACACACTGGACTGGGGGTGTCAGATTGTTGGTGAAAGAAGTGACCGGATGACAAATATGGACTTTGAGTAGATTGTTTTACCTTCAGAAAAAAGAAATGTAATGCATCAGCATTAAACTAGTAATTGGCAAAAAAAATCAACTTGTGGTGCGTAGCTACGATAGTGGAAGAAAAGTGGCTTGCAAGAGGGATGACCAGTTGAACCAGTGTGATTTGAATCAGACGGCAGGCGAGAAAGGCTGCAAAATCAATTTGGGAGGGACCCCGCTTTTGATTGGGAGAGCGAATCTGAGACAGTGATATATATGGAACCCACCAAGAGTAAAGTCAATGATTCCACCTGGGAAGCATCGGATAAAGGGGAGCCCGTGTTAAGAAACCGCCAGAAGTCTGAGGATAAAACGGCACCACAAGAGGCCAGGGTAGATTCAGTGGAAAACGTAAGCCAATATCTCACAACTACAGTGCAGCAACTGATGATGAATAGCAAGTAGCACTGGGGCGAAATAGGAACATGGTCATCTGGGGGGAAGCCGGATCTCGTAATCAACGGGAACGGAAGAAGGCAGTATGTGGTACGATACCACATAACGAACTCGCTGATGAGGGTGGATTCGCCGGGAAATGTAGCCTATAAAAGAGCCTTTCGGTTAAGTAGGTGGCAAAAGGAAGGCAGGAACACCACGGACCACTGCTAGTAGAATTCGTTAACCCGAGAAACGGCCATAGTTTCCCAGCAGTAGCCCGAAGGTTTGGGAAAGCTACAAATACGGGAGTGAACCACCCGCAGTGAACACGGCAATAAAAGCCATCATCTCAACTATGCCGCCAAGCATAGCCCTAAGGCTAACTGACGAAGTGAGAGTAAACGGTCTTCAGCAAACAAGCGGGGGGAGTAGCCCCCATAGAATTTATGGCCAGGGGCCTGGCAGGGTAGTCTCCCGATGAATCACCATCGAGAGGGTATGGTGCCATCCCTGTCAAAACACCGGAAGGATGCTCGGGACTAGAAACCGGGCATTACACTGCCTCCCCCGACGTTGGCCATAATAGGAGGATGGCTGACATACAAACTGCTTACACGAATGCAACAAGCATAGGAGATAAATGGGGTGAGCTACGGGTGCGCAAGCACGTAATTGACGTCAACGCTGTCAGAGAGGCATGGAAGCGTTCGAACCAAAAGCTTGACCGCCTCTTCCCAAAGAACTTCACTCTAATCGGGCTAGACATAAAGGAAGAGTCGGGGGAGAAGCCATGCTACTGGAAGCGGGCCAACAAAGCTGCCCGAATGGAAGGTGGCTAGCAACACCAAACTTGCAGGCTGTCGAGGTTATAGCACCATCAAGGGGTAAATCCCAGCCTTATCTTGAGTACATAAGGGGCCATCGTATGAGGGTGGCGAAGAAGAGGAACGACTTCGGCTTCTTGGAACCACTACGCTGGACTGGAATAAGCCTCTCCTCGTGGAAGACTCCAACACTCCAGGGGTTCATAGGTCACCGGAGATAGCTCCATCGGGTAAGTTCGCAGAAAAGCTAGCAGCCATATAGCACGACGAAACTCGTCCAGCAGGCCGATCAAGAGACCAGTTCGGGGCGTGGCAAGCACTAGCAGGGCTGGACCCTGTGATAAAGGGTAACCTAAGTAGCATTTCGAGAATGGTAATAAAGGTCCCACCAGGTATCAGCGACCAAGCAGTATTCGGCACCAAATACAGCCTTTTGGTTATACCGGTTTGGGAAAAATGAGGAGAAAGTTCCCTTGAAGCAAATGAAGATGATTTTCTGACGACAGCTTTACCGTCAAACTGGGAGGTGGATTCGGGGGGTGCGCGGCCCTATTACGGTCGGATAAAGCCGAGATTAACATCGTTAGGTTAAGGGGTAAGACCGCCCCAACTCAGTGTCTTCAGGGCAGGGATGCAACCGTGGTGGAAAAGCCAGACACGAGAAGAGTACCGCAGAAAGCAAGTGGAGCGGAAAAGGTGAGGGAAGGGCTTGGCAGCCATTGCCCGTATTTGGCTTCTAAGAAATGAGCCACCGGAGTTCGAATTGAAGGTAAAGGGGACTTTGGAGAGATGGTGTTTGGGAACGCGAAAATGAACTCCAGGGCATATTATGGATACGTGCACCTGAAGTGCGGCCCGAGAAGTAAAGTGGGGGGGGGGTCGGTGACGAACAGGGATGCTCCGAGACCGCAGACCAAGAAAAAGTTAACTACTTGTGTAGATTCCTCCAAAGGGTGCACAGGGTATATCAAGGGTTAAAGTGCCCAGAGGCTTCTCTTACGGTCACGGCTGTGTTAGGAGAATGAACGATAGGGGAAGACGAGGTTCTGTGCAATATCAAACAGCTAGTCAAGACCAGAGCAGCGGTCCAGGGTGGTATACACCCGGCAAGCCCGAAACCACTAGCACCACCACTGAGGAAACTATTTGGCGCTTCTTTCGGAACCGGGGTCTTACCCAAGGATTAGTCAAATCGGACACTCACTCTCATGCTCAAAATTGATAGTAGAGGTAGTTCTGAAAACCACCGCCCAGTGGACCTAACTTTCACTGCTCTGAAGCTCATGGAGAGCGATATTAGGGCCTGGATATTTTTGTGCTCAAGATGCCTCGCCGCGAACCCCAGCGAAGATTCAAGTCTGTCCAATCCCCTGGGCTGACTGGAGGAAGTAACCAAGAGAATAGACGAAGAACATCAATTTGAGGCCTGTTACCGAGATTTCCAGAGGGCTTTCGACTCGCTTAACCCCAGTCCGCTAATGGGAAAACTACTAGGGTGTAGACTGTCGGGTCAGGTATTGACATGAATTAGAAGGTATATTTTGGCAGGACCTCTCAAGCAAGAACAGAGGCTAGCCAATCTCTGGCTGAACACTTGCAGTTTGGAGTACCCCGAAGGTCCGTCACTGGGCCGCTTTTATTCCTACTGTGTTAAAGGTCAGGTAAAAGGTCTCGGAAACATCCGTTTTAAGTATGACATTTGCGTGAAAGTGTCCATAGTCAACCATAAATCAGTACGAAGGGGACTGGACAGAGTCGGAGAATGAGCTGCTGTGTGACACTTGCCACCGAACATGTATAGGTGCATGCCCATGGTCGACTAGCGGATACCCCACAGACCAGTTGTTCTGGGCACAGAGGTTATGACTTTAACAGTGCCGCTAAATGGCTTTCTTCAGAACTTGTGAGTCGTGGTTAGGGGTAACTTCCAACCCTAAAACCAGTGTGAAAAAGCGGCTAAATTCGCTTTAAGGGAGCCCTACCAGCTCCGTCAAACTATCAACTCTGGGACACCATCGGTGCTTCTCTCACCGTACAAGACCGTCGTACGGTCTCACTATGGTAGTTGTATCCAGTCCCGAAGTCCATATCTGGTTCAAGATAGGCAAGTACTAGAGAAGGTCCAGAGACGATTTACAATATCGTTTCCTACGTTGGGAAGAAATCATATGGAGAAGGTCTAGAATACCTCGAATTAGTCTCCCTGGAAAAGAGAGGAAAATGAAGGGACCTCTTTGTAGAGTACAAGATCCTAACAGGCGGGACTGACTGAGGGACTCATATGCTTGCTTTCCTACAGCCGAGAGAAGACCACGAAGTTAGGGCCATGCTTCCGGGCTGAGGGGAACAGGTTACGGACAAGTATCCAGGCCCAGATTTTCATGAATCAGGTAGCTGAAGACTGTAATAAGGCGCCAAGGGAAGTGGTCGAGGCAACTGCAGCGGCTGGGTTCAAGCACCAGTTGGACAGGGTAGGGACCCCAGAGTTTCTCGTTGAGCTACAAAGATCGACAACTTATAGCCGCGTAGACTGGTAGCGTTTCGATGGACTTTGTGCAAAAAAGCTCCCATTTTGTCCACATTTTTAGCTTTCGCACCGCACTAATCTCCGTTCCCAAGTAGCTTTCTGCTTTCCTATCTTTTGCTTACTTGCTTTTCCCTATTTCTCGCCGGTTCTTTCCACATAATTGGTTCTCCTTCCGCCCTCCACGTCTGCTTACACTACCCCTCTTCCAGTACCATTGGCCTTACCTATATTGCTCTGTCTTCTGATCTACCATCTCCATTTCCTCCATCCTAAAGCTAATTGACGGGTCTGTCTACGTGGTGGTCCGCTGTTACTAACTGTGAACCATTTAAAGTGAGTGGATGCGAAAACTGGAGCCTGCAAGAATTGTCGCACCAGTTGTCAAAGCACCGGGGGACCCGAAGAGCCCACCCATGCCGAAAATTGGGCTTTTCGGCCATTTATCGTGCAGTCCTGGAACCTAACTGAGCCTGAACCTGAAAATCAAGGCAATTTCAATTAGCGCGGTCCGTTCCACTCTGGTATGAATGGATGTGCGTTCACTGCAAGACTGCCGACAGGCAAACGTTTCAGTCCCCTACCACGTGCGCATTAACCGAAAGTAGGTGACAAAGCTTGGGATATAGGGGGCGCAGTGGCATCTCGGAGGGAAAGGAACCCTCTAACCCCTCATTCGTGGCTGCTGTAGAGATAAGCGGTGGGAAGACAGAAAGAACTCAGATAGAAGGACTTACGGGTAAACTGAATGCTGCAAGTTCTCCTTTCTCAAGATCAAAGTAGGACAGAGCAGTAAAGGAAGCCTGAAAAACGAATAAGGCTACTGGTAAATCCCAGGCAGTTGATGCCTCTGACCACGCAGCGCGGCCGGCTTTAAAAGGCACACGGCACCAAATAGGAGCTGGGAGGGAATCCATTGAAATGCCGTGAGGTTTCCATACTGAAACGTCCGAAACCAACCATTAGGGAATCTGATAGAAGGCTGGGCTCGGAAAGCGGGGTGGTGTGAGACTCACCAGGCCTGTAGGCATTAGTAAAAATGTTAGAAATCAGAGGAAGTCATAGGGTCGGCGTGTAGAGGCAGCCGCGACCCGAGGTAAAAACAGGACCTGACAGACCAGTTTCGAGTAGGTTAGTATATCCGGACACAAATGATCAGCAGCTAGCAGGAGCAGGGGAGGTAGTCCACCGCACGATGGAATCTACAAGATAAGGGAGTCTTCCCAGTTGGTGGGTGAACATATCTGTAAAACATTTTGAAAAACACAAGTTGCTCTGTGAAGCAAAGTTTGGGTTTTGGAGAGCGAACGTCGCCTTCTAAACATTATAATACTCCTAGACAAAGCCGTTAACCAGCATGACAAAAAGCAAGACAGGTAAAGTCCATTGTATAGACTTTAGCAAGGTGTTTGGCTCGCTCATCTGCTGTCTATCGATAGGGAAACCGAAAGAATTTCGAATAAACAGCAAATACACAAGTAGGTGTCAGCCTTGATCACCAACAGGAACTTCCGTTTTGCAGTAGGAACCCTAGAGTCAAAAGCCGCAGGGGTAACCAGCAGAAAACCTTGAGGGTCAGTTTTAGGCTCATTGATTTTCCTCCCCCACGTGAATGACCTGGGGAGTGAACTATCCCTCACGTGTTTCATTTTCGCAGAAGGCGTAAACCTTGTGGTATTAAAGGATCAGAATGAACTGGCAAGGGACTTGAGGCAGGTAGTAAGCTGGGAAAACAAGAGGGATTATCGAGGCTACCCCCTAGACCAAATGGGCGAGCGAACGTCTTCAGCAGTAGGGTGGTGGGAATGTGAAGTAAACTAACGGAAGAAGTAGTTAACGCACAACGTGTAAGGCAGTTCTAAATGATGCCGGATGCTAAGTGGGACAAGTTATTCTCAGAAGGAGAAAAACAGGGAGTGTAGAGAAATTGTAGTTTACTCCGGACTTTTAAGTATCTTGTGCCTGTGCCTACGACCTGAGGCGCTAGGTGTGATGGACTGCAAATGTCATGGGTGTCTCTCGTCTGGAACGTGAGAAGGGTGCCTCTACTTTATTTCTAAGCCAAACTGAAGGATGGTGCTACGTGGTCTGATGTGAGCTTGTGTGGCCACCGAGCTGCCGGCGAATGGGCGAAAATATAGAAAGACAGTGCTAGAAACAACGGGAATAAATAGAGCCTGATCTTACTGGAGCAAAAAAAGCAGATCAGTCGAAGCCTTTGAAATCGAAGGTGAAGATATGCCCTGACTTGCTGAAATTTGGAGTCTGAAGGAAAGTAATCTTGGGGAGTTTCCTGGCAGTCAGTGACAACACCACACAAGTGGGCCGGTCATTTCTCGCTTGTCTTAGTATGCATGTCGACGGAAAACATTAGGGTCTCTGAATCCCACTGGCGGTTAAATATTGGCCAAGCATAGCTAAACCGGGGCCTTTTCTTCAATTCTCCCCTGTTCTTATTCAATGCATTCTACCTTCCTCGACAACACACTTCGGAAATAAGCAGAAGGCTGATTCAAGAATCCATGGAATCCCCAACATTTCCTTGCCGCGCTGCTAGGTGTTCCAAAGAAGTAGAGAAAGCCATACCCTGTGATGTCTTTGACCTTCGGTCCCTTCAGAAATGCAGTAGACTTGCTGTTCAAGCTTTTGTACTTCATCTGGACAGCTTTGTGCTGGTCTGGGCATGCCCAAAATGCAATAAGTCATGAACGGATCAATGGACTTGCCTTCGGCAATCTCAAGAAACCACCGACACTTATAATGAGACAGTCTTCTGCAAGGACTCTTGTGTAATAACAACTGGTCCAAGGCTGAAGACAGTGATGACTCGACTTGAGGGGCGTGAGGAAGCCGCGGCTGGGGAAATTCCTCAACTTCGAAACTAATGAACGCTCGTGTGGTAGAACCAACATCGCTGAGGGAGGAACGGGATAACTTAGTGAAACGGTTAAGTGACTTTGCCAGGGTTACGGGTCCTACCATTTGGATACATCTCAAATTAGTGATTGAGGGAACCCTCAAAACCCTCTAGTAGCGTAGCCCGGCTGAGAGAAGGACTTGCGTCGCTAGGTGATGAATGTGCTGAGAACAGTGTGCTTGCCAAACCATGCGCTTATCAAAAAGGTTCTCAGGCTGGGTAAGCGGTGCTTGAGACCGGAAACCTCGTTGCTTCCCTCTGGCCAGCACTGGTTGAATTTGCAAACCAAGGATATTGGGACGCTCTACTCTCAGCAACTGACAAGGTGATGAGGTCAACGGCAGGGGGAGATGCTTGGAGCCAGATCATTTGATAGTAGGTAGACTATCGCGGAGGCAACCCAAAGCGCCACTCTTGAACTCTCCACTCCGCGCTGGGCATAGCACCGAGGATGGGCACTGCCGCTCTCAGCAGCCGCGGATGTCACACTCCTGGGCAATCAGCCGGAGCGCATGCAGGTAAAACCGCTGCCACCTGAGTGCTCCGAATTGAGAGCAGAGGCCACAGCCGGGGGAATAGCTTTTTAGAGCTCTTGACACCGGGTACTAACTGGATCCTGAGGAAGGCTTGTGGAAGGGGGCAATAAGCCAGAAGATTCAAAGCCTACCAAAAGACGGTAAAAGTCAGGGGAATGGGGGAAGGACGGTTTGTATTTAAACAGTGCCGTTCACGTTCAAGTTTAGGAGAGGCATCGGACGAGATACTAGCTAAGGAAGCTGGATGTTCAACCGTCAGCAAGCAGGGCAGTCATAGAAATGTTTTTTAATTGGCGGGAACCATTCGTCCTTACAGCAAGTAGGCAAGCAGAACACAGCCCTGTGGCATCGAACAACATATAAACTGCTTAGAGCCAAGTACTTATTCGTTATGTATGTCTACGGTTATTTACGGTTGTGAATGTACACCTTCAACCTCAGGTCCCTACAGCTGTAGTGTATGCCAACGCATGTGATGTTGGGAATAAAACGACGGAATTGGTTGCTGGATCCGGGGGCACACACTGCTTCGTAATCGCTCAAACATGGCCCAGTAAATTGTAGCCACAAGGTTTTCTTCTAGCAGGGTCCTGCGTCTACAGAGCGAAAAAGAAGGGCGGGAGGGAGGGACATTGCATATCCTCGCTTGTTGTGGACGGGCACTAGTAAATGGTAGGGAGATAAGTTCCACACCAAACACACAGATGGCTCAGTACTATCAGGCTTCAGGGGCATAAAGGCGACTGTGACATGCCTCTACACGCCTCTATCCTGATCCCTCAATGACGGCGCACTGCTAACAGGGCTTTAGACTGAGACGACCACCAACTCTAGTAGGCTAGTGACTATCGGGGATTCCTTCTCATCGTAAGTGCAGTGGGAGGGATCGTGAGCACCGCGAGGCGAACTTGGTGATCGGCTGATGGAGCTGGTTTGCAAATTTACACTAAAAAAGTACAACAGCCAACTACTCCGGTGGCGAATAAGCCAGACACCTGGCCTTCCATGGGCAGAAGCTCTCGTGAGGTGATTAGGTTCCTCCTCAATGGGAGCCTCCCGGAGATCCTCCATGAACTTAGGAGGAACTTTCAGACGGTTGACTACCAGGCGCTTAGGATGGCTGCGGAGAGTACACCGTGGGCAGCCTAAGACCTCACATTAAAGTATGGGTGGTCGCACACGGGAGGCAATTTGGTGCGACCACCTGGTGATTTTGATCCACTATGAAGGGTAGGAAGGAGAGGCAGACCGCCTTGACGCGTCCACAGGGCCGAAAAAATGCAGAAAAGTAGGCGAGTGGCATGTAGAGTGCTCTGCAGTGTAGGAGGACACCTTCAATTTCTGTAGTTTCCGAGAGCTGGTGAATATTCTTAAAGGGCAAGAAAATCCTTCCAGATGCAGAGCCCGGCGAGGATAGCCGAAAGGTTTTACAGATGATCTCATGCTTGTAGGGAAACCATCTTTGAATTGGGTACAGGAAGCCTTAATTACAATACTTGAGTGGACCGAAACACAGGAATCCCCCTGAACCGTTGAAGGTTCAGACAGCTGCTCCAGAGCGGGAGAGCGGGAGAAACTCCGCACTGCAACCAAGCAGCACTCGGGATAACCGAGACAACTGAGGTCATAAAACATCTTGGAGTTCAAGTACACGAAACTTTTCAGGCCATTCAGCAGTGCTTTGCAGCAGCTTTAAAGGGCGATAAGTCAATGCGTCAAAGGTGGCTTAAGGTCAGGTCTCGGGATTTTAGAACGGCATTGTAACTCTACGAAAAGCAAGTACGTCCCCACCTGTAATACCGTCTTCAGGCCTGGGCAAGAAAACTTAACAGGGACAAGCCGCTGGTGGAAATCGTTCAAAGACAGTTACCAAAAATGACGACTGAGCTGCCGGACAACGCAAACAAACAAGGCCTCAAGGGGCTCAACTTGGTCTCGCAAATTAGCGGCGCCTAAGGCGGGATCAGCTTGGAAGGTTTAAACAGCTCCAGAGGTTGTCGGAGACTGACAGGCCGTTATAAGCTCCAGGTAACAACTTGGCGCTCAGGGGACACGAGGGCAAATCAATGAAACCCAGGGCCATTAGAAGCGCTTAGGCACACCCTTCCTCTCTGCGTAACAAACCCTTAAATAAAACTACCACTTAATGTAGTAGCAGACAGTAGCATCGTCATGGTTGGCCAACTGTTGGATGACTGCTGGGATAAAGCCTCCTTGGGGTATGACCAGCCAAATAAACATTCTCCCAGGCTTCACCTCTCATTTCCACTCCTTTTTTCCTTTCTCTGACAAAACATATCCGTCCCCCCCCCCGCACACACACAGTGAAATACAACAGACAACGTTTTTTTTACCTACCCAGTCATGCGCTAGGGTATTCTTTAAGGTAAGCAAGACAGCTGGTTGAAAAAATAAACTTGCATACCGAAAGCGATCGCCGGTTCTTCGGGAGCAAACCTGTTTTTCATACTCTTCCTTGCGGTCCGTCACTTGACAGCCGCAACATTCAGATTGCCTGGCGGTCGTCACACAGTGAGAACATTGAGGCCTCCAAGAGCATGGATCTGGACATCCGCTGGCCAAACCCGCGAGACCTGCTGCCTGATCTGATCTAATATTAACAATAGTTTATTTCGGAGAGGCCCGAAGCATGCCTTAAGCATGATCAAAGTTTTACAAGCAACAAAACTGACAGACAAAATTCATGAAAATTTAGAAATACGTAACACAGGAGAAGCAGGAAGAAATAGGGGAGATATGAGAGGGAGATAAATGTACGCACACCAAGGAGCAATGTAGGTAGTCTAAGTGAATTCGGAGATGGATTCAAATATGGGCCCGGTAAATTTGAGGGTCAAGGTCAGACGGAGCAGCTGGCTGAGCCAAGTGGGGGAGAACTGAGCCTGGGAGTTTTACGTGAGGAGGACTATAAATCGACATGCTAAACCATCGTTACGAGGTACGATGAAGAAAAAATGAGAAAAGAAGGGAAGAAAGGAAGAACAAAATTTGGGTTGTATGGCTGGGGATTAGGTAGCCATGAGCTATGCCTTGTTGCAATAAACGGACGGTGTCAATTTGAAAACAGGGAGCTGGCAATGCAAGACGTAGAGAGTGAGTCAGATGGCATCAATGCCGCGGAAGGATCGAGCTACGGTAAACGTGAGGCACAGTAATCGACAAAATGGACGCATATCATGAGGGGCGGTGGCATGGTGGTAAAATACTGGCCGGCGAAGAACTGAAGAAGGCGGATAAAATATGTGGACGCATAAATATGTATGCATATACATATATATATATACATCAGAGCGGGAGCAAATAACAGTGAAGAGGCGGGACACGGAAGTAGCAGTGTTTGGACGAGACAGGTTGGGTTGGGTCAAATGGCGCGGAATTAACTTGGATAGACCCCGATTAATTTGTTTATGACGGGTAAACATGGGAAATCAACAGCACAAGAGAGCCAACTTTTGAAGCCCGGAAGTGATGGCTGTAAACAGAAGTTGATAAGCGAGGGAATATGAAGGAAAGGATCAGCGAACACAGGTTAAAGTGAATCTAACAGTGTGATTATTGCAAGTGTGACTTGGTGACGGTCATACATGAGTGAAGCAGTAATAAATAGACGTACAATCTGCAGCAAGAAGATGGCCACGAAAATGACTGGAGAGCGCAGAGCGAATGGAAGCACGGGTTGGTTGGAGAGGTATAACAGATCACTGGGGAAAGGGAACTTGGAGGTTAGAAGACCTTCGGTGAGAAGATGCATCAGTTGTAAGAGCGAATAAAATGGAAGAGAAATAGGGAAGTGGAAGATCAGAAAGATCGGGTAATGGCGGATCACGTGGTTTGAAACTATAGATGAGAATGGTGACGTTTCGATGACATTACACCGAGTGGAACGTGGAAAAGCGGCGCAACCTGGAAAGCACAATGAAGATGCCTGTGGCGAGCAATGTACGAAGCAGACGAGAGTGTTGACCAAAGAAAACCAGGTAAGAGGTGATCAACCAGATTGTTTTACTGCAGATGATTCAGGATGAAGACCGAGAAGAAGAAAATAATTTGGACGAGAAAGCTTGTGATAGAACAAAAATGCACGAAAAATGGTCGTGCTTCGGAGTTGAGAGACTGGAACCGAAGACTTGCGTGCTTACAGGCCATTGCACCAACGGATTGGGCCAGAAGTTGCTGATCGATTCATTACCCAAGAGGAAGATCCACGGAAGAATTACGGATTCAGACGTGAAAAATATGGAGGTGGTAAAAAGACAATAAATTTAGCCGCAAAAAATGCAAAGGTTGGAACGGCAAGTTCATATATGGTGATTGGTAATAGTAACGGATGCGTTTGGTGCGTAATGGTGGGAGGTATAATGTGGACAAAAAAGGATATCGCAAAATAGTGGCTAGTGAGGTATGCGATCAATGAGCTTGATAAGTGAATACTGATTAGGAGCCGATAGGGGCGAAATGGGTGGAAAAGGAAATGTTTTGGGCTTGGGCAGAGTAAAATGGATAGGATGCCGGTGATGTCATGCAGTGAGGGTTGTCGTTGTAGAACACGGTAGGAACAAAGACAGAATGGATGGGTGTGCATACAGAGGTAAAACGACACGGAAGGGAAGTGATAAGAGTGCTGACAAGTACGATAGATGAGCGAAACGTGGCGGAAGAATGGTAGGAGCATGCGATCCACAACGGACGGTGATAAATGCGTTAGGGCGAGGAGGGTTGGAGCGTGCAATCCACAATCGGTGCTAGTGGGTAGGGTTGACCGTGCGCTGGACACCCAACCTGGAAAACATTTCGTGAAGTGAACACAGGAGGTGTGATCCACCAGCCTAATTGCGCTCGCACATTGTTGCAGACGGCCTGCACGCCCGATGTGCGCCGGTCCAAGATGGGGGGACCTGACCGCGCCCCGCACCGTTGGGATCTGCGTGAGTGTTCACTGATGGTAGTACAAAGGGCTAAGCAACTACGATAAGGGTATCTGGTCCAGGATCAACTGGACAGGCTGTGGGAATTTGGAAAACAGAGCCAACGGGAACAGCGATCGACTGACAGCCATACAGCATTATCATCCAGGTGCACCAGCCAGAAAGGTGGTCAGTGTAGTGCCCGAGGTGTTTGACCGGCATTGAGGATAACTGGAAAGGGAAGTGAGATAGAGAAACGCAGTCTGGGTATAGCCTAGCTGAATATCAACGGTTAACGGAAAGAAGAACAAAAGTGAAGCGCATGATCATAAATGCAGCGAATCCCTGAGACAATTTAGGGCCATGGATAGTGAGACTAAAAAAGGAAATGCATAATTTGGGGTTAAAAAATTCGATGGTGGATACCTCAGGTAAAAGTCCCTTTTTCCGAATGGAAAAGATTACCGAGAGCTTTCAAGTAGCAGGCACGGTGCCACCATTAAGTGTACGAGTGGAAAGGTTAAGCAGCAACCGGGGAGATCCGGTCCACCATTGACAAGAGCAACTGGTGGTAGGCCATCGAGGCCTAATTGAGGAGAGGTTTTGCTATTGGATAGTAGCTTAGAAGTACTCCTGGCATCAGAGGATCTCGTAGATATAACAGAATCGTTAAGTGGTGAAGATGGGTGAGGGGCAATGACAATAGCTGGAGGCATGTCTAAGGCAAAGAATGCATTGAAGGCTCCTGCTTTGCAAGGTGGGGAGGCGATAGATGAGGTATTATCCAGAATCAGAAGTTAGAAGTCGGTCTTAACATCAGCGTTTCTACACTTATTCAACACAGAAAGACATTGCGGCTTGCTGGGATGACTCAAAGCCTTAGCTTCTTGGTCACGAAGTCGCGTATTATCTTGTCGTTAAACAAGTGTGGAGAGGCGGTTTCGAAGAATAAAAATTGAAAAGTCATTGCAATTATATTGTTGTTTGAGAAATTTATGATACTTCTTATGGAGTGGCGAGACAGGCGACCTTTTCTGAGGTACATCCTGGGATGTGTTAGACAGTTTTATCAGACATCCTAAAAAGAAGGAGTAGAAAATATCCGCAGCAAGCTGGGGGTCATGTGTGGGGAAATAATCACCGCAGTCTTTCTTGTGAATAAAAGTGACTAGCAAGGCCCAATTTCTGCATAGAAATGTATTGTTGGAGGGGTGTGCGTTATTAGGTGGGCCACTGGGGGCAGATGGCAGGTAACCATTTTATGGTCGATGCCGGGGAAATTTTGTGTTACGGACACGTCGATGAGAGGCATGTTATGAGTAAATACCAGGTCCAGTATGCTCTCCTTTCTGGTTTGTTCGACAACATATTTTGTCCAGCCACCTAGATGAATGGTAGTGCTCAGGCCCTTAAGACTGAGAGGATCCGCGGTGGTAGGCCAACAAATGTGAGGATGTAAGGCAGCTAGACCTTACTTCGCCGTTTCCACAGTGAATGCGTGCTTCGGTACTTTGTACTGCGGGGACCACCTGCACGTTATTCTGGTGCTCGGCACTGTACGAGTATGTTAACCAGAACGGTATTCTCCACGATCATGAGAACCAGAAGGCTATTGGGAGAGATAGTGGCTATTGCTTATTTGGGAGCGTGCGTGACAGCGTGCGCAATAGCAAAGGTCAAATGATAACCGCGCTTGGTAGTCAGCTTTCAGTTGAACAATAAACGTGGTAAAAGTATGAACGAAGATGGCCGCCGCCACACGGAAGGCTAAAGACACCCGCAATAAGCTTGGTTCCAGGAGGAAGGAAAGAGAAGTATTCGAAAGGCATAATGAGAATTGGGACCAAGGAACTGGAGAAATTTGCGAGCGATACACGCAGCTAATATGAAGAACCGTGTTTTGGAGGTTGATAGTGGACCAGAGAGAATCGGGAATAGAATCGAGCGCTCTTTGCAAAACAGAGGTGGTGGTGCAGACTTCCTTGACGTAGGCTAAGCACCCACCACCACGCCTGTTTGGTCTGTCGGTCCCTAGAAGTCTGTACCCCGACAAAGTTATCCGATCACTGGGATTGCTCTCAGACAGCCAGGATTCAGTTTTTAGGATAACGCAGTAATTATTTACGAGGACAAGTTGTTTTAGGTGTGGGAGTTGGCCAAGAATAGAGCGCGAGTTGAATAAGGCTAAAGGTATGCCATTTGCCGGAGGTGGTAAAGGCACATCTGGGGGGTAGTGTAAGTTGGGGGGAGGCAGGCCATCGATATTGGATTAAGCGGAGATTTGGATCAAAGGAGAGTATGTTGATGTTGAGGACGGTGGAGGTTCAGATGGGGTGGCTTTCAGCCAAGCTGGAGCAAATTTTGCAGTGAGAGGGGCAGCTGAGTGGTAGAGAAACTGGGCATCAACGGAGGTGGAAATGTCGGAGCAAGTAAAAATCCCGTGGGGTTTGGCGGGTCGATATCGGACACGGGTGATTAGGAGCAGTCGAGAAACACTAGCCAGTCGGAATTGAGTATTGGATGATGAGGGATGCAAAGGACAGGATTGAAAAATGTGTGAGGAATATGGGTGTAAGGTGGTAGATTAAGCTACAATCTATGGGAGGGGTGACTCAAGTTGTGTGGAACACCAAATGTGGAGCAGTTATTATCGGGAGCAGTGGAGCTAGTTGTCAGGTTAGGAGTACGACGTGAGGCAGAGTGGACGGAGTGTGGAGGCCGTATTTTGGTATTGGCAGGCTTTCAGCGCGGTGAATTTGTAGGGACCACCGATGCATTGGAGCACGGGATATTTTTCAAGGTCGAAACCTTATTCGATGCGTTGAGGCAAGTCGATTTAGGGGGAAACAGTTGAATGAAGGAGGGATTTGTGAGAAGGATGGGAAGACTGGTAGACCTTTTCGTCTGGAAGGCGAGTAGTTTATCACCGGAGGGAACAGAGAGCGAATCAGAGTTGGTTGCGTACCCAACAGGCAATAACGTGGGAGAGCGAGGCAATAGCTGGCGTCTTTTACTGGGCGGCAGTAATGAGGGAGAAGCGGATATGTCTAGATCAACTGTTATGGGATCAGATCTTGACGGGCTCAGTGCGGGAGCAGTTGAGGAGACAGTGGGCGGTTGTGAAGAAGCAGGAGTCGCGTGTGATGATAGGGCAGTGGGAACTTGAAAAGGAGCCATGGAGTGACCAGCTGCCTGTATCGAAGGCTCGGGACTATCAGGTGTCTTCCTCATGGGAAACGTCGAGGGAGCTCTGTTAATTGCCCTTTGAAGGGGGGCTTTCTCAAGGGCTATTTTTATATTTGTATAGGGGGAATTAGAAGCTGGAGTATTACGCATTTTATTGAATTCTTTGGCAGATAGGTCATCTGCAAATCGCATAAGGATTAGACAGCTGAAGCGCTGAACGCGCTTACGCAGCCTTGGCATTTCACAAGGAAGGTGGACCATACCATGTGCATTCAACAGCGTATGCTTAACATGCCCAAGGGGTATTCTCTCTGGGACATTAGACACGACTGCATTACAATGGTTTCTAACTCTTGTGAAAACTTTGGAAGCACCAGAAACGATAAAGTGGCCAGCCGCTGTCAGGTTATAGGGTAGAATGCTTGACGCATTCAGTGACGCACAATGGGGGGCGAGTTTTGATACCGTAGCTTAAAACTTCAGAAGCTGAGACTTTTTATCTGAGAAGCTTTGGTCTAAAACAGTTGTCCATTTCGTCGCCAAGCCTACAAAGTCACGGGGGTCAACCGGACATAGTTTTGAGGCTACGGGAGTTTGAAAAAGCCTATTTTTCCTAGTAACCGCATTATGAGTTGATGGAGTATTACTGAAAGTCCTCGTTACTTCGAATGGCACTTTGAAACATCAAAGAGACGCTGTGGGTAAGGCGGAAAAGTGAAGGAAAATCGGAGCCAGGTTAGAATTTACCGCTGGGGAAAATCCCCTGAATTTCTATGGGTTACTTGAATGCATTAAGAAGCTGTTATTTTTTTATTATTCTTTGAGATAGATGAATGAAAACTATATCGATGACAGCATGCAACACGACCTGACATTGCCCGGCCAAAAAGCCTGATTTAACCTGTGAGCTAACTTCAGCACTATCAGTTCTGCTCTGCTATCTGCTGTGTCGCTGGTTGGGAAGCCATACAGGATAATTTTGGACAACAACTTTACGAACCGAATAATAAAAACCGAAAAACCACCATATAAATCCAATTCTTTGGACGTTTACTCGGGTGGATCAATGTTCATCGGGAGATCCGAATACAAGCTGCTGGTCTTGGTGAAGATGAAGTTTTGCTTTAAGTGTTTGCTCCAGTCATTGGTGAAAAAACGGCTGGTGACTCTCTTACATCCTTAATGATGCATCTTCCATTTGTGTTACCATATCAGCAGTGCTTTTTTGGTCACCTTCCACTCACTGTCTTGAGGATTCCACTTCCCCGGACATCGGCGGGGTGAATCTGTTGGCTCCTATAGATAGATTCCTCGTACAGGTACTTGATTCGGTATTCGTAAGAAACCTTGTCCAAAACTCACTCCAACCAACTGGATGGAGGGAAGGGCAGACGCGGGAGCTACTGGGCCCGGTCATAACGGAATATTTCAGTGATTTCGAAGAGCTACCGGTTGCGCAGCTCCAATGTGGAAATAACCAGGGGGTAATCAGTATTAATTACTTGACTGTTTAGAATGTGGTACGTCACAAAAAGCGAAGATGCTTTAGGAACTTTGATATACAAGGCTTTGTTATCGCAGCCCAAACACATGTGGGACGTCCAGCATGAAGACTTGGAGGGAGAATGGACAGCACACAGGAAAAATCGGATGCTACTTACTGGGTACTTTGCTCCCATACGTCGAATAAGCACGAAGGGGAAGGCATCACGGTGGACCCGCAGAGCCACCAGGGCACAAGGCGGCTTTTACAGAGCATGGGCTCATTACCAGCAGACAGTGAGCTACAGGCAGCATGTCTGTCAAAAAAAGCGCAAGAACTGGCTATTAGGTACCAGAAGTAGCTTAAATCATCGCAAGGGGTCATATTTCGGGTCGAAGTGAATTGAATTGTATTTCTTGACCGTGGTCAATACTCATGCGCAAGGCATGATCAGAGAATACAGCAGTACATGTCCATGTGAAGTATTCACAGCTTCTAAATTTATGAGTCAAACAGCAGTCGAAATACACTAGTAAAGTAATGCGGTGTTTAAGTGAACCAGAGTCGTAATGGTTGAAGCAGGAATTGCAAATCGGTTTCGAATTCGGTGAGGGCTGTATGGATATCTGAACGAACGTGGGATTGCTGGTATAAGCGATAATTGGACGGCCACTAACGAGTAATCGGGCGGAGGAGATGCCAAAGAACAAGACTAAAAGTAAATTGCGCGTGGGGTTATCAACGTGCAGTCAGAGATAACAGCGAAATATAGAACACTGATCCAGCATTGGGTAACTGATTGTGGAGAAAGCATGTGAAATAAATGCAAGTGAGTCAAAGGTGATAATAAAACGGACCTTTTGCGCAGGTAATTTCAGTGTCATATGGAAATTTACTTGAATGCTAAAAGCTTCACAGAGATATCAGTGAACTTTTGAAGAGCGCGAATGGTGAATGGACGCGTAAAGGTTTTTCAAACAAGAGCCGTCAAAGAAACGGACTAGTGGAGACGAACGCTACTGGCGCGACTGGGCAGAAGTTGGAAGGCAAGGCAACGTCTAAAGGCCTAAACAATCAACTTCAGTTGAGAAGAACCCGGTGTGTAGCTATATGGCTCGCCAAAGACAAAGACGGCTGTCTTGCCTTATGTAGTACGACTAAGGATGAAGGGCTGAGGGGAACTTCGAGATGATGCAGAAAAATGATCTTGGGCTTGACCCTGTTTTCGGGCCAATCATCTGACCACCGACGATGCAGCTAATTCTAGTCTCCCCCAGCGATATTGAAAAAGCCCCTAAAGAATTGAATATGCACAATGCGAACGGGCCAGGTGTCGCCTACGCAGAGATTCCACGCCCCTTAGCTCACTTCTTATCGGCACTTTTGGCTCACCTGTACAATAGGTAGCTGCCCAATGAACAACTAGCAGGAGACTGGCTGATAGCGGAGGTCGTTCCCACACACAAAGGTGGGAGGGAAGAAAGGGTGCTGAACTACTTTCCGGTCGGCTTTCTTCCTCCGCCCATAAAAGTACTGCAAGGGCTAATCAGGGACCGACTAGCAAGCCACTCACCCGAATACTGGGTTACATCCGATAAAAACCATGCATTTCTCAAAAACAGATTTTTCTATCGAACCTTTCATTCTTAGACGAATTGACGGCCAGGATGGACAGAGGAGAAAAAGTGAAGGCCTGCCACCTGATTTCCTAAGAATCTTTCCACTCCGTGAACCCCCGACTGCTGCTTTGCAAAGTGAAGGCCTTCAAGAAAACACCTCAGGTCCTGAAATGGGCTCGGGCATACTTTGGCCATGGGACGTATTACCTGACGGTAGAGGGCAGCAGATCCACGAGGGTAAGAGCCATCAGAGGCGTCCTATAGTGTTCACTTCTTTTCGTAATTTATGTGAACGACCTAATGGATGTAGTGTGAAACCCGGGTTACCTCTTTACGGACTGCATGAAACTGACAGGTGAAATATGCACCTTATGATAATGATAATGATAATGATGATGATAATGATATTGGTTTATTTCGGATAACCCGAGGCATGCTGTAACGCAAGATCAAACTGTACAATTGGACGTAGAGTCCGAATTCCAAGAGGTTGGTTAAGGTATATGCACTCAATATTGTACTGGAGAAAGTATTTAAGTCACTCTCTGTGGCGGCGCCCGGCAAATTTGAACTCAAGGTCGGGTGGCCAACCCGGCCAAGGTAGCGTTCTGTGGTCCAACAGCGCGTTATTTGAAAATTTGGCGTCGATTTGATTGGGTGCGCGATAACTCAGTTGCTTTTTTGGTCAAGGTACAGCAATTTGGGCTAAGATACAGCTCACGGTAACCAATACCCAAATGTGGGAATTGTACAGTAAAACGCGGAACTATACAGCTAAATTGATCATAAGAAGGAATAAGCTCCAATTGTATTTGTATACCTAAATAACGTAGATAGGTCTGGTGTATTCCCCAAATAAGTATGTATACAAATGTATATATATATATATGTATATGTGCACACGTAAGAGCATATTTGTAAATATATATATATATGTTTTCAAGCATATATGCACACGTAAGAACATATTTGTGTATTGATCTATTTACTTGTGTATATATTTATTTAGGAATATATATATATATGTGTGTGTATGCGGATCTATGCACACGTAAGTACATGTATAGATCCGTATACACACATATTTCTAAATAAATATATATACAAGTGAATAGATAAATACACAAATATATTCTTACGTGTGCATATATGCTTATAAACATATATATATATACAAATATGTGTTCACGTGTGCACATATACATGTATATATACCTATACAAATATATGTAACCAAAATGAAAGTCCGATACGTATGGGGATTACTTTTCTGGATCTAGCCGATCAACTCCTGCCTGAACGATTTTGCTTCCGTGACCGCTACTAAGCCAACCTCCAATTACGCGAGCTGAAGCACGACGCCCATTAGGCGCGCCTACCTACACATAAACCACCCACATCGTAATACGTTGCACCTAACGGACAGACCCATTCCGTAACGAATGCAAAATGGAGGACAGAATGAAGAATAAGATTTGTATTAAAAGATGGTTGTTCAATGGTACAAAATGATCCTTTCATGCACACTTCCGTGCCGAAGTTCTACGGTCATAACGGTGGATCGAACAGCGTCCAGCACCCTCGACGTTGTAATGTTTTGCCGTGTTCTGTCTGTAAAGTAGAAATGGAAAAAATTATTATCTGTTTTTACTTTGTACAAGGCGAAATGAGAATCGTAATTGTAACTCACTTATTTTTCATCAGCCAGACAGTGGACGCAAACGCAGTGGCTGTCCTATTTCGGCGTCGATTGTGCACGCAGCAAAATTTAACCCGATAGTAAAAGAAATTTTCCGGCAATGCAGCCGGATGCGTACGAAGCCAGTTCTCAGCACTTACACTTTCATACACGTAAAACGAGGCGAAAGTCTGCTGCTGAAATAACCGAAAGTCTTCCTCGAATCTTGAGAATAATTTATAGGCATCTTTTACATGTCTGGAGAAACTCTCAGTCATCAACGAAAGCACGTGCAACGGCCATGACAGTCAACAGGTCTGAGCGGTAACAGCCTTGCGCAACCCTTATATACTACAAAGTGGCTAACTTAAACAAAAGTCGCCGCAAAAGTAGGAACACCACTCTTATTTTCCCTAAAAATGACTTCATCAGTTCCAACCATTTTCTCCAGTATCCCCGAATAACGCCAATTTGGCCATCATTAAGGTTGGACCACAAGACACTATCACCCGGCCAAGTCAGGGTCGAGCTGGTCGAAGGTAGCTGACTCTTCCTGAAATAGTACAAAAAGAAGTGCTATGCAACAAGAGAATCAAACAAAATTGACGAAAGTTTTGTTCACTTTGAGGAAAAAGAAGTTTCCGAGGGAGACATGAACCAGCTACAGCGCTCCGCGGAGTATGGCACGGCTTTGGATTGGAAATCAGACGATGAGAGGAATGAATTTGCAGACAAAGAACAATCAAAATCTTTTGAAGATTTTCCTTGAAACGTTCAGCGATCAAATATCGGCTGAGTCCGTTAAATACCCAATGGAGGACTCATTTGTAGAGAGTGATTGCCTAGGTGATGGTAAAAGAAGTGACCGGACGCAAGCATGTAATCGTTGCGCACATTGTTAAAGTTAATGAGGGAGGAATGTGATGCACCAAAATAGAAATGGGTACTGGGCGACAAATCAGTTTGTGATGCGTAGCCATGATAGTAGCAGACACACGGTTTGCACAGATGAGTATTTAAATGGCAGGTAAGTATTTACGTTTGATTATCGTTATCTAAGGGCTGAAAATGAAGACCAGAGAGATGCAAGAATCAAAATTGTCTGGGAGGATTTACCAAGATAGAATACCGGATATGAAAAAGCACCAACAAACGCTGAATACAGTTGCGAAGTTGGGCGGCTGGATGTGGGTGGAGTCCGTCATAAACCAAATGGACATCACATCTGGCGAGGTCGCTGGAGTGATGGTGGAAGAAGTGGCCGGATGTAAACATGTAATCGTTGCGCACATTGCTTACTTTCATAAAGGTGAAATGTGATGCACCGAAATAGAATCGGGTACTGGGCGAGTATTTAAACAGCAGGTAAGTATTTACGTTTGATAATCGTTATCTAAGGGCCGAACATGATGAACGGAGAGATGCAAGAATCAAAATTGTCTGGGAGGATTTACCAAGATAGAATACCGGACATTGTAGTACGGAAGTGTATGGCAACAATAAATGTGACTTTTGAAGATATATCGATAACTGATAAAATAAAGGCGAGTTTTGTCTCGGGGATTGGTTAAGTTTGCTAGTAGGACAAGCGGGCAGTTTGGCACGAATCATCGGGAAAAAAAGGATCATGAACGGCAGGCCGAGTACGGAAACGGTCTTTTAACCCCGCGATAATTATGTGCTAGGGAAAGTAGATTTTTCCGGGCGTAAGAAGCGGTAAGTTAAGGTTGCGAAGATGGAGACAAGTGCGATGAAAAATAAGCGATAACTGGGGGAGATAGTTCCATATTCGTAGCATTTCGGGTGAATGATTTTTTGCTGCAACCGGTGCTGGTGGGTGGGGCTGACCGTGCGCGGGACACCCAACCTGAAAACCGTTTTTTTGACAGGTGCCATCCGCAATCCTATCTGCGTCCGCACACCGTTGCAGACGTCCTGCACGCCCGATGTGCGTCGGCCAAAGTGGTGGATCTGACCGCGGCCCGCACCGGCGGGCTTCGCTTGAGTGATATTGGCGTTGTCACATAGAGATCGAATAATCCAGGAGCTTGCGACCAGTTTGCCAGGGGTCCTGGAGAACATCGTCTGTGTGGTAGTGACGAAATGACGAGCAGGTATCGAGTTTTCAGCGGGAAGTGTGGGCCAGGTTTTATTATGCCAAGCCATCGGAGGGAAGGCATCATCAGCGGTTGTCTGGAAAAGTAAAAATAGAAAAACGCAGTCTGGGGTGCTCCCAGCTGAGGATCAGCGGTCAGTAGTAAAGAAAAACCTCTAGTATCTAGAAATTGGAACTACTTGGGGGATGGTTCGACTTTGCTAAACACAAGGTTTTACGCGAAAGATTAATGAAACTTGAGTGGTATATACGGCGACTTGTGTGGTACGTAGGTCTCGTGGCCCCCGACTCAGACCCGCGTGTGAGTAACCCAAACCAACTTCGTACGCTCGCTCCTCCGAAGTGTATGGATCATTGTTTGATACGAGTGTCAGGACATCAAGCCGTTTGTTTAATTCCTCTTTGAATCTTGGCAAGTGGCTTATTGCACGGACATTTGGTGGAAGTTTATTCCACATTTGTGAATATTTAACAATGAAGAAATTGGACCGTAGGCTGGTTCTCGAGGACGGCACAATGACCGAATGACTACTGTGTCGTAACGAATACCTTAGGATTAATGGGTCTCGTACCACAGGGGAGGCTTTGCAGGATCTATATTTTAATAGTGAGTGGAAAAAGGACAAGTTGTTCTTTATCCGTCGGAGCCAAAGGGGTTCGAGCTGTAGCAGGTCACAGCGCTGTTTATAGTTGAGACTAGACGAATATCCAACTATTTGTTTAGCAAAGGTGCGCTGGACATTCTCGATGGCGATCCTATCAGTCTGGCGCATGTTGGAGCCAACTATTGAACTATACTCTAGCAATGGTCTAACGTGTGTTGTATAGACACTGAGTTTACTTTAACGCAAACGGAATGTTTTGTGGACAAGCCCTATTAACCTGCGGGACCTAGCAATTTGAGTGTCTGTTTGCTCCGAAAAGTTGAACGAACAGGAGTAGTATATGCCCAGGTAGCGTACTGATGATTTGTTGGGGATCAGGTGACCACCTATACTAAAGGTTTCCGGAGGGACATGACACTTGTATGTAAGAATGCAGCTTTTGTCCGCAGAGAACTTCATTAGGCAATCGGTACACCACGAATTGAGCATCCGCAGGTCCTCAGATATTTTTGCTATAGTATTACCCAATGAATTATGGTCGAAGGTGTACAACAACTTTACATCATCAGCAATTAAAAACGGAGTTCCATGGCAAACCACGGTAGATATATCATTTATGTACATGAGAAACAACAACGGGCCCAGTATACTACCTTGGATCACACTGCTGGTTACAGGGTTGGGCGTGGAAATGGTGCCGTTAACGTTTACCACTTGACTGTACTAGGACAAGTACGATTCTAGCCAGGCATATAGTGGGTCAACAATGCCGAATGTCTTAGCCTTTGACAACAAACGAATGTGTGACACTCCGTCGAAGGCCTTAGACATGTCTAAAAAGACTGAGATCACTGTCTTACCATCATTGGCAGCTATCGTAATAAGGTTCAGAAAGTCAGTCAAACAAGTTGCACAGGATCGATGTTTTAGGAAACCGTGTTGACCTTCACTTATAAGATGGTTTTTAAGGAGGTGATCTGTTAGTTTAGGTTTTATTAATCTTTCCATAATCCTCGATAATACTGGGGTATGATTCACAGGCCGGTAGTTAGCCGGGTCCTCCCGTGTTCCCTTCTTATGAATTGGAATAATAACCGACTTTTTCCACTGTATAGGATACCAACTAAAGCGCATAGACAAATTGAATAAATTCGATAAAAGAATTGGGATATCTGGGCCACCTAATTTAAAGATGGCCGATGGTAACGAGTCCCATCAGGGGTGAAAAGACATTTTGATATTTGAAATTAAAGGCTCGATTTCCGAGGGCAGGAATGGTACGGAAAAAATTGGCTCATATGATGGTACTGGTGGATTGCAGAAAAATGGTGCTGTGTCACTAATTAAGTAAGAAACAAAAATCGTGTTAAGCGCTTCTGCAATGTCCAGCGGTTTGTCGAGGCACGTGCTATTAAAGGAGATAGAAGAGATAGATGAAGTTGTTTTGGGGTTCCTCGACTTCATCAGTTTTGCAAGAATCTCGACTTCCTTGGAATCACGTAAGGCCATGAGTTCCTGTTGTATCGTTTCACTCTCGGAGTACAGTTTTATCGTTTCAGCCAGACGATTTAACTGTATAAACAGCGAAAAGTCCCTTGCTTTAAGATAAACGCGTTGGAGTCTACTTAACTTCAAGTTGAGACGAGACAATTTACTGTCTTTAGGGCGGATTGATGACCCTTGTGACGGGGTTATTCGGTTGAGGCATCGTTCAAAGATGGAGTAAAGTTGATTTGCCGCCAGCTGGGGATCTGCTCTTAAAAAGAAGGTGTCCCAACTTTGGCTCCGAATCAGCGAAGGTAGTATATTCCAGTTAGCCTTATGACATGGTCTATGCGGAGGTGTCGGCTGTTTATCCTTTATGGGCACTGTGAAGCAGCAGTGGACAGTTGCGTGATCACTTCCGGGTAGGTTATTCTGAACTTTTTTTATAACCTGGGTTAATCATAGTGACAAGATTAAGTCAAGAGTGTGGTCGCATCTGGTTGAGGACGTGACGTGCTGCTTCCATCCTCCTAGGTGAATTGCATTCAAAAACTGTAGTAAATGGCGTGGTGCTGTTAGTGATGTCCAGCATATTTCTGGTGCATTAAAGTCACCAGCTATCAATTTTGGGCCTACTTTAAAATCACTAATCAGGTTGAATGCCTCTATAATTTGCTTGAAACTATTAGGACTAGATCTAGGCGGACGGTATACGCAACCTAGTATCAGTTCTTGACGTTCAACTTCAACGTTCAGCCATATACAGAGTGGACAATGTCGTCTAGGATAGGGTGCTGAAAGCTTGTCGCCCTGAGAGTTTCCTTTACATACACTAGACAGCCTTCACCACGTTGATGTGTTCTGCCTTTGCTGAAGGATTTGTAGCCGAGTACCTCAATATCCTCCACTAGATAGGAGTCCGATAACCAAGATTCCTTCACTAAAATGAAGTTATAGTCATTTGTTAGTGCAGCTGATCTTATGTATTGGATTTTGTTCCTAATAGATCGTGCATTGACCAATAGCAATGTGAAAGTTTCAGTGCTTCTGACGTCATCATTGATATTAGTACTTACCGTTTGTTGACTGCTGCATTTAACCTGGAAAGAATCATCAGCCCAAGATGCAAGCCCGCCTAAGTTGTCATTAGCAAGGGGAGGACTTAGGTCTGCGTGTGGAATAATAAATGACAGGGTATTAGGTATTACATTACTATACGGATGATTAGAACAATTCATAATAGGCATATCTAGGTTATGGGGCCATGTTGTGCCCGCGGTACGTATGGAAAAAATAGGCACTTTGGCTAGATATGGGGTACCCGCTGGTAGATGGTAGGATATGCGATGCGCTTGGATAGTTTAACGGAGGGGGAGGTAGGAAAGATGGAAATAATGGGAGATTAGGCTGATGGGAAGGTTCCATTAGTCCGGAGTTAAGCATGAACGCAGTTCGTTCATCAAACCATCTATTTTTATTATGGGTATGGTCCCATTGTTGTTGCGTCATCATCTTGGAAGCGCTATTTTGTTTCATATGTTGAGAGATGCGAGGGTATCCCAAATGAGAGAAGTCGGTCGGTGCCGAATTTGGTCTAGAGAAAGAACGATCATTGTCATTGTTCATGCATCCCCGTATTGTTTGCCCGCACGGAGACTTAGCCGTGGCAACTAAACTCTCGTTGACCCTTTCTTCTGGACGGTTCTTTATTGTGGCATACGAGTGGCACGCATGAGCTTTTCATCAGTTTTTAAACGGGGGCCTATGGGGACAGATATTAGAGCTGCAGGTTTTATTTCATTGGGAACTTGAAGTCCCGTGGAACGGTCGACCGGAGCTGGAGACGTATGGTGAGGACCCTCCTGGGATGAGCCTGTAGGTGTTGTCGATATGTGTTGTCGTTTTGGCTGGGGGAGCTGTGGGGAGGTGGGGAAAGATTCGTCCAGATCAACTAACCCTGTGGATCTTCTAGGGGTAGAAGAGCGAGGGGTTTTGTTGATCCTTGGTAAGGTGCTTGAAGAAAAGGGTGACTTCTGGATCTTAATGCCAATGTGATTAGAATTTATAGCTGCACATCGTATCACTTCTCTTTGTAGTGGCGTTCTATCAGCTTGTATCTTGACTGATTTAAACCGTGAAGCAGTTGAGACTATACGCTGTTTAGTGATGAATTCTCTAGCAATTTTTTCATCCGGAAATTGGAATAGAAGGGGACAAGAGTGCTTCTGTGACCTTTTTTAGTCTTCTGCAGTGACATGGAAAGTGGGCCATGCCTGCGGCTTGAAGGATAGTGGATTTAACCATTGTGATATCTAGCCGATCTGGGATGTTGAAAACAACTGCATTTTTTGCATTCTGCAGCCGTCGCAGGATTTCCGATGCTACTGAGTCAAGAAACTGACTAGCTGCTATTAGGTTCTGGGGACCGGGGAGTGCCGAGGGCTCCAGAAGGTAGGTTAGTGGTGTTAGTTTAGATAATATGTCATCAACCGATGCAATATGGGTAGACATACTTGCCAAGTTACTTTCAATGGCACTGGCCCTTCTACTGGCTTCTTCAAATATTTCTATCATATTGGGGGTATCTTTGTGTTCGGGTCGTTTGGGTTTCTCAGCCAGTGCACTGGCTGAGACCGTTTGCTCGTTGACCTGGCCATTTATTTTTACAGAATATTGCTGGTAGGCGATTTGATCTAAGATGATGACTAACGGATAGACCACCCAAGGGCGGGCAAGAATAGCTACTGCTGTTTTATTTTTGTAACTATAGTTACAACCCAGAGTTATAACTCTGGGTTGCTCACCCGAATTATGAGGGACTAGTAGTTTGGATAAGGTGTGGATTTCCTAAATATGGCAATGGTGAAACGTTTAATATAGGTTGCTGGTGAAATATTCCTAGAATAATTAATATGAAAAATTAGCGAAATCTACAAAAACCTCGCCGTGGTGTAGCGCAATCCGTGCGGTTAAACCTTCAAGAGGACCTAAATAGGGTTTACGCTTGAACATTTGATCCGGGAAGCCGACGAGGATTTAAAATATACAGACCCAAAAACAGTAAATGTTACCACGGATCACTGGTGGCACGGACTTTGAAGCTTGGATAACTGACTGATTCCCATCATCTGAGAATGCCTGGACACCACAGCCAAGGCAAAAATGCTCTGTACTGGCTACCGCGCACGATTCATCACGGGAGGCTTATGTACTTCTACCACACTACAAAGAGATTTTTAGACCACACCTCGAATATTGTGTCTAAGCATGGATTTTTGCTCTGGTGAGAGAGGCAGTATGGGAAGAGGTTTGCCGAACAAGGGACAAGCCATATGCAAGAAGACTGACGGTATTAAACTCATTCTGCCGGGAGAGCGGAAGACTTAGAGATGAACTCGAAGATGTCTCCCAAGAGTTCAAGGGACTACCCATTCCAGCAAGGCTGGTTGCAGAAATAGCAAAGAAATCCCGACTTACGGGTTATGAGTACAAACTAGTAAAATCGAGAGCACCGGGACAGCCAGAGCACAATTTCTGCGTGAAGAGCCGTCAATAGGTGGAAAGGTCTGCCGGCCGAGGTCGTGGATGTGGACGCGGTGGTTCAGCTTAAGGCCCGTCTAGACCTTTGCTTGTCGGCAGTATTTCCCGAGATAAACTAATCTAACCATTACAAGCAGAACACTTTCTTACATTTTATCTAAAGTTTTGCTTGTACCTGTCACTTTCCATCACCACATCTGCAATCCATCCCCACACCCGCACTCCACCCTCCTCCAAGGCCGTCCGTATTTCTCCGTCACACCGGGCCTTCCCATTCAAGCTGATGCGCTAAAAGTTGCTGTATGAATGGGCCCCTTGTTTGGGAGGTAGGCCTGGGCAAGGGCTCACTTCATATCGTGGGGCTGCTGCCGTTCTAACAGCGAAAGGGGTCCCAACCTTGTTCCTGCTCAGACTCGACGTTGAAAGGAGAAGAAAAAAGCAGGAAGGAAACACAGAAGTCGTAGCACTGTTAGAGCGAATTGACGCTAGCTAATGCAAAAATCTCGACAGATCCTTTGGCTCGGGCCTCAAGTCCTGTAACCTGACCCGGTGGCTCACCTTAGCAGTACGTCCAAAACTGGTGCGAATCTTGTGGCTCCGCTTTTACCGATAAAATGTTGGTACTTACGTGACATCTGTGAGTTCTGGTTGCGTAATCTGTTTTCTCCCATAAAAACAGCTTACGGGTATTGTGCCTTGATTCCGGTTCACTTCTGGAGCCATTTTATCTCGTTTTCCAAAGAAATACCATCTTAAGATACCTTCAGAATTAACAGACGAAGAAGCAGCCCCCACGAAATAGGTGGAGAGTTCTGAGGGGACTCCAAACCGTCTTACAAAGTTTCCGTCCCAGCACCAAATCGTCCGTTGGAGATAGTCGGGAGCCAAGAGACGGACATTCTCAATCCCAAAACACAAACAAGACCCCGCTGACTAAGATAACCCATATAGGGGCTAAGATGCTTCGTCTTATCCTCGAGCCGGCGGTGGCTGAAAAAGCCTCCAAGATCTCAGAAGGGCGCACTGTTACTGGGGCTGAGGAGCTGCAAGACCCAAATGAATGTTTTAAAAATGTTATTTTGAGTAGTATGGCTAAGGAAATGGTTTCTACGAAGAGAGCAGAACAAGTAATTGGCGATTTTTGTCCCCTGGGACTCAAAACCCAACAAAGTGCTCGTGGCTTACCTTCAAAACATAAAAATTCAGGGCTACTCGTTGGTTTTAACTCCTCATATACAGTGTCTGGTTGCATCACACAGGCTGCCCGAAGAGCGGAGGCAAATTGTACATTCCAAGGAGTCTCTTTGGACAGGTCTTTACACATCATATATTGGACTCGAAAACCAGTAGTTGAAGCGGACGCAATAGATGATCCGAAGCTTGGGCTTACCCAAGTCGCACGACTAACATCAGTTAACTTTAAAAATGGGCCCGAAAGTGAGGCAGTGATATGTGGCTCTAAGGGGGTTGCACGTGAAATAGAAGCGCTGTCGTCTGGATCTTATCACTCTGAAAAACAGCTTTGACAGTTCAGCCAGTGGATTCGATGAGCCCATGACCGGGCGCAGTGCATGCCACGAGAAAGAATTCAAGCGTCCTAAGAAGGCAACGAATCCCTTATTCATCCAGGTGATTCAAAGAGTGACAGTAGGTTTGCCGGATGATCCAAAGCCAAGGAAAGCCTGCTCTAGCCCTCGGAGTAAAGAAGCACTAAAATCCAAGGATTATCTGCTCAGCCACAGGAACCCCCGGACCAGCACCCTGACAGGTTTTTATGAACAAGCCGCACCTTGTTTACCCCACTTTTTCCACCTTGTGGTCTTGAAGCCTGCAGACTCATGGAAGATAGGCAATGTGAACGGATTACTACCCTAACACTCATCTTAAGCACGGCTCTTGTGGGAATCCAGGCTCGTCCCAACATTTCCTTCAACATTTTATTCATTTTTCGCACCTTCAATGATCCCACCACCCCCAGCGTTTCAACTGTCCCATCACCACCGGCTTCTGGAGCTTGTTTCTGTAGCCTACCACGATCGGTCGTTAGGTGTTCTCCACTGATTGCCCCAGCATTAGAAACAAGGTTTTGGGACTGAGATGGTTGATGGCCGATGAGAAAACTCACGTCGTTGCTGCCACCGAGGCATGGCTAATATCAGACGAACACGATGGCGAAACATTTCTGTCAGTGGTTACGCAATGTTCAGCAAGGTTTCAGTGAGTGATCAGGCAAGTGGTGCGGTCCTTTTTCTTAGTTCCCTATAACCCCAAGCTTTGGTCTTGTGCTTAGGTTCTATTCCTTTTGTGAACTGTTTGTGGGCCAAAATTATCTTTTGTAACTAGATGGCTCAAGTGCGATATCCTAAATCCGAGTGTTAGATACTTCAAAACGGACTCACTTTTAACAGCTCAGGAATAACCTGTAGCTCCAGTCTGAGAGCATCAACTGGAAACCAAGAATCGACGCAGTCAGTGGGTAATTCGGGCAGCACCTTTGTGCTGCAGACGATTCGTTTGCAACAGAAACTGACAAAACCGGTTGAAAGAAAGGCCCATTTCTCAGCTGTAGGCGTCAACCATAAAAGAACGAGCTCGGCTGTTTGCAGTTTATGGGGCCACAAGTCTAGCGACCGATGTAAACAACTTCGTAGTGATCACAGCTCTGTGCGAGTCTGGAATTAGGCAATACTTTCGAAGCCAGAAAGGAGATTTAGTCGCTCGAGCCCGAAGTAATAAGTCAGTTTTCTACCAACACCTTAAGGGCTTCCGGAACACCCCCCCCCCTTCCTTTTCCGCGTTGTTACCAGATGGCCTTCCAGCCGCTTCTCCAGAACAAGTGGCGGAAGCCAAACTAAACAGCGCAGTCCGGGGGTGCATTCCACGGGTTCTTCATACTGATGGCTTTCGTGCAACAGTAGCACTCATGCAAAAGCATGTAATAAAAACGTTATACACAGGAGCTTCAGAGTTTCAGCCAAGTTCTCTATATAGAGGGCGAATAGAAGTTGTCTGACCCCTGAGAGATCAGCTTTTCATGGGTCATGGTGGGGTCAGGTCACAGGACTCGAGTCTCCAGCTAATTGATCAGTCCAGGTTCTAACACCAGCGAGCGTCAATTGATTCTCACCGGGCTCTCATTTCTGCACTTCCTTTTTGCTTCTTTTTTTGTTTCTCTTTATTAACAGATCTCTGAAGGAACAACCCTTTTGGAGTATTTACTCAATCGGCGATTTCGCTCATTGCATACTGTCTCAGTGAACGCTCACGATGCAAACTTTCTTTTGCAGTTGATGCGCAATGAGGTTTTCCGTTTCCCTCTCACTTTTAGTGGGGATTCGACGAAATGCTCTGTGCTGTGGTGGGTGCATAACTGGTGTGCATAGCATCGAAGGAATTCCGGACGCTCGATTGGCAGTAGCCATTACCTGTCCTGTGCAAATTGAACTGAACTGGACTGGACTGGAGTCTTGCTCCAGCTCATTCCTCAGGTTTTCTCCCACGGTTGCGCATCTTGTAATTGAAACCCCGTCGCTCACTCAACAGCGAAACACTTTGAAATCCCACTCACTGATGTGTACAAAAAATTGTCTTCCTAATGCTTATAAATCCGTGAGTTTAGACATGACCCAGCCTCAAATTCTTAGGATAATAGCAAAAATTGTCCGTTTCCCATACCATGTTTTTTCTTGAGTGTCCGTACGCGGATGTTTCCACTAATGGTTAAAAGAAAGCAGTTACAACTCCTATATTCAGGAAAGGAAGCGGCCATGTTCCGGAAATTTACATACCCGTTGGTCTCACAAACACCCTGCAAGTTCTTTGAACACATTCTGGTACCTGCCATTCTAGATCACCCCAAAGGGCGTGGACTACTCGCCCCTTCCCAGCACTGTTTCCTGACTCACAGATCCTGCATAATGAATATGTGACCGCGACCGACAATCTGATATAAGCATTTCATGAGGAGCGGATATCTCACACTCTCTCCATCAATTTTGCCAAAGCCATTGATAAAGTGCCCCGTGAACTCATCATGTTTAAGGTAAAAAGGCATGGCATTTTGTGTCAGCCACATTCCGTTGTCCGCGGCTTTCCGGCGGATCGATCCTCCGCAGTAAGAATAGGGCCCCCTTACTCTTCCTCATCAAATGTCTCTATTAGGGTGCCTCGGGATCAGCATTTGGCCCCCTTCTTCTTCTCACATGTATTGCTGACCTACTTGATGTCATTCCCGCCATTATAGCATTGTATGCGGACGATGTAACGGCAAGGGTCCTGATCCAGCAGAAGTGCAAGTGGCCATGGCAACTGCAAAACACTGGTCTTCTGAATGGAGCCTGCCAGTCAGGGACGACAAATGTGTCTCGGTGACATCTAGCAGTACACCCGATTATCCCTTCTGGATCAGCATTAGCACTCAAGTCCGAAATATAGGCCGACAAAAGTTACTAGGATTTTAGCCTTGTAAAAACCTTCCTTCTTCTTCTCAACAAGGAAAAGCCGGCAAACTTGGTTTCTAAACTCGCTGCTTTATTAGGGTTCCTTCCCTCCGGTACCGAAAGAAAGCATTCATCTGCTCCGTGGAAGGTACATCCGTCTTCAGGCAGATTTAGTTGGTCAAGTGGTACACGATGACCTCTTCAGGGATCGAGACCAGCTGGAAAAAGTCCATAGAACGGCAACGAGGATGGTGTATGTCTTGAAACATGCCTCATACCCAGCTCGTCTGACTCCATCGAATCTTCATCCTCTAGAAATAAAAAGCAAAGGGAGCCTTTCATTGCGTACAGCTTGTTTCCTGCAGATTTACTGAAACAATATTTCACACATCGAAGCAGAGGAACTCCAGGTGGGCATGGTAAGAAACAGCTTAAGCCCCGCCCCCGCAGATTTGCACACTGAAACTCCCTCCCCTGCAGAAATATGCCTGTGGAATATTCTTCCTCGAGAAGTAATAGGGGCACCATTCGAAGCGACCTCTAAGGCTGTTTTGGATCGTCATCTGAGGTTGGTTCCTTGCCTACTTTCAACCTAATCGGCATCTCTTTTCAGTCGTGACCTCTGGTTGTTTTTTCTCTTCTTCTCTTTCTGCAAGTCTTGAAAAAAAATAGCAAATTAATAAAAAAATGATGGGAAAATAAGTAAATAAATGAGTGAAAATAATAAATAAATAAAAAGCTCAACAAAAAATAAGTCAGTATTAGATAAAAGAAGAGAAAGTGATTACTACATTCTGTTTTTGGTTTTGAACCGTTGAAGCCCTACCCCTTTTTCCGTGTTTTTTTCTCACCACCCCCCTAAAGTAACTGAAGGAAAAAATCCAATTTATAAACATACTTTCACAAATCAGTCGTGATTTCATGTGCATTTGTTTGTTTTTTCCCTTTTATAATCGGTGGCGTCTTGTTCATGGGCATATTTGTCATCCCATGTTGTCCAGGTTCTCTCAACTCTTTTCCATAACGGAAGGCAGATTGTTAAAAGACACGGAAATATTTTGGCTCATGATCTGACTCGACAAGGCGTGACGTGTTTTTGGTAGGCCGGGGGAGCCAAGTTGCACCGAATGCACATGGGGTTTCTTGGCCCTCTGAATCTTTGAAAAAGTGTATCGTTACAGACATGAAGGTGAAGACAATCCTCTGGAATAGGGATTTGGTCTGGATAATTCAAGAGGCCCTGAGCGCAGCAGCGGCCAATAACCCAACCCAAATGTGTTCTACTCTTGAACCACTGGTCGGCCCGCATCCATTAGGGCACATGTTCGCCCTTTTTCCTATCAATTCAACTTCATTTGGAACCGGGTCTGACTTGTCTTGCACCTTCGAACTTAAATGATAGAAAGTAGATATTATCAATAGCTCTCAATGTCAACTATGCGTCCACGCTAACCATTGGCATGCTGTCCCACTTTGACCTGGGCAAGTCTAAAATAGGGTGGAAAATCGTCGCCCCTTCGAAACCAAATCCAGAGAGTGCGTGTGGGAATAATGCGTTAGAATACCTTGATGGATGACGACATCCAGCCTGAATCATGTGAGACATGGCTTCCCATTTGATGTGGGAATTGTCTGAGGTGCATTATCGTCCGTACTGCAGGCAAAAACGTTTGACTCCCACTTACCCCATCTGCTTGGAGTTCTTTCGCGCAGAGCCTCAAGTGGAAACCGTAAGTGCACGCCAAGCAGACATTGGTCTGACCTCACCTCCCGCGCATGAACCGGATTTGCAAAACAATGGTAGTGCAAATGGCAAAGCAAAGTGCTTGTTGTACGTACAAGTAACTCGCTAAGGAGCTCAGATTCTTCGGTGCCGACCAAATGCACAGTCGATGCGAAGCAGAAGTAAATGTTTACCCTCGGTCAACGAACAGTGAGGATAAAAAACAAGCGATGAGTTCGTAAGGAAGCTCACCATAAGGTAATTTCGGTACGCATGGCAACAAGGCGAGTGTAAAGTCCCTTTCTAAACCTGAGAAGTCAAGTAAGAGCTAGAGAGTAAACAGTGGTGAACCGGATTGTTCCTTGGACGACTTTACCCTGGTGCCGATCGTGCAGGGTGCTGCAATGGACATCTCAAAAGTACCCACCGCCATGAGCAGGTTAGGTATACCCAAATCGGTAGGGCCCGACGGTATCCACCCGGGCACCCTGAAGCCGCCATCTGGCGTATTTTTTGAACCTCTGTCCGCACTATCTGCCGCGTCGATGAAAGTGAGTGTCATACCAAAGAGTAGGATGAGGTCCATGGTGTTCCAAACTCGCCAGGGCGGAGTCAGGGAGATTTGTTCGAATTACAATTGGGCCAGCCTCACCTAAGTAGTCTGTGAATTGGCGGGAAAATCTGGGAAGACAGGATGGCAACAAGCAAAGGCTAATCAACTGGTGGTATCGAAAGAACACGGTATCCTAAGACGTCGATGACGACTGGCCAACATCTTAAACCTCCATCAAGAAGTATCCTATAGAAAGACAGGGGGACAAGGTGGAAGGATTACCTCAGCTGAAAAACGCCTAAAAATCAGTTAATCACTACCGATTACTTACCAAACTACCAGCTTGCGGTTTAACCTCGCAAAGTGCAGCTTAAATCAGGAACTCCGTAACACGTAGAAGCTATCAGTTTACAGTAGAGGACAGTGAATCGTGAGTGAGCATGCCTCACAGCAACGTACAACGAGGTTCTGTGCTGATCCCTCTGCTCTTTTAAGTGTTTCTGCAGGACCTCGCCCCGGGCTTAGAGGATCTCGTCTTAGTGCTTTCGGACGATGCCAAAAAGGTCACGATTTTATTTTCAGCGAGACCTGAACAGGGAATACCAGTGGTCTGTAGAATGGGATCTGCCACCGAACGCTTACAAATACCTGATTTTAACAAAGGACAAATAGATACGCCTGTTAAGGTTGTTGGGACTACTAGGGCAAGAGGTGACAGTCCTACAGGCAAGTGGCGGTAAAAGTTCCACGGGTTGCAATCACTAATGGTTTCAAACCAAGTGACCAATTTTGCAAGGTTGCTCGGAAAGCTTCCAGAGTGCTGTGGCAGCTCAAAGGAGCAGTGGTAACGGGGAAACCGAGGGTTTTATTGCCACCATACAAGACGTTTGTGTATACCCATCTGGAGGCTTGTTCTCAGGCTTGACGGCCATACATGGCAAATAACAATAAGGTCACGGGGCTGGTGCAGAGACGTTTCGCTAGATGGTTTGTCTACCTGTGGAAGCTCAGTTGTGAGGAGCGCCTCAGGACGGAACCTGTAATAACTGGAAAGTACAGGATGTCGGGTTGACCTGATGGAAACCTTCAAACTATTGAAAGGCATGGCGGACGCGGGTGGAGCGAGACCTTAATTGATGCCCAGTAGAAACCTCAGTATCCGAGATTGTGCCCCTCAGTTACAAGGGGAATGAGTGAGGACCAAATTAGGAACAAAATATTTTTCTTCAAGGGCGGTGAACGATTGGATTGGACTACCGGATAAGCAGGCTGCAAAGCCAACAGTGAAAGATTTCAAGAAGCGACTTGGTGGAAAGCGAAACACCATGTTTATCGAAGGAGTGTGTTTAGTGGCACTAAATTTCTCTAACTTCCTATCCCTTACCTTACTCCCTCTTCAACTGTACCCCTCAGTTTTCCTCTAGTTTATCGTTCCGTCTACTCTATCACTTTTGAGCTATCAGCCTTGAGTGAATTCTTGTAGCTCACAGCTCTATGAATGACTAGCCAATAGCTCCTAACAGATGTAAAAATGGACCCTGTGCACCTTAAAACTGGTGGGAAGTGACCGGAGGTCATCTCTTTTCAGTTTGCCCTTGATGTTTCTTTCAGACAACCAATAGCTATGCCCTGGTCGCGGTAGTCATTGATGCATTCTTGTGCTCATCTCAGATCTCGTACGGTGCGGGAGACAGATAAGAATTTCATGAAAGTGCCCGAAAAAACATTAATTTTCGTAGGTCTGTCAACATGAGATGGAAAATAACACGCAAAAAGGGGGAGGAAATTTCCATAGGAAGTACCACGTGTCATCTTGTGCCGGGAATTTTTCAACTGTTGAAAGAAGGATAGAGTTCGAAGAAGAAATAATAAGCAAGTGAAATACCGCGCACACGGGGAAAAATATGGATCCAGCAACTATTCAGCTGAACAGGTTACACTCATAAAATGTCGTATATTATTTTATCTAGTTTCCGAGACATTTCTTTGTCTGTTTTGAGCCTTTTATTTGAAGCTTGGCTGCCGTGTGTGTTCCCTTTTTCATCACGGGAAAGAGAAAAGGCGTCACCGAATCTAGATCGTCTAATATTTAATTAAAGGATTTCTCAAGGTGGTTAAAATAGCTTTGACTTCAGGCGAGTCTTGTATTAGGAAGTGCCTCGTTAGCCTCAGCGTAGCGTGTGCCGCAACGTCACGATTTCGTGTAGAATAAGCCTGGTAACCAGATCGTATTCGCGGCAGCCATCCATGAGGGCGTATCTAACCGTTGAGTGCGAGGGTCTCTTGGACCCCACCCAGGAAGTATACGAAGCCCTGCATAGCCACATCTACCAGTAAAATTTCCATGCCTTTCTTCCATGCCAAGAACTGACCACCATTACTCATCTTCGAACCGGCATCCGCCTCAGCAAACGTAGCACGCCGAAAAATCCCTTCAAGAGAATGCGAAAAGCATCTTAGCCTGGTCAGCTCAAGCGCTGCACCCAATGATTTGATCCTTGAACCTAAGACTTTCCGCTGAACCTCAGCATTTCTCACACGGTGTTCCCATATTTGTGTCCAGATAGGCACGAGTAAGGAGGAAAGAACATGGGCAAGGTCAGTGATACGTAAATTATGTTGTCTCATTTTCAGCTCTTTGCTTCTTTATACTTAGTTTTATGACATTTATTCGAGTTCTGTAGCGCCACTCGTTAGAGTAAATAATGTTGTCGTCCCACAGTGAGATCGTAGACTATTTACATATAAACATCAGCCCAATATTTTTCTAGGATATCAGGGGTTAAGCCTATCTAATAATGTCATTTGGGACCCTTTCTACAAAGCTCGCATTGATTCCTGGCAATAATTGAAATATAACACCACGTTGCTTACCGAGTTAAATCGTTATACTTTCTATTTTGCTATCTAAAGTAATGCTGAGAATCACAGCTTCTTAGTGTGTTCCCATAAGCCAAAACGTGAGTGTTGGTTGTGTACTCGAAAAGCTAAACGTCTCGAAACTTCCACTAAATCCGTGTTCTGTCAGCTTGGCTGATGATTTTGTTGGGGCAAATAAAAGGGCGCAGACAATAGTGCACAATCTCCATAATCTCAACGGCCAGATGTCTTTGACTGATACAATCCTGTCCAATTTAGTTCTGCTCACGTACTTCTCCACCCCCCCCCCCAAACAAATCCGTCAACCCAAGACCTAGTCGCTACCGGAAGTTTCATAGGCGCCATTACCTCGGAAATCGGGCGAAGGATCGACTGCTCAAAAAACGCAGTTGTATTAAATATACCCGGCAGGATCCCTGTTGAATAAGTAAAACATAGTCTTTTAAGTGCTCTCATTATGACAAATCAACTCTGCCGGTGCTTTCGGCTACAAAAGAAGGTTCAACGCAAATCTTGCCCTTTTTTTGTTCAAACCTCTTTACGAGAAACCCGCCAAGTAAATCACTAAGAACCAATCTACAATTGCTTCGAGAACTCCGCTCAAAAAATTGAAGACTGCTGCTGACAAAGCTCCACTGCAGAGGAAATTCGCCAGGTCCGTCAGCACGTTCTCATCTACGCTAAAATTGTCCGCCCTAGGGTTTATGCTTCTTCACCGTCTGACGATGAGCAACGTACACGCAATATCAGTTCGACTTCACTCTTACCAGAACATCGGCCTCACGTGCCTGACTTTGACTTAGATATGTCCATTCCAACCTCGTCAGCCAACACCTGAGAAGCCAAGAAGCATATAGTATACACCTGGCAGGTCATCCCCGCTTGGGTTTGCTAACCCAATTCTGCCATTGCCTATCACCGAAACAATGGCAACAAACGTTGATGGTGTGAATTGCCCAGTCTGTCCAGCAACCATGCTCAGAAATCATCAATCAGAGAAGGCACCTCAAGTTCTTCTATTCCAACTCGCCACTCGGCTCCAATAGCCTTTCGGCAACCTGCGGTGCGTAGGTCATCTCTCAAACCAGCAAACAAGTCATTGCTAGGTGGAATACACATTGCTGACACTACGGTCAAGAGTTACTCACTTTTGAAGCCACACTCCCAACTGCTTAGCACCCCAAGCGAAGCAACACAGAGTGCAACAATAAACAAGGGAACGTTATTCAAGACCTATCTTCCTACTCACAACCACCGTCCACCAGATGCACCGTACACACCACCCGGTCATGAGTTTCCTACTCCTTCTGGTTACCATCTTCATCAAGCTAGTGCACCCAACCTCCGACCCTCTCCAACAATGCCACCCTTCATATCAAGCGATAACTTAAGTGTTTTACATAAACTTTATCGCAACTTTAAAAATTTTTTCTCATATGAATTGCCCTCTTTCTCTCATCCATATATCTTGCCTACCCCGAATCATTTTCTTCCGCAGGCCACTCAAAGTAGTACCCGCGACCTTCCAGTCTCTGTGCCAACCAGCACCCCTACATCCCACTTCCATTTCACTTTTCTCCTCTAGGTTACAGCGGACCAACTTAATGATGTAAAGAAGGCACCTGTGTCACCTTCCATATTAGAGCGGGGGCCAAGGTATTTCATACTACTACTCCTCCCCTTTCTCCCCCACCTAATGGCTACTTAGCCCTCTCGCCTCATATTTCTATGTCCCAGCTGTTAGTATCCACCAGTAGCGAGGCACTCGATAGGGCCCTTCCCTGGGGTTGTTCTGCACTATGGAGACTTAAAAACCGCTGATCTCCTTAAAATTCAGCAGCCCAGGTCAGTGCCAGCCATAGCTAGCCTAGTCTAGCAACCAAGCTGACTCCCTCTCTAGACATGCTTACTAGGCTCACGTCGCCATCCATGGTGTATCACATCCCCTGGACCACCTTACTGGCTACTGTATATATCTCTGAACATCCTCAGACCATTCCGTGAAGGTATTTTATCCATCCGAGCTTTCCCGCTCAGCGGCAACTCAACTTACAACAAGTCTTTCAACCCACAAACATCCCAGTCGTGACACATTCTAGCTCCACCCTACAAGCTCCAGCCCACATACCGCCTTGTCGTTCCTCTCTGACCAAGAACAAATCTGCTCAACTTTTTCTACTTTTCACTGATAGATGATAATTGTATATTTCTTGAACGAGGTCAACACGTATGCACAAGACAAAATAGGAGAAAACAGTATTACATAACAATGTGAGACATTCACATTTGTGAAATTTAAGAATCACACAGTAGCCGGAAGAAAACAGCAGAGCTGTGTGGTGTTTGAGTGAACTAAGGTGGGGATGGTTAACGCGGGAATCATGCACCGATTTCAATTCGGAGGTGCCCTGTGGATAGCTGGGCGAACATGGGAATGCTGGTGTAAGCGATACTGGAGAATGTTTAAAATAGCAGTGATCAAAAGGACCAGTAAAGCAACAAACCTCGGATATCACATCAAGGACAGCGGGTTGAGGCAGGAGTTATACACAATATGCCTTATGTTCGCAGAATCGTCGGTCCCTTATCATTAAATTTGATTTACTACAAAGTCTCCTACTCCTGCACAGCCCTGCTCTTGCCCTCATCACAAAGACCCTCCTAGCTGATTCCATTCTACCTGCTCAAATCTCTTAGTTGGGCTATCGGATGTCAAGTAAAAGCCTGTGCCGCCGAGGTGGTGGATGCTTAGTCCACATCAAATGCGAATCTACTGCTACCTCTCATGACCATTCTATCCTGAAGGCAGTACAAGACTTTTTAAGGATTGACATTCAGCTAGCCCACACGCGCCTCTACTTTGGCTGTGTGTATAGACCTCCTAGCACGGCTGCTTTCAACTTTATAACCGTCATTATTGCACTTGATTAACTATCCCATATACCCCTCGTAGCTAAGCTGATCTCTGGGGACCTTACTGCACCCAATATTAACTGCGAACAGCCCAATCCCCCAAACTATCGATTTAACTTCCTCTCCCGCATTCGAGTATGACTCTGGACCCAACATATTCCCACCCCGACAATGAAGAATAACAAACCAGATTTTGTCTCCACCTTAGGCCTGTCCAACGTGGAAAGTAACATACCTAACCACTTCCCCGGAAGTGATCACATAGTGGCTTTGTGTATCTTTAGTGCCCTCATTTATGACAACACACACGGCCCGTTCGACTCTCCATTTCCTCATTACGAAAGGCAACGACTCACAGAATAAATTTGCTCCGCAGATTGGGGCGACTACTTTTTGACATGTGAAACCCAGCTTGCAGCATATCTGTCATACTCTAAACTTCTTCACGGTTTAAGCCTAATCACTACCTATCGAACCCCCCGCAGTCGGTCTGATGCCCTCACTTCATTGCAAACAAAATACACAAAAGTCCTAGCATTGTACAGAAAGTCTCATGACCTTTCTGTCTTCATCCTTCTGCGTAGGCTCTTTAATAGTATTAGAGTTACCACTGAAAAACTCTCCATAAAACAGGAAGCTTCAGCCCTTCGCCATCCGAATAAGATACCTCGGATACCACGTACAATCGAGAACAGAAACACACACTGTAGTTCCGTTATTTCACACCTGAAGTTACCAAGCGGCAACCAGGTCAATAATCCGGCTGCGATTGCCGAGGCTTTTGACTCCGTCTTCTCTTCTTTCATGACTATTAACCCTGGAACTGCTCATACTCCACTAGCTCCCTTGGCCGCATCTACCCTGTCCGACATAGAACGTACGCTCAATGAAGTGTCTGATTTACTCTGTAACGTAAAGCCCTACTGTTTTTGAATATCTTCAACTTATTTCCGAAGTTTGGAATTCCATCATCACCGGGGAAAACACACACCGCTATCCCACGAAAAGGGTCCTTTCTTCAACCCCTTGAATTACCGAGTGATTAACCACACGCCAATGGCTTCTAGGCTATTCGAGCGCTTAGGTAAAAAGCCTCCTTCTGAGCTATTATTGTTTAATAGGTTGGTTCATAAAGGCCAACATGGCTTTCTAAAACCTTGGTCTTGTAACACCCGTCAATTGACTTTTTCAACGTGGACACTGCAGCTGCAGACAGAAGAAATGCTTCACTGTCATCTTCTTGGACATGACTAGGGCACTTGACCGCATTGCTCACGCACGGTTCCTGACCAAGCTGGAAGCCTTTAGACTTATACCTTGTGTTCTCAACTGGTTCTCCTATATATTTCCCACCGCAACCAAGTTGTCTCAATCTAAAACCATCCCTCACAACCCTCCCTCGTGACCAGTGGTGTCATTCAAGGAAGCGTGCTAGGACCACTTCCATTCCTAAGGTACATTACCGACGTCTTCTCTAGAAAACATCATGGTACCTCGTTTTTATTTGGAGACGGCAGGAATAGTATGTGAGTTCTCACCCCTGAACCTTAACTACGCAATCCCCAAAATACAGTATGATCTAGAACGCCTTGAACAAAGGTCTCATTCCGAGAAAGTTGAATTATCTGGTAGTAAATGCGGCTTTATGACCCCACGTTGTCATATCCCGCCGAAATCTTCTCTTTTACATAGCTTCCCTGGTAACAATAATTGCCTGTATAATAACCCTCGATTTTGGCAAGCACCTCTCCGCCTACGTTCTCTGCATCACACTTTTTCCTTCAGTAAACATGCCCATCCACCATGTCAGAACACGCGGCTACTATCCACTCGCTAACGCTTTTACTGTCAACTCCAATTTCCTCACCAACATTCGACAGGCGTCGAAATTTGCAGAAATATATTCCGTAGTTCTTCCAAATTCGAACCCGTAGTCAGCGATTAGTTTCCCTCTCCATCACTACAAAAACTCGTCTTCACAGAGCCAATTGATCTCTGTATCCTCTTCTCGGTGCCGCTTGACCCCTCGAAATTTGTACGTCTTAGATATACCTTTCATGCGGCTTTGCCAGTGTCATGCCTCAAGGTACCCGTCAAAATGATTAACAAGTTGAACACTACCGTCCACCTGCAATAACATCACCATTTCGTGCTATTCGTCCATGAAATCACTTTCGAAGCGTCCAAGCCTGGTTCATCATCCAATCATCACCTCCATGCTGATAAACCCTTATCCACCAGTTGAATGCTTGCCCGTCCTCAGTCGATCTTTTTTTCATCACTTTGACATCTCCTCTCTCCCACAAGATATGCCACTAGTTCGATTTCTCACAGTCATTTCTCTTGATATATATACACAATTCAGTAAGTGACTAGGATCCATACTCTCTATTGTTACACCCCAACCCTCTCAGTAAAGTGTCATGCGGCTTCAGTTACACGTCATCTTGACAGGACACACCTATTTCAATGTTCATCCGTTCGGTCATCTTCTCGGCGAGCCATATGTCTTTGTAAACGCCTTGCCTTTCAGCACTTCATATGGATTTATCTTCTTTTTCACCTTCTTATTTCTCTACCAAACAACCTACGCAAACAGTTCGTGTCCCATCATCTGTTATCCGCTGGCCTTCCCAGCAACAACACTCGGTTGTCCCCTAATCTCTCCGGAGTCCTCGATCCTTCACTACAACACCGAGTTCACCGGTATGGAACCTACAATTTGAACTGCCAGGTCGGCCGACCATTCCTGTTTTACACCTAATCCTACCTTCCGGCCCCGTTTTCCTATCAAAGCCACTGGTTCTGTAGTTCTCTTCATCTTGGTTTTTTTCTCCATTATTTATAACGGCGGCCTGGACAGTTATCTACTCTCCACTCCACTTCCAATCCTGCAAGCTATCCGCCTCTGCAACCGCGCTTCACGTCGGCCCAAAACCATTCCGTTGCCTTGCTGTTACTTCGTAGCACACCTGCATCAACGTGGATAATCTTTCCGATGCTCATCTGCTCTCCTCTCCCTAGTTTTACCATCATTGCACTTGAAATCGCACCCACTCCCATTCCGATTTATTGCACACTGTTCTTGTGGCTTTCCTCGCTCGCATCATAACATCAAGGTTTTAAAGCTTGCATTTGCGCATTTTTCAATAGCTTTTTGTCAGCATACTCTCTGTTGCGACCTCGTCGACTACATCTGAATTCTCGGGCCTTTTTCTTCCATTTTTGCAGCGCTTGATTACATATCCCAACTACGTAGCCGACTTTGCTCTTCGCGCAGCTATGCCACCTCCTGGTGTCAAGTTTAACTTACACTGCCTTCTCTGCCTACCGTTTCATTTTCTAAATACGATATCCCGTTTCTGTTCCTCGTACCAGACTCATTGGCCCTGTAGCTGTCGCCCTAACGTTGCCGTTGATCTTCCTATCAAAACAGTCATCATGTCACTTATCTACCTTCTGCTCCATTACTCTTCTGCACGGTATTCGCCCCTGCAATCGCTGCATCACGCATTTCGAGGCGATTTGCTATCATAATTCCATATCCTTGTTGCTACTTCGTGACATATCTATATCAATTAAAATAAACCGCTGAACACTTACTGGCTCACCACCGGCTATTTCTCCCATCACCGCTCCCGAAATCCCCCATTCTATCCGTTAGGTTCGTTGGATTCTATCCTTGTGATTGTTTATGTCAGCTTCTGACCATCAAATTCTACCACAACACTGGCCGTTGATTCATGACATTTGATACCTGAAAGTCCATTTTTGTAAATTCTCGAGTTTTCTATCCATGTGTTTTTTACACCCGGCTACGTGCAAAGGACTCGTTGAATTCCCCTTGATGAAATTTTACGTTTTTTCTCCCTTCCCTTTTTTTAATGGGTGTCCTACGATTGAGCTGGAATTTTTAATACTTTGATTATTCCCGGTATTATTTATGCATATAATCCCCCTCTTTTACCGACTCTGAACACCGCAAGCCGGTTCGTCCATTTGACCTTGACCTTTACATTTTCGAGATATTATTACAGTTTATAGTCCACTTTACCATTTTCTTCAATATTCTGTGAACACATATCGTACTTTTTCGTAAATTCCGATTTTGGCATCACCTAAGTCATCTGCTCGTGCACTCCAGTATGTTTTGGGCGATTCCAAAATATACCTTTGTTGTTTTTACTGTAAAATTATGGGTTCTCGAGCAATGGTTAAAGTAAATTTGAATTCAGGCGAGCCTTGTATTAGGAAGTGCCTAGTTAGCCTCAGCGTAGCGTGTGCCGCAACGTCACGATTTCGTGTAGAATAAGCCTGGTAACCAGATCGTATTCGCGGCAGCCATCCATGAGGGCGTATCTAACCGTTGAGTGCGAGGGTCTCTTGGACCCCACCCAGGAAGTATACGAAGCCCTGCATAGCCACATCTACCAGTAAAATTTCCATACCTTTCTTCCATGCCAAGAACTGACCACCATTACTCATCTTCGAACCGGCATCCGCCTCAGCAAACGTAGCACGCCGAAAAATCCCTTCAAGAGAATGCGAAAAGCATCTTAGCCTGGTCAGCTCAAGCGCTGCACCCAATGATTTGATCCTTGAACCTAAGACTTTCCGCTGAACCTCAGCATTTCTCACACGGTGTTCCAAACACATTCGAGCAACGCTACGAAGATGTCGGTGTGCAAATGCCGACAATCTTCGTTTATCCTCCCTCTGCAATGGCCTTGTCTCCGAACCATGCAGAAGCACAAGCCTGACTGCTGCAGCGTACACTCGGCCCTTGGTAAATGAAGGGATATCATGTCAAGGCCACAGATGACACCTCATTCGATACCCCACCTCAGGGTGAAATTTAGCCTCTCAGATAACAGATTTTGTCTACCACGTTTATAGTCTCTCCAGACGCTGAAAGGTTTGCCGTTGGACCAACACAGTCCTGTAACGGCATTTTTCACTTTGAAGGTGTAAAACGCATACCAAACATTGCTACGCAATCCCTCAGGCTGCCTAGATAAGCTTGCAATTTATCCTGATCCTCGCTTAGAAAAACTATGTCGTCAGCATACTCAAGGTCTGATACCTTTCTACTCGGGGAAAGTTCAATGCTGCCATTCTCACATGACAAAAGGGCGGTCTCTAGGACCATATCAATCACAAAGTTACAGGGGAAAGGAGAGAGGGGCAACCGTGACTTACACCACTTCTCGTGAGGGACCGGGATGAAAGATCCCCGTAAGCCCACACTCAGCTTCGGCTAATAACGGAAGGGGATTTTTAGGCAAAAATGAATTTCTGTAGTACACACTTCAAAAAAGGGCAGTACCAGATGAAAGTGCGGCCGGCTGAGTCAAACGCCGTTTTCAGATCAAGAGAAATGGAAATAAAGGGCCCACGGAATGTTCGCGAGCGTTGGATAAGCGGTGGAGAACAATACGAGCAAGCAGTACGGATGCGGCGCTGACCAGACTTATTCACAAAAGGATCCGTCGACTTTCATATAAATCGGCACCATCACTGATTCACACCAACTCCTTGGAACTTGTTTTTCCTCCCACACCAAACTGAGGAGTTTCGCCAACCCCAGTAAAGGTGCTGGGCAACAGTCTTTGAAATTAGACAAAGGCTGCCCATCCGGTCCGGCGGCTTTGTCGTTGGATACAGCTTATCTCACGTAAAAACTTCAGCTTTTGATTCAGGACTGGTGTATATATCAACAGCTGTACCCACTGCTTTATTAGGCAAACATGCCGAAAATAAAGGCCAGGTAAAATGCGTCTTGGATTGCTCCGCCCAGTAAATCAGACGACGCTCCTGAGTTTGAATCAGAGAGTTGTTAAGTTCTTTGATCAATTCCCTAACACCTGGTTAACGTGGGCCAGTTTGTCTAATCAGACAGAAAAGCTTGCGACTGTTGCCAATCGCTGCAGCTTTCTCCATCCCCCTAAGCTTTGCAATCCACCACTGCTCAAGATCTTTTCTGAGGCTCCGAATCAATTGGCGTTTAGGGCATCTCCAAGCCTCATCATATCTGGCATCCGGAAAAATCCTCCTGCGCTCATCTAACAGTGCAACTGAGGCTGCAGATATCCATCGTTTCTTTGTACGTCCATATGCTGGACTTTGGGAAGCATCAGCAGCTGCACGTAGGAGCTGTTTGATCCCTGGCCACCTCTTTTTTGGATCCTGGGCACTTGACTGTATCGATAACCTGACAGATAATTTTGTTGAGAAAGCAGATCATAGGATATCTCCAGCAGCTGCTGCGGGGACGGTTCCATTGGGTGTTGCTTCGGCCATCGACGAGGCGCGAGCTGAAGCGCGCGCAAACAACAGCGTGATCAGTGTACAGATGTGGACCAAAATGATCGACAGCCTTGAGATGATCCGCACCAGCGGTAACCGACAGCAATATGGTCGATCTGAGTCCAACGCTGTGAAGACGCAGGAGGATGCCAGGTTAGCCAGTGTCACCTTTTATGCGAGGAATTGATACTCGCTGGGAATATTTCATGGCTGGAACACTTTCGAAAGGGGCGATCACGGTCGTCCTCACCATTCTCGTCTCGCAGCGTTGGACTTTAGGGCAAGCCTCACTGAACACTGCACCTCTCAACATCTTGCACGTTGAATTTGAAAGTACGTGTATATAAGATGGAACCAAAGGGGTCGTGAAAGGAAAGAATGCCCCAGTGGCCAACACACGTATTGAAGTTAGTCCGCACAAAAGCACATCGATCAATCATTTTGAATAAACAGATAAAGACAACTTGCTCACCACAGTTCCTGGTTCAATGCCATATCTTTCAGTGTCTCCAGTCAGCTGGTAGACCGACCTTTTGGACCCCAACCACGAAGGCGTGAATCACCTATTATCCTGAGTCTGCCTCACATTTTATCATTCCTCGTTAGAAAGAGAGAGTCCATCGTAAAGTCTACTTCATTTGAAAATGTAAAAATTACTCCTGAAAAAAACCCTTCTGCAGTGGAGGGTCCTCAGACTGATTGCCGGCGAACAAGCACTTCCACAACCCGTTCATCTAGTGCCAACCAATCCCCCTGCACAATTTCACACCGTCAACAACTCGTCACCACTCCTGTTAACCAGTGAACCAGTGCTAAATGTGGACCTTAATTTGTCCCGCTTGCATCCAACACCACAGCGTCCCTATAAATGCTTAATGTTGCACGGCGGCCTCCACCACGGTATACTCACAGCCGAGCAAAACAGCCTCCTCCCATCCAGCAACTATTCACGCCCTGGTCTATCTGCCAAATGAGCCAACGAAGCGCCAGGTTTCGACGCGCCTCCCCACAAAGACCAGCCAGCTACGACTTTGTCTCCCAGTGCCTCAGTCACAATGTCACTCTCGCCACCTGTTGCTCCCAGTGGCCAACATTCCTCCTGCACTGAAAATGTCTTGCCCCCATCTTTGATCGACAATCGACCTACAGCCTCTCGCGCTCCAGCCAACTGGCCTTTTACCCATCCGAGTCCTCCACCTCAGGCGTATGTAAGACTTCGAGTCGCCCACCCCGGCTCTAGCCCTCCGGAGCATTTATCTGGTCCCCAGGGGATCCGCGTGTCGAACTGGCGCATGCCACATTTATCAACTCAGACCCCGTGGTCATTACGTCCGCAGAAGTAGTGCCACATCACAAATTTTCCACTAAATGAACCGCCTCCTCTGTTAGCTCTACCAAACCCAAATCAAGCAGGACTAGTAACTAGCCCTTTAGTTAACCGAAACCACGATATGTGGTCCGCGACTGACCCTTTTCTGCTCCGTCGTATGCTCCATTTTATCCTTTCTTACCTTCAAGGTCCTCCACCGCCCCCCCCCATCCACCATTGCAGTATTCTACTCTGACCCCATTGCACACTATGCCAACTGACCCTTCTTACCAAAGCCTGTTTCATCAGCAGCCTGTTCGTTACTATTCAATCCCCACACACCCATTCTGTGAAGCCCCGTGCGATTCCTGCCGCTTCAAGAAACTCTGTCCACAACGTTATACCCATCTCACTCCAATCCTACTTACCTGCCATTCGTCACTCTCCTCACAAGGCTGCTATAAGTACCGTCCGTCCCAAACTAACCCCTTTGTTCCTGTTTGAACTCTCCCTCGATTTATACGTGACTTGCTCCGTAGATCTCAACTAGAGTCACCATGCTGTCCTCCAGATCTATTATCCCGTGTTACCAAGCCACCTCAGCATCCAGTGGTAACCTCTACTAGGCTTCATGAGTGTTCGGCCCAATATACACTCCGCCGCGATAGAGATACGGCTTTCCAAAAGGAAGTAGCACCCCACGTCAAGTCTTCTTATATGGGTGACCCGCCAATGGATCACCACCCTCCTACGCACATTTTGGCTACCAAATCCACCGACGACTCAAAGCCTCCCACAAAAATGTTTTCCATAGCACCATTCAACTCTCGTTTCATTCTGAACAAGCTTTCCGCTATAAAAGGACCAACCGTAATCCACAAACTCGCAGATATCCTGATCACCGAGACTTGTTTCACCAAGCACACACCTGATCAAATGTCACTGACCGGTCACCAAACCTTTAAGGCTTAACGAATCTGCAGCCGTGGTGGAGGTTGCATGGGGTATGTCGAGTCTAAGCATGACCAAAGCCTCCGACAGGATCCCACAACTGAAGTTGCTGAACAAGGTTAGATGACACGGGACTGAAAACTCCCTACTCAGCTGGTTTAAATCCCACCTACTAGACCACCACCATGTTACCTGCGTCAACGGCCAGAGGCCAGACCCCCATCCGGCAAACAGCGGGGTTATCCAAGGGAGTGTTCTAGGGCCGTTGTTGTATATGACATTTCCAATGTCATCACTTAATGCAAACCTTTCTTATTTTCCCACGATATGAAGATAGTCTACGAATTCAAACCAGGAATCCTAGCAGTAACAATAAATAATATCACGGTCGACACATAGTCCATATCCTCCCACTGTAATCGTTGGGAGGTGGAACTTTCAGTGGACAAAAGCAGTTGTTCCACACTGAACTGCAACACTCTATCATGGTGCACTAAAGATTGGCTGTGTTGCACTCTCACGTTCTCCGAAAATACGAGACCTTAGACCAAAATACTTTTACACTTTCAATTTCTCTAGATACACTTCCTATATAGCAGCACGGACAAACAAGTCCCTTGGCTTGTTGCAGAGAAATTTCCTTCTCACGGACAGTAAGTTAGAGATACACAAAACTCGTGTTCGTCCGGCTCTAGAGCGCTGTACACTTGTGTTCTCAAGTACTCACATAAGTGACATTATGGGCCTCTATGGGTTTAAGCCACAGACAGCAGCGTACGCCCCTGCGGCTTGACCCTCTGTGGCTTAAGAGAATAAAACTCAACCTTGCAAATTTCGTTTAATTTGCTCAGCAAGGAAGCTGTATATTCTAGCCAAGCTCGGTTCAGTATAAACTCGACAAGTTGGTTACACAATAAAGCACACAACATAACGATTCCCACTTCTTGGAAATCTTGGAAGCAAAACTTCCTTCTACATAAATATGCAACTTTGTGGAATAAACTCCCAGGTGATATCAGTTCATAAACTCCCAAACCATATTTGGATCTAGAGCTACACGCAGCGCTGGACATCGGAAAACTGATCACTCTTTAAATCCATATATGACTACTGATAGAGCTTATGAGGAAAACGTTGCATACTAACGGGGACCCTTGATAATCTCTAGGATGTGCCAGACCATTCACCGTTGCTGCCACCACCTTAGCGCAACCCTACCAGGTTACGATGTCCAAACTTAGTTACTTCCATAACTGAGGCCAGTACCTCTGGAATTGCGTTTGAATACATGGAATACCACTGATTACCTAAAAGGTAGTCTTTACAAATTCACGGTGCTAATTTTAATTTAGTCCCCGCCTCTGTCCCTAACCCAAGAAGCAGCCCCTGTCAGACACCTCAGCCTCCACAAAATGATCACCCTTAATCGAATCATTGGGACTAATCGCCCAAACTCCCTCCTTGTCAAATGACTCTAGCATCCTTCCACGATTTGTCTATATAACATTTGATACCTAGTCAAGAAAACTACGAGCCATCTGTGGACCTTTTCGATGCATCACCACAGTTAGCAACAGTATGGGCATTAGCTCCATGCTCCGTGATTTCCTTTTGCTTACCTCTCCTCTTTTCTACGTTAGGTCCTACCAAACATACTTCCATCACTATCTCGATGATTTAGAACTGGAAAATCCAGTTCCGTTTCTGTCACATGACATGGCTCACTAACTGAACTCTACATCGAGTTATGACGTCATCCACTTTACCCCTATCCTGTCCCCAGCTCAGTTAATGATAATAATAATATTGGTATATTTCTCGGCCATGGTCGAGAGGCACGCGCTAACGCATGATCATAGTTCCTTCCATAATTTTGTGCTGAAACTACTCATTCACTTTTACCGAATGATTACTCTAGATCAAATCTGAACCTCGTTACAGAGTCTTACGGCTCTCAGTTATCCAAAGTTCAACTTTTCTTTTTTTAGTGTCGCGTGCCGTAGACCTGGCTTTGCCTTAGTCCGTTCACTAATCGACCAATATTCTTTCACAATACCTTAAAAAATAGATCTTGTGTTTCAGCACCACAGGCGAGAACCCGTTCTAATCATGCCCTGCATGACAGTGAGATTCTGGTTTCTGTCCCTCGGTCTAAGCTTGCACTTAGATCGAACGTCTTCATCAGCAAATACATTTCAGTTTGGAACAAGCTACCACAATGAATTCGGGAAATATCACCGACAAAAGTGGCTTTCAAACAGGAAATTTGCATAGCCTCAAAAGTGAACACGCTGACCAGGATGTACAGTTTTGTATTTTAAGGGCTCAGGCCTTTGAGATAGAACTAGGTTACTGATAGATAGAGTAACCGATTTGGATGTCCTGGTCTCAATTAAACTCATATGGTTGGTCTTCCCCGGACAGCAATCAGGGAACTGAGCGGCTCATTCCCACGATCTTGGACTGCAAAACAACCTCGTTCTTCTACCATCAAATAACTCTTTCGAGGCAAGCCAGCATAGTGTCCCATCGCATATTTAGGTACAAGTCATCAGATACTAGAGTCCATAAACCTAGGTGTCCGGTCCTAATCTAATTCAGGTCTCTAACAAATCCACCATGTTCATCCGTTTTTTTATCACGTCTTTAGTGCTGCAAGTAGTGCCCCATCGTTTTGCAAACTGGTGCCCCGGTGAACATGAACCCCATAGAATAATTGCAGGCTGTGGTTGACTCTACCTCAAACTGCATTTCCTGTACCACGTAAACCGGCCTTTGGTTCTGACCTCGCGGATAAGGTGAATGTTACCGCGGGATATCTGTGAACGTTCCTGACTGTGACTGTCTACCTGCACAGGGTCGACCACCAATGAGTGGGCAATAACATCAAAAAGTAAGAGATTAGCATAAAGAGAAAGAAAAAGTACCCTATTGTTTTGTCTTTCAGGCGCTCCAGACTCGTCACATTTGACCTATATCTCCGGGCTGCAGTGTGGCTACGGATTACAGGTATGGTTGAGGTATTCCCAAATCAGCTTGGTACATTCGGTCCACTTTTTTGCCGGGGCGTGGGAGTTGTGGTCACCCACCAAGTGCAGATCCCCCTCTCTGAAAGCCAGTTACCTGACTGTGACGAAGCGGTTAAAGATAATAGAAAAGTCCAAAAGAAGGTGTGGGTCGCTCTTCCAGAGCCTCAAGCTGGATGCCAATGGAGGTGTATCGCGATGCCTCCTAACCAGAGGCAGGCCCTAGTGCCGCCCACCATGAGCACTGAATTGGGACAGTTAGAGTTCGCTTCACTGACAAAAATTCAGGCCCATCCTGTTCCCATTTCTCACGCCTTTTCGAACCAGCCCTCACACTGGTCTTGTCTCTCTTAGCTGTGTGCTAAAGACGATAAAGATATCGTATTAACCATGCGACCACCACCACAGCAGATTTCCTAGCTCGCACTGAAGTTAGATCTCGCTAAGCTAGCAACATCGAGTAGGAACATAGATGAACTTAGGTCTACCTTTCTCAGCACCAGACCAATTTCTTCTAATGCATCACCACCGACACCTTATTAGTTTCTCCCACTTTAGGGTCCCTCAGAAACTACTCAGCATATAATAACCGCTATATCAGAAGAGACAACAAAAACTATAGCGCTGTGCTTGCAGTGTACCAGTCTAATTCACTCTTATGCCGTCTTTCCAAACCTACTTTACGGCCTCGGTGCAAAACTGCATTCCGCTTGAGCAAACGGTTTGTGGGTTACGATTTCGGAATCCTCTCAAGCTTAAGGCCTTAGATTCTTATTAGTTCCCGAGCACTGCCCCTCCCAAAAGTGCCAACCGCAAATCTTTTGGATTGAATACACGGATTCTTAACCGGTGTACTTGATTTTGACAGCCTGTAGCAGTGTAGCGCAAATCCTGAGAGCTAACTTTACCCAGAACGCCGAGACGTTGCCACTGACCGCCTAAACGAATAGTCATCCTTGCCCCATTGACATGAACCTAACCAATTCATTATTATTTTCGCCTCATGTTACCATAACCCACAGCTGGAACCACGTCCAGACTACAATCGCCATTTATTTCAGGTTCATCGTCACCCACTATCTCAGTCACAAAACTGGATAACCAAGGATGCCGCTTTGGCTTGTACCGAAGGAGGCTCAAATGGAACCTTTCATAGCGACTGGGTGTGCAATTAATCTACCCGACAGGAAATACCCCCAACAGCTTATCAGATCGATTAGCCTTCCCTGAGGCAAAGCTCCTCTTTCTGGCATCACCACTGCAGCCAACACAAATAACAGTGAACGCGCAAAGTGATAATATACTGATCAATACAAATCATCAGTAGAATCCGCCATATCTCGCCACGTCCGGCTGATCGATCGACACAATCACTACCCCGTCGAACGAACCATACCCATAGGATGTCGTACATTACCAATATTGACGCTGAATAAGACTGAGGCCAAACACGTCAACATATATATACATATACACATACGTCAGTGAAACAGCAGAATAACGCTCAAGTCCACGTACAGATTTTTCACTTCAGTATCCTTTTGCAACAGTTCATTTTTCCCTCGAACCGTAGCCGGCCGGAAACTGTTTCTCCACTTCTCCAGGATCCTCCAGCTGGGCTTTCTCATTTTTGAACGGTAATGGTTACTGATCCTGAAACTATATCACTTTTTTATGGATTGCTGTTTCTTTCACACTCACCAATATTCCCAGGCGCTTTTTCATAAAAATGGTTTCATGTCTCCCTGTTTCAAAAATCACCCCGTTTATTGAACCACAGTAGATCCGTCAATCAGGGTTTGCATCACCTTCGTGGGTCGCTATTCTCTTCACATGCCTCGACTTTCTCGAGCATACTTCCATACAACCATTTTTTCCTCTTCTTCTCGTTCAGAACTTACTCTGTTTGCAGAACCTCAGTAAGCCTCGGTTTTCTATGGCTTGTATCATTCTCGTTCATAATGCATCTTTAGCACTGTGTATAACCGATCTTCTCGGTATCCTCGTAGTGCACCACCGCCCAGCTTGAACTCGAAGCCGGTCTCAAATTGCCGCGCAAACCATTATTACAGTGATCCACTCAAACCATCGCTGACTATGTCTTTCCATCGCTAGAGCTTTTGAATTTCACCCCTAAAATGTGTGAATATTTCATCTTACTGGGTAATGTTGCACACCATGATCATGCGCTTGCGAGTGCGTCTCTTCCATGACCGAAAATTATACCAATATTATTATTATTATTATCGTTATTATTAGTATTGTCAGATTTGGCATCAATCAGTTGCTGCTCTCGCCACTAGACCCTAATCAAACAGGTAAGAGCATGATTCCTTTAGCATATCTGGATTATATTTTGACGCCGAATACGAAAAATAGGACAGGTAAAACGATTGAGGTTGACTGCAGGCCATTTCCAAATTACGAGCTTGTTTGTAGCCAGTATCGAGATTCAGAGACCTGTTTTCTAGAAGTCTTTGTCGGAAAGCGTTACATTACGTTCCAGTGACGAAAGCCTCACAAATAACGACATTTCCGTTTTGTTCGACTGTGACAGATTTGAAAGCAGTCTCTTTTAACCACGTTGGCTTTTGCATGAACTGGTCTAGAGTTCGCCCTGGCTCAAGTTTACAAGAGGGCAACTTGTGCTGAGCGGAAACCTCGTTTTTCGGTATGGCGCAAATTTTTCCAAGAGCATCGATAGCAGTATCGTACGTTTTGCACTCGGCAGCGCCTGTTCATGTAGGTGACGTAAAATACTTATTCCGAACATCAAGCTTGTCCTAATCAGATAATGCAGATTTAGAGATGAGAGTACTGAATGTGCGGCACCAGAGTTTCCGGGCCGTTGATGAAGTTTGCATCGAACAGTCAGCGTCGAAGTGCCTGGGTCGTAAAATGTTTGCCTCTGTTGAACGAATAAATTTCTGTGTATCGCGATTGGTTTCTGTATGTCTTGTTTCGATCAATCAATCATCACGCCAAAATAAGAAGAGTGCAGGCCCACAATATGGGCTTTATTGAGTCAACACTTTGAGCATAAAGTCTGGAACAAAAATGTGAAAAACCGGAAAGGCGCATAACAGGCGGACAGTGATAAGAAACAATTAAAACACCGCAGGCTGCTTCTGGGACTGAGCTCAAGAAGTCAACTTGGCAGGTCGAGCATGAACGGATTTTTTGGAAGCCATATTGATGGCCGTTCAGAAGTTTATTAGTTAGGAGATGGTTCATGGTCTTATTTCTTTTGACCTTCTCCGTGATCCAGTAAATAAGTGCGGTAGGGTTCACGAAAAGATAGCTACCAAGTTCATGCAAGGAACCTATCTTGTGCGAGGGAATAATTGTGGACAGTCCTCACTGATCCGGAAACAAGCCAAACTCGACAAGGAGGTTGAACAGGACTCTTAGATAGACTACGATATCTGGACCGCCTGAAGCAAAAACAGCCGGTGGGATAACTTCCGGGCCACGGTAAAAAGATGGTTTGCGGAAGTTAGTGGACGGAATACATCCTCCGAGTAAAACAAAACGGTAGGTAAACCATCTTCTCATAAAGATGTTAAGCTTATGTCGGCTGCCAATGTGTCAGATTTCAGTGCAAAGGTGTAAAAGGTATTCAGTGCCTCTGCTTTATCAGCAGGTTAAGTTAGACACACACTGAGGAAAGATACAATATGACGGGTTTCTAGTTTTCATCAACTCACTCAGACGTCCATATCTCTACTGACATGTCGATAACACAGAACTTCCCTGGTAGTGACCATAAAATGATCTTCTGCCCCTTGCCCCTCGGTGGCCCGCCTAACTTCGCAAACTCCCCCAATCATACATTCCAATGCAAAAACTAGACGTTGCCAGCCACACCCATTCGCCAACAAAACTGGAGTGATTATTTTCTCATCATTGACCCCCAGATAGATGCGGATATATTCTACTCTTGCCTCCCTGATTGTTTAAACAAATCATCCTATACTTAGCAAGCTCTGTCTGAGAGAATTCTATCGTCCCGCCACCCCACAAGGAGTATCACAAGCTTCTTAAGCGACCAAGCAATGCTGATGGCTACCAAATCCTTGTTCGACCAAATAACTTTTCTGCACGTATCCGACATCAGGGTGAGATGCGGCTTGGTGGCCGAGGAGCCAAAGCATTGAGCCATGCGAAAAAGCCAAACTGATTTCTGTTTTGCATACATCGAGAAACACTGGCGCAAAGACTGACTTCCAACTCCTGAGTTTGGATGATAATCAACCAATCACCCCCCATCTTGCAAAGTTGGGGACTTCAATGCGTTCTTTGCCTCACCTATGGCTCTAGCTGCCGACGGCTTTGCAATATTTTCCCCTTTACGGACTATGCCCTTTCTACTGTATCCTTAGATACTAAAAGTACTACTAAGCTAGTATCCATTAACAAACCATCCCTTGAAATGGGTCCGGATGGCCTACCACCAGTTGCTCTTGTAAATGGCGGTCCGAATCTCCTCCTTTTGCTGATGAGCCTCCCCATTCTTCCACCTAATAATAGCACTGTACCAGCTAATTGGAAGGGCCCAGTAATTGTTTCCATTCAATAAAAGAAACCTTTGCATGAGGCATACAACTATCGCCCTATGAACCACACCCCCGTCTTATTCAGGATGATAAAAATGTAGTAGAAGGATACATCAACAACTACCTAATGACACTCGACCTTGTTAATGACAAACAACATGGACTCCTCTGATGGCGGCTCTATATAATTTGTCAGTTTTATTTTCCGAAGCTTGTCACTGATTTAGTTGAAAGTGGGAAATTTTTCGTTGTTCCTTGGCTTGACTTAGCTAAGGTATTTGACCGAGTACCTTGCTCTCATAATTAACCAATCTACAATCTTTTATATTTACCAACCCAAAACTCTTTGTTTTTGTCCTTCCTATCCCGTTGTTCACAAGTCATCCTGATTAACAGACGTGCCTCTTACCCCGGGCCTGTTGCTAGCGACCTCGTTCACGGCAGTTCTGAGCCCCCTTTCTTTTTCGCCTATACATAAATGATGTATTTTCGACAATACTTGATGACACGTCCTTCTCGTTTGCGGATGATGGTGAGATTGCATGCTCTTTGTCGCCTGGTGGCCTGTGTTACAACCGTCAAAATCTCTGCTGACTTCGATGCTCTCGATAAATGATGTCCAACCTGGGCGGTTGAGTTTTCCACCGACAGGTGTGTTTTCCTACCTACAAATACCAGGTACCTTGTGCATTTGTAGCCCACCCGTCGGCAGCCAGCTTTTTGTAAAAGACCTTGATTTAAACCATTCCCGCTCTTTAAGTTTCTCCAAACATGCTGTCTTCCTAACACCAAAGGCTAGAAGGTGTCTTGGCATTCTGTTTAGATCATTTTGAGTAAATGTAAGCGTCCTTCACATATACAAAATACATGCCAAACCCTTAGTTTGATATTGTCACAAAATCCTCTCCGGCTTGCGAATGTCTGATAAGATTGCTATCGAATGTCCAGAGAAGATTCACAAAGCGGCTTACAGGATAGTGAACACACCTGGATTATAGAGACCATGCTCATATCTCAGAATCGAGCCTTTATGGTTTCGTCGCATGGGGCTCCGCCTAGTTTTTCTGCAGAAAATATAAACTGAGCTATCTTATTCATTGAATCGATTGTGTCTCCCTGAAAGCCGTGTATTTACTGCGCAACAGACAGTATACCGTTACCATACCACCTGCGGGTACCATCCTACGCCGAAAGTTTTCTCTTCACATGCTCCAGAATCTGGAATACCCCCCCCCTTTGCACACCAGATCCTTCCAGTCAAAGTTTGCTTACGCGTGCCATACAATAATCATAAATGGGAAAGTAAGTAATGATAAGATATAGCTTTGGATCGTTGAAAGTTTTTTAAAAAATTCCACATTGTTTACCTTCTCGGAGAGGACAACACAGCAGCTGCTACACTGTTGCCTAGGTATTGCTGCTGCGCATGTGATGTCACTCTGAAGGATTCACATGATCCTTCAAGCAATCCCGCAGCAGTCCGCTTCATACACCTTGTTCGATCCAGGAATCTCCCTTTCTCTGCTGAGTTATCCTGTCTCCGCTGAGCTAAAACCGAGACACTGCAAGACACCTACCGGTAAGGCGAACAATTTTACGTCCCCATTCGAAAGTTTGATTGTTGACGTCAAAGGTCCGCTGCCTTCCACTACTCGTAGAAGGTATTTGCTTACGACAAATGAAGAGCATTCTGGATTTCTATTCTCCTCCCCTTGCCGAAAGGCTACGGCAGCAACTATCATGGACATATTCTGCTAATCGTTCCATGCGTTTGGCACGTCTTTGTATGTACGTTCAGGCCGCGGCACTCCGTTCAGTCTTGAAAAAATGGAACTTTTCCTCTATGCTAAGTTAACTGTGAACAGCAGAATGATAGAGTACAATCCGTGGTTTGATGGGCAAGTAGAACGCCTAAATGGCCCCATGTGACATTGCATCCTTCCCGCCACTGGATCCAGTTCCCTGCTTTGCTCAGAATGGGACACTGTCTAACAGAAGCACTCCATTCTATTCGCTTCCTGTTGTGCACTGCAACGAAAGCCACCCCACACGGGCCATAGCTCCGGTACAACAGGAAATCCACCCCGTGAATCTCTTTACAAAACCAGCTTCCAGTTGCCTGACCAGTCTTCACAAGGCGCCATGCCCGTTCATCGAAGTATGAGCCTGCTGGTGCCGGAGCGGAACGCGTTGAATGTAGCCCAACGTATTGTCATGTGCGCTTACCAGATGAGGGCAAGGAAGCAGTTTCTATTCGTAGCCTTGCTACAAATCAGCAGCAGCAACGTAGTCTTGAGGACACGTTTTCGCATCAGACACCGGTGGCACATGAGACCACCACACAACGCTGAGGACATTGCGAATAAGGAAGTGGTAAGTCAACGTATTTCTAATAGCAAAATACAGTGATGGCTCGCAGATAAGCGGCAAAGAGTGCTGCCGGAAGACTTCCGAAGTCCTTAGGTGTAAACATTCGTAACTGCTGCACGCTAACCGTGGAAATCGGCATGGAATAATATTGCGTACTAATTGCTTTTAAGTACGGTCCACTCGTAATTCGAAGTTGATTGAACAGAGCCTAAATTGTGAGCCTTCACCCTTCGCATTTTGAAGCAATGATTTTTTGATCGAAACAATACAAGCAAAGCTAGTAGTGTAAGGATGACTAGACCTTACTTCGCGGTTTCCTTAGTAAACGCGTGCTTCGGTCCTTTTTACTGCGTAGACCACCTGCACGTTACTCTTATGTGCGGCACTTCACAAATATGTTAACCAGAACAGTATTCTCCACGACCCGTGAGAACGAGAAGGCGATTGGGAGAGAAAGTGGTTAGCGTGTATTTGGGAGCGTGCGTGACAGCGTGCGCAAGAGCAACGGTCAAATGGCAACCGCGCTTGGCAGTCAGGGTTCAGTTAAACAATAAACGTGCTAAAAGTATGAGCGAAGATGGCCACCGCCACGGAGGCCTCCTACTGGAAGTCCGACGGAGTTACGCTTCGATTGTGGCGGTAGGCCGAAATTGCTGATTGTCTAAGAACTCCTCGTAGCTTGTCCGTTATATTGTTGGTGACGTCGAACGACTGCTGATGAGTTTACCGGTGCCTGCACTCTCAAGGTCCGATGTGCGTAGGTCCAACTGTGTTTTGGCGCGCACGGGTCTCATACGAATGCGAGCCGGAAAGTGCCTCCTCAGGTCCATCCAAAAGGCGTCCAGTTGCCGTCTTCAGTGCCAGGCTGACCAATCGTCCCGTTGTCCAGTGAGTTGTTGGCTCCTTGAGCGTGCACGGGAGTCAGCGAGGCTACGGATGAAGCCAATGTGACTGTGTAGATCCGTCTGAGATAGTGCAAGGTAAATTGGAACAAAACAGCACCTGAGGGCGCCGGCGGATGTTGGGCCGTAATAACAACACACGAACGATGTTCGGTGTTGTTGTAGTCGCTAGGAAACCCGAAGCAAATGAAATCCTAACTACCGATTGTAATTTATCGGGCCTGTTGGTTGATAAATCCATGGCGAACTTCCCAACTTTATTATTCAAAAAAGAAATAAATAAACGTCTAACTGTCCAAAAACTGATCCGTATGCATGATCCCTACGTGTCTATTACCCGAGCCTACGAACTGGGCCTGGGATACTAACCAAAAGCTTAACAACTTTGTTCAGTAGACAGTTATTACCAACGGATGGTAAGGAGCATTCTGTATTATAGTTAGCAAATAAAAGCAGTCCAACCTATACTCCATGACTGTCAACAGCACACTCCACGTGTTTGTCTAGCCACTTCCTATTTTCAACGCTTCTGACCACGACCCCCTACTGGCCACCGTTACTCCGATGATTCTTTTTTCATGCTGTCAGATTTTACCATAGTCGGTTAGGTTCTTCTTTTTTTTATCAGCTGCCGCCAGGTATAAGAGCATTTATAATGCTAGAAAATACATAGCAGCATATATAATATGGTCCTCAAGGTACCAGTCTCATCCACGCTTCAACTACTTACTCATTGAGACCCTATTTCAACACAAGATTCCAGGCCTCGTTCTGATGAACGAATCGCCACAATCGATGTGGTCTTCCATAAACCATTCGTCGAACTACACATAAGTATTTGCCCGCAGTGTCGCCTATTCTCGCTTCCTTGCTTTTTTGGTAACTGTCACCAAGCCTCACAAGAATTAGTCGCTAGTACCGGTCTTCTCCGCTTTCCGTATGTTGTTTAATCCAAAAAACAAGACCTCAACGTCACGACCACCCATTTCTGTTACTGGCATGATATTGGTGTTCTGTCTTTCTCCCCTAACCCACAGCTGGTAGAATTGCCAGACTGCAGCCCTCTCCGTTTTGTTTTCAGAACCTGCACCCTAAGGACGATTGTCGCCGTCCACTTCCCAGGAATAACTTGGACCCTCTCTTGCTGGACAGGACAAACGAGATTTACACACAACTTCATTTTCGCCCGTCTCACGATCGCTTTCCCCAAGATTCCCGCCATCGGACTTCTTGAACCTGGACTACTCGATCTCACTGCATTCATACAACTCATTTTAATCCCATATGTCATTATGCCCGTTCCGTGTTAGAACCCGCTAATACTGTTCAAACACTGGCACCTTTATTGTCACTGTTCATTGCTTCATCGGTCACCAAAAAAAAACGTCCGGCGCTGACATATCTTTCAGTAGTCTTCCAGTGGGCAGCGAAGTAATTAGTAACTACCTGCACTCTTCATCGGTCCATCCGATCGCATCCGCAATGCTGTTGCATCGAGTGTTCGGGCTCTGTAGATCACTGCGTTCCCTCCACGATTGAACGTCTTCGATACACTTCCCATGCTGCATCGCCGCTCCGTTCCCGTCATTTGTTACACTTGTCAAATTGGTCGTTAGAAATGTGACACTCACCGTCTACTTACTATACCATCACCGTTATCGAGACCTTTGATCTTCCAGATGTTGCATTCGTGATATATTACCGGAACGGACCCCGTATGCAGCCTCTAAATCACACCACTATCTGCACCGGCCGATGCATTTTATTTCTATATTCGTTGATCCACGGCCGCTTCCCGCGATATACCTGTGCAGTCTTATTGATCTGTCATTTTTGCATGGTACATACCACACAGCATTCATCTATTGACGTACACTTATCTGTGGATTACTTTATCTTTCCTCTCGCAGAACTGAACACCTGTATAATGGATGTAACCACACGGTCAATATTGATTAGTCTTCCACTTCCGCTTTGACATTTCATACCAACCCTACATAAAGTTAACAACTTGCCGCACGCTCACCTGTTTTACTCCGGCCGTTCCCTGCCACCATCACTCTGGTAGTATCCCTCCCAAGAAATACGCAATTGTTTGCAAAATATATGATTCCTCCAGTATACAGCCACCACTTTATATACTACCATCTTTGCAGACTGAAATATTTCCATGTTAATACTTCTTGACATGCCTGTAGTAAAGTGAATAATTCACCGAACGCTTCGACGAGATTTCTATCCATATGCCCCTCATATTCTGTAGCGCACCAAAAACATTTCCTTTCAATATGTTCGAATTTCCACTAGTGGTAATTATTTCATATACCACTTATGCATGTACTCCAGACCAACTGACATCATTCGACCTTGACCTTCAAATTTGCCGGGCATTACTACAGTTTTAGTTCACTGTAACACTATCTCTGATACTCTGCATGCACTTGTTGTACCCTTTTGTGAATTGTCATTCCGGCATCACTACAATCATCTGATCATGCATTCTAGCATGCTTCGGGCGCATCCGAAATATACAATTATTATTATTATTATTAACTTATTGCTAACAATCGGTTGTAAAAATCGTCACGAAATCGGCGAGGCGGACGGGATTTCGTAATTGGCGACCGCGACGGCTACTTCGCTTGCGGGTACGGTTGTAGAATCTGATGGACTAGCTGCCGAGTCCTCACTAGGCGAAATTGGGGGTGGTTCGAGTGGTAAGTCGCCCGATGCGGGTGACTGAGCGGCTTGAGTAGGTGTACATTGGCCGAGCGGCTTGCACTCCATGACGACAGGCTTGAGACGGTCGATAGATACGGTGTCGTGTCGTCAGCTGATATCTGTGACAAATGTTTTTGCATTAAGTTTTATCACCCGAAACGGGCCAGTGTATGGCGCTTGTAGTGATGATCAAACGCCATCGACGCGAAGAAATACGTGAGTAGCGTTTTCCAACGCAGTTGGGACATAACTTGTAGGCTGTTGTTCGCGCGGTGGACTGGCCTTGAGCACTCGCATGTGCTGCGTAAGGCGCTGAGCATAGTCACCGTAGTTGAAAGTCACGGTTGGTGAAAGGGCTACCAACTCCCCAGGCAGACGAAGTGTACAGCCATATACTAGTACGGCCGGTGTTGCGTGTAATTCCTCCTTAACGGTACTACGCAGGCTTAAGAGTGCTAATGGTAGTGTTTCACTCCAAAGGGGGCTACCGTTTGCTCGAAGGGCGGCTTTTAATTGCCGGTGAAAACGCTGAACCATACCGTTGGCCTGAGGGTGGTAAGCTGTCGTCTTAACGTGTTGACAACCGAGCGTAGCTAGATGGCTGCCGGAAGCACCGTCAAAGTGTGGACCACGATCGGTGGTCACTATTGCCAGGCAACCAAAATGACTAACCCAACCGGTTAGAAAGGCTTTCGCGGCCTCTTCCGACATGGGACGAGGGATAGGAATGGCCTGCGGCCAGCGAGTAAAACGATCCACGCATGTGAGTATGTAAACGTACCCAAGCGAAGGTGGGAGCGGTCCTACGAGGTCGACATGCACATGATGAAAACGTGTTTCAGATTCTGGGCACCTGGCTAACACCGCCTTAATATGCCTACGGGTCTTAACACGTTGACACTGCAGACAAGCACGAACCCATTGACGGACATCTCGTTTGACATTGTGCCAAACAAAACGCTCAGTTATCAGTTTCACCGAGGCAGTCACACCCGGGTGAGCCAGATTGTGGAGTGTTAGGAAAGTGGAATAAAGGTGGGCAGCGGGAACCATCGACCTAGGGCGACCTAGCGACACATCGCACACCATGGTATCTGGGAAGTTGGGATAGGTACTGTCGTCAAGCTCAAAGAACCGTTTTGTCGAAGTTGTTCGATGTCAGGGTCCATAGTTTGGGCCTGTGCCATTGCGTCCAAGTTGATGTTAAGCGTCAGTGACAGACTTAGTTGATGGACGCGTGATAAGGCATCGGCGACGGGATTAAGTACCCCAGAGACGCGTCGTATTTCCACAGTAAACTGAGAGACAAAGTCTAAGTGGCGAATCTCGCGTGGTGAGTATCAATCCGAAGCTGACTTCAGTGCGTAAACCAAAGGCTTGTGATCTGTAAACACCGTGAACGAACGGCCTTCGAGTGCATGTCGAAAATGACGAATTCCCAAGTAGATGGCTAATAACTCCCTACCAAATGTGCTGTACCTAGATTCGGCAGGTTGTAGGCGCTTTGAGAAGAATGCTAAAGGTTGCCAAGAGTCGTCTACGAACTGTTGCAGTACTGCTCCAACCGCTGTGTCCGAGGCATCCGTCACTACCAAAATAGGAGCCAGAAGGTCGTGGTGGGTAAGGAGTGCTGTGTTGGCGACAGCATCTTTGACCAAGGCGAATGCGGCTTGTGCCGTGTCGGGAAACACGCACTTCTGCTTACCTCCGCGCAACAGGTCCGTGAGGGAGTGCACCATTTCCGAGCACAGGGGAATAAATCGGCGGTAGAAATTCACCACGCCGACAAACTGACGCGAGTGTCTAAAAGATTGGGGTTCAGGGTAGTCGCGACTAGCGGAAATTTTATCTGACAGTGGGCGGATACCCGAGGATGAAATAGAATGTCCTATGAAAGTGATATCAGACCGGCCTAATTCGCATTTCGCGATATTGATCGTAACGCCGTGCTGGCCAAGGCGTTTGAAAAGTGATCGTAAGTGTGTAGCGTGCTCTTGCTCTGAAGAACTAGCCACCAAAATATCATCCAGGTATACGTAGACATTTTCCAAACCACGAGTTGCCTGGTACATGAACCGTTGAAAGGACTGGGCTGCATTGCTGAGTCCAAACGGCATTCGCAGAAACTCGAATAGCCCGAAAGGCGTAGTGACGGCAGTATTAGGGATATCGGCCTCTGCTCCCGGGATCTGGTTGTACGCACGAACCAAATCGATACGGCTGAAGATGGAGCAACCTGATAAAAACGAAGTAAGATCCTGTATATGGGGAATCGGGTATCGGTCCGGGACGGTGACTTTGTTAAGCGCTCTGTAATCACCACAAGGTTGCCAGTCGCCACTAGACTTAGGGACCATATGAAGGGGGGAAGCCCAAGGGCTACTGAAAGGACGTAATATACCCAGTTCTAGCATATGTTCGAATTCATCCTGTGCAACACGAAGCGTGTCTGGTGCTAACTGACGCGGCCTACTGAACACTGGGGGTCCCTTAGTATCGATATGGTGAGTGACACTGGTCGTCACTGCTGGGAGAGGCCCGGCCTGCAGAAACATGGCCGGGTAGGCGGCGATGAGTTCGCTATAAGGTTGGTGTGCCGGTGGTTGAACGTAAAACGGCGTGACGTGATTCACTCGCGAATTATAAACCGCAACAGCGAGGGTGGTCCGACGATCCACCACTCTGCGGCGCCGTGCATCAACTGACAAGTCAAAGTGCTGCAGGAAGTCAATGCCTAGAATTGGGTACGGGACGTCGGCGATGATGAATACCCAACGACAATTACGCTCTAAACCCAAGTTTAAGGTGAGCGACCGCTGGCCAAACGTTGGGATGACCGTGCCATTGGCAGCGCGTAGTGTTTGGGCCTGCGGTGTGCTATTGTCGTCTTTCGCTCGAGAGAGGACGCTCACTTCGGCACCGATATCTACAAGGAATAGGTTATTTGAAATGATGTCTTTCACGTTCAAAAGACGACTGTTGGTCTGATACCCGGCTTTGTGGGACGCCACCAAGGGCCGGGGGTTTAGTTTCCCTGATGAAAACCGGGAAACGTACACCCTGGTTCGCATCGTTTGGCTCCCTCACCGAAGCGACTGTGGTATTTGCAATACCCTTCTTTTGAAGAACCGACGAAACGTCATCTCAATGACGGACTATGGAGCCTAGGTGAGCGTGCGCGGTGCCGCTCCTGTGACCCACTTCTAACTGCTAGGCGTTGCAGGCTCGCGTCAATTCTAGACAAAACTGACGCGAGGTCGTTAGATGTTGGCAAGGCAGGCACCGTTGTGACGGAGGGCCTGGTTACTCCAGCTACAGCGGGGTTGTATCGTGAAATAATGTCATCAGCTACTGCTGCAGTTTCCTCCAGTGAACACTTGCGCGTGGCACCTAGTAAAACAGAGATGTTATGCGGCAAACGCTGCAGGCAAAGTTCCCTTAAGAGCGGGTCCTCGCCCACTGTCGGTCCTCTCAAGCGCTGCATCTCAGGCAGCAGTTCGGAGGGCTTCCCACTTCCAAGCTCAACGTTTCGAAGTTGTTGCATACGTTAATCTTGCGTTGGGGTCGTGCGGGCAATGACGGCCTCCTTTAAAGCCTCATAGTTTCGGGAAGAGATTATTGCGTCCCATACTTGCATTGTGACCTCTGGCGGGAGGCGGTCTGCTACCCACCTGAAACGGCTGGCGTCACTGGTTATACGGCAGTTTTCGAATTCCAACTCGACCAGCGTGAACCAGAGTTCTAGATCAGCAGGTGTGAATGCCGGTATGTGCAGCGTCATCGCCCCAACGGTGGGGTCTGAGCAGGGTTTCCGTTCAGTAGACATAGCGATTACTTTATTGAATACAGACGGGAAAAGAAACCAACGATCATGAAGAAATAGACACCAAAAATGCGTATGGACAAAAAAAGTATTTGGTAAACCGACCAACAACAAAAGAGCAACAGATAAAGAAACAATAAAACACAAAAACATACGCAGACGGGACCTTGAACGGTAGAAAACAAGGAAACTCACATGACCTGAGGATCACGTCGGGCTCACCAATTGTAAGGTTGACTAGACCTTACTTCGCGGTTTCCTTAGTAAACGCGTGCTTCGGTCCTTTTTACTGCGTAGACCACCTGCACGTTACTCTTATGTGCGGCACTTCACAAATATGTTAACCAGAACAGTATTCTCCACGACCCGTGAGAACGAGAAGGCGATTGGGAGAGAAAGTGGTTAGCGTGTATTTGGGAGCGTGCGTGACAGCGTGCGCAAGAGCAACGGTCAAATGGCAACCGCGCTTGGCAGTCAGGGTTCAGTTAAACAATAAACGTGCTAAAAGTATGAACGAAGCTGGCCACCGCTACAGTAGCAAATCAGGGTTTGACTGAAAATAGTATAACCAGGTATATTGTGTTACTCGCCATAGAGGAAGCCTTTATTTGGGTTTTGCATTCCCCTATTATTTTACCAGTGGAATCTTGTCGTCGATGACCCCCACCAAGCAGGTTATCATCATGCGTCTCCAACAGCCACCAAGTGGTCAATATAAATAAGCCGGTTTCTAGACCAAATTACGTTACTCGTAAACTCATACGGGGAAGAGCTTTAGGTCCCCTGCTTTTCATGGAGTATAGTAGTGATGCTTTTAAGTTTTTCGTTACAGTAGTCCGCAGCTGTATGCAGAAAATCTCAAGACCTAACACACATCTGGTCTTGTTCAATTAACTTTTAGCAGCAACATCTCCCAGGATACAAACTCCCTTTGTTCCTGGTGCAACTATGCTTTACTGGAGCTCTCCAAAGAAAAAAGCGGATCCCTGACACTTGGTTGGAGTATCCCACAGGAGCTTCCCACATAAAAATGCATCGAATTCTTGATAAACCATTAGTGCAAGAATGACGTTTGCAGCACACATTTAGCCAAAATGCGAAGGCCAGGAGGTAAATACGCCTGGCTCATTGAAACTTTCGCCAGCCAGAAAGTAAGATTAGTATTTTCACGACTCGTGCCAGACCTATGCTCGAATACTATTGTCATGTACATAAATTTGAGTCAGTGTGACAAAGCAACCGCTGAGAGTTTTCAGAGACAGCTGGAAAGGCAACTACCTAGGTAATTGACTCAGTTTACTTGTAGCGAGCGAAGCAATTCGCTGAAAGTGGTACCCCTTCGACTAGGAAGATGTAGGTCGCATTTAGCCTTTTTCTCTGGTTTAGGAACGAAAAAGATTCTAAAGTCAGCTCCACGGTCCAAAAGCTCAAGGGATTCGCATTATTTCTTGAGATAAATAGATAACACGGTATTTGTTCCTCGCACAAAAAGGGTTTTAAAACACAACCTCTACCTCGTAAAATACGCTGCCCGTTGTCACAAACTACCACAAAATCTGCTGTCCGTGATGTCTGCAGCGGCATTTAAGACCTACCTAGGTAAGTACCTTATTAGGGAAGCCATTAATTAACTGGATAACATGTACCTAAACGAAGCCAGGTCCCTTGAAACAGGCTTTAGATTTTGATCTGCTTGTAGACTACTTAACCGGTAACTAGAATTACAGTTCGGCACTTGGGTAGAACAAACCTAACTTATGGAAATCATTTGATTTGGAATCATGCTGGTATGCCGAAGGCTAGTGGCTCTCAAATCGTCATTCACCATCAGTCTGCCATTCATACAACGCGTTATTGTTCTACATGGCACTCATTTGCACCAGCTCACAAAGTTGTTTACTGGTGACATAACAGAACTTCTGCTGACCAATTCCTCATTCGACTACTAATTCCCCATCAAGAGAATCTCAAGATCTTTGCTGTTCATTATTTCTTATCTTTGGCGTGACTTTATGCAGGCGCCCAAGAAATATCAACTCCAAACCCCACCTCTAAAGCGGTGTATTGCCCATAGTCCGCTATGGAGTTTCTGCTACGGAACCATCCCAGCTGCCTAGCCTAAATGCTTCACGACACAAGCCTCACCATAAAACCTTGCTTTTACCGAATCGGGCTCTAACTCAGTGGTCCCCTCGACGTTTGCCTCCACTTTTCCGTAAACTCTGGGTTTGCCACGTTGATTTCTGTTCTTCCTCAGTCCCCACCTACGGATTCGAGCGTAAACTCATGGTAGGTAGGGATTGCACTAAATTAGCTGCCGTACTCGTGTACCTCCTGATGGCCCCTTCGGAAAAGAGCCACGTAAAGTCGCTCCGCTATAACTCCGGGTATTTTTTCTATCCATTATATTTGCCGTCCTCACCCAAAACTGTTACAACGACCAGACTCTTGTCCTCACGTTTTTGATCCTCCTTCCAAATCCTGGCTGGCTACCGGCATATTCTTTACACAGCCGGGGGACTGATACTTATATGCGCATCTTCAGAGGAAAGATAACGCCTGGACCTTTTTCTGGATAACAAGATTTTACAGATGCAAAGCTGAAAGATATATGTTTAGTTATTTGTGATTAGCCAAGCCCTCATCCTGCCATATCCTAGCGAATAACCACCACGCAAGGGTACACAATACAATGGTAAAAGGCCCAGGGTCGGCGTTAGCCTTTTCTCTTCCAAAGGGACTCATCCCGGTAAACAGGTACACCCAGAGATACTGGAACTAACTTTTTCTGAGAGTACACCGTCCATTTGGGTATGGGAGCAACTCCAAACGAGTTGCAGCCTATCATTTTCATTTATCCTGGTTATACTATTGCACAAAAACGGCATGAGGCAGAAAATAAGCTGTGGTGGACATAGGCTGGCGCTACTTGCGAAGACCCCGCTAAAACTGGGGTGTCCATCACAGCGCCTTGCTATGCTCCCTTGCGTTACTATAGGTTCCACTAACGGTTAGACTGGACCACTTCGCTTTCCGTACTGAATGTCCAGGGGCTGCATTTTGATCCACGCCGCCTGAGGTCTGACTGGGTCCTCTCACAGCAAAGTTGACGGCAGTAAAGCCACCAGACATAAGTTACTCTAAATAGCTTCACAGTAGACTGATTAGAGGTCTCTCATGCAGCTTCTCGCGTTTGGAAGTCACTATGTAAACGACAGTTCATATGCCACTTGTTAATAAAAGAGCCACCAACATTCAGCAGTTTCAACGGTCATACACCGCTGCATCCGGCTTGTTTACCAGCATGTCCCCTTTGCCCCAGCTAAAGACCCATACTTACGGGATAGTGAACACTACGAGTGCAGAATCCAATTCCTTATCCCTGGATTCCACCTTAAACAACCAAGCACATCATCTGGACGACGAAATAGAAATTTTTATTGATAGAATTCTAATATGACGTTCTAAAGCTTGGCCACTCATCGACTTAATCGGTGATTTCCAGTGTTGACGTTAAAGCGAGATTCACTGGGACAATGCATTAGCCAGTGTGACAAGATGGTGATTCCTGAATCTATGAGGAGATTTTTCCTGCTAGTGTCCATGGCAGTATTTTTTATTTTTTCCTCCAACTGTATCCTTCAAGGAAACTAACTCTTTATTGGCCTGGTTTCAACCCTTCGCTCACTGATAGTGTAGTCTCCTCTTTTGCATGACACTGGCTACTGATCAGGATACTTACTTCATCCTTTTATGAAAAGCCGTCTTTTGAAACGCATCAATGTTCCCTTATGTATTTTTATACATTTAGTCCTGCCTACCTGTTTCATATCTTGCTCGGTTCCCTGAACCTCGGCAAGCTTCGATTATTCATGGCTTGCATTACTTTTATGCGTGTTACATCTTCTGAAGTTGACAGCACCGCCTTGCTGAACATTTTCAAATGTCGCCATTGCTAAACTTGGTTCAGTCCAGTCCAGTTCAGTTCAGTTCACGGAAGGTGCACGGCAGGGCGCCAAACGTATTCAGTTAATGGAACTATGAGTTCCTTGGGCCTTCCATTGCTGCGGAAGGCGGAATAATTAGGCCGTTTTCAAATTAATAGAAGGAGAAAACGTAAGAGAGAAAACCTCCGGCCACTTCCCACCGGTCCTAAGATGCACAGGGTCCATTTTTACATCTGCTAGGATCTATTGGCCAGTCATTCATAGGGCCGTGAGCTACAAGAATTCACTCAAGGCTGATAGCTCAAAAGTGATAGAGTAGACGGAACGATAAACTAGATGAAAACTGAGGGGTACAGTTAAAGAGGGAGTGAGGTAAGGGATAGGAAGTTAGAGAAATTTAGTGCCACTAAACACACTCCTTCGATAAACATGGTGTTTCGCTTTCCACCAAGTCGCTTCTTGAAATCTTTCACTGTTGGCTTTGCAGCCTGCTTATCCGGTAGTCCAATCCAATCGTTCACCGCCCTTGAAGAAAAATATTTTGTTCCTAATTTGGTCCTCATTCATTCCCCTTGTAACTGAGGGGCACAATCTCGGATAATGATTTTTCTACTGGGCATCAATTAAGGTCTCGCTCCACCCGCGTCCGCCATGCCTTTCAATAGTTTGAAGGTTTCCATCAGGTCAACCCGACATCCTGTACTTTCCAGTTATTACAGGTTCCGTCCTGAGGCGCTCCTCACAACTGAGCTTCCACAGGTAGACAAACCATCTAGCGAAACGTCTCTGCACCAGCCCCGTGACCTTATTGTTATTTGCCATGTATGGCCGTCAAGCCTGAGAACAAGCCTCCAGATGGGTATACACAAACGTCTTGTATGGTGGCAATAAAACCCTCGGTTTCCCCGTTACCACTGCTCCTTTGAGCTGCCACAGCACTCTGGAAGCTTTCCGAGCAACCTTGCAAAATTGGTCACTTGGTTTGAAACCGTTAGTGATTGCAACCCCTGGAACTTTTGACGCCACTAACCTGGAGAACTGTCACCTCTTGCCCTAGTAGTCCCAACAACCTTAACAGGCGTATCTATTTGTCATTCGTTAAAATCAGGTATTTGTCAGCGTTCGGTGGCAGATCCCATTCTACAGACCACTGGTATTCCCTTTTCAGGTCTCGCTGAAAATAATCGTCTGATATGGAGGTGACCACTTTGGCATCGTCCGAAAGTACTAAGACGGGGTCCTCTAAGCCCTGACAGAGGTCCTCTACAAACTTTACCGCATGTGGTTACAGTACGAAATAAATTGAGCAGATTAAAGTGCAGGGAATACTGCCAGCTTCGGTAAGTCCACCACCAAAAATGCATGGATTTAAAAGGGTTGCTAGAAAAAAGGCTTTTCCACAGTCCTCTCCAAAAGATGTATTCGTGTAAATGTTTGAAGAAACAGGATGATTGTTTGAAGCTGTACGCCTTGAGTCAAATGAACAAATATTTGGTACCTTCCGGCCGGCCGTGGGAATGGAAAATAATCAAGCAGTTTATTGAAGCTAACTTTGAAGGAATGCGCCCAGCAATTTGCTAATGGATGGCCTGGTTCAATGAAGCGGATAGCTGGCAACCGGCTGACAAGAACAGCCGACAAGATCAGAACCACTGAGGCTATCGATGTATCAGTCAGCGTTTAACATTTGACTGGAGCCGAATCAACCAACCCGGGTGCAGACAGATAAATGAGCCAGACGGTCCGTTTGGGTCTGTCGTTAGACCAATGAACTCTTCGCACGGTTTCTGTTACGACAAGAGCGTATCTTATATAAACAATGTATGCCGTATCAATTAAACGGAACTGATTCTGAAGCAGGGCTGATTTCTCACTAGAGCTAGTGGGACTGTACAAAACACGAACCACCTTCGCCCGTGCGGAGGTTGAAATTCAGTTGCTCTCCCATCACTTGATAGCCATTGTTTCCAACGGTGGAGGGTGGTTGCTGGCGTGCCGCCTTTTACCTGAAGTGACTGTTAGAACGGGTTGAATCCTAGTTGTACTTGTAGCCTACTTAAACTGTTGACTGTTTCATGGTGTCACACTCTGCATTCGGCCAAAGAAACTGGGTGTGGATACCATCTAGGTCGACGTTCTGTTGCCGTCCGTCTGCCGTTGTTGGTTGGACCGCAAAAATGCTTTTTGGCGGAAGCTTCCGGAATTCCAGTCCAATATCAGTGAAGGAGATATCGGAGAGGGCATTTTGGTAGACCTGGGAAGCTCGGAGAGCAAAAGGTCGTTATATTTGTTTCCTCGGCCGAGGAATCCAGCCACCGTCATAGTTTCTTTACAAGATGTCAACCTGAGTTTTGCCGATAAAGCCACTAATCTATCAGTAGACTTGGGAAACGATGACGCTGTTAGTAAATGCCTATGGAAAACAAAGTGGCACAGGGCATTTGCTTACGGTTAAGCGATCTGTTGAACGGACACCGAGTACACCACAGGTCCCAGTCACTTCTATTTCTCCAAAAAGTGAGCGGCTGTATCAACTAGAAACACGGATTGGCAGGATACTCAAGCAATGGGGCACCTACTGTGGCTGATAAAATTCCCACTGTTGCGTACTACAACCTACGTAAGGTACAGTATAAGAGGATAATAGGCTTTGCCTGGAAATGCCACATTCACAGATCACGGAAAACGAATTAAGTGTTTGCAATCTTCAGGTTCCCACGGTGGGTTTGGATGATAAAACCCTTTGGGTGCACAGCTGTCATTGCCCGCGTTGGACGTGCTACCAATGTAAAGACTTCAGTGACGAGGAAAACTGTGCTAGTCCTTTGCCTCACGGTCACCTGCCAGCCACGATGAAAGCTGAGTCAGGTAGAATTACATAATTCACTGTGCTCTTTACCTGGATAACAATGACGATACAGTTTCTTTTTCCACTTTACAGAGGGAACAACTTGGAAACACCAAAACCAGTTTTCAGGATTGGTGTCCGGGGAGCGGTCAGTCTAGCACGGAGGTGTGTATCAAAGGATACACACGTAGTAGCACCCGACCACTGCACAACCTACACAAATTTTTAAGTGCGCCGATAAGGTCGTGCACTGTCATTCTATCTCCAGCCAACAATACTTTAGCTTCTCTCTCGATAACTAACATAATGTCCAGAATTTTTCGTCCCATTCTTGATTACTTCAAAACACTTCCCAATGTTTCGAGTCCACATTCTCCCTTCTTCGTGACTCCTGCTCTAATAAGCGATTGAGCATCGACAGCATCCATGCCTCCAAGTCCTACTCGGTCGAACACTTAGGTGTCACCGTCAGCGCCAATTCACAGCGGTTCTCCCATATTCTTGATGATAAAAAACCACTCCGAGCGTCTTCTCAAATTTGTAGGCTAAATCGGTTTGTTGTTACACAAGCTGTCAATCTTCCTTTTGTCAATCAATGTCCTCACCCTTACCGCTCTACTCTCCCGTAACCCATCCTGGTCCAGTAAGGAAGTTTTTATCATTCAAAGACGTGGTCTACCCACTATCAGTCTCGACCCTTTGACTTTCGTAGGCTCTCTTATCCTCAAAGTTAGAGATATCCACAATATAGCCCGCGTGAGTACCTATAGCAAATCTATGGTGCCTCGCTTAGTACATGTTTAGGTTGAAAAAACGAAAGCCGCAGGCGATTTTCGCACTAGCCCCGGTGGCTGACTCAGTTTTATTTCTACATTATTTGTTTTTCACACCCATGTCAAGACGTTAGTGATCTACTTTCCCTCTTTGGGATGAAATGTAAATACTTTAACTTGCCAAACCTTTCAATAAATTGAAATTCATGACAATATAAATGAATTACATCAGCTAAACACACTTCTTATTATTCATCTTGTCCTCCGTTCTTCCTCCGGTGAAGAAGGGGGTTTCATAAATGGGCTGTGACGTTTTCAAAAAATTGCCCAATTTTATGGGGTTTTCTGCCTACCTTTTTCTTACTTCATCTGGACTCTGGGGTCTAAACTCACATGAGTCTTCTTCCAAGTAAGACGAAGTGGATAGGTAAAGCGTGCATAAATACGATTCATAAGCGCCTTACTTCTTTGAAAGATTAAGTTCCAGCTGCCTTCCATTTAGCGTAAGTTACTGCCAGCATGGGCGCGTACTATCGTCTACAAGTTATTCATATTAGAATTTAGCATTTCGGATCAATGATTAAGAACTAGACGACGAAAACGCCTCAGGGAACGAACATTAAGCCATCGTTTCGGCGGTTGCCATCATTATTGGAGCTCACACTCCCGCAGCCACTACGATCGCATTCGCCGAGGAGGTAAACGAGAAAGGACCGTAGAATACCAACCGCGTGTACTCTCACTGGGCTTGATTGCAGGGACACTAAGCTGGCCTGTGTCGAGAAAGTGCGTCGGAGTTGGAGCTACTCATGCAGCACACGGCCTGTTTGACAGTATGGACTCGGAAAAGTTGTGAAAATGGTTCGTTAACCGGCAATTTCAAAAGTACACATATTCATAGATCATAAGGCTTTTTTCTAACATACTGAATAAGATCAATTTTTGATTTGGCGGGTGAAGATGACGTCACAGTATCGACGGGGTTGCTTCGAAGGGGCGATCTGCTTCCTTTGCGTAGCTATGCGCTTTGTTCACTTACACCATATTAATTTGTATATTCCCGATGATAGCCAAATAGTCGTTTAATTTGGGTCACATTTTTCAGAAAGTAAACCAGCCGTGTCATATAATTTTATTCACCATGACGCTTCAGTCTCCATCCTAGGTTTATGCGGCATTAGTTGACCAGCCTTGTTCGGAGCGGACTAGGGCTGGGTTCGAATTCGGCTTGAGCTAACCAGGACCGGATTTCGATGGTGCGGACTCGGCTGCCACCAGGCCGGGTCCCTTAATGGGTTCGGTACGCAAAGCACAATTTTATTCTACCACTCTACTCTATATATTTCATGCGCATGTGAAGTAAACGTAAGTGACAATGCATTTTTTGCAGAACTATGGTTTGTACAATAAACTATGATACAAATGTGTCATGTCTGTCAACAGTGACGGCAAAACATACCATTTTCTTGGACTTCCCGTTGGAGAAGATATCTCATGAAAAGGAAATATGGCGGACCATGAAATGCCCTGCTTGCTTGGTAGCCACTCCCTGGGAAAATCGCAATGGGTGTCCTACGCTGGCAGAACTAAATTGTATTGGTGATTCACCTGATTACACCCAGCCAACAATAACGATGAAAGTGCGCCATAAACAAGGATGAAAAATCATGTCAGCTCTGAGAGGTTTATCCAGTTGTATATTCAGTACACCGCTCAAGAAATCGCTTCCTCCTAAAGACTTGAGAACCAACTTCTGTACGAAAAAGGCGAACATGCTATACGTCGGTTTGCAAAAGCAGAAGAATAAAGAGAACCGGCGAAGTGTAGGAGGTAACTTTCGAACTCCAAATCGGTAATCATCACATATTTCTTCATAATAACTGTACACATTTCTGACTGTCACATAACAGACGACTCATTTTATCTATGAATTTAAGCATCTTGCTTTTTTACCGTTTCAGAGCTTACTCATTCCTGAAAAATAAGGTTGGTATGAGCGATACCAACCACTTTCCCATTCATAGCGCATCACGGCTCGTTATCCACACCGTTATTCAATCCGAGGTGACAGAAAACACAATTTGGTGCCGCTTTCAACCAAATTTTGACCCGTTATACAATGCACTATTTTCACTTCTCTTCTTTCTGAGGACTGAAATGAATGTTTGTAGGAAACGATATAAATACGGACAGGCAAACTGTGAATATGGAACCACCAATGTATAAGAGCATTTATAATGCTAGAGAATACGTGGCAGCATATATAATACTGTCCTCAAGGTATCAGTCTCATCCACGCTTCAATTATTTACTCACTGAGACCCTTTTTCAGCACACGAGATTCCAGGCCTCGTTCTGATGAACGAACCGCCACAATCGATGTGGTCCTCCATAAACCATTCGTCGAACTACACATAAGTATTTGCCCGCAGTGTCGCCTATTCTCGCCTCCTTGCGTTTTTGGTAATTCTCACTAAGCCCCACGATAATTAGTCGCTAGTACCGGTCTTCTCTTTCCGTATGTTGTTTAATCCAAAAAACCAGACCCCAACGTCACGACCACACATTTCTGTTACTGGCACGATTTTGGTGTTCTGCCTTTCTCCCCTGACCCACAGCTGGTAGAATTGCCAGACTGCACCCTTCTTCGTTTTGTTTTCAGAACCTGCACCCTAAGGACGATTGTCGCTTTCTTCATCCCAGGAATAACTTTGAACCTCTCTCGCTGGATAGAACAAACGAGACTTACACGCGACTTCATTTTTGCCCGTCTCACGATCGCTTTCCCCAAGCTTCCCACCATCAGACTTCTTGAACCTGGACTACTCGATCTCATTGCATTCATACAATTTATTTTAATCCCATATGCCATTATGCCCGTTCTGTGTTAGAACCCGCTAATACTGTTCAAACACTGGCACCTTTATTGTCACTGTTCGGTGGTCACCAAAAATAAACGTCCGGCGCTGACATATCTTTCAGTAGTCTTCCAGTGGGCAGCGAAGTAATTACCTGCACTCTTCATCGGTCCATCCGATCGCATCCGCAATGCTGTTGCATCGAGTGTTCGGGCTCTGTAGATCACTGCGTTCCCTCCACGATTGAACGTCTTCGATACACTTCCCATGCTGCATCGCCGCTCCGTTCCCATCATTTGTTACACCTGTCAAACTGGTCATTAGAAATGTGACACTCACCGTCTACTTACTATACCATCACCTTTATCGATACCTTTGATCTTCCAGATGTTGCATTCGTGTTATATGACCGAAGCCGACCCCGAATAAAGCCTCTAAATCACACCACTATCTGCACCGGCTGATACAATTTATTTCTATATTCGTTGATCAACTGCCGCTTTCAGTGATATACCTGGGCAGTTTTATTGATCTGTCATTTTTGCATGGTACACTCCACACAGCATTCATCTATTGACGTGCACTTACCTGTGAATTACTCTACCATCCCTCTTGCAAAAATGAACACCTGTATAATGGATGCAACCACACGGTCAATATTGATTTGTCTTCCGCTTCACCTTTGACATTTCCTACCAACCCTACATAAAGTTAACAATTTGCCGCACGCTCACCTGTTTTACTCCGGCCATCTCCTGCCATCATCACTCTGGTAGTCTCCCTCCCAAGAAATACGCAATTGTTTGCCACATATATGATTCCTCCAGTATACAGCCACCACTTTATATACTACCATCTTTGCAGACTGATATATTTCCATGTTATCACTTCTTGACATACCTGTCGTAAAGCGAATAATTCACCGAACGCTTCGACGAGATTCCTATCCATATGCCTCTCATATACTGTAGAGCACCAAAAACGTATCCTTTTAATATGTTCGAATTGCCACTAGTGGTAATTATTTCATATACCACTTATGCATGTACTCCAGACCTTCAAATGACATCATTCGACCCTGACCTTCGAATTTGCCGGGCATTACTACAGTTTTAGTTCACTGTAACACTCGCTTTGATATTCTGCATGCAACTGTTGTACCCTCGTGTGAATTGTCATTCCAGCATCACCATAATCATCTGATCGTGCATTCTACCATGCTTCGGGCGCATCCGAAATATACAATTACTATATTATTATATTATATCTTGCATTTAGTATAAATAAAGCATACGCCATTTTTCGCCGTTTCGTTTATCATTTCTGTATTATGGAGCGGGATCTTAGCACGGCATACAACCAAGAATAGACTGAAACCGTTAGATGGGAATTCGTTTGGAGTATTATAGCCGGAATAGGTAGCATGCCTGATGCAGCTTTAAGGAAACCCAGTCGAAGTCCGACCAGTATGGGGTTGGTTTGGTCAGGCCGGAAACTGGCCGGGCTCCTGTTACCAAGCTGGTTCGAGCCCAGCCGAAGCCAGCTCTCAGCCCGTTTGCCCGCTACCAGCCCGGCCCAAAGCCTTTCAAAGCCCGGCTGGGGACCAGCAGGTCCCGGTCGGGTTTCGATACTTGCCTAGCCGTTGCCGCGTGAGCAAAGCGTTCAGTCAAACGCGATAGGAAGGGTTTGATCGGGTGAGCACTAAAGTATACAGGGATATTTGCACCTGTACAGGCACACTTACTTAGGTGTGCACAGATGTACGTACATGTACATTGATGAAAAGTAGTATGCAAATGGTGGACGAAGTTTGCATGGAGCCACGCGACCAATTTCGCGTTATTTGCAACTCATCAGGTCTACCTACCCGGTAATATTCTTTCCACTCATCTTTGTTGGGTCAGCAGCTGCCCAGACACGGATAAGTAACAGAAATCACAGTTGTATTTCTTTTATAGACTCAACAATAAAGAGTGTCTACCAAGCTAACACAAACTGAGCAAAAACTGACAATTCGCTGAAATTTTTAGCGCGTTACAGTTGATGGTATGTCCACTGCATGCAGACTATCCGATAGTGTTGGAACATACGGACTTAAATATACCCCTGCTGAAGTTATGGTACCGTAAAATGTCACACAGTTGGTACTGATGAATTGGTGCCCGTAGGAAGTAGGACTGCAGTGCCACTCTTGTTTGAGTGTGCTCCACAAGGGTATATAAGAGCTGTTGTCAGGGTTGTCGCCATCGTTGACAGTGATGGCTGCCAGTGCTGTGGGTGTCGCTTTAATCGATGGTTCTGGAACGTTTTCTCACTTAGTTCGTGATACGTACAAAAGCTTAGCAGATTTTGAAAACGACTTCCGGGTTTTCAGAGGAACCTATGATTTCTTTCTGTATTTACGATAGAGTAATTACCGTGGGCCGTATAGTTCATCAAAATGGGTGCACTTCATCGCCTTTGACAGAAAGAGTCGCCAGAAGTAACGTTATGGAGCGCCCGTATGTTTGGTTTATACCCAAACTATCCGCCAACATTTCACTAACCAGCCAGCAGGATATGACCTTGAAGCACCCACTTGGGTTGGTGAGCTCATTTTCTACCCCTCAATCGATGAGCGGCGAGAAATGAAGGTAATGCCGCCTGATAGATTTACGCTCCCGCCGATGAACTCCCCCAACCAGCAACAAGCGTACCATGTTCGCCCATCTACTGGCAGTGGCTTGGAGAGTGCCTCGAGCGGGTAGTGTTTGCTCTCACCCCCCAAACAGAACCCAAAACTGAACAGGAGTGAATTTACGTAATAGGGTAAAGCAATGACAAATACAGAGAGAACTAAATAAGTGATACACCATAATTTGCTATGTACAAATAGTCGTGGTGCATCCATGTCCACTAGGAAATCCTTTTGTCCCCATCCTGTGAAAGGAAATAGTTGGTAATTAAGGTGCACTGATCAAGTTACTATACTGTGATAATATGCGAGGTTACTACGGTAGTGTTATCAATATGACACACAGTTACAAAGACTGACAAATTATTTTATGTAAACAGTTACCGAATTTAGTAGCGCCACTTACTCCACCCATGCACACCGACAGCAAGCCGTTGCTATCTTCAGTACACACGCTTCCCCGCCCCAGAGTATTGATTTCTGCTTCTTTGCAAGCCGCCAAGTATAATCTTCATCGAGTCACAAACTGAATACCACGGGCTATGGAATCTGCGAGCAAACAGGTCCCGTCATAAATTAAGAGAATTTCAAACGGCCCATATCTTAAAACCAAATGTACCTTTGATTCCTCTTTAGAGGCAAGAGTGGGCTGTTGAACAACCCGGTCTGCAGTCAGCAAATTAGACTGTTTTCCCCACGTAGCTGCAGTGAGGTTGTGAGGGACATTTTTCGGAAACGGTATTTGCTACGTGCTCCGCAACAATTAGTGTCCTCGGCAGCTTGCTTTTTCTATTAGCGTAGGATTCGCTGATCGGATTTGGCATACGCATATACGTATGTATTTGTGCACGTAGATATATGCATCAATATATAAAATGTATGCACATATGCACCTAAAATGAATATGTCTATACATATGTTTTTGGATATATCTTCCTAAATATTTATAGATGCATATATCTGCGTAAGTAAATATAAACATTTATGCCCATATGCATACAGTTGGGCAAAAAATGTATGCACGTATATAGGTGCATAAATATATATGTATATATTTACCCTAGCAGCAAGCTCAAAGCTTTCCCGACTGGACATGCTTTGGGCCACTTTGAACTAGTTCTGAGCTACTTTATTAGAACAGTCGGGCAGCTTTACCTGGGCCCATTTGGGAGCGCGTTGTGTTAGCCCCACTTCCGGAAAAAATCGCTCGAAGTTGGCAAATCTTCCTTTCCTAATGCACCTTACCTGCCTGCTTCTTACTCTATTTGCCCATTGAACACCCTTTCGACCGACATCACTAACTTACCGCTGGTGGAAAACTTTGTGAAAGTTAAATTGTTTATTATAAAAGCGGTATGCTGAAAACCTGTGGAACAAAATGCCGTTTCTGTGAGGTGGATATATTTGAATAAATATTGTGGTCATCTTGTTGTGAGATTACTTGTGAAATTTCCCGACCTACGGTGGAATCTTTAAAGACACACGCTAGGAGTTGTTTTGGTTCTAGGTAAGCCCAAAGCTCTCTAGAAGTTCGCCCAACAGCTTGTGTATATAGAAGCTTCGGTATATTCATATACACAAAATATATTTATACGGAAGCTAGTGGTAAATTTTATGTACATAACCATATATGTTCGTACATCTAAATGTATACATTTTCAAAGGCTGACATGGGCACTGCAATGATCAGCAAATCACTTCTCTTATATAATTTATTTGACCGTACTTTTCACGCATGCGGTGGCCGCAAGCCCTAATTCCAATACATACACCCAACACCAGCCATCTTGAAGCCTCTGTACTCAGGCCCTGTGAAACTACATGCAGTTAACACTCCATGGTCTTTTTCGTTCACTTTCTCGACAGATGCGAAAGTAAAAGCTGCAAGAGTACGCCCTCCAACCATTGGTGGTCCAGTTCTATTTATGGTTTTTGATTAATTTCACCGGACTGACCTGGCCAGGACACGTATACGATAGTTGTTCTTGCCCTCAGTCGGAAATACACTCGGTCTAAAGTTGGTGAGATCATTTTACCGTGCATGTATATCCCCGTGGAACATTTCGAACTGCGCCCATTTTTTCTTTAAGAGGCGCAACCGTTCCCTCCTTTGTTGGTCCTTATTATTGCGCCGGTCAGTTTTAATTACCATTTCCCCCCAGATTTTGTCTATCCGGCATAGCCTGCAACATTTTGGAATCCCAAGCAAGCCGATTTCCATAACGCAACTTTTTCACAACCAGCTGAGAGCCGAAGCCCGAGTATAAGCCGCAGCGCCATGCAGTGCACATGAAAATACCGGACTTTGTACCTGAAGTTCCGAGGGTTTTTATTCGCCATTCTTCAGTCTCGTTTCCAGGAGGCACACATATACAGTTAGCGGTCCAAATACAATGAAAACCCCAACCACCCCAGCTAGTACAACCCACGAGTCTGAGCCACTGTTTGTAACCCCTGGGATCGCAACCCATGCGACATGCTCCTGGAAACCTTGACAAAGCTCGTGGCAGCTTCGGAGGATAAACGTATCTTGCTCGTTTCCTCTGAAATCCCACTGCAAAAATTTGGCGCCATCGCAGTTGTTACGGAAAAAGCATTCATCCGTAGGTAAGACACCAATGGTCGAAGCAGGCTTGCGTCAACCATGGATGCAGCTGTTTCTACCATTTGTTTAGAGCACAGCGGCCGTTCTAATAAGAAGCTTCACTCTGGATAAGAGGACCGAGGCTGCAGACAACGTCCGCGATCAGGCAAGTGCTTTTGCCCCACATCCTCAAGTATTCGGCAACACTACTGTAACCCCATCAGATTCCGCTGGTAACCCTGCGTCGACAACCCTCCAACACAAAACACCCAGTAGCAACTCTGATATTCTGGTTATGTGTCATTAGGTCCGCCGTTTATTTCTGGCTGTCGAACAGCGCCAGACCACCATTAGTAGCTTGCGCTCACAAAGCCAAATACTTCTCCGTTCAACACCAAAAGTTCAAACAGCAAACTCACAATTCGGCTAGTTGTTATCATGGCCGTCTCGCATTCCACGAGTGTTAAAGCAAGAAACTTGTTTACTTATTTCACTCACTGGGGAAGCTAGGAGGCCGGGAGGTGACGGCTACGACTTCCTCGGGAGCTCCTGTTCCTAGTCGTTTCGTTTAAGCGAAAGACAGAACTACCAGTAAGCATTTCCCAGTCGACATTGGAGGGCAAGTTGGGGTAATACCGGCCCGCCGTCTCCCCTACGGCCCCGATACCGCAAGTGTCCAAAGGAAATCCGATCCGAACATACGGCCGACCACTCCCCACCCTAGACCTTGGCCTGCGCCATCCCACGGTGGGTTTTCGTTGTCGCCCAAGTGCATCAGGCTACTATAATTTTGAAGCTTTTGAAAATCGCCTTCCGGTAGTCGACCTCGGTAAACGACAGCTCGCAGATCGGGTCGCGTTCAACTTCTTTGTTGGTTTCTTGACCCAAGCTCAATAACTGGTCATCCTCAATCCAAGTCCCAAGCTCGAACCGGAGTTTGGCGTTTTGTTCAGTGAGTACCCATATCTTATCCGTCCATACAGCAGCCTGTTCCCAGGCACCACCGACCTGGCCCATCACAACGTAAACACAAGGGCCCCCGTTCTAGGCTTGACCCTGCAAGTTGGCTCCAAACAATCTCCGTGCAGCCCACTCCGAGTATGAATGTACGCTCGACCGGAGAATGATCCGGTTACGCAAACTTTTGTTGGCATAACCTCTGAACATGGTTCTGAAGAGGTCACTTGACGACCGGAGACACTGCGGAGATTACCGTTCAACCAGTCGACTAGCTACCCCCGACTGATATCCTTTTTCGTATCACGGACCTCACTGCCGGTTTACCGGTTCAGTTAATTTTCCGTCGAATAGGTTTGATGCGGGCACAGTGCCAAATGCCAGTAGCAAAGGCAGATATCCCCGAAACAATCGTGATGACTCCTTTTGGTCTTTTCGAGTCTCTATTATTGGGGTTTGGATTAGTAAAGCCGAGCAAACTTCCCAGCTTTTCAACGATGTGGTTTGCAGGGGTTCGGATCTTGCATTCGCCCATCCTGAGGACATCCTGATCGCCAGCTCGTCCAAAACAGAATATTTAACACAACGGCGAACCCTTTCCACCGCCTGTCCTAACTCGGGGTCTCGGTCAGCGCGAAAAATGTGTAACAGGCTTCGGCGTCGTCGAACTTCTAGGCCGCAAAATTACTCTCACAGGGGGCACGCCAAAACAGGGTTATGTGCAGGCTGTCTCAGACCACCCAGAACCTACTGCATTCAAGCAACTACGACGTTCCGAGGAGGATGATCAACTTTTATCGGTGATTGATTCCTCCATGAGCCCGGCTGATGCAGTCGCTTACAGGCCGGCTGAAAGGCAAAGCAGAGCGGCTGATGTTCACAAACACTGCATGAGGTCCATTCCCCATGCTGAGACAGGCCATTGGCAACACAACCCAGCTATCACATCTAAAACCAACTAACCTACTTGCATTATTCTCCAGCGCATCAGGGAAAGCAGTGAGTGCGGTACTGCAGCGACACTTAGCCAACACTTAGCCATGAGCATCACTTTCCGCAAAAAGACTACAGCCGGCTGAATCCAAGCGTGGCACCTTTGGCAGCGAAATAGTCTCTATCCACCGAGAATGGGCACCCTCCCAGATGGTGTAGACACCTGGATTGTATCACTCAGTACACAAGTGGCATTCATCATATCTAAAGTGTCAATAATCCTGCCGCAGATGAGCTATCTCGCATTCACCACTTGGACTTCAGCATCTCCAACCCGATCTATCCTGAGAGCAGTGCATCCGCACAAGCGGACGATCCTGAGGCCCAGCAACTCCGTAGCAGTTCATCGCTGCAGCTTAGTCAATTCATATTCCTTCAGCCAAAGGTCACTCACTTTGTGACATGTCCGAAGGCCACCCAGTGCCAGGGATGCCGAGAGCTTTTAAGCGATGTCTTCCAAACCTCACACGATTTGCCACACCCGGGCAATAAAATCTTCACTAAACTCATCGGTGCTCTTTATTTTTGGCACAACTTGGACCCTAATTTCACTGCATGGGCCTGCACCTCCATCCACAGCCAACAGTCGAAGATGCATGAGCACACGAAAAGCCCATTTTCAACAATACCAGTGGTGAACTCAGGGTTCCAACACGTGTTTGTTGAACCAGCAGGGCCATTGCCTCGGTCAAATGGTAATATACAACCTCTGAATTGCTTAGATCGTTTCATCAGTTGGCCGTTAGCTGAACCTTTGCACATTGAAGTCTTCAGGCCCTCTTAGAACATTGGGTAGCGGCATTTGGTTGCCCAGCTATGGTTACCATAGACGGCGGCTCACATTTCGACGAAACTTGCGGTGGTCTTCAGCGACGTCGCTTTCTTACCACAGCACACCGCCCGTCAGCCAAGGGAATGAAAAAAAGTCTTCATCGGCAACTCGAAGCAGCTTTAGCAGCTCACAAACCACATTAGCCGAACCAGCATGTGGCTGCGCGCCTCGACTTCCTGGAGGCTAGGTAGCCCCAGAGTCTATCGTCACTTCTGACTACGCTGATTACGCCACCTGGTTACAGCACTAGATGAGTGAATTGCAACTTCCCGCGGCTCGTGATAAAAAGCGTCAGTTTACTTAAAACCACACCTCCGAGACACAGCGCACGTTTTTCCCAAGACAGACGCAAGCCCTCGTCTACACCCTGCCCACTCCGGCCCTACAGGATCCCAAGCCGCCTAAAGAAAACGTTCGTCATCAGCCACAACGGCAGAAAGGATGCAGCTGCCATAGACCAAGTTATTCCGACTTTTCCGGCAGAATCCATTCCAACGGACTCCACTCCATCGAATTCCTAAAACCCTGTGCCGAATCTGACAACGCCGATGACTCAGCTGCCTGGCATTCCTGAGGCGGCCCTCAAAATGGAGCCGCCTCTTTCGACTCCCAACAGCGGACAGGTGGTCAAGAAAACCATTCGTTTTGCAGATAAGGCATGCCGAATTCCGTAGGCAGACGGAAATTAAAAAACCTTACAAAAGAAAAACATTAATCAGTTTTTACCCTTTGGTATGTCTCCTTACTCGTGGCTTGTCCTCGGCGCTGGGGCCAGCTATCGCTTCTTTGATATTGTTGATCAACTTTGCTGGTTTTCCGCTCATCCGTCACCTCAGAAAGTCATCACTAAAAGCCTCTGGTTTTAGAAGAGTCACGAACAGCCTTCAAAATACAATTATGCTAACGACACTAACCTGGCTATCCTCCGATAAGTTTTTGCATTCATCATCCACTGCTCTCGTACAAGGGGCCCATACACCAGATACAAGAATTACCTGAAAGACCAGCTACAACACCCCTTCACTAAGCTGAACGAAAACTGAGTCATTTATTGGGATGGGCGGACCGGAAACTCCACTGAGTCCACGGTCATAAGCGCCGGAAAATCCTTTCCCCGCGTGCAACCTGTGGGGCCTCTCAGGCCTGACAGCCAGCCACGGCGGCCCTACACAGGGTCTCGCTTCAAGTTCCAGCCGCAGCATTCTACCGCATGTAAACATCTGCCCTTTGTTTTGAATTTTCTCAAGTCGCTTCCTTGCGAGACCCTCGCTGTCAACCCAATTTTGAAGCAAGTAAAATAGTTCCATCAGTTTTTTTCGCCATAATTCATTCATTTCAGGGTGACCTTACCCGTTTATTTCGTAGTTGTTTTGTTCTGCCCTTCAGGTGGCGAGATGTCGTCCACAGAAAAAGTCGTTGAATCCGGGGACGTTTGAGCAGTGGGTCAAACCCACAAAAGGTTCCCAAACTAAAAGGAATCCCAACGATTATTTGTTTTCACTGGCACTATCACGTGCGACATACTCATTCTCTTAACAGACTCATATCTCGAAACCCATCTTGCGGGCCGCCTTCTAAAAGAGGGTCTCCACTGTGATCAGTCGATCATACCCTATTACTTAGTTGACTCTAGGTTTCGCGCAGGCGGCGACCGCAAGCCCTACCTCCGGTACGCTCCCTCTATACAAGCCAGCTTGAGATTTATGCACTGAGACGCTGTGAGAATACATGCAGATGGCACTCAGTGGTCTTTTCTGGTAGACTGTTTAGACAAAGCTGAAGGAGTTTGCCTTCCGTTAGTATTACCACATATATGTATTGCTTTTCTTATAGGTATTTATGCGTATAAACATAAGCTTTCCTTCACTTTTTGTGTGCAATTTAGCCCGCTGATTCATGCTTACAAAAAAACATGTCGGCTCATGTCCGCTAATGTGTATTCAGTGAGAGAATTTCAGCTTTCCTCACCATGGCAGGAAATCCGCTGTACCTTTCCCAAATTAGCTGTACAGCCTCGCAAAGGATGTATCAGTTGTCTTTGATTGTATCTTTTAAAATTTAGCTGTACTATTTACAAAACGGGAGAGGAGTTATCGCGCACTTCTCGGTTTTTTACTGGTTTCCCCATTTGAGCGCGTCTGGACCTTGGGGCGCTGCTAACTCCAAGCCATACTGTCCCAGCTATACTATGTTCGCCGCAAAAACCATTATCCGTTTGATCCATTCAAAATCTTGCTATCTTTGTGCACTAAGCAAGCAGGAGAGACAGAGAGTACGAGAATGAAATATATTGACAGGAAACGATACTAAAAAAATAACAGGAAGTGAACAATAATTAGCTACACATTACGTGATTATTTACTTTTTACCATTCTCGTCTTATTATGCTGTCTTGTTCAGGGCCGAATTCCAAACTTTGGTTTGGTCAGCTGCAGCACAAAGGAAGGAAGGCCTGAATGAGTTTGCCATAGTTAACTCTCCCGTTCAAGCTCGATATACCCTCACTCCATATTTACCATTCGGTTTCCAAAATTTCCTATTCATACTTCTAAAATTCGTGCATATTTCACCTACATGAGTAACTCTGCACATCATGGTCACAAGCTAGCTCTTGCCTCCCCACCACGGTCGAGAAATACTCCATCAATATTCTCATTGAATGTTGTGGGTGAAAGACGGAATCTAAAATATCTCCGTTTCTAGTTTGTTCAGAGACGTCCTGACCAGCCAATAATATGAATGCCAGTAGAAAAATCCGTAAGATATGGAGAAACCAGGAGGTGGGCCAAAGAACTTGGGGGAGATTAAAGACACCGGCAAGGAGCTTGGTTCAGGATGGAACAAGAGAAAGTTTTCTGAAAGTTTGAACAAGGAATGAAAAGAAAGTACTGGGGGAATGAGGCGAGCGATTCAAGCGTCCAACGTAAAATAGAGAGTTTTAGAAGCTGAGAGCGAACCAGAGGGAGCCGGAGAATAGAATCCAGCGCGTCGCGTAAAAGGGGGGTTGTGTTGTATACTTCCCTAACATGATCTGAGCATCCACCACAACACCGGTTTGGCTTACTGGTGCTTAGTACTTTTTACCTCATCCAGGGCTCTTGGTCATCGGCAGCGTTCACAAATGGCCGAAAATTTGGTTATCGGAATAATGTCGTTGTTATATGTGATTACAAGGTTTTAGTTGCTACTATTCGCCTCGGATAAGGCCGGACTCAAACATGGCTTACCGATTCATATTCAGAAGCTTCCTTACTACATTAACCACTTTAGTTGGCACAACTTGCAGCAAATTCTATTTACTAGGAGGTAGACAGTCCCTCAGAGACAGGTCCAATGGCTGTAAAAGAGTTTCGGCCAGCAGACTGGCTAATGGTTTCAACAGGGCTGGACAAACTTCATCTGTGCCTGCTGCCTTAACTTATTTTAGTCATTCTAGCCTCCGTCTAACGTCTTCTTCCCCAGTTCAAATGGACGGATCTTTACCCTCCTGAATAAGAGAGGGTTAGCCGCGCCTCTAGCACTACCTTTTCTAAGCGCCCCCTCCAAAACATCAAGGCAATACTTGTGCCCCGCCTTCACTCGTTTCACCATTTTCACCTCCCGAGTCTTAACCATTACTACTCGCAGCCCGTAGGGTTGGTTTTGACTGAAAGTTGCTAAAATATGCTTTTCAGCCGCTTACCACCCCTCGCGTTGGTCTCTTTTCGTACTGGAGTCTGCTTTCAAGTTGGGTTTTATGGCCTTTTTACGAGCAGTCGTATATTCCAGTTGTGTCCTCTGGCTTCCCTCTTCCTAGACTTGCACCAGTCTTTGTCTTTACTAGCCTGTGCTTCAAGCTTCCTGGACCACCATGGAGGAGAGCCACTTAGTCTAGTCTTCGCCGACGGTGCAGAAGCATCCGGGAGGGCCTTAAGATTCCTCGTGATATAGTTCTACTTCCATTCCAATTTGCCCTGATTGATTCCCTAAGTTAGCTTCACCACCGGGTCCACTAGAGCCGGGGTCTTTTTGTCCGCCGAGCTTACGGCAAGATCTGTCCGGCCATGTGTTTCCAAGTGCCATGTGTTCACTATCCCGGGATCTCCTTTCCCAAGTGGAGCTGTGATGAAAGCTTGACCCAACTGTCCTCAATATTTCGTCGATAGCGCACCAAATATGGCGAAGTCACAGCTGATTCACGGATTCGTTACCAGCTGCTCTTGCTGGACGAGCTCATTTCTACTTACGGGAACCTTTACTGGGATTCTCTGAGCTCATGAGCCCTAAGCTTTGGAGTTGTTCTTGTACTTTCGTTTCCCTGAGCTCTAGTCCTTCAACACTGCTCACAAGATTTACTAGTGAAGTTTCTGCTCTCCCCCCCCCCTTTGGCCCACTTACAGCACGATTTTCCTCATCTTCATTGCACTTTGCTCCCCCTATTATATATATGTATATATATACATATATATTAAGGTATATACACATATATTCATATATTTCCTCCCCATCCTCCGGGTCTTTGCCGGCCAGTTCTCCTTCCACCATCCCACTGCTCCTCATGATATCAGTCCACTTTGCCTATATCCGTGCCCCATACCTACCGTATCTCGATCCTTTTAAACCGTTTTAACCATCTGGATTCTGATTACCGTAGTTTTTCGTGCCAATTTTCAGTCCCCACTTGTAAAACTCCCAGGTCACAACCTCTTCCAATTGGCCCAGTCTGTTCCTCCATTTGACCTTAACTTTCAAGTTCGCCGGGCACATATTTGAGCCCAACTTTGGATCCCCTGGGAAGCCCTCCAATACTTCTTGGGGTGCATACATTTGCCTCTCTCTTATCTCTCTTCTAGTTCTACCTACCCCACTTTTTTCATGCATATTTCTAAACTTTTATCAATGTTGTCAGTCCGTTTTGTAGCCTGTGATAATTTTGAGCATGAGTCTGTCATGCTTCCCGCGTCTCCGCAATAAACTATTATTATTGGTTTTATCTTTCAGGTTAGAGCACCTCCTGTCCGTGGGCACCATAGCTCTGCCTATCACCAATTTTAGAGATTCCAGACTAGCGTGCTCTTTGCCCACTTCCAACATGGCATGGGTAATTTACTTGCCAGTCGCACCTTCCGACCCCATGGAAACCTGACCACTTGAGATCCAACGCCAAGTCTCTGTGCCCTGGGTTTGTGAACCCAACCAGAGTGAGACTTATCCTTCTGCCACCTTCCGATACTTCCTCCATCCACTTTTCTGGCCGCGTGTTTTTATATATTGGCCTTGTCAGAGAGACCAATGCAAGAAAGCCAATTTCCAGTGTGACATCTCATGGCCACGATCATCAGTCTCTTCTCCTATATATGTGGTTCCGTAATATTGTGAATCACCATATCTCTATATCTTCCCATAGCTACTCCGCTAGTCCTTTTCAGGCCTCCATTCTGCCGATAGGATTTCGTCTATTCATCAAGTGAGCCCTCTTACGATTTACCCCGATTGTCTAGGTTCGTGGCGATTTAGAGAAGCGGCACCCCGTTGCTTGTAGTTTTATTCAATTCAGTGTCTCACGCGATGGACTGGTGTTTGTCCCTGGTTAGTCTTCTAGCCTGCCACAGTGTCATTCCTCCGTTCACTCTACCTCTACCTATTTCGCCTTCAACCGTACCTTCTGATCGATGGCTTCCCTTATCCATTTCTTCTGTCCGACTTACACACACTTCTCTGGGATGCATATACCAGCCTTTGTTACTAGCTTCCACCCCCACGACAATACTTAATACGCCTCAACCAATCTTTTTTGTTGCGAGTAGGCAATCTACACAAAAACACCTCGGAAGAATGTGTTCCACATAGATCTGTTAGGCTCCTTTAGCGGTTTTAGTACATGCCGCCACAGCATATCCCTTCATACTCTGCATCCCTCATGTAGGGGTTGTTTTCATATGATACCTCATTTTTTATTTGTTCATCCTCGTCCTTCCTGGTAGCTATGGCGAAAGCAGACTCCAGCGCTTCAATTTTTGGTGGTAAACAAATCCTGCCTTTGCCGACGGACACGAAACATTACGCAGCAAGCTGGGAGCAACTAAAATGGATACAAATTACAAATAATATTTGCAAGGCTCAATAGCTGCACTGAAATGGTAAAATAACCCATGCGAGTGAAAAAGCAAGGCAAAAGAGACAATCTGAATTCTTCGGCTGGGTGATTCCCGTCATTTCGATGGCCCAGATGGATCCGCGGCTCAAATTATTCTCCCAAGGTGTTTCCGGGGGTTTCAGTGGCCCCTTCTTCCAACATTTTCTTTTTCAAAAACATGATTTCTACGCAGCTCCACATCATGGTGTATTGCATTTAAAAAAATCAATCTTTCCCTTATAACCTGAGGCTTATACATCTGTCTATTTTGTGGATGTAAGCCGTATTGTCCTCACAGGTACCGTATGATCTGGCTTTCAAGCGCGCCCCCGGAGCTTCCTAAGGTACATTATTGGTAAAAGCCGTGATGACCGCGGAGTCGTTTTCGAGAACCTGGCCGATTACTCAAAAAGACAAGCAGGATTAGATTTGGTCTACCCAATTGCGATGGCAACGGAACGAATAGACTAAGTACCCATCATAATCAAGATACTGCTTGAGAACGCTCGAAACAGCAGCCTTGGACAGGCAAGGATGCATGTTTCATGGGGTGCAGCTTCTCTAAGTCGCAAAGCTTATGGCACCAACCAAAGATTCGCAGAATGTCAAAAGCTCCAGACAGCTTCGGTGCAGAGACTTTGAAGAACGGCTTCGGCGGCATTGGCCAGCTTAATATTCATTGATAACTCTCGCCAGGCAGCGGCTGGCTGATTAGGAACTAGATTTAATAATAATAATAATAATAATAATAATAATAATAATAATGGTTTATTTCGGAAACGCCCGAAGCATGCTTTGTGCATGATCTTGTTGATACAGGTGATGGAATGGACAGATATAATTCATGAAAATATGGAAACTTTCAGAAAAATATTGGATAAAAAGGCTCAGAAGGGGGAATAAAGTAGGATGAAAATAGGATAAACGTATGCACACCATAGAGATTTTGTGGAGTTTAAATGAGCTCAGGAGCGGATTTGAATGGACACTCGGTGAGTTTGAAAGTCAAGGTCAGGTGGACTGAATGGCTGGTCCGGACGTTTACATAAAAAGGCCGACTGGTAAACATGTGAAAGGCGGGAAATCGGTATAAGGAACTGCAGTAGCGAGGAAAAATGGAGAAAAAGGTGAGGTGCACTGCATTGGATTAGATATCAATGAGGCATTGGTACTTTGCGATGGATTGTCGGCGGATAGGACACAAAACTCACCATAAAACAGACAGCGGGCAATGCAAGACGTAGAGGGATGAAAAGATGACAGAAACGATTTCGAAGGATTGGATACAGTAGATGTGAGGCACAGATGTAGAGTTGATGGATGCCTATGATAACGGTCGTTGGGATGATAGCAAGCTAAATGGCCGGTGAGGAACTGCAAGATGCAGAGCGCGTGCACATGGATATATATGCGTAAGTTTATATATATATATATATATATATATATGTAGATTAATTATATATATATATACATATGTACATATATATATATAGGTATAAGAGAAGCAGGAGCAATAACAATGGGGTCCTAGAAAGAGATTATCAGTCATTAGGAGGAGTAGGTAATGTTAGCTCAGTTGGTTGTAGAAATAACTGTGGAATATCGTGGTGGATTAACTTCATGACAAGTGCACATGGCAGCCCAACGGAGAGAAAAATAGAATGCGGAAGCACAGAAGTGATGAAGGCTGTGAGGAGCAGTTCATGGAAGAGTGAAGATGAAAGATAGGATCGAGGAGAACAGGTAAGAATGGGTCTAATTATTTGATCAATGCAAGTGCGAGATGTAGTGACGGACCAGAGGAATCGGGTAGTGACAGGTCACGCAATTTGGAACTGTAAAAGAACACCGTGACGTAACGTTGTCATTACAATGGTGGACATGGAAAAGCGGACCACACTGGAAGGCACAGAAAAATGCCTGTAGCGAGCAGTAAACGGATCAAGGAATGAAAGCAATGACCGAGGAGACAGGTAAGAAATCACCAATCAGATCATTTTACTGCAGATGAAACACGAAGGAGGCGGACAAGGAAGCGGGACGCCCCAGTATAAATTAACCAGTAATAGAACAAAAAGGCCACAAAAAATGAATGCCCAACGGAGTTGGGGCAATGGAGCTGGAGAGCTTTGTGCCGGCAGACAATTGAACTGGTGGATACTAATCAGGACACTGGAAAGAACCACAGAGGAATCGCGGAGCCAAGTGAGGAAGATATGATGGTGGTGATTAGATAATAAATAAGACTGTAAAAGATGCGAAGTTTGGAGCGGCAAGTTCTAAAGTGCCGATTGGTCATGAGTGCGGGTGCGATTGGTGCATCATGGCATTGGACATGAGGAGGGATTTAAGAGAACGATAGGTTTAAAGAAGCTATCAATGGGCGTTCTGAGCAGAGGGTAACACCAAGCGCAAAGATGATAGAAGCCAGCAATGACGGCAGGTGGGAAAAGAGTTATTGGCGAGCGTCGACAGAGAAGAGTGGTTAGGACGATAGTGACTCAATGCAGTGAAAGTTGATGTAGAGAGAGGCGATACGGGGAAGAACAAAACGGGTGGGTGTGCATGCCGTGGTAGGGCGACAAAAATGGGAAGTGGAAACAGATGATAAGAGCTATAGGTGAACAAGCTGTGGCGAAAAAAGGATGAGGAGCATGCAATTTTCAACCGACAGCATTGGATTTGGTAGTCCAAGAAAAGTTAGAGCGTGCCATCTGCAACCGGTGCTAGTGGGTGGGACTGGCCGTATGCTGGGCACCCAACCTGAAAAACGCTTTGTGAAGTGAACACAGGAGGTGTGATCCACCAGTCTAGTTGCGCTCGCACATCGTTGCAGACGGCCTGCACGCCCAATGTGCGCCGGCCATAGCGGTGGATCTGGCCGCGCCCCGCACTGTTGGGAGTGGCACGAGTGTTCATGGATAATTGTACAGGGGACAAAGCGACCGCGATGGGGGTGCGTGAACCAGGAACGATTGACCAAGACTGTCCAGGTAGACAATTCCGACTAATAAGCCAGCTTAAAAATCATGCCAGACAAAAGCACAAAGTTTAAAGTGGTTTTTTTAACACCAAGGCCTACTCACAAGCTAACACTCCAAAGTGAAGTCGTTTTAGGCATGGTGACCTCAGTGGAGTGACTGAAGTTTCGTTTTTGTTGGCAATGAATCTGATGCTACCTTGGTAAAGGGGCGACTAGCGAGTAAATGTCAACTTGGGAAAACCCCAGCGTCGTCGGCAGTAGATACCGTCGGCAAGATCCAGGTAATGATGCAGGGCGGTTGAGATCATGATCTACCAGTGAATGGTTCAAGTAAACAGAGGCACTCACACGGACCGACCTCGCGATACGGGCACAAGGGCCAGTAAAAGAAATTTCATCCACGTGGCCCCATCTGCAAGGCGTGCCCATTGCGGAGTTCGAGGATTACGAAGCGGATCCTTTAATAGCTTGCAAAGTAAGAGAAGCACATTGTGTGTTACACAAAAAGGCAGGCACCTTCCAGGCACCCTAAGCAGTACGCATGACATTAAAATGGATGGTGAGACCCAACGGGAGGATTTGTTTCTGTGAACTATATATCGGAGGAAACAAAGCGCGTACAGCAGCAGCTGCGCAGTCTCCACGAGCAACAACTCCACAACTTTGAGGACGATGAGCAGCCGCTGTCGCGAGAAGATTACCTTAAATTACAGGCAGTGTGATAAGCAGACAGAAGCCCGCGTAATCAGTTTGCAGAGCCCCTTTTCCGGCGTACACAGGACAATCGTCTGGCATACAACAAGAGTGAGGTTCTTCACAGGTCGCTGCTCTTGGAAGAACGTCTCAACCGGAACATAGTTCTTTGGGGACAGTATCCAGACAAGATGGTGCGAAGTAAAGCATTTGGTTACTTACAGAAAGCAACTGCCACTACCGGCACCAAGGAAAGGATACGATATCTGTCTCTCAGCTGATTTCCCATCCTGAGACACCTGAAATTTCAAAGTGATTTTCGATTGCGCGCCCATGTCCCAAGGTGAATAAATAAATGATCGTTTATCCCAAAGGTAAGTTAGACGATGCCTCTGGTAGGTATTTTTTGTCAGTTCGGGCTGGGTAGAGTTGCAATGTCGGCCAAAATTCGAGTGATGCTTCTACGGGTGGAAGCAGCAGTGGTGGGAAGAAATACTTTGCGGACTTTACGGTGGGAACAGAACAACTCGGAAGAAGCGGAGACAGATTGAAGTGTGGCAGTTCATCCCTTCGGACCCAAAATTTCACTCTTTTGTGCAAACTATGCCCTAAGGGGAACTAAAAACAAGAATGGAGCTTCGGTCCGCCGGAGAGTATGGGTGGCGTCAACAAAGAATTCTATGAAGTCTATTGTCTCGGGCCTTTCGGTGATACTAAAGCCGCTGTTACACACTTCCGAGCCTGACAGAATTGCTCAAGTAGGGCAAATCACGTCTTATGAATTGGATGTTGTATGTTCCAGAGGTCCTGAAGGTCACTCAGCGCAATGGAAAGCAGGGATGGTTCCAGAGTAGGATAGATCACCTTTGCCGATGAAACTCATCCCAGGAGTGGAGTAGTATACTAGGACGAATGAGTTTGTTACGATCCAAATATTCCCGATCGTCCAGTTACGCGCAGGGAATCCCGTCACCCAACCCCACTTTGAGCGACCCACTCGGGGTGGTTTTCCTTTAGCTGATTTCCGAAAACGTCCTTCAGCAAAAGCCCCTTCGGAAGAAAGTCAACAAGGACCAGACACTTGAGCCCACGGGGGCACTAGACCAGGGAGGTCCCCTAATCCCCCTCAGTGAACTAGGGAAAGCAGATCCTGCGGTGCCTGGCCCCGAGTGCCACAAAACTAATGGAAGATTTGCACGCGTTCTCAGGCGCCTCAACAATGAGCTCCGGAGCTGCAGCGTAAAGCAGCTGAATGAATGCGGGTGGGCGTAGACAAATCGGACTGTTATTTTTCAAAGCTAGGATTACCCCACTGAAGCGGTTTTTGTTCAAGAGGCGCGACCGACCCAGCAGCGATGCCTGCAAGCGTGGCCAAAGAGTTGAAAAAAGTGCTTTGCTTTTTGAACCGATTCTCTCATTGTATTCCACTACTTCCAGAGTACGAGCACCTGGTTCAAAGAACTCATGACAAATCGATTGACAGCCTTTCACTTATCGTCTAAGGCACGTCAGTGGCACCAAGTGCAGTCAGCTTGCAATCCTGTCGATTTTTGCTCAAGAGGCCCTGATAACTTGGTTAAGTTATAATAATAACAATAACAATGGTTTATTTTGGTAACACTCGAGGCACGCTTGGTTGCGTAATCATACGGTATGAGTGGGGTTAAAAAAGATTCTGGGTCATTCAGTTATGTACGCTCAGCATAACAGAGTGCAAAAGTTTTATCGGTCGCAAGAACTAATGCCCGGTGAAGTATAATTTGAAACGTCAGACAGGCACATCACCACGTAGGGAGTGAAAAGGGCCCCCTGGTCGGGATGCTTAATCAGATAAAGTTGGAACGGACAAAAAATGTTCAGGGATTCAGATAGCAACGGAGTTAGTAAGGAAGAGTGTGCTAAGGGGAAAGCTTTCAAAGAAGTATTGACCGAAGAATTGGAAACATTATTGGTGATGACGGATAAGCACTTGGACCAATAGTTCTAATGACCCGGGAAATAACAGAAATGCGATACCGAAGGGGTTGGGAGGAGTTTTTTGGAGAAATGAATTGCGTTTACGAAACAAAATGTCTGATTCACCACAGCATGAACAAATATTATCCAAGAAGAGATTTCGGAAAATTCACTCGTAGTGGAGTTTCAGTAAATGCCCGAACATGGAAATTTTGGCGGAGCAGAGTGGCGAGAGTTGACAGGTGAGTGAAGTTGGTAGATGAGTTAAGAAACACAATTATGGACTCGTCTAGGTCCACTGGTGAATAACATGCAGCACCAAATGGTTGTGATAAATTAGAGAGAAGACAATTAGGTAGAGATGAACGTCGGTAATGGAAGTTATCGACTTATTTTTCTGGGTCCAGCGAAAATATTTGAGCATCCTGATTGGGGAACTGGTCGATTGACTGACTGAGCTTGTTCCGGAATGTTGGAGAGGGCGATGGGTGGCAGCAATACGATGAAGGGAATGATGTTTTTCAATCCACAAGTAGTACTAGTGGCTGAGGCTGGCCGTGCACTGGACACAACCTGGAAACCACTTCTGGTGAAGGAATGAGCTATCCGTCAGTCTCGCTGCTTCCGCAAGCCGAAGCAGACGATCTGCATGTCCGAAGTGCTTCGGCCAAGGGGGTAGATCTGACAGCGCCTGCACAGTCGGGACTGGTATGAGTTTTTCTGGTGAAACCAAATCCTCGTAAGTATCAGGGAGTCTACCATCGACTGACCAGGTATCAGGGGACCAGAAGGTAACCGGGGGCATCATTCGGGTGAAATGCAGCTAGCCACTGGGCTGGTGGATGCATGGGCCAAGTTAGTGACCAGACTGATCTCAAGAGCACTCAAAGTTGTCGAGAGAAGGATACGCGTCAGTAAAGTCCTGGAAACAAAGAAAAAACAGGATAAAAGCAGTCTGGTATGCTCGCAGCTGGGGATGAACGGGAACCGATATAAAAAGAAAAGTTGATACGCACTGAAACTCCAGGACCAGCTTCCTGATTGCAGAAGGCAGACATAAACTAGGAAATTTTGCTCGGTTGCATCTGCCACAGACTAGCGCTGTTTGCACAATTCAAAAGCCAAGAACGTTTTCTCAGGCTTGGTTATCAAGTATGCTTGCGTTAAGGGGCAATGACATTAGGGTGGTCGTGAAGAGCTTATCTAAAGCACTTCTAAACCAATGGCTAGAAGTGGAGCTGCCTACGTCCAAAGGAAGCTTACTCGTCAGGTTAAAGCCCACTGTGGTGAAGAGGAGTAAAACTAAGCCAGTTTCAATAACAGGGCTTGAAAGGGTGAAAACGCTAAAGCTTAGCAGATATCTAGAAACAGATGCGAAGTTTGGTGGACTAGAGGCACGATGTACACGATATACAGAAAAATGAGGTCCATTTTCATAAGACGAGACCACAAAAGATTCAGTTTTAAAAAACATCTTTTATTGTGTGTGAGGAGTAGCCCCATCCAATCAAGCGCCTGGTAAAACGTTTTTAGACAGATTCAATACCAATTCTATCTGACTTTTCCATTTGGCTAAATGGACCGGAGTGACCGAGCCTTCCCGAAATGAGGTTAGCTTCTCCTCCCCCGCTTCGGCCGGTGCATATCGGGCGTGCAGGTCGTCTGAAAAGATGTGCAGGCACAACTAGGTGGATCGCACCTCCTGCCTCCAGAAATGGTTTTCAAGTTGGGTGTCCAGCGCACGGTCAGCCCCATCCACTAGCACCGGTTGCGGATTGAAAAGAAAACAAAAGGAATAAAGTTCACATACTCAAAATCTTGCTGTCTCCTCCAGCTAACATTGGCTCTCCATCGTGCTCGCTTCAAATTTGCCCTCATAACCTAACGATTTTTTCGTCCGGCAAAATTTGTTTTCTTTGGTGCATAATTATCGGATACTTAAAAACTCATCAACACTTCTGGCTCATTAATCCCGGTCCACTTCCCGCGGCTTCATGCTGAACTATTCACCAGTCTTATTTGCAAACGTAACCACTCTCTAAAATAGGGCCCACCCCTTTTTGCTACTCTTGCCGATATACTCGAGAAATCACGCATTCATTGCTGTCACTAACTTCCGTACCACAATCTTCAGTCAGTATATGACACTGCGAAATTTATCTCTAGAGATTTCCCAATAATCGACGACTCTGTGTTTGCTTGCTTTCTCTGCCAGCTCCGCTGTTTGCTCACTTAGGGCTGTTGCATTGCAATGTCCTCATCTTGCAAGGTATCGTTTCCCGAATATGCACATCTGATAAGCTCTTGTGCCGCAGAGTTCTGTTCTGTCGCCACAAAGTGGTCCACCTTTTGCATCAAACATAAACTGATAGTCTTCTACCCGTCATTTCATCGTTTTTTCCAGCTGTGTCCATCATATTGTTGTAGTTGGGCACCACGCAAGGATTTTTTCGCTAGTTCCTAGTTCATGCTGATGCGTTACATTCCTTTTTTCTGAAAGCAAAACAATCCACTAAAAGTCCATATTTGTCATCCGGTCACTTCTTTCAACATCATTCTGACACCCCCAGTCCAGTGTGTTGTCCGTTTCGTTTTACAACTGGCTCAACCGACAGACGGTCACTGAACCCCAACATTGTAATCCTCGACCGATTTTCTTGTTCTTTATGTGTTATGCCACCATTTTTATCGTCTAATTTTACATCGCAACTCCTCTCATACATTGAAAAGCTCTATTGCTTGAACATGTCTTCTTCCTGAATGTTACTTTTTCACGATATCCACCTATCCGTCAATCCAGTTTGGTTCTCCGACAGGACAACCTTCCTTCTGTAGAATTTGTGTGATTTTGTACCATTCCGCACCCACCCCACACTTTGGCAGAATAACTACACCTACCTTCAGCCGGATCGACCACTTGACCATGAGTTTCAATTCACCGGGCGGTACCAAAACAATTGACCTGAACGCTTTCTAGCGAGGTCAAGGTCATCTTGACGCATGAATCAGGTTGTCTCAAATTTTTCCTTTTTCCGTCGCTAGGGCTTGATTTTGGGTCACATCTAGTAGCAACATTTATCCACACTAAAGCGTCATATTGCCCGTGACAATAACTGCGACACACCATTGTGCGTCCGTAATTTATTACCGCGAGAAATCTACAAAACCCTCTACCTAGAAATCTAGATCTGTTACTACTACAAACAGCCCTTTGCAAGCCCAACCTTAAAATACCCAGCGTTCTTTAGCTAGCTCAACTCTTTTGGTGATCATCCGTTCCTTCCCATGTAGCACGTTGCCCACCGCAACATTCCGGTAACATGCCGGTAACAAGTGGGCAGAGAAATAGTGGACAATTTATGAAAGTAATCACATAACTATTCTTCAAATGGCCTTGCAAGTAATAGTATGCGATTTTTACTCATATTTATGTCCGTGAATTGCGGTGCAATTGTGGGTCTTTGTTTTAGTCAAGTGAAGGCCAAATTCAAATCTCGAGGCGGTTCTGCCTTGTCGGACGCGTCATTTTGGAAACTGCTTTATATAAATCAGTTGCAATGTCTGAAATAATTAAGTGGAAGAGATATCGTATGAAGAAGAAAGAACTTAGCTCAGTGAAGTGTGCTGTTTGTGGAGAAGCCACACTGTGGGAGCACCGCGTGCGTTGCCCAAAGTTGGATTTACCATGTGAGAGGATTCGCTGTTTTGTTACGACATATGTGAGGCATCGGTTAGTGTGAGGTATTTTAAAAACCCGTGTCAATTTTTCAGCAAACCCATGCGGTCTAACCGCCTGTACATTTATTCCGTTGACGGTTTGCACGACGATGTCGTAAAACTTCCGGTTAGTAGCATTGTGTGTAAGTGCTTTCCCATTACCGTTGGCATTCTTCGTGTAATCTTACCCATATTACACACTTTTAACTATTGATATTTCACTTTTTGATATGTCTGGTACTTGAAATTTATAATGAATAATAACTCCGCGTAATGCCAACTGCTAACTTTTTTAGATGTACTTAGTAGTTGTTTTCGTATGTGATAAATCTGTGGCCATCGTCCACAGTAACTGGCTGGTTGATGATAAAAGAGTACGTTGGCCCAAGTCGTCAACCTTCCAGGTATATCAGAGATTGCTGTTGGAAGGTTCGAAATTAGAGGATAGTGTTCCAAATTACGAATTCCATGAGGTATATCACTCAGGTGAATTCAGAGTATACTCTTATGCTGTCAGATAACCTGAAGGATGCAATGGATTTCCAAAGAAAGTTTATCGGTGAAACCAGCAGGTCAGCGTCGTCGGATGACACATTACCGATGACGCACTTTGCCGAGCGCTATTCCGTTCGCCGCAGGTGAGATATCACTTTATTCTTTATTCTTCAAGGGTACCCATTGCTTTCACATCAGAATAGAGTTCTGAAGAACTCCCTATATCCCAGCGAATTCGCATGGAATCTCCCGTACAGTCGCCAGTGTTTCCAGGACCAGTTTTGGACTTAGCCCACCTCTCACCTAGGTAAAGTAAATGCAGCTTTCCCCATCAAGCCTCTACGTAGTCCACCAAAATTGACAGATGAGGGGAACCACGGAAGTGTGGAGACAAGATGCATTCAAAACTCCGAGGTTAGTGGTTTTATAGATCAGGCGATAAGAATATTTCGTATAGCTCGTCCCACCCAGTAACCATCAGTCAGTCGGCCGGTCAAATGCAGGATTTCCTACAAAGATGGCAAGGTGATTGATCTATCAACTCCATTTACGATATTCAGACTATATGGAACGTATTCTTTCCTGCCTAAATGGTCTGCGGATCGACCATTCTTTGCTAATGAGGAAAATTGACGGTTTCATCAGCCGTGGTGAGGGAGGGGTGGCCTCCACCTACGAGCCGTTCCAGGCTAACGATGAAGCTCAACTGAATAAGTTGGAAAGTGATCTGAAAGTCAACAGAAATTTTAACTGCACAGTGAGTTGCATATTTCGTTAGGCTTACAAATTAAGGTGAACGCCCTGCAGCGCCACGCTGGCACCGATCTGGGATCAAATGTGCGAAGAATGTTGTCTTCGTTAGTTGGTAAAGATCTGGCACTCCGGTGTACTTGGACCGAAACGCCCGGAAAAATTCCAATCGGAAATTATCAATTTCCCTACGCTGTGATAGGTAAAGCTGTTTCATCAACACCACAATTAATTTCGCAGAAGCCGTCGAAACAACTACTCGGTTCCAAGAGGTACCACCTTTGGATATCGAGCGCATCATGAAAAGGTGGTTTACTGATGCCCGGGATCGGGGTTTCGGTCGTCGGATTGCCAGGTGAGCTCAAATTCCCTTGTGAAATACACCTGAAAAAGTTATACTTTGTTTGTGTAGCACGATTCAATAATGCCACGTTTTTCGTTTACGTTGCAAGGTATGTTAGGTATGTGTTTTCAGTTTTCATCTGGTCCATGGCCTGTGGACGGAGGGTCAGGGAACCATAAGGGCACATACAAATTGTTTTTGAACCTTCACAATCCCTCTCAATGTGCTCAAGAACAATTTGTATGTGCCGTTAAGCTTCCCTGGCCCTCCGTCCACCTTACAACAGGCAATAGACCAGATGAAAACTGAGAACACACGAGAAAAACAAATACACATCCGGTTTTGATTTAAGCCCGGATTACAATTGCCTTCTTCCCCTCCCACACCCCCTCCATTATTAATTTTATCACTTATTATTTATCTAATTAGTTCAAACCTTTGACTTGCCGTAATATATTGTGATGTAATGGCATGATTTGGAATCACTGAGAACGAGCTTGTTCGCCAAACTGTGTTCTCTAAATGTGTTCATTGGGAATTTTCCCCTATGTATATATATATATATATATATATATATATTTAATATACGATTGTTCACATCGCCCAACCATTGTTTCATTTGCATTTTCCCTTCCAGATCTCGCCGGCACACAACATGACGTTGGGAGAATATGTTCAACCTTCTCTTGTACAGTGATTTTTATAAAAATTTTACACTTACAGTTACTTCTGCATTTTCTACTCATTGGCGCTTTTAAATGTGTTTGCTTCCGATCGCGATGAAGCGCTTTAAAAACCACTTATACGTGAGAGGTTGGTAATGTACGTGGACCGTCGATAAAACCGTTATTAGGAAAACGGGAAATTTAATGCGTTTAGCTAATGTAGTTTCCTGGCAGTGATTGTGGGCACCCTTTGATAGCGACTAACGAAAAGTTTCTATCGTAGGAATGGGACCTGGAATGTGGAGGTACGTGGGGGTGGATTATGGGTCAGAGCACGTCGATTTTTCGCTTGCCCACCGTTTGCCGGAAGATCTACGGCATATTACCGGAACTCTACCGGCACATTACCGGAACTCTACCGGCACATTACCGGAACCGGTCCGGAATGAGACTCGATATTAACTATGCACCGCCTGTGGACGACACTTCCGTATCACATCAGGGCTAGCCGTAGGTGTTCCTCATTGCGACTGGGATTTGGAATCTGGAGGTACCTGGAGAGAGAGTATGCACGTCGATTTTTCGCTTGCCCACCGTTTACCGTACCGGTACCGGTAGCGTTTCCGGAAGGTCACCGGCATTTTACCGGAAAATCACCGGAACTGTACCGGCACATTACCGGAACCGGTCCGGTGCCGGTCCGGATCCGGTGTGCTATTAGGGTTGGCGCCACCCCACAGTGAGATCGTAAAATATCAGCACAAGACCTTTATAGGAAATTAGGTATGAAGCCTAACTAAAAATATTTCTGGCGACTCCATCTGTGAAACCATTGTCGATTTTCGAACAATTCACGGGAATAACTGAACCATCACATCAACTCGTTTATCGATTTAAATCGGTATAGTTTTTGCTTAGCTCTAGATATATCTAGAGTAATACTAAAAAATTACGGTTTTTTCGTTGGTCCCATAACTCCAAAAACTTTCTAAGGATTTCCTCCGGACGCGAAATCTTGACCTAAACAGCTAATTTAAAAATTCTTGCAAAAGAAGTCTTTGAACTGCTTCCCAGGATATGAACTGAGAGAAACTTGTGTCTAAAATAAGAAAAAGTTGGCACCATCGTGCGCGACTGTGTGGCAGTCTACCACCCAATTCAGCGTATTAATTCAGGGAATTCCCTGAAAGAAGTCCTCGTTTAATTTCAGAGACTCTATATCAACAGTTCCATAGTTTTCAGTTTCTTTGATCCAGAGCCACAGAGTTACACGTTTTTATTTCAGTAAGCCTGTACATTGGGGAACGTAAGACTACTCTGTGTATTTAGCTCTCTGGTACAATCGCGGTCAGTGTTGCAATGCCCAAACTGCCGGCTAGACAAACCGCATCCTCACTGGTTGGTCGTACCAACATCCGACCAAAAGTACTCGCCAAGTCGAAAGTCGCAAAACTCCCACTGAATCCTTGTTCCGTTAGCCTGACCGATGTATTTGGAGGGGCAAACAAAAGGGCAGAGACCATAGAACACAATCTTCTTAATCTCAGTAGCCACATTTCTTTGATTGATACGACCCTATCCAAGCTAATTCCGCTCACGTATATCTCTGACCCTCCAACAAATCCGTCAACCCTAGACCTAGTCACGGCTGGGCGTTTCATAGACGCCATTGCCTCAGAAATAGTTCGAAGAATCAGTAACTCAAAAAATGCTGTGGTATTTAATATTCCCGACAGAATCCCTGTTGAGAAAGTAAAACATAACCTTCTAAGTTCTATTAATATGGCACATCACCCCTGCCAGTGCTTTCGGCTACGAAAGAACATTCAACGCAAATCCTGTCCAGTGTTGTTCAAATTTCTTGAAGAGGAACCCGCTAAACAATTCATTAAGAGCCAATCCAACGTCGCTTTGAGATCCCCGTTCAAGAAGATTAAAATTGCTGCCGACAAAACCCCATTACAAAGGGAATTCGCCAGGTCCACCAGCACGCATTCAGCTTTGTCAAAAATTGTCCGCCCTCAACTATCCGCTTCTTCTCAGTCTGACGATGCGCAAAATGCATGCAATATCAATTCGGCTTCATGTTCACCAGAACATCGATCTTATATGTTTGACGTCGATTTAGATATATCCATTTCAACGTCACCTCACCAGCCAGCGCCTAAGAAACCAAGAAGCATAGAGTTTACCCCTGGCAAGCTGTCCTCTCTTGGGCTGACTAACTCGATTCCACCATAACCTATCACCGAAATATCGGCCACGATCGATGACGATGCGAACCGCCTAACTGGCTTAACAGCCATACCCAGAAATCCTCAACCCATCAGCGGAGTCAACCCAAATTCTTCTTTGCCATCTCTCCACTCGGCTCCAATAGCCACTCGGCAATCTACGGTGCCTAGGCCATCCCCCAAACCAGCGAAAACATCATTACTAGGTGGACTGCACGTTGTTGACACTACAGTCAATCCTAACTCACTCATCAAGCCACACTCCAAACGGCTAAGGACCCCAAGCGAGGCAACACGGAGTGCAACAATGGACAAGAAAACGTCATTCAAGACCTATCTCCCCAATCCAAACCACCAACCACTAGTTGCACCGTACATTCCACCCAGTATCGCGTTCTCTTCACCTGGTTATCATCCTCATCAGGCTGGTACAACTAACCTCCGGGCCTCTTCAACAACGCCACCATTCATACCAAACGATTACTTTAGTGTTCTACATAACTTCTATCGTAGCCTAAGTAATATTTTCTCACATGAATCTCTTTCCTTTTATCGTTCACATATATCACCCACCCTGAATCCCTTTTCTACCGCAGGCCACTTACAACAGTACCCACGACCTCCCAGTCTCTACGCCAACCAACACCCGTATATCTCACTTCCATTTCACATTCCCCCTCCAGGTTACAGCCCATCAAATTACTGATGTCAAGAGGGCACCTGTGTTACCGCCCGTATTAAGGCAGGTGCCAAGATACCTGAGGCTGCTACACGTCCTTTTTCTTTCCCACTTAACAGCTACTTAACCCTCCCTCCTCATATTTCTACGCCCCAGCCACCAGTATCTACCAATAGTAAAGCACTCGATAGTGATCTTTCGCGGTGTTGTTCCGTGCTAAGTAGACTTACCAACCCCCGACATCCTTCCAATCTAACGAATCTCATCAGTACTAGCCACACCCAGCTTAGCTTAACAACCAAGCTGACTGCCACGCCAGGTGTTTCTACTCAGCTTATTTCACCATCCACATTACCGACTACTCCATCTCAAGGAATAATGATTGCGTCATCCGATCCGCCTTCAGCAAATGCAATTTCGGAATCCTATAAAGATCTTAACGTTAACCTTGACTCCACTAAACAGTTCTCATTGTTTATGCTGAATGCACGCTCAATAGTGAATAAGATGCGAATGCTGCGTATATTACTGCTCACGTCTGATTACGACCTTATTTTAATTACCGAAACCTGGTTGACGGACAACACTCCAAACGAGGATATCGCTATCACCGGATACCAAGCTTTCAGGAAAAATAGACTCACTCAGCGAGGAGGAGGCTGTCTTATATATGTAAGACAAAACATGCGAGCGAAAATATTTCAGCACCCCATACTCGATAACTTGCCGGATTCAGTTTGGCTACAGGTCACTACAGGATGTTCTGACTTCATTGTTAGTTGCATCTACCGCCCCCCGAATACTAGTCAAAACGACTTTCTGCCTATCATAGAGGCGTTAAACGTTGTTGCGGACATACCCGGCCCAAAACTGGTGGCCGGCGACTTTAACGCACCAGGCATACGTTGGTCCACTTTGAAAGCTCCACATCACTTAATACACTTCTTGACCAGCATTCGTTTAGGAGGATGGACTCAACATGTGATGTGCCCAACTAGAGGCAGTAGCATCCTTGATCTCATTTTTACGGTAGGATTATCTAGCGTGCACACATCTATCGTGAACAGCATCCCAGGTTGTGACCACTTGCCGGTAAAATGTGAGTTTTCAGTGCCAGCACGAACCGTTCACAAACCAACCGTTAAAAGACCGTTCCACCAAGCTAGCTGGAATCAATTACCCTCACTCATTCGCTCGCAGAACTGGGATACTTTCTTTTTATCTGATGACTTGCATACCGTGGTGGATCATCTTTACTCCACACTAAATGCATGTCTTGACGTAATCACCCCAACCCAAGGTATACCTGGACGAGATAAACCAAACAGTTTTTGTCGATTAAAGCAGAAGCTTTCTATGCTACAACGCAAATTCCTTAGGTCGAGAGACTTTTCGTTGTTCTTGCAAATGAACAGTTTATCTAATTCTATGAAATTGATTGAAATGTCCCGCAGTAAAAAACAGGAACTAAGGGCGCTAAGTCACCCTAATAGGTCCGAAGCTTTATCTAAGCTGATGAAGCTGAGAAACAGCCAGTGCAGTTCTCCTATCTCATCCGTTATATATAACAACAATTATATAACGAACTTCCAAGAGATCTCCGAGGCATTCAGTGCCTATTTTGCTTCGTCTCTAACGACCGATGACTCCCCATGCCTATATCACGTTGAGCCGCTGACATCTGCACAGTTCTCAGCGGTTACATTTCACCCGAACGACTTAACAGTACAGCTAACTAAAATTAGGAGGTCATACCACCCCGGGCCAGATGCCGTACCACCGGCTACTTTTAGTCTAGGTGGCACTGATGTCCCATTCTTGCTATCAAAGGTTTTTAATTTATCTATGAGCAGTAGCGTTTTCCCCTCCCATTGGAAAACATCAGTTATTATCCCAATTCTTAAGAAAGGTTTACGCCAGGACCTAACCAACTATCGACCAGTGAACCACACCCCTATAGTTTCCCGAATTATGGAAAGACTGATAACAAATAAGCTGACAACTCATTTACTAAACAATAACCTCATTAACACTGGACAGCACGGTTTTCTTCAAAAAAGATCCTGTGCCACCTGTATGTGTGACTTCCTTAACTTAATAACTACGGCCACTAACAGTGGTAAATCAGTGATTGTAATCCTCCTTGACATGACTAAAGCTTTCGATCGAGTATCCCACAATAGGCTCATGGCGAAGATGAAAACCTACGGAATTGTTGACCCGATCCTGAGTTGGTTTTCATCATATCTAACATCCCGAAAGCAGGTGGTGGACGTTGATGGCAGTTTATCATCACCTCGACCAGTTACTAGTGGAGTTATTCAGGGTAGTGTACTAGGTCCCTTACTTTTTCTTATATATGTTAATGACATTTTCAACGTCATCACACACGGGGCTGCGTTCCTTTTTGCAGATTACATAAAAATTGTGTACTCCTTTGAACCTGACGCCTTAGCTTCTACCATTGCTAGCATAACGAGCGATTTACTATCGCTAGACTCATGGAGCAACCAATGGTTGATGAAATTCTCCGCTGTCAAAAGTTGTATCCTTATGTATAAGTGTCAGGTTCCCGCGGGAATGTTTAAAATTAATGATCAGTTCATCCCCAACAGTCCGAAAGTAAGGGACTTGGGATTACAATATTCTTGTACATTTAATTTCTCCGAACGTTCGGCCGTGCAGGTTGCTAAAGCTAGACGGCTAATTGGTCTGATTAATAGAACCTTCAGTCTTACAGAGAGCAAGCTAAGCATTTTTAAAACTCATGTCAGACCACTTCTGGAATATTGCACTGTCGTCTTTTCTAACATGCGGCAGATTGACAGATTTGCAATTGAGAATGTACAACGTAGATTTACCAAACAACTACTAGGATATTCCTCGCCTTTAAATTATATGGAAAGGTGTGAAATATTGCACCTAGAGCCCCTATGGCTGCGCCGTCTACGAATGAACCTGTCTTTCTTTTGCAATATTGTAAAACGTACATCTTGCAATTCAGCCCCCCAGGTCAAAACTCCCTCCAACTATTCTTTACGACATAGGGACTCTATGGTCTTGATTCCAGTATCCAGGACTGCGATGCGGTCAAACTTCTTTATTGTTAAATATTCTTCCCTCTGGAACAAACTCCCACCTCAACTTAGATCAATGTCTTCGGCCTCTTTATTATTCAAAAAAGAAATAAATAAACGTCTAACTGTCCAAAAACTGATCCGTATGCATGATCCCTACATGTCTATTACCCGAGCCTACGAACTGGGCCTGGGATACTAACCAAAAGCTTAACAACTTTGTTCAGTAGACAGTTATTACCAACGGATGGTAAGGAGCATTCTGTATTATAGTTAGCAAATAAAAGCAGTCCAACCTATACTCCATGACTGTCAACAGCGCACTCCACGTGTTTGTCTAGCCACTTCCTATTTTCAACGCTTCTGACCACGACCCCCTACTGGCCACCGTTACTCCGGTGATTCTTTTTTCATGCTGTCAGATTTTACCATAGTCGGTTAGGTTCTTCTTTTTTTTATCAGCTGCCGCCAGGTATAAGAGCATTTATAATGCTAGAAAATACATAGCAGCATATATAATATGGTCCTCAAGGTACCAGTCTCATCCACGCTTCAACTACTTACTCATTGAGACCCTATTTCAACACAAGATTCCAGGCCTCGTTCTGATGAACGAATCGCCACAATCGATGTGGTCTTCCATAAACCATTCGTCGAACTACACATAAGTATTTGCCCCCAGTGTCGCCTATTCTCGCTTCCTTGCTTTTTTGGTAACTGTCACCAAGCCTCACAAGAATTAGTCGCTAGTACCGGTCTTCTCCGCTTTCCGTATGTTGTTTAATCCAAAAAACAAGACCTCAACGTCACGACCACCCATTTCTGTTACTGGCATGATATTGGTGTTCTGTCTTTCTCCCCTAACCCACAGCTGGTAGAATTGCCAGACTGCAGCCCTCTCCGTTTTGTTTTCAGAACCTGCACCCTAAGGACGATTGTCGCCGTCCACTTCCCAGGAATAACTTGGACCCTCTCTTGCTGGACAGGACAAACGAGATTTACACACAACTTCATTTTCGCCCGTCTCACGATCGCTTTCCCCAAGATTCCCGCCATCGGACTTCTTGAACCTGGACTACTCGATCTCACTGCATTCATACAACTCATTTTAATCCCATATGTCATTATGCCCGTTCCGTGTTAGAACCCGCTAATACTGTTCAAACACTGGCACCTTTATTGTCACTGTTCATTGCTTCATCGGTCACCAAAAAAAAACGTCCGGCGCTGACATATCTTTCAGTAGTCCTCCAGTGGGCAGCGAAGTAAGTAGTAACTACCTGCACTCTTCATCGGTCCATCCGATCGCATCCGCAATGCTGTTGCATCGAGTGTTCGGGCTCTGTAGATCACTGCGTTCCCTCCACGATTGAACGTCTTCGGTACATTTCCCATGCTGCATCGCCGCTCCGTTCCCATCATTTGTTACACCTGTCAAATTGGTCATTAGAAAGGTGACACTCACCGTCTACTTACTATACCATCACCGTTATCGAGACCTTTGATTTTCCAGATGTTGCATTCGTGATATATTACCGGAACGGGCCCCGTATGCAGCCTCTAAATCACACCACTATCTGCACCGGCCGATACGTTTTATTTCTATATTCGTTGATCCACGGCCGCTTCCCGCGATATACCTGTGCAGTTTTATTGATCTGTCATTTTTGCATGGTACATACCACACAGCATTCATCTATTGACGTACACTTATCTGTGGATTACTTTACCTTTCCTCTCGCAGAACTGAACACCTGTATAGTGGATGTAACCACACGGTCAATATTGATTAATCTTCCACTTCCACTTTGACATTTCATACCAACCCTACATAAAGTTAACAACTTGCCGCACGCTCACCTGTTTTACTCCGGCCGTTCCCTGCCACCATCACTCTGGTAGTACCCCTCCCAAGAGATACGCAATTGTTTGCAACATATATGATTCCTCCAGTATACAGCCACCACTTTATATACTACCATCTTTGCAGACTGAAATATTTCCATGTTAATACTTCTTGACATGCCTGTAGTAAAGTGAATAATTCACCGAACGCTTCGACGAGATTTCTATCCATATGCCTCTCATATTCTGTAGCGCACCAAAAACATTTCCTTTCAATATGTTCGAATTTCCACTAGTGGTATTTATTTCATATACCACTTATGCATGTACTCCAGACCAACTGACATCATTCGACCTTGACCTTCAAATTTGCCGGGCATTACTACAGTTTTAGTTCACTGTAACACTCTCTCTGATACTCTGCATGCACTTGTTGTACCCTTTTGTGAATCGTCATTCCGGCATCACTATAATCATCTGATCATGCATTCTAGCATGCTTCGGGCGCATCCGAAATATACAATTATTATTATTATTATTATATTCAATCGCGTTCGCATAATTGTGCAATCCTTCTGTAACTTTCATTCAGCTTTCAACTGTACTGTTTGATCTTGCATTGCAGCTTGCTTCGGGGTTATCCAAAATGAACTATTATATTACAACGCAGACTCAGACACCAAGCAAAAGGTACTAACCACCAGAGCCGTGAACAATGGCATTTTGCCGGGTAAACTGTGCTACTTTCCTGCGCGGACCAAGGAGCTTGGTGCCCTAATATGATGGAAAAGATACAAACTGCGGATATTGATACTGACAGGTATCGGACCGGGAATTAACTTGAATACCAACTCCACGGAACTCAAGCAAGCAGAGAACGAGGCGATACTTCTTACTCTGATGCAAGCCTTTTTCTCGGAATGTGCAACACTAAGTAAACAAAGGTAAACGAAGGGTCTTGAGTGTCCGTAGAACGTTGAGGAGACTTGGTCCCATTTTGGTCGATGAGTTAAAAAAGACCAGTGGCAGGCTGAATAACTCAAGAGTTTTGACGCCAAACAAAACCATACCATTACCCGTTAAAAACAACCTGGTGGCCTCGGTAATACGGCAATAGCTTTTTATAGAAGGACTCCATGGGGAAAACCCCCTTGTTAAACAGCATCCTCCGGCGGCTTTCAGCGACAGCCGTAAGATCCGCGATGAGGAGGGTCATCCCTAGCTGCATCCGGTACCAGCGGCAGAACGCGGTGGTGGCAAAACAGATAACGGCAAAACTACCGGTGCCCAGGTTCGCGGAATGCGGTTGGCTGGTCTCGGAGAGAGCAGCTGGCTATTTGCTCTCCACATTGTGGCCAGGCGTGATGTCATTGAGAAGAGGTGCGGTAGCCTAACGACCAGCCTACAAACGAGGGCTTTTCATCTGGATTATCATTAGTTATGCTATTATTATTTTGAAAGCAATATTTAGGATATATTTCTCGGCTGTGGATGAGAAGCATTCATCAAAGCATGACAGGAGTGAAAAATATTACTCACCACCGTAAAATTTCACAAACGTTGGGAATCTCGTCCCAAGTAGCAGCAAAATTACGGGCAAATTTATTCGAGTTTCGATGCAGCGAGGTGGAAGGCAACAGGAGCGGCAAGTAACAATCAACGCGGAATTGAGTTTTGGCAATTCAAAACTCGGCATCGCAGGAAATGCTGAAACGAGCTTTGTGATGAGAAGTGAAAGGTATATCACAAAAAAGAAATCAAAGCGTAGTCGGCCGATGCTTACTCGGGATTACTGAACAAACCACACCTCAAGGCCAGGTCATTCCAAAATTAAAATCAGATCGTCTCAGTATTTTGGCTCCATTTCCATTGTCAGGAAGTAATATTGTTTTTCCTGTAGTAAATATTGTCTCTCAACCGGAAGCAGCGACCTACTAGCGTGAAAAACTTGGCCGCATTACACCCAAATTGTTATTTATTTTGCGAATAGTTCTCATGCCTTATTTAAGTGGCTCCTACCTGTAAACAAGATAAAAAGTACCCTTTAACTACTAACTATACTTACTTTTTTCTGTTTCCCAACTTGATTCCACTAAATTAGTGGTTTCCTTCCCCCATACATTTGAAGCTCCACTTATCAATTCGCATTCGACTATTAGTGGTGGACCGACCCACCTCGGCAAGCTCACTTGCTGCTTTGGTCGTATCTGTTGCACCATCATGCACCGCGGACCTAAACCAATGCTCTGAACATCCGGAACGTTGGAGTTGGAGAACTCGTGCCAGCCCAACCCCACCCAGGAACCGATTCCCGCTAAGCCTCCCCCGTCGATATAGCAAGCTGGTCATCTAGTCAGTCCAATGACCTGAGAAAGAGCGTTACAGAAAATAACAATGAGCTGCAGCTCCTCTTTGAAACCCTGCTTAAGATTTCCCCTCTGTTAAACCTCGTTGAGCCTGGGGCGACCATGTCCTCTAACAGACTGTTGTCAGGGGGAACCTTCTCGAATCTGTCACAACCGATGTCCGCCGCAGCATTTCCAACTCCAAAAATGCGTTTGTCCTTAAAGTTTCTGACCGCCCACCCCTATCTCTGGTCAGGCATAACATACTCAATGTGTGCAACATGGCCCACGATAGATGCCTTCGCAGCAGTCTGCTCTAAAATTCCCAGCGTCTTAACTATCTCTTACTACTTCAGTTTATGGACGGCCCAACAACCAGATGATTGAGTAGCAATGAACTGACAATTGCGGCTTGCTCGCTTCATAAGGACGTCAAGATATTTCCCGATGAGACATCTCTTTAAAGGGAAATACTTCGATCTCCTAAAAGTAACACAGCCTTGCCTACCCATACTGGTCCAACCGGCCCTAAAGCAAAGCCCTCTCAAAACCTTATAAGTACCACGCCCTCAATGGATCCGGTACCCTCTGCTTCCTACCTGCAAACTGTTGAACTAGACTCGACCAACCTCTCACCGTCCGTCATACCTCAGCGTAAAAGCCCCTATATGTCATCCGCACCAATAGCTTTCACCCCCGGCTGCTTGAACCCCGTGAACAATTTCTCTAAATGACAACTCATCTAATTATCGACAGCACACTCCCTCAGAGTAGATTCAAAGACAAAAATTGTTACTGGCTCAGTCCCCAACCTCTGCATTACCTATCCTCTCTTGCCCACCCAGCCTCAACTACGTGTTACTAACCAGTGCTCCCGCTCTATCGACCCTGCCCACCACTCACTCGGTGAGCTCATCTGCAACGTCTCGGAGCTGCATGCCGAGCTTCTTTGAAACCTCCTCTGAGTACGCCAGGATCCTCAACTAGGTCTGCAACCGGCCATCTACTTACTTCACCTATTCATTTTTACCCCCACTGAAGCTCCTTGAAATCTTGGCTTCGGCATCCAGGGGAGATAAGCAGCAGCAGTATTCCACAATTCCATCTGACGCCACCAAACCGTGCAGCCTCAGTAGCCGTCCTAGCTCCTCTCATGCCACCCAACCCTTCACTTTCCTCTCCTCACCTTCGCTTACTCTCCCCCATTCTGACTACATGCAAAGTCCAAACCGCCCATTTATCTTGCCAACACACAGCCCTTATTTTCCGCCTGAGCGCAACCCGTTGTTTAGCCGTCTCACTGTGCCTCATCTGCCTCACCCAACCTTTCGCCATTTTCCGCCCCTAAAGAACAGCCATAATATTGATGGTGTATTTCTCGACCGTGGTCCAAAAGCGAGCGCAAGCGCATGATCATGATGTACAGCGTTACTCTATACGAAGAGCCACACAAAATATAAGAATAGGAGTCAAATATGCCAGCGACAGAAAAACATAGCTGGCCATAGCTTGAATGGACCACGTTAATGATGGTTTGCGCGGGGAACAAGATCCGGTTTCAAGTTTGCTTTGGGCGGCGGTGCCCCGTGAGGACATCGAAAAAATCGTTGAGGCAGTACTAACGACGCTTTATAAACCAAAATTGTGCAAGCTGTGGAACTCGGAGGCTTACTATAGTTCTGTGAACGAAGTAAGGTCTGAACAGAAAGAAATGAAAGAAAACTTTGTATTGAAGCGCACTTGGGAACTTCAATGAATGCAAATAGAATAGCAATCCAAGTCGATGATGTAAACCCTGAATGACGGATCTACTGGGGTTCAATAAGCGCAGTACGTTATGGAACAGGAAAAAGTGAAACAAATCTCACCAATGCACTCAAGAACATTGGTGAATGCGGAGCGGACAGCAGTCTATAAAATGGTGAGTTTAATTTCAGAATCAGAGTCCTGTATCATTCAGAAAAGAAAGGGAGCAACCGGAGGGTCCTGGGTCAGTAAAGAATCAATTTCAAGCCGGATACCGTTAGAGAGGGAAATGAACTCTTGCAACAGATACTGTAGTAGAAAACCTCTGCACAGGTCTGAGCCTTATTATGCCGGTTCGCTGAAAAGCTTATGCTGACTTCTTGAGTCTCCGCTTTGTTCAGCTTCATTACTGGTAACGTAAATCACCCCATGGGTATAGTTTACTTGGCGGGGTAGAGGATATACGTCAATCAATTAGCCGGGCTTGGAGAGGTATGACTGATTAAACTGATGAATATTGTTGGTCTGTATAGTAGCAGATTGAGCGTGCACTTTTATCCGTGTGGGCTCCGATAGTGTGATAAGCAGTTGGGGGTATTTTCTGTCGTATGGTTTGAAAGCACTTCCAGCTGCTATGAAAGCTTCCATTTAGGTCTCTGTGGGTGGGAGTCAGAGTGTAACCCTTGATTATCCAGTGTGGCGACTGAGGTAGTGGGCGACGATGAACCTGAAGTCAGTGGGGTTTGCCGTCTGGGCGTTGTTCCAGCTGTCGATTATGGTAATAGTTGATGACAATAATAATGAACTGGTTGAATTATTCGAAAAATGCCGGAGTGAAGTTTTATTTAGGTGGTCAGTTGCACCTACTCCACATTCTGATCAAGGTTTCGATTCAAAAGTTTGAGTAACGTAGGCTGGCCGGGGATTGCGCTACACTGCTGCAAGCCGTCAGAGCCGCGTACACCGGTCAGGAAACTATGTATCTATTCCAAAGGATGACTGGTCTGCTTGATGGCGTGGCAGCGCTCTGATACTAAGATAACTAAGACGTTACAGTCAAGACAAATTAGAGATAGTAACCCCCGACACCGTTCACTTATGCAGAATGCAGTTCAGCACCGACACAGTAAGATTAGTTTGAGAGTGCAATCTTGAGTGAATGGGACTGGTACCGTGCTAGCATGGAACTATATTCCTTAGTCTTTTCTGGTATAGTGATTAACCTACTCTGAACTAGTTCCGGGGACTATTAGAGCAAGGTTCCCTGCCCTGTGTATAAATACCCGAACCACCAGGTCGTCGTGTTGAGTGGCTGCACTGCATCGCCCAGGTAGCCTATCTCACTCTCTGTCCGTGCACAACCGCATCCATGGTTGGCTTCCCCGAATAAGATCTGGCTACCAGGTTTCACTCATTCGAAGTACTGACACCGCTGCATATGCCCCGATAAGGTTCACTCAGCACTTCTTACTACAAGACTATCTCGATGTCAAGGCCATTTAAGCAATCATACAAGGGTTCCTGATTGAATAATGAGCGGTTCAGGTTCGGTGATGCTCTTCACCTTTCGACGGTGAAAAAACGACCACAAACCGCAGCCAACCTCAGATGTAAGAGCCCAAGACAAACAGAGGAGAGCCATGGAAAACAAATCAAAAAATACATTCGTCATTTTACCAGCGTAACTTGGCTTACAGCAGGGATTTTCATCCTTCTTATTTTATTTCGTTCCTCGTGGACACAGTATTCCGCTTGCTAATTATTCCCTCTTCGAACTCCATCCTCCTTCCACGAGCTGCGACTTCCCGACACTAGGTGGCACAAGCTTTTACCATGAAAATTATCTCACCTTTACAGTGGGTACTATTTCTTTCCATACCCAAAAATTCATGAAAATTGCATTCCTCTGAGTACTTTCGTGGAATTCTTGACTGCCTTCCTGTCTCATCACCAGTTATTTTTTTAAACAAACTTGAATATATATCACTGGCCATTTTTTGTATCATCCTTTTCAATATTGTACTTTGCTCTCCCTAAGATGACGTCCATCTCAATATGTTTACATAGGATGGATTCCGTACTACTGCCACAATGAATCGAAGTCGAATAATATTCACACTTCGGTCCCTTATCAAAATTACTTCCTTAAACCTCTCCCCACCATTATTCCTCTGTTGGTACAATTCGAGATTCCCTCTTTGAAGTTTGTGAGTTTCTCGTCTTATTCAGTAATATCCTAAACTCTGATCATGCATTCGTGCGTGTTCTTCGATCACTGTAGAGAAATATACCATTATTATTATTAATTTTATCACTATTAGGCAATTATTGGGATATCGTTGATGATGCATTAGAGAAAATTGGTCTCGTGCGGAGAAGGACAGACGTACGTTCTTCTGCATTCCGACTCGATGTTGTTAGCTTACCGAGATCATACTTCAGTGTGAGCAAGGAAATCTGCTGTAGTGGTGATCAAATGGTTACTGTGATATCTTTATCGTCGTTAGCACACAGCCAAGCGGGACAAGACCAGTGTGAGGACTGGATCGAAAAGGCTTGAGAAATGGGAACAGGATAGGGCTGAAGCTTCGTCAGGGAGGCGAACTCTGACGGCCTACCTTCAGTGCTCATGGTAGGCGGCGCTGAGGCGTGCTTTTGGTTGGTAGGTGGTGCCACACATCCATGGGCATCCGGCTCGTGTAGTTGCAAGAGCGATTCACGCCTCATTTTGGAAGTTGTTATTATTTTTTATGGTTTCATCACAGTCAGGTAACTGGCTGTCAAAGAAGCTGGAGCTGGATTTGGTAGGTGACCACAGCTCCCGAAGGCCTCCAAACGTGTTCCTTACCCCCATCTCCCCGCTTAGTTGCGTTCATTTGGTATTACTGACCCACTGTTTTCTTGGCTGCAATCTTACCTCAAGTGGTCCTCAATAGTGGATATACTCTTAACCCGAGACCTGTTAAAAGTGGCGTTGTGCAGGGCAGTTTACTGGTGCTCTCCTATTTTTAACGCAAATCAATGACACCGCATCTAGTACATCATGGCAGGCCATTCTTGCTTGCTGCTGATATAAAAAAGTCTACTCTTTCATTCCTAATAATGCTACCCCTGCTGGTTGCAACATTTCCGCTGACCTCGCTGCACTTGACCGCTGGTGCCACACCTGGAGGATGAGCTTTTCCACTGACAAGTGCGAGGTCCTAACCTACAAATTCAAATTGCGCCCTGAATCCTTAACTCTTGATGGGTCCCCAATGGCCAAACGACCTACCATCCGCGATTTGGGCCTCAACCATCCTAGCTCCCCCAACTCCTCTGTGCATGCCGCCATCCGGGCTTGCAAGGCTAGAAGATGCGTGACCCTTTTCTTCCGCTCCTTTTTCCTCCGGGACAGTATCAGCAGCATCTACAAATCCCACATCAGGCCTTTGCTTTAATATTGCTCAAAATTATTTTCTAAAGTGCAGAATTAGACAAAATTGCTTTAGAGGGCACAAAACGGCTTTTTGCTAAACAACCACTCGGTTGGTCCAAGTCTTTAAACTATGGGGAACGATACCAACATCTGAATCTTGACCCACTCTGGCCCCGCCACTTGAGACTAAACTTAAAGTCTTTGCATAACCTACTCCATAACCGGTCTTTTTCCTATAACTCAGTAAGCTTCTCGTGTGAAGCTCCTTACTCGCTAATGCACATGCCTCTTTCCTTCTCCTCTACCATAGCTAAGTCGGCCTAGCGGCCACATTATTTCCCTCTTGTCTACTCCGAGTTCTGAAAAAGGCCACCCATTACATTTCAAGCTTCTTAGACCAAGTCCCAGTTTCTATCGGCACTCATTCCATGTCCCAAGGTTACACGTGCACTTCATTCATTAAATATGTGCATAACCGAGGATATGGCATACGAGGTTGGTCCCGACTTCTAAGGCCAAAGTCTTCGCAGACCCCGCTCCCTCCGACTGAGGACACAAACAAGGATAAAAGGGTCCAACTATCTGACTGATTTATCAAGGCTTGACTAGCCACGACCATTCTCGTGCTGGTTTAAAAGAAAATGCAATACCATTACTTGCCTACACTTTGCTTCCCCCCTCTTCCGTAGTCTTAGACTCCTCTGTGGTTCCTCCCTTCTCGGTTTTTATTTGTCCCCGTTAACCGCTAATCCACAGCAGGGGCATACCCCTTCTGTCTTTCTCCATCTGCTTTCGCTTTCCGGTTTACTCCTTACGCTTATATCACCCTTAAAGTAGCCCAACCATCTTAGCACCGTAAAGATCACTCCCATTATAAACGTACTTGGATAACGCTGCTGTATTGTAGTTTAGCGACGGCCGGCTTCACCGGTTCTGCACACCAAGACCCCTTGAAACCTGGCCATCCGATTGCGGACCTTATACCCCCATAGACGAACTACGCCTCACGTGTATAGTCACCAGTTAATATTAGCGCCAATCCCAACGGTTCTGGGGGCGGTTTTATCCACCAGCCTGGCGAGCGCACATCGGGCGTGCAGGCCGTCCGCTACTATGTGCTAGCGCAATTATGCTGGCGGATCACACCTGTTTTCACTCGTGAAGAGTTTCACAGTTGGGTGTCCAGCGCAAGGCCAGCCCCAACAACCAGCACTTATTGTGGATTTCAAGCTCCCAATGTCGCGGCCCTACCGCTTTCAGAATAGCCGTCTGCAGATAGCGTTCCTGCACCCTATCTACTGAACAACGGTAGGCTCGCCTATCGATTTTTTCACCACTCTAACTGCTTTCTGTTTTCACTTCTCGTACGCAAGCCTGGCCGCTTCTTCCCTATTGCCATCGTCATCTTTTCGCTGCAGTTTGCACACCTGTCCCTTTTGACCAGCTTTTGCCGTTTTCCATCATCAACCCCATCGGCACCTAAGCTCAGCCCTAAGTTAGAACTTGCGGTCCAATCTTGGCATCCTTTATAACCACATTCATTACCGATCCACTATCACCATGTATTTCGTTCTCCGCTCTACAAGTCCTTTCTGGTCTCCTCACCGGCAAGCTCTTGGATTGGCATTTTCGGATCATTCCATTTATGCTACTGCCCGCCGGCAAACAGCCCTCCGGCTCCATCGCTCCATCCTCGCTAAGCAGGTGTTCCTGGCGATAGCTGTTCCATCTCAGGTATTTCGTCTTAGAGCCTCCCCTTTCTTCAACTCTCATCGTGCTCCATCCGAGATAAGTTGATCTAGTTATTCATCACGTACTTGCTTCCGTTCAGCCAGTTCTCCCATCTCCTGTTTCATTTTCTGGTCTCCACAGACATCTTTTCTATGCTCTTCGGGTAGCTTTGTTTCTCCTCGCTCCATCCATCGTAGATTAAATGCTACATCATAAATTTCGGGATCAGTTCCTATGTGAGCTTCCGTTACTCTTCTCCTCTGATCTCCCATTTACACGTCTAGCTCCCACATTTTCCGTCGTTAAAAAGACTGTTTCCATGCTCCCTTCCAGTCCGATTTACAGCCCACCTCGCCCTCACCTCTGTTAGCCAAATGTATTTCCGAAGAGCTTTCCAACCATCCCCATCACCATCATGTTGCTTCATAACGTACTTCCCCTTACTACTTCTTCTCCCATTTTCAGCGGTCATCTCATTGTGCACCTACGTTGAGCAAGATAATCGAATTGCTGCAACCAGCTCCCTATGATCACTTTCCTCGTCCTTCTTGGACTATTCAATACTCAGACATTATCTCAGTGCCCCTGGGGTTGATTTTTCTCTCTGCAGATCCACCAATTGTTTTGTCATGAAAAAAACCAATATGTCATAATTTGCTGCTGACATTCCAGATTCATTCGTTGACAACGCGCACGTTTTCGCTAAGTATCCTCCAGCTTTCGACGGCTATCTCCCTTGCAACATCTAACAGCTTCTCTCGATATGCGTCTTTTCTGAAAACATCTGCACCCTTCTCCCACCGTAAACCAAACTCTCCAAAGTATATCTTATATCTGACACTTCTTTCAAAGCTTGTTTCGCTAGCTCGATGTTCCATAGGGTGCGGCAACCTTCTACTGATCACTTAACGCGAAATAGCAATGCACGGTTTCTTTCCTTTCCTTTTCCACGCACTTGAATTTATTTTTCACTGCCTTCTGTCAACACATCTAAACCAACCGTACTTCGGTCTCCCTCTTGTACAACCCCTAGCTTACAGCTATCCCCGCTTGGACCAGTCAGACTTCATCATTGGGCCTCGACATTCGGATTCGCCGGGCATCGGTTCGAATTTATCAGTAGGTCCACCTGAAACTTGCTTCGCCATTTCCTGATGGACACAAATTCATCTTACTTTTATCTCACATTTACTTATATTGAGTCCACCTATCTTATACTAACGTAACATCGTTCCACATGATCAATGAATGTTCGTCCATGCTTCCGTCTGGCGTTTTGATCACGCATCTGGCATGCTTCGGGCCCCTCTTACTTAAACCAATATTATTTTTGGAAGCGATTTGTTTATGAAGCCAGCTCACCGGAGGAAAGTTTACAAAAGCACCGAGGAGGATATTGGTGAATACTCGGGAGAACCCTGTCCCAAAACAAGCTTGAGGTAATTACCAGAATTGATATCGAAGGCCACCTAAAGGCGAAAATTTTTGACCAGTGAAGAAGTGAGGGAACCACAAAACGCTAAAACGAACGATCAAGTACAGTACAGTGTCAAGGCGGAGCAAAATTTTGAAACCCAAAGGTAAAAGTGTCTTGCCTGGGTTTAGGCACTATATTTCTGTCAAATTACTAAATGTTTTTCAGGAGTCCCCAGCGGCTCTTCTGCGACAGCATTGTGCGCGACAGACGGCAGCAATAAGCAAGACAGAGTCTGAAACGCTCTTCTGTACGTACATACAGGAAGTATACTCCGAAAAAAGTTAATTTTAGCCTATGGGTGCACCTGCCTACCTCGACGGGTCACTTTGGGCGGAAGCAGTGTAACACCGACCCGGAACCTTTCATTACCGTACCGTGTGTCCCTGTGCAGTGAATGGCAGCTTATTAGCGGCAGGATGAGGCCTTGACGAGCTACCAAGGTACATATATCTTTCAGCGTTCCATTTTCAATGTTCGACTATCCAAAATCAGGTCCAAGGATAGTCATCGGGCAAGGTTTGTTGTTATTACGCATGCAAGTATTAGTCTTTTGGTAGACACAGGATCAGTCTTCAGAATATCAGGTGGCAAGCACGGTGATCACCTAGTCTTTTTGATGGCTTTTAAAAGTTTATTGGCGAGGGCGGTATACCGAACAACATTTGTTCAGGTAGTGGATCGTATTTTCAGAGAGCTCAAAATAAGCCTGAGAAATGGTGACAACGAGGACAAACGTTTCGGATTCAGACGATAACTAGCTTTATAGGAGCTTGATGACATTTCAACCCACTTGCTCACAATCTTAAGGGGCTTATGGAAGGGTTAATACGGTCCTCAAGGAGAATACCGACGACGCTGACTGAACAACAGCCTTTGATATGGAAGCGTCGAGTTCGCTGCATTTTTAAGTAGAGAATTTAGGACAATAGGTCGTTAGGACCCAATACCTCTAAAGTTACAGAAAGGATCGCACTGACCCGTTAACGGGAGGGCCCAAAGAAGACAGGGAACTGGCAGTGGCGCTAAGGCGCGTGCACTTTCACCTTGGAAAAAAGCCAACTAACTCGCACAAATGTCTTGGAGGTGATAAACAACGGAAAAGTTATCTGAGCTACGGTCCAGAAAAAAATGGCTACTTGGGATTATCGAGGAGGACCGTGCCCACGCTGATGGACTCATGCAAACTGTATTAGTGAAAAAAGGGAAAGGAGAGCGCGTTCGGGACATCAGAAAGTCACCTGCTTAGGGGAAGCAACTTTCCATAAAAAGCCATAAATTCTGGGTTCAGTGATACAAATTGATTCCGCATGCACCTTAACCCGTCTACTCTCATTTGCAGTATTAAGTTAATGCTGCACACAAATCCGTGTGCAAAAGAGTCTGCGAGGGTTCCGTGGTTCCTGTTGTTACGGGCTTTCTAAATGATGCCTAATTCCACCACATCCCGTGATCTTCATATCGCGAGAACGATAATGCAAGTAGCACAATGTCACATCCATTCGCTCACTCCAGCAGGCATACATACACCTGGACGCTTGGCTGCTCAATGTTCCTGGTGTACTGGGGAACCTACACAATTTTATCACCAACATCTATATCTCTGCTTCGACTGCACGATCAGTGATTATTGTGAACTGTTGACGATAAGAGGACCACAGATCATCCTCAGAGACTTAAAGCTTTGGCCTTTCTAGTGAATTTTGTGTAAAGATTTATCAAGTGTTTAAATTAGCAGGCTACACTCTCCATTTTCTATGGGTAGAAGCATTAACGGTGAAGAATAGGCAGGTACAAAGAATCGGTTCCCGAATTCCAGCTCTTTGAAGTTGCTAGTCGGATGGATTTTGGTGGCCAATAGTAACTGCCGGATGTGGAAAATCTCCGAGAAAAGCCACAATGTCCCGGACTCGAAAAAGTGTTTGGCTGTATAAACTCCTCATGTGTTTTGTACCACTCATGTATTAATGCACCAACCTCTGGCTATTTCAGTCCAAATGCGCGATTTTGTTGTCTTATACGGATCCACGTGACTCTTGTGCTAGTCCTCCTGAGCCGCGAGATAGGGTTCCCATTTTAAGTCTGTGCAGTCGCACATTTGAACTTTGTGTATATCTATGAGGTTGTTCGTTTCATAGTCCACTGTTGCAGAATTGGCGAATCAAGCTTCTCATTTCGGGATTCGTGAGTTGGCCACGCATTGCTCAAGAGCGACTTACGCAGATGTCACGCCGGAATATATGTCGGAAGCATACCAGGTAGCATCCCTTTCTGCGGTACGCTTCATAATATTATACCGGTATCTTTCTAGAATGGGTAGGGAGCCATGCATAGATGCACGATCGATGGGGGTAGCATCATTCACAAAAAAAGAAGTTTACCGTTGGTGTTAGAGTGAGTTGTAATATTACGGTGGGCTCAGGTGGCCCAGAATCTGCTGACCTGGTTGTAGCTTTTCTGCAGAGCGGAGTCCGCGGGAAAAAAGAAGTGACGAATGAATATGAAATCTTTCTGACAGTCTGGCTTAACTTTCCCTTGTCATGCTTTGTCCTACACAGTTATCCTTTTCTTCTTTAATCTAATGTTTTGTGAGATCCATATAGCAGTACCCTCCTTATTGCAATCTGCTCACGCTACGACATAGTCTCGATATCTTTAGCTCTCCTACCTCTTTTCCGCCAAGTCATCAGCTGACTCACAAGCTACCACAAATGTGCACGTTATAGTCAATCATTATCTCCTACTGTCTCTCATATCATATCACGTCCAGTTAGTATAACCCACATCGTTTTTCTATCATTTCTTCATGGCTCACGCAAATTATCCGTGGTTGATTGACTCACTTCAGCACATCTAATTGCAACCTTTGCCATATCCCTTGCATCATCTTTCTACCCCAGTCCTTAACTGGCATTTGAAATGCAAAATCTGGTTTTCCGAGTGGTTTCGCCCTTTTGGAGTTTAGACCAAGTATTCAGTTACTTCTTCTATTTACTGCTGTTCCATCCAATTTCCTGACCTAATAGTAAAGTAAGTTGAGTCAAACCAATTTGGGAGCGTCAGCCTATATTGCGAATTAGTTGAACGAATTTTCTTAGGGATTCGTAAACCCTGACGAACTTAATCCATCATGTGGGGCCCCACCTAGGTGCCCGCCTTTTGTATCGTCCCTCTAAACCAATAAGCCACGTTTTCTCGCACCAATTTCTGGGACCCCGCACTTAATTATCGGGTAATCTTTATTCCGATCATTAGTCCATCCTCTCAGTTGTTACCCTACTGGCCCACCTTCATCCCCCGCTGTATTGTGTCCGTTTAACCTCCGCCCAGTCCAAAAGCGTAGCTGTATAAACTACTCATCACATTTGACCCGCATCAGCATGTCAAAGAAGGGTGCCGGTGAGGATTAAGCTAGGATCTTTATTCATCATTTTTGGAAAGCAAAACCCATATATTTGGGAGGGAAGCCACCAAGACCTTCTAGAATTGTTTCATTTATAAGTAAAACGAGCACCAAGATGAGTCTCATTTTCTTTAACAATAGGACTTTTCGGAACTTTAAGTTAGATGTGGCCATTTGCGGTATGTCCTGTTGTAGTGGTGACCCAATATTTTCGTCTTCAAATGCTTACACCTTCACACCCTACATACTGGATATCATGCTTCAAGAATTTACCAATCTCACGTATTATGCACCAATAATGAAGTTGGTTGACCGTCAAGGAGGGATTCTTTGGGTCCAAACAAGACTGGACGTATACAAGCCTACGTAACGCCTTCAGCGGGCTTAACAACTTCACTAATACATCACACTGGATGTGTCTTTGTACATCCTGGTTACCTGATGTGTACAGTTAAAGTTGTCAGTAATTGTCTCTAGGCTCTTGTGGAGTAAGCTGAGGTCCGGGTTTGGCTTACATTACTTTAGATTGGGATCCCGGTGGACTATTTTTATGATCCGGTTGGACTACGGCAGGGACCTAGTTGGGGTTGTCATAAAATGAAGCCTCCTTCACATTCACTGTTCAGTTGCACTGTTTCAATTAGTTTTGGAGGTAGCGATTGTGCAACATTCGTAATTTTGTTTCTATAGCAAACTTTAAAGGTAAAAACCCAATGTGTCTGTCTCATGCGGGTGGTAAGGACACCGTCCGGGGTGAAAGGTATCAACGCCGCCCCATTGACATTGTGGCATGGATGCAGCCCTATGGGCGAATAACAGTGATTGCATAACTTCCAATAGCAAGGATACACTAGAATATTCTTTCTAATTCCTTCAAGAAAACCAAACATTGGCAGTCCTGCCAACTTCTATGGTTTACGCTTGGTACCAAAGACTTTGTTGGTCCCCTTTCAACATCACAGAAAGTAGTCAATATCCGCTGCAGTGATGGAAGAAAGGAATGGCGACTGCAAAATGTTGTGTACTACTAATTTTCATTCTACACTCCAGGTGTTCAGAATGTCATTGAGGCTGGTAAACCACCGGACCAGATGCGTCATTATTTTGTCAAATATCGCCCAAAAATGGACCAGCGTGCCGCGATGCTGCTCTTACTTGTTGAACATTTCCCAAGCATTCAGAGAGACCCCTAGGGCAGTGCACCATCAAAGATTTACAGAAATTTTATAGTGTACTCCCACCTTGGACTCGTGCAAGGACTCGTGGAATCAATATCCGCACTGAGGCTATCCGAATATGTACTGGACTTTCAAAGGCATTGCGGCGGTATCATAATTTACCGTTCTTTGGACTTGCAGTTGTTGCCCATATTGGCGAGAACTGAAAGGCTACAAGTCGATCGGATCCGCGCTGCTGGATTACGCTGTGGTGCCCAGAGGCCAAAAATAGGGGGCCAGTATTTCCAGGAAACCATCAATGAAATCAACTTATTGCTGCAATCCGACATTTTACAAGACAGCACGTTGAGCCAGTGTGCCACTTCTTCTGCGGTCTCTGACACCCTCGCTCGATTGTATATCCGACAAGGCAAAGAACATAAGGCTTATTTCCGCGGCGGCCGGTACTTCCAAGTGAGCCACTGTGCCAACGGCAAAATAACCTCCCCTTGAAAGACAGCAAAACTGAGGATGGAAAAGAGCTTCCGTGTAAAAAGGCACAAAAAGCACAATCTACTTAGCGGAAATAGTCCGCTCTTGGTTGTCGTCTTCGACATGGTGAATACTTTGTGCCGTCACTATACGTCCTCACTGTGTTTAAGGGTAATGTGGAAATTGCCACAGTCGTGGCTTAGTGGTCTTGGGGTTAGATTCGCCGGCAGAAGTCCACTCGCTGTCCTTGAACTTCGCAATGGAATTCTACACTCCCACGTCGGCGTGGCCCCTGATTTCCCCTGCAAATGCTGACCCGTCGGAGACAATGGTTTCCGGAAAGCCGGCAAACACCGGCCTTGACGCGTATTAAGCGACCTCCCAACACATATTCCTCAGTTGCTTGCACTACGCAGGTTGACCTGGACTTGACTATCACCCCTTCTCGAACTGGTCCTCCTAGTAAACGGCCATGGCCTCTACCATCAACCTCTGCTTCTGCGAATGGCCACAACATCCACGCCAAACCAGCTGCTAGTCACGGCCACCAAAGTCCCACGCATTTAGACCTGTGGCAGTTAACCCACTGCTCACTGTCTCAACACCAAAAAGGACTCTAGGGATGTTTGCTGTACGCAGTTGGCCATGTCCTTACTTATGTTCCAAAGCCCTGCGGACATATGTTGTTTGCAAAAGCCATGATTTGCTATGTGGCCGCAAGCACATCAACCTACAGAGTTCGGTTTCCACGGCAGCTTTCAGCTACTCTGGGTACTCCCATAGTCCCCCCTTAAGTCTTCTCAGATCCAAACCTGGAACCTCCACCAAGCACATCAAGTATACCCGAAATAATCTATGCCTATGGGTGAGCTGAATACAACCCCGCACCACCCCCGAAGCAGCCAGCTCGGCCCGGCTGTATTAGCGTGGCACCTCGAACAATCGACAAGAATTTCTCTACTCCGCTTTGCAGTACAAGCGGAGGCGGCTACTAAGTAATGCATCGTTGTGCATTGGGACCAAAAGTATCACATCCTTTGAGTTTACCAAAAAAGTTTACCAACCATCTGTCTGATTGTCGGCACCCCCTGCCAAACTTCTGTGACCAAATTACATCTGTCTGGTGATACAAATATTTAACTTTCACTTGGATGATAGTCCATGGCCTCTACCGTCGAATTCCACTCTTTCTCCCCGACACAGAATAGGCCAGCCCAATCAACTGGTTATTTCCTCGGCACTGGTGGAGTGACAACCACTTGCTCCTTATGTATCCCGCTGAAGCTAATCACCCCAGCCTTCGACCATTTCACTTGTCCGTATCCACAACCCTAACATCCATTTCCTCACCTGGTTGCTTCATTTGCCCCGGAAGCCTCACTTTCCCAAAAGAACACTTATTTCTTGGTAGCTTCCCTCCCCCAACCCAGCCTCACCTGCTTACCAACAACCCACACTTCCCACCGTTGGTCTTTCACTTCCACTTCCGACTTAGACCTTATCACTCCTATGCGTGCTTTCCCTGACAATTGTATCCACTTACTGATATTAACCGTCTTGTGAACGTTAACCACCAACACCAGCCAATGGTATTCCTAACTGCACGCCAAGACGATGAGGCTGCACTTACCGTGCTCCTTATTAATTCTGGCTCAATACTTAATAAACTCCGTACTCTCCAAGATATAGTACGGTCATTCGACTTCCATATAACTGTCATAAGAAAAACATGACCGATTTTCTGCTGCTGGCTAACTAACCTTGGCAGGCAATGTTAGTCGTCGCGGAGGATGCTGCCTAACCCGCATTAAAACAGCTTGCTCCTCATTCCTCTTTCCAGTCCAACACTAAAAGCAATCCAGGGCTCCGTATGAGTAATGATTCTTCTGGCCAACTCTCCATGCCATACTTGCAGCGCCTGTCGACCACCCAATTCAAACATTGTGGACCTCTCCCACGTAGTCAAAGTCTTAAACCACTGCAAAAATCCCCATCTTTGTCGATATACCTAGCTGGCGATTTCAGTGCCCTGCTATCTGCCGGGACACCGTGTCATCACCCAAATACGTCAGGAAAATCGTTTCGACCGAATGTGCTGGGATCTGGGTCCATCATGTAATGACATCAACCAGAGGAAACAGCACTCTTAACCTGGCATCTACCATTGACTATCCAATGTGATAACTACCGCCTTCAATCTCCTTCCGGGCAATGACCAAAGAATGGTATCTTGCGGAGTCACATCCGGACCAGCAGACCTCCCTTGTATCTAAACCCAACAGCTACTACTCAGTATCGACTGGATAAGCTTCGGGCTCATGCCTCGCTCCCTCTACTGGATTGAATATTTCCCGCAGCATGATCCTCAGCTCCACGATAAAATACACTTGCCCGTCAGTAGGCCCAGCTACTGGAACCAACCACTCTCAAGCCCGCAGCTTTTATGTAAAAACGCTGCAAATTGAACACTTAAAACTGCGGATCTATAATAAAACCTAAGATGTCTCAATATGACTATAACTCCACTCTCTCTCTTTGTAACCATTATACTCTGGACTGACTTTCCGGGCTGACCTTATTCTACTTTGCCAAGGCCAAACAACTCATTGGCCTCATTCTCCGCTGATTTATTCCGCAGCACACTCGACTGAGAGTCCGTATCTCTCATATCCGACCTCAGTTCGCACACTACCTCATTATCTCCTCCCATCATTCCGTATCCAGCAATATTATCCTACAGAACTTTCAGAGCTCTTCCACTGAAAACTGGCCGGGAGGGGTTCCTTCATGACCTGTCGTGAGCTTTTGAGCTATTCAAGCTCGATTCACCGCGGATCTGTCACCCTCGGCTGAATTTGGCCTTCTGATTCAAAGTGACCCAAATCCATGTATACACAACATGTTAAAGATCCCTCAAACCTCCGGGCTCTTGCCCCCTTGAAAATGTGTCTTCCCTTCCAGTTCCAGTACGCAGGTTAGCTCTAAGATCCCGATTGGTCCTAAGGGTTTATTGCAGCAATTCGAATAAACTACTTCCTGCCAAAAGTTGCACCGTGCGTTGGCTACTAGGGCATTCCCTCCTTCTCCCACTTCTGTGGGTTTACTCTCTGCCCATCTTGTATATTCATTCTTTCTACCTCCACGTGCAACACGGTGAGAAAGGCAGCAATAATGAGAGACTACTCTCCTGCTTAATACTGTACGATGACGAAGATTAATACACGTCGTACCACCTCCTTATCTGTATTTAAGCGCACTCCGCGTGGCTAAATTACGGGTCCTAGTGTAGTCAGGCTATCCAGTGAATGCCTCAGTGTCGATACCGCTTTTGGGAGAGGCCTTCAGTTCAGTCAATAAAGCCAGAGTCATAATCCTCGGGGCACATCACCTTCGCCTCCACTCTCTTTCATTAATCGCACATAACTAACAGCTGATTTATCTCATTCGACAAACATTTAAATTGTTCGCACTTCTTTAAGAACTTCCCATTGAAAGATCTGCGCTGTTAGCCCCCCGATGTTATTGAACAAAAGGGCAAACATTTCGGTTGGTCTACCTTTCTTTCCGCACATATTCCTTTTTTCGGTAGAGCTTTGTTTAGAGTGCCTGTATGACCACTCGCCACTCACGTATTTTCTCTGCTTTGCTTTCTCCCTTGCTTTCCCCTACGTATGGCCCCGGTTTGTCACGTACCCTGCTTTTTTGACCAGCGGCGAGCACATCTCACGTAGAGTACGTTTTGTGCAGTGTATGTGCCTATTACCAAGAGAACATTGTGCAACCTTGGGCAACTACTCGCCATGCTTTTCACCTATGAGTCGCAATTTTTGGTTTTGTGCTCTATATGACTTCAGCTGGCCGTGTAGCAGTCTTTTCAGACCATCAATGACCTCTCCGAAAATAGAATGAACTTTTTTTCTCATATCTCCGCCTTTTTCGCGAATCCCTTGAACCTCCAGTGTCTGCATTTGTCTGTGCAGCCTGTTTTTCCTTGAGCCCTCATTTACCTCTGTGGCCTTACAGCCTCCATCCTTTTGGAAGTCATCTACTGCCTTGCAATTGTTCTCCTAAAAGGTGGTCCTCGCACAGGATCCGCCGTGCCTGATTCCATTCCTGTTTTGCATTTTTCCCCGGATTTTGAGCTACACAAGGGTAACGCACTCTAGTAGCTTTCCTATATAACCAGGAGTCATGTTGCCTACCTCAAGTACGTTCCCAAAGGTAGCTGCACCCTGCAGCTGGAATAACCACCACCGTCAGTAATTTCAGCTAACCTGGGTAACTCGACTTCTTTTGAACCCAGTCTACTCGGCTGCTGGGTTGATCCCCAGATTTCCTCTTCTGTTTCCTCTTCAGTCCTCCAGCCACACGTACATGCCATTCCTACGGCTCTGGGTACTACGTCTGCCACCATCCTGGGTGTCGCATCAGGGTACCAGTCTGTCATTTGCCTACCAGACATTCGTTGAATTTGTTGACCTTGATCTCAGGGGACCTTGGCAACCCTGACAACAGGTTATGAAACACACTTCTGTCGGTGATGTTTTGTACCCCTTGTAAAAAATAAGGCTCTCTCTTGCCCACGCCGAAGCTGCGGAGCGGTTGGATCCACCACTTTGGTTGGCTCGTACAGGGCAAACAGGACGTCTGCAGCGATCAGAAGGGGCAGCTAGGCTAGTGGATGGCACCTCCTGCCACTAGAAATGATTTTCAGGTTTGGGTGTCTGGCTCACCTTCAGCTGCATCCACTGGCACTGTTTGCGGACTGAAAACTACTATTTATGCTCGTATCGCTGCAGCAATCATGCAGTTTTCTTCGTCGTCTTTGCTCCTCACTGGTTTTCATTTAGAATGCTGACAGTGGCACTACTGCCATCTCTTTTCACGCCCAGTTAAACTTACTACCATTTTCCAGAAGTTTTCCCTGCATGCCTTCAATACCTAGCTATCACCGTTTTTCCTGCATCACTTTTGATAGCTATTATAATATCCCTATCTATTTGGTGTATCTTTTCTACCGTCATTCCCTGAGATTCGCACCTGACCAACTACGGGTCCCATCCGTATTCATGTTTTTCCCCAAGACGAAACTGGTCATTGTTTTGCCCATATTCATTCACTTGAGCAGTCACTGTTGCCTTCCATTTTCATTTCATGACCAGTTGATATCCCTCTCTGCAGCGTCTTTCCCTAATCCTCCAGCAGCAAATGTTGCAGAGGATGATAACCCGCAGCCCTCACGAGTTCACTTGTTCCTCCTGTAAGGTCCTCTCCCATTGCCCTATCCTGGTCTCTAAAAGCACCATATTCTCCACACGTCTCATACTTCAAACATATCCCAAATGCCTTTCCGCCTCCAATTCTTTATTGCGTGATGCGCCCATCAAAGTGACCACTAATGGATATACACTCACCCTCCATGTTCTCTACAATCAACTGTGTGTGCTACTCAACGCAGTAATTGCCATGGCTATACATCCCTGACGGTTTGGCCACCCAGTTACCCTTTTCTTGTTGGCCTGTCAACATCCACCTGTTATGAGGTGAACAGTTCACTATGAGCTTCACAGTTTTGCTCCATCAGCCTCCTTCATCATCAAAAAGGCAGTCACACTTGATCTCCGGGCAAGTCATCCGTCTGCTTTATAACTGAATCTGTCAGTACTTGCAGCCAATCCTTACCGCTATCTCCATCCAATAATCCCCTTTGTTTTACATCTGGAGCTCCAGACCCTTTCATTGCCTCAGATTCTTTGGTGCTGTAGGTTAGTCTCTCTGTCTCTGACGCAGTATGCACCTATAAATGCGGTCACTAAGACGGTCCTCAACCTCATGCTAACTTTACTATCGCCCTGGCACGTTATTAGGCTCAGTAATCGCCTTAGTTTAACACCTTAGACTGATTTATCACCCAGCTCACCGATTTCATATTGACAGGCCAGGGTCCACCCGTCATATTGCGACGACTTCCTGGCCCATCTTCCTCCGGCAATTTCTTTGGTCATCACTCTGGCAGTCTCTCTTCGCCTTCAGGTATTCCCCATTTTCTACATGCCTGATTCCATCAGATCCCAATCAAGAAGCTTTATCCCTGTCTTCCCTAACCGGTTCACTTGAGTGTACCCTACATAGGAAGCTCCGTCTCCGTTCTTCGTTCCTGACCAGTCCTACGCGGCTCTGCTTCCATGTCGTTTTCCCAAGATCACCTAAAAAAATGGTCATGAGCAGGTTAACACTTAACCCATACGTGTTTTACATACCCTGGCATCACCCCCGCATGCTATTTGTCCCTGTAAGTAAGGTAACTACACACCCAAAATTGATTCATCAAGATGTTCTTATTTGCATATCGATACCTTACGACTCCTTCATTACAAAGCAACCCTTTTAAGGGTCGAATGCATGTCTCTCGACCGTTTCATCCGCCGTAAATCTGAAACTCTCCGCCATTTGTTTTGGCCATCTTGTGACAAAAGCTGCAAGCACACCCCTAATAACTTTCACTGATAAACTAGACAAGAGCCCTTGCCAGTCCTTTAAGGGATGCATTAGTGTCTTCTAACAATCCGCTACTTTTAGGGTGGTATGCCTCAATGCTTGTCATGGGCGCGTTTACATAAAACCCTCTTAAGAGCTGACCCTTCGTCCTGATAAAGAAGGATAAATAGGTAGAGAACTCCCAGTAGACAAATCCTTCCGAGAAGACCAACACGACAATGCTCCGCATGACAGCTGTTGGAATCAGCACTACCTTACTCGCTTTATATGCCAATCGATCACTGCCATTTCACGACGGTGACCCGGAGAAGTGAGAGGCGGACTCCACTCAGAGTGATTCTTACGTTCACAATCAGGAAACCGGATGCCAAGGGTTGTATAGGCCCCCGCGCAGCAGGCTTTTGACATTTGAATAGAACGCTTCCTTTGCACGTCTTTTAAGAATCAGATGAGCTTGCGGTATGTGTCCACCAAGGTTGTCTGAGAGCCGCGCAGAAGGGTCTGTTTTGGCCGGCTTTTTCAAGCATCTCATGTGGCCGACGAACCTTAGTACCAACCGCGGTAGCCAAAACAGCGAACAGGTGGTTGGGCAATGAGCCGTCTTAGAACATTAGGACTCCGTCTATCATTCTAACTGAGGCTACAAAGACCAGGCGAAAAGGGCTGGGCTGCTGGTCCGGTTCGTTTCCTGCAATGACTGTAGTGGATGACAGAGGAGTTATCGCTCCCATATCACTTGCGGGTCTGGGTCTGTTGATGGGAAGGCCGCCTACTCTGCGCTCTCGGGTGCACTGAGTTGCATGTCCTTGACAGCCGAGACTGTACAGGAGAGACGGTCGTCATGAGTGAACTAGGGGTTAAGACAAAGCATCAGTGGTGCTATGCTATGTCCCGGCAGTGAGTCCACAGTCGAAAAGAAGCTCCCATAAAGATTCCTGTCACTGAGCTAGTTGGCCTTCGGGAGCACACAAATTCTGAAACCAGAAGGGGAATGTGTGTCCTGTCCGTACCAGGATCTGGCAGCCCAATACAATCTGAATAATAAAGGATAGTGCACGAGGGTCGGCATTTCCTTTGTGGTGCAATAGTTACGTTTTCCAGCGGACGAGGTGCGGTTTGCGCTTGCTACCACGCGCTTTTGGCCACCCTGTCACCGCTCTAATGAAACATATCCAGGGGCCTGATAGGTAGCCTTGGTGTCTTGTATAAACAGACATGCCCGAGGTGAGCAATCGGGGCAAGGAGAGACGGGCATTGGGCACCACTTAGAACGTGGTTCAGTTAACACTGGGGTCTTGTTGCCTGACCACACGAACTGTGCGCCTTTCTGTAGGGATAAAGGCAAAGATTTGGTAACCTGTACTAAGTGGGCACGGAATTGCGAAGTGGCATAATCCGGCACCTGGCAAACTGTGTGTCTCCTCGGTTGGTGTGGGAAGACCCCAAGCTCATACTTGCTCCACTTTGGCTGGGTTGCATGGAAAGCTCTTATCCGGAATAATTCGGCCCAGAAAGCGAGGCTCCCGCTGCGTGAAGTGAGGTAAGGACGGTTTGAATCTAATCCGGTCTCTTGAAACCTTGTTCGGACCTGGAGCAGGTGAGTTTCTGCTCCCTGAAGTCACGCTCATGAAAGATAAAATCTTCTAAATGACCCAAGCTTTCTTGAAAAAATAGCCCCTGCAGCTCTAATTGCACCAGTCTTTGGAAGGTAGCAGGAGTTTTGTTTATCCAAAAAGCCCTAACCTCAATTTTATAGGCCCCGGGTAGTGTGATAAACGCCGTCTTATACTTGTGGTTGGGGTCGGGCTATGCTTGTCAACGGCCAGCTGGAAGGTCCGGTGTGCTGAAAAATGGGGCTTCTCCAAGAGGATCCAGAGTTCGGTCAAAGCAAGGGAGAGAAAGCGATTCCCTCAGGATGACCGCGCTCAGCTCGCGATGGTCAGAGTACACATCGAGCAACCACATCGTTTTGCCAACAGGGTCTCTGGGGATACCACACGGGGAGGTGGATCGGCTCATGTTATCTCGGTTTACCATGTGCTGAATCATCTGTACCATTTGCTGGTACTGCAGTTTAAAGCACAGTGGAGGTATACGGATGGGCCGAGCATCTCCGGTGTCCATTCGACATTGAGTCATTCCAATTTAACCAAAGTTTACTTCCATCAGGGCTAATATGCAGGAATATTCTTTCAAGATAGCTACCAGTCTATTTTTTGTCGACAAATTCGTGATCTGCGATTGTGACACCAACTGTCGAATTACACCTACACTGTTTAATGAAACCTGTCCATTATGTCCCGCCTGTGTGGAACAGATTGGCAAGCGAGTTCCACCCATGCGTGCGTGTGGCCTGGTTAGGTCCATTATTAAGTTATTTTCTCTATTGAAGTTGACCCGATGAACTATATTCCAAGGCAGGCGCCTCGTGAACAGGAGAGTTTCCCGTTTTTTCACAAGCCCGTATGTGAGCTTCCTGGCCAAGGAACCCAAAATGACCGTTGGCGAGCCTTCAGCTGTAATTAGCGACTGGCTCCAGTTGGTATTGAGAGGGCAGTTTCGTCTACCGCGTCAATGAACAACCGGCCCCTGTGCCCACTAGTGCCCTCATCCGCATGCCAACAGTTCTGAGGCTGGAAAACAAAACAAAACTATGATCTGGTGATTCCGAAAGTGAAAGAGAAAAGGTAGCAGTCTGGAGGGTGTCCCAACTGAGGGTTAGCTTAGGCAAATTAGCAGGACGAAGTACGGAAGTTTAGAAGGAGGAACAATAAGAGCAGGGACACGACAGAGCGTGGTGACAGCGACCTCTGTGGGAGTTAGGGAGATAAGATTGCACAGGGCTCTATGCCATCCTACGAGGTCGGGCTGATGACAATATGAGGTTTGCGGGCGATTTACTGCAAGCTGAGTCTACCCAATCAACGCGACTTTTGAAGATTTACTTTAAGGTGCTTTGCGACTGCTCAGCCTACTTCTGACCAGCAAAACATGATTCGCCGCGGACAACCAACTGAAGGATCCTGAAAAACACTTACATTTCACACCCACTGAACAATAGGAGTTCCCAGCACGTGTTGGGAAGGGGTGCCTGCAGAGTATCCCTGCAAGATTTCGTCGACGAAGTTAGGGAAGCCTATTTTACTCGAGCAAATGCTGCTAACTGCTATGAGCCGGCTTTCCACCATTGAAGAATTCGTCTCCAAACTTGTTCTTCTCCCATGCACCATCGAGCTTTCCAAACAATCAACTTTCCATAGCCTAAAGGCTGTCGGGTGGTAGGCTGACCTTGTTGCCTCCGAGTTAATGCAGATAGGACTTCCCGGTGAACGGCCAAATTGGTAATCAATAACTTTGTCTAGTAGTGTAAACCAAGTTAGCCCTCAAGAACACCGAATCACAATACCAAAGACCCCTCATTTAGCTAAGTCCATTGTGCCTCATTTCCAACCTCCGTACTCTCATCTGTTATTTTGCTCAGGCTAATCTTCAGCTGAAACATCTCCCAGACTGCTTCTCTCCCTTTTTCAATTTCAGAACCACCAGGCCATCAGGTTGCCTGGCTGTAATATATCGTGCAGACAGCTTATATCTTTCTCTGCCCGTCTACATCATCGCCCAAGGCTGGCTACCGCGAATGCGATCTAGCCACCGCGTTTCGCCCACAAGAAGTCCTGGTATTGCTGCATACGCCTCTCTGAGGCTCACTGAAGAATTCTCACTAATAGACCCTCCCGATGTCGAAGCCACCATGCGAGGACACCTGAATAAACAGTGATCGGTCCAGATTCGGCGACGCCCTCCACCTTCCCATGATAAAATAGCGAACAAAAACCGCAGCCAACCTTTGCCCAAAAAGCCCAACACGGACAAGGGAAAACCACAAGAAACTCAACAGAATGATGTATTCGACAATTTACCAGGATAACATCGTCTACTGCAAACATTTTCACCCTGGTCTTGCCTTATTTTGTTCCTCGTGGACACGGCATTCCAAGTGCTGACTATTCCTTCCTGGAACTTCATCCATTTTGCACCACGTGTGAACTGCTGACACCAGATGATACATACTACTCTTTATGGAAACTGTCTCACCTGTTCAGGGGATACTATTCCTCTTCATATACACGAATCTATGAAAATTGGTATTCTTCTGCGAACCTTCATGAAATTCTTCCCTGCCTCCTTCGTATCAACGCCAAGTACCTTTTTCAGTGATAATTAATATGCATTACTAACCATTTTTTTGCATCATTCTTGTGAATATTGTATTTCCTGCATCCTAAGCCAATGTCCGTCTGAACATTCCTATATCCGGCCGATTCATTACTATTGCCGCAGGTGGCTCGAAATCAATTCGTATTCACCGTGTATTCTCTTGTCGTTTAGCTTCATTTAAACTCTCCCCAGTTTTATTCCACTGTTGCTGTGATGTCCGAATCTCTCTTTAAAATTTGTGAACTTTCCATCTCAATCAGTGATACTGTAAACTGTGATCATGCTAACATGCGTGCTTCTCGACCACAATCCAGAAATATACCATTGTTATTATTATTATTATTATTATTATTATTATTATTATTAGATGTGCCGTAACTCCCATTACGGTAGGACATTCAACGCCCCTCACAGAGTCCCAGCAGAATTAGTCAAGAGGTCAATATTCGGTGCTTGTTGCATGGTCAGATTCCCGTGCCTACTAAGGAGGCTTTGCAAGGCATCTCCAAAAAGCTGTTGTCTTATTCTAATACTGTTCCCCAATAGCCTCCTGGCAAAGCGTTTTACGAGAAGGCAAAGCCACACAGCCGCAGTCACGCTATTCAGAAGTATGAACAGTGCAGCTTATAAAGTCTCCCTGGCAGCTAAACTGCCACGGCATTACTGGCGAAGAAGTTGCGCAAAGGCCCCGGCCGTCCGGTGAAAACATACACCAAGATGTAGACCTGGGCCATATGCTAGGTATCTTCCGTAGGCAGCCAAAGCCAAAAAGTCCCAAAGGCCCGTAGCTCTACACTCTTCTGGCGATCACTATCCCGAGAAGGACTTCAGGCACAAAGACTCCCTTCCACCGACAAAATCAACCAGCCTCCCAAAATCAGATCAATCGGCCAAACTACCTGAAATAACGTCCTAAAAATCTGCCTCCACATCGTACTTGCCCGCTGGCCGACGTCTCTCACATCTATCCTAAAATACCTTTCCCACAATAACCGCTTCCCCACTCATTGTATAAACGCAGGATGAACTGACCTCGCCCACCTTCCAAAGCCGCAGCTCCCTGCACCGACACCACCTAACCTCACCTTATCATACCTTCTTTTGCGCATTATAGCAAACACCCAGCGACCAACCCGCAGACATTGGTTCATAATCCCGCATCCATCACACAGCTCTCCATGAGCCTCAAACCACCTCCTCCATAACTGTGTGAACCCAACCGCCATGCTATACACGGTCATCCATCGTGGCACCATTGGACGCCACCCGCCTCCTCGACTTCCCATTCTCAGGCGGTCCGCTATCGGCCCTTTGATCACTATGCGTCACATAGTACCCACTTATTTCCAACCCATATGCCGCCACTCCTACCATTTCTTCACGGCCTGCACGTCAAGATCCCCCAACAACTTTGACTGCCAACCCGCCGCGGACACCCGCAGCACTTTGCCTCTCAGTCTTCCCCGGGGGGCAATTTTCCCCCAAAGGCCGCTGCTACTTTGAGTTTCCCAGACTCCCCCTCTAACTCATCAACCTTCGGACTGTCGGTTGATGCTCTTCATCATCCACCGAGCAGCTATCCCACCCATCTGAGCAAAGGCCAGCGATGAGCCCCGGGAGCGTGTTCCGGGATCCACTGACGACTCCGTACTCGGTGTACCCCCCAAAGGACGACACCTAGGAAAGTTCGGCGAGATCCGACCTCCGACCCAGGAAAGGCAGCCTTCAGCCGCTTAGTAGCACCACTCGCGTGTAACACTGCAAGTTTAACGCTGGTTCTAACTTGAGTAAATTTAGTCCTCCTTAGAGGATTGCCCTGTCCGTGATTGTAAATCCTGGCTAATTGTTCCCACCCCAACTGACCAAGTCCCGCTTCCTGGGGCCAGGTATTTAGAACGAACAGGATAGGTGGCGGTGGAGGTTGTTCCGAATGTTAGCCCCACATTCCCAGCATGCCTCCTCTCTGACCAGGCATTAATGTCACAATGGGGTCCAGACGGCTTACCATCCCACCGCTTAACTCGTTTCTTTATATCGCTTGCATCCACCAGCCTCCATATCCCTAAGTAAGCGAACTCCGTCTGCTCACCGATGCCTCCAGCCATTTTGCCCAAATTCCACCGGGCCACTGGCTGACCTCCGGGAACTTCAGCACCTTAAAATCTGCCCAGCGCCAAAAGCTCCAGCAGGCTTTGTTCCCTGTATTGACGCGGGCCTCTAGACCCAACATGTAAATACTTCAACCAGGAAGTATAGTCTATCAGACTTAGTTACCACCTCGGGGATATCCGGTTTAATGGCTGGAACTGTAGGTTACTTCCCCGGTATGGTCCACAAGACGGTATCCAGCAGGCTTTCTATCTCCCCGCATGACCTCCATCTTCCCAAGCCCGGACAGCCGATGCCGTTCCCTGACTAGACCAAACTAGTCATCGTGTTGCGCATGAAACATCGGTATAGCGTCTTCAGGTTATATGACCCACAGTTCGCTCCTGACCGTTTTTACATTAATCTCATGCTAATGTTAACCGCGATTGGAGCAAGACGAACACAAAGAAAATCATGCAGATCAGTCCTGGAAATGATGTAGAGTAGAATTTTAAAGCCCCCTGTGGTTTATGTAAAATCCCACGACTTCTCTCTCGGTGTGCAGATATATCTTCTTTCTCAGAATATTTGGCAAGCTCAGTATTATCGCTCCGAAGCGAGAAAGTCAGGCTTTGAGGAACCATGAAAAGTCCTCTGAACCATCCCGTTTACTGTGAACCTGGAACGAACGGCATCTTTCGAAAATACCCCAGGATAGTCTGATACCAGATCCTTGCAAAACTCCCTCTTATGTTCGTTGCTGAATCGCAAAACCTAGCCCTTGTCGTTGTAACGGCCTAGCTCTCATCTTGCTCATTTTATCTCTCACCCTGGTTTTTTTCATGACGCTCTCGTCACATCTAACCCTCAACATTTTACCTGCCACCAGCTGCAACCAAGGTCTTTATGGAACAGAATACCAGCCATCTGCAGCCAACCATAATTTGGTTAACAATTTTCTATCACATACAAAACAAAATGTACACTCTTCCAACTTCTGCCCAGCCGAACCATTGACGTTTGTCTCCACTTATCCGTTTCATTGATGGCTTTTCTTTAAAGGTCCGTTATACGTCCATACACCATTCATGCTCTTCAGAAGTTCACTGAAGTCCCTGCGAAGCTTTTCGCCTTCATTTGAATTCCCATATGACACTGTAATCACCTGCACAAAAGGTCCGTTTATTATCACCTTTGACTCACTTGCCTTCATTTCACAAGCTTCCTCCACAATTAGTTACCCAATGCTGGATCATTTTCCAATTTTCCGCTGGTATCTCTCACCGCACGTTGAAAGCCCCATGCATGCTTTACTTCTAACAATGTTCTTTGGCATCTCTTCCGCCCGGTTACTAGTTAGTGACCGTCCAATTGTCGCTTATATCAGCAATCCCACTACTGCCCAGCTATCCACACCGCCCCCAGCGATTTCGAAACCGATTCGGAATTCCCGCCTCAACCATTACCACTTTTGTTCACTCAAACACCACATGACTTTACTGGTGTATTTCGGTTGCTGTGTGATTTATAAATTTAGAATTTGTGAATACCTCACATTGACATGCACTGCTGTACACTCTGATCTTGCCTTGTGCATGTGTATTGACCACGGTCAAGAAATATACTATAAGCTCTCCTATAATATACTATAAATCCACAGCTTGCACAAACCTCAGACTGCGAAGTGTTTCCCATTTTATTTCAGAACTTACTGGCCAAGGAAATTTTACGCCTACCCTATCCCGTGAGCTACAACTTCGAACATTTTTCTCACTGAATTTAAAAACTGGACTGTCTACAAGGTATGAAATATATACCCCATTCCATTGTTCTCCTACTGGCTTTGTTCTTTGGAACTCCGGCGACTCAGTCACCAGATAGTTGGCTAATCTACTGGAAGCACTGCCACAACTAACTCTAATTCCAGCCGTGCGGGACGAGGTCAGACCCACTGCTTTGGCCGGTGCACTTCGGGCGTGCAGGACATCTGAGACGATGTGCTGGTGCAACTAGGTTGGAGATTGCGCCCCCTGTCACCAAAATGGTTCTGAGGTTACGTGTCCAGTGCGGGGTCAGCCCCACCCACTAGCACAATTTGTGGATTACAGATTTTCATCTTCACTCTGGCACCGCTGCCACCAACAAGTCCTCCGCTCTATCTTTTCCAACGATCGTTTTTCCACCAGGGTGGCTCTCAATATGGGGATTGTGTTTTATATTTCCATGCCAGGCAAAATTTACCGCTCCAGTTATGTACTAAATAGCGTGTCGCTTTCACTCCGGCCCGTCACTCTCTCTCTTCCTCGGCATACTATAATTGCTTATAAGATTAATCATCGATTTTAGCGGACACCTCACTGCCTACAATCCCTGCTTCTCACGTATGGTTACTCCCCCTTTCCTTCGGTAAACTTGCTCATTTACTATGTCAGAACTCGCGGCTACCATTCATTTACTGGCACATTTACTGTCATCGTTCATTTTCTCACCGCAGTTGACAAACGATGATCATGGCAGAAATATATTTCGTAGTTTTCCAGAAGTCAGTAATGTGATTAGCGATTATTTGCTCTTTTCTTCAGTCCAAATGTTCGCTTTCACAGCGCTCTATGATCGTTTTATCCCGGACGCGTAGGCCACCCTAGCCGCTGCACTTTTGTACGTCCCAGCTATGTCGGTCATGCGGCCCTGCCGCTGTCATTGTCTCAACGCACCTGTAAAAACGGTCAGCTAGTTGTAAGCTCACCGTCCACCTACATAGCATCATGCATCCTATTTGTCCAAGAAGTCACTTTTCAACGCGTCCCAGATTGATTCATCACCCAATTTCCACCTTCAATCTGATATATCATTAGCCATCCGTTATACAATATAAACCACTGAATACCTACCTGTCCTCCGTTAGCCTTTTTTTCAGCACTTTGACAGTCCCTCTACCCCATAAGAGGTGTCATCCGTTTGATCCGTCTGACTCGTTCCATTTGGTTTGATATATGAAAGCTTCTGTAGGTAACCAGCATCCGTACTCTGCCACTATCTCCGACGCTTGATTTATTTCACCCAGTGGCTGTTGTCACGCCTCAGTCTTCTCAGTTACGTGTCCTGCGAACTATACGTCTTTTTAATCACCGTACCTTTTAGCACCTGATGATGGCTTATGTTCTACTTTCACGTTTTTGTTTCTCAGCCAATATAAAATGCACAAAAACTTGCGCCTCAGGTAATCCACCGGTCTTCCCTTTAACACTGCCTTGGTCCTCCCTCTATCCCTCCGGAGTTGTCACCCGTTCGCCATATAATTGATTCCGCCGGTAGCGAACCTGCAACTTCTACTGCCATGTCAGCTGGCTGTTTTTATTTTAACCTAAATCCAGGGTTTTGATCCCGCTTTTCGAATCGAACCCACTGGTTCCGTTGATCCCTTCTTGGTCATCGTACGCTCCATCATTCAGAGGGGTCACCCGGAGGCTTATCTACTCTTCACTCCATCACAGCTTCTGCACCCTACCCACCTTCGCAACCGCACTACACATCGATTCGTAACCATTATTCTTTCTTCCCGTTGTAACTTCGTAACATTCCCGCATTAATGTAAACAATTCGCCCAGTGCTTGCTTGCTCCCCCCGGCTGTTTCTTTCATTACCTCCCTTGAAGTTGCACCCTCTCCCCGCCGGACCGATTGCACATTCTCCGTGTGGCCGACACCTTCAACATCTCGCCATCAAGCCTTTATGACTGTATGGCCGATGAGATCACTGTAATTTATCTCTGAAGATCCATTCTTGTAGGTCTTCGAGTTTTCTGCCGATGAAGATTTTATACTCTTCAGAGTGCAAACGACTCTTCAAACATTTAATAAACTCTTCCTTTTAGAAGAGCTCATGAAATATCCTTCGGATGCTCCCAAATTTCCAGCTGTGATCATCTTCTATATTGTCTATGAAGATACTCCCCCTCTCCAACGGTTTCCAATGACCATAAGCCGAATTGGCCACTAGACATTGACCTCTAAATTTGACGAGCATTATCCGCGTTTTGGTTCAGCTGAACAATCTCCTTCAACCCTTCGTTTATGTGTGTTCTACTGTTATGAAAACTCCTGTTCTGACATCAAAGGAGTCGTCTGATTGTATAGGTAGCATGCTTTGGGCTCATCCGAGATATACCATCATTATTATTATTGCCACTGCTAATAAGCAACGTCCATACCACACCCTCCGTCGCAATTTCTGAAGCGTTTTGCCCCTTATTCTCTGCATTATTAGCACACGATACACCTGCCGATGTTCCCAACCGCATACCCCCTGCCGGTCTTACTTTGTGCTCCCTAGAATTTCCTCCACAGTACATACCTAAGCCTCCATCATGTATTGGCCCTTTACTGACCTCTGGTTCCGAAGGTCTCCCGACACACTCCTAGGCCGAGAAGGAATGGACGTGGCAACCTTACTGCTCAGTATGCCCTGTAACAGCCGTTCGTGGAAAATCCCCCTCTATCCCTCGCGATTCAGTGTTTTCCCAACATCACTCATTTCCATACACTATTGACTTGTCTTTACGAACTGGTTGTTTTTCTGGACCAATTGTTGTTTGTTCGCGCCCAGAGCGCTACTTTGGCACATCCTTGTTCAGGACCTGCGTGACGCACGTGCTGTCTGCTCACACGCTGCTATTCGGTTTCTCGTTGTTGAGTCCTTGTGATCGTATTATTGAGGTTTGTATATTGTTTATGTCATTGTTTATTGTAATAATCTAGTATCTTAGAATATCACGGATAATCGTCTTTTGATTTCGGGATCCGTTGCGAATTTGGCTACGCATTGCTCAAACGTTCGTTACAATACTCAGTAGATCAATTTGGAACGAGGAAAAACACGCAAAATGCCAAGAAAAGGATCAAAAGCAGTCGAATTCGGACAGGAAGTAATACGGCAAGTCTCTGGGGAGGTTTTGGGTACTTATGATTCTTTAGTTAATGCTAGATCGCCTAGTCCTTTCAGTGCTAGTTCATGTGTTATTGAGAACAATATTGATCGTAAGGATGTCGACTTATATAAGCTGAGAGTACTAGAACTAGAGCAACAGTTACTATCGGCTAGACTACAGGCGCAGGAAGCAGAGAAGTGTACACAGAAACAGCGAGAGCATGAGACCAGTGACTTCGACACTTCCGATAGATTGGGGTGCAATAAGGTAGGGAACCCCACGCCGGTCGCCGACTACAAACCACCATCGATCGATCTGCCTAGAGTGGAGCTAACGGTTTTCGACGGGCGAGCTGAGCAATACTGCAAGTTTGTCAAGCAGTTCCAGACGTTCGTTGAAAATAAGGTAACCGACCCTGGGCAAAGTCTTCTCTACCTTACTCACTGCTGCCGAGGCCGAGCAAGAGAAGCTATCGACGGGTGCACCATGCTCGACCCAGAACAAGGCTACACAAGGGCAAGGAAGATTCTAAGGGACTTGTTTGGCCAACCTTTCAAAGTAGCCCGTAACCTAATAGAGGGCGTGATGGTAGAGGCAAAGAGAACCAAGGGCGACGTCTACACCATGGCCGACCTGGTGATTAAGATGCAGAACTGCTCAATAGCCCTCGACCATTTAGGTTACAGGGCTGACCTAGACGCCATGCACACTTTGGAAGGCATAGTCCGTCACCTCTCCCCCGAACTACAGGGTCGGTGGGCGGAAGAAGCAGAACGGATAAGCCGAAGCGACAGAGAAGCCAACTTCGAAGACCTGGCCGAATACTTAGACAGGTAAACGAAGATAGCTGACAGCAGATTCGGCCGACTCATCCGGGACAGCAACCGAGCAAACAAGCCCAGTACTAGCCAAGTCCAAACCCCTGTACGGGAACATCCAAAGTACCAGCCTTGGACCAATACACACGTCATTTCACGAGATGCTACGGCGAAACCAAATTGCAGATACTGTGGTACTAGCCATGGCCTACCAGAATGCCCCAAGTTCGGCAACGCCACAATAGACGAACGGTGGGGAATGGCGAGGATGGCAGGAGCATGTTTTATCTGTCTCAACACCACGCACCGGGCAGCAGCCTGTAGAACAAGGAATCGATGTGGTTACGACGGCTGCTCGGGCAGACACCATCGGCTGCTGCATCAGGCGAGAGTAACCATATCCGAGGCAAGTGCCAAGCCCAGCGTGATTTGTTCAACTTCACAATCTGCCAGTAAACCGGTACGTTTAGGCGTAGTGGCCGTGGGAGTAGTGACTTAGACTGGGATAGTCAAGGCGTTGGCTTTCGTTGATAGTGGATCCGACACCACCTTAGTGAAAGAGCGGTTTGCCGACAAACACCAACTGGCTAAAGGTGCGACGTCGTTAGCAGTGAGCACGGTGGGCGGAACACAGGTAATGACTGCCGGTAGATTAAGGCTGCAACTCATCTCTCTAGACACTAACGAGGAAATTGAACCAACGGAGGCATTCACGTTAGCGGATCTCCCCCTGCGAGCACCAAGGTCGGTGAACGCAATCTTGACTCGGTGGCCCCACCTGCAGGATGTAACCGTTGTAGACTGGGAAGATGATGAAGTGGATCTCCTCATCGGCTGCGACGTGCCAGAGGCGCATTTGGTGCTTGACCAGAGAGTGGGCGACCGCCAGGCACCTTATGCCGTACGCACGGCCCTGGGATGGATGTTATACGGTCCAGTAGGGGTACGCGGTTCCGTGAATTTCTTATCCGCCGAAACGGACCGCATAGAGTATCATCTGCAACGGCTGTATGAAAAGGAGTTTCATGACATTGGAGACGAAAGGCCGACGTTGTCTCAAGAGGATCACTTCGCTCTACAAACAGTGCGGCAAGGCACTAGAGGCCTCAAAAAACAGTTCGAGGTTCCCCTCCCATGGCGCACACCGGTCGACCCGTGGACTGACAACAGAAATTATGTTCTCCAGCAATTACTACGACTAAAAGAACGCTTCATTCGAGACCAGAATCTGTGGGAACGATACGCGGATTTGATGAAGCGAAACGAGACCCTTGGTTACGTTGAAAAGGTGCCTGTTAACACCGACGGCAAAAGGGGTATCTGGTACCTGCCTCACCATCCGGTTATCAACCCCAAGGAACCCGATAAACTGCGGGTAGTTTTCGACTGTGCGGCCAAGTTCCAGGGAAAGTCGTTAAACGATCGCCTACTACAGGGGCCTGACTGGACCACACCACTGATCGATGTTTGGTGCCGTTTCAGAGTGGGTAAAGTGGCTTTGTCTGCCGACATTAGGGAAATGTTCCATCAGGTGAAGATTCCGGTAGGAGAACGAGATGCTTTGCGTTTCCTGTGGTGGGAAGGGAGCGACCGGGACAACGCAGTGGTGAATTATAGGATGACCGTCCACCCCTTCGGAGCCATATCGTCACCATTCTGTGCGAACTACGCCCTCCGAGAATCAGCGAACAAACATGGCGATCTAGTACATCGGACGGTAGTAGATAGCGTCAGCAGGAACTCCAACGTCGACGACTACCTTGGGTCATTCGATGATGTGAAATCAGCGCTAGAGCAGTTCAGGGGTCTGACGAGATTGCTGGAAGAGGGCGGCTTCCATCTAACTAAATGGATGTCGAACGCTTCAGAAGCGCTGAAGGTCATCCCGTATCACGAAAAGGCCGAAAGGGTAAGAGAGTTGGACGGCTCTCCACTTCCTATCGAGCGCACCTTAGGGATACAATGAGACGCGGAAACGGACGATTTTGTTTTCGAACTGAACGTTCCCGAGCTGCCAATAACCCGTCGTGGCATACTATCTGCCGTCTCAAGTTTGTTCGACCCGCTCGGTTTCGTCTCACCATGGCTGCTACCCGGAAAGATCTTGCTGCAGCGGCTGTGCCGTAAGAAAGTTGATTGGGACCAGTCACTGGACCGAGGGGACCGGCTGGACTGGGAAGAATTTTTGAACACCTTGAAGAAATTAGGGGACATAAGAATCCCACGATGTTTGACTCCTGGCCATACGACACGGACTGGAGAACTACATGCCTTTTCCGATGCATCCGAAGTCGGTTATGGAGCTGTGGTGTACGGACGATGGTGCGCAGGAGATGGACAATATACCACGAGGATCCTGTTCGCCAAAGCCCGCGTTGCTCCACTGAAGTCGGTCTCAATCCCACGCCTTGAACTCAGCGCAGCCGTGTTGGCAGTCAGGGTGTTGCAAGCTGTGAAGAGATGTTTCGATCTCTACATTTGGTCGGTGAGCTTCTGGACGGATTCAACGATAGTACTTTACTATATCAACAACGTCCGGAGCCGGTTTAGTACTTTCGTTGCTAACCGGCTCACGATTATCCACGATGAATCAGCCACGCACCAGTGGAGTCATGTCAGGTCTGGCGATAATCCGGCCGACCTGTGCTCCCGAGGTGCGAACAACTTCAGGCAACTGGACACGTGGACGAGAGGGCCAAACTTCCTGCAATTGCCCAAACAGGACTGGCCCGTGTTCGAATTAAAACCCCCTTTGGAAGTGGAACTGGAGATAAAAGGCGTAGTGATAGCAACCAACGTCGTCGAAGCGTCATCCATTCTATCGCGACTGGTCAGGTTTTCTTTCTGGATAAAGACGCTTCGTTCGCTAGTTTGGTTAACCAGGTTCAAGAGAAATTTACTAGTCATGGAAGGGCTACAGCCCTCAGGTTGGATACGGGTCGGCCCGATAGGTCCCGATGAGCTACAAGCGGCAGAGTACGATATTTTCAGAATGATACAACGCGAGGCTTTCGCCCGAGAACTTAAGAGGGCGGAAGAAGTGGGGCCGACCAATAAAGACATGCCATCTCCAAGAGGCGAGCTGAAGCGTTTAAACCCCAAACTCATCGACGGACTGCTGCGGGTGGATGGTAGGCTGACCAACGCCCACCTGAACTTCGATACAAAGTATCCTATACTGCTGCCTGCGAGACAACCTGTAGTAGAGCTAATGATTCAACACGTCCACGCCATGGAGGGACATGTCGGGGAAAGTCACGTGACGAGCGTCATCCGAAAGCGTCTTTGGTTGTTGAGAGGACGAGAGACTGTAAAACGCGTAATCCGACGGTGTGTGCAATGCAGGAGACGCAATGCTACAGCAGGCAAACAACTCATGGCCCCACTACCAGAATGCAGGGTGACTACGGGCTGGTGGCCGTTCAGTGACACCGGGTTGGACTATTTCGGGCCCTTGTGGATCAAGTGCGGGAAAAGATTAGAAAAGCGATACGGATGTATCATGACGTGCATGAAATCACGTGCGGTACATCTAGAAGTCGCACATTCGATGACGACCGATTCGTTTCTACGGGCCTTGCAAAGATTTATCAACCGAAGAGGCGTACCGGCCGATATATACTCAGATAATGGATCGAACTTTGTGGGCGCTCAACGGGAATTGCAGCGTTGGCACAAGAACATAAACAGGGACGAACTGCAGAATCGAACCGTGGTCTACGGCATACGATGGCATTTCAACCCCCCACAGGCCAGCCACCGAGGCGGCATATGGGAACGCATGATCCGGTCCGCCAGACGGATATTGTTGTCAATCATGGAGCAGCAGCCGCCCGACGACGAGACGCTGAACACCGTCATGGCTGAGGTGGAGCGAATCCTGAACAACCGCCCCCTGGTTCCAGTATTGAACGGCGACCCCACGCACCTGGGGCTCACCCCAAACGACTTATTGACGTTAAGGTCGAACGAGGGTTTCCAAGGGCCGGTAAACCTTCGTGGGAGCTACCTCCACGGGTGGAAGCAAGCGAACTCTCTGGCCAAGGTCTTCTGGAGGCGATGGCTACGGGAGTACCTACCGGCTTTGCAGACTCGACAGAAGTGGCTGGCCAAAACAAGACCATTCAAAGTTGGGGACGTGGTTATGATCGCCGACGAACGCTCACATTTCAGCGCTTGGTCTTTGGGAGTAGTTACGGAAACCATCAAAAGCACTGACGGAATGATAAGAACGGTGAAGGTGAAGACAGCTAACGGAGTGCTCATTCGTGACATACGCAGTATTAACCTACTCGAGAGCGAAGACGAAGAAGCTGATAACCCTGAGGCCTAGTAAACCTTTTTCACACCAGTAATCGAGGTGGATAAAGAAACACCATATATACCACACGGCCTCCGTCAAACACGTTAAGGTGCTCGCGGTCTTTTCGTTGACATTACAGAAGGTTCTTTCCGATATGTGGTGATGAATGCGATTCCACTGTACATCCCGATACATACACGCATGCACGACGCACTCTACATCCCGTAAACCCATCAAACATGTGACAGTGTTCGTTGTTTTGCTTTTTGTTGACGCTACCGAATGCCCCTTGCATATGTGGAAGTAGCGGAGCTCAGGTCACACACACATGCTACATTTTACTCGTTTTCTTGCCACGCGGTCTTTTGTTGACATTGCAGAAAGTCCTCCTTTGATGTGTAGTCATACCTGTGATTTCATTGTAACCCCGGCACACACACACACGCACTCACACACACACTCAAGCAAGTACATCCAGGATCGGACGGCCTCTTACGAGGACAACGTCTATGTGACCATTCACGCCCGCCATCGGTCATTTGGCCTTGTGGAAGATGTAGACTAGCCTCACGTCTGTGTATCCAATGGATTAGGTGCGACCAGCAGTAGAACGTCGACGACGAGCATTAGACGCGCGCACTGACAGCAGGGCCTAGGCAGGTAGGAAGAATCAGTACCTTTATACCGAACCTTTGGCTCTGCTAAGGATCCAGGAGGATTTTGGTGGGCGGTGTAAGAGCCGGTCGTGGAAAATCCCCCTCTATCCCTCGCGATTCAGTGTTTTTCCCAACATCACTCATTTCCATACACTATTGACTTGTCTTTACGAACTGGTTGTTTTTCTGGACCAATTGTTGTTTGTTCGCGCCCAGAGCGCTACTTTGGCACATCCTTGTTCAGGACCTGCGTGACGCACGTGCTGTCTGCTCACACGCTGCTATTCGGTTTCTCGTTGTTGAGTCCTTGTGATCGTATTATTGAGGTTTGTATATTGTTTATGTCATTGTTTATTGTAATAATCTAGTATCTTAGAATATCACGGATAATCGTCTTTTGATTTCGGGATCCGTTGCGAATTTGGCTACGCATTGCTCAAACGTTCGTTACATGCCCAACCGCCCTAAGAGTTGCGGTCTTTTGTCTTTAAAGTGGAGGATATTGTTAATGATTCTCCATTAAAAGACGGGACCACGTCGGAACCCCAATAATTATCGCCCCATTTTTCAATCCCCTGCCAAATCAAGATCGATGGAAGGGCTTGTGCAAGAACAATTGGGTAATTACTCAGTGAATCTGAATTTCATCCACACTGACCAGCACAGCCTTCTACAACCTCGATTCTGCAAAGCCTGGAAATTTGACTTTAATAACCTGGCTACCGACGCGACAGATAAAGGGAAATCTCTGGTCACCATTTCTTTTGGTATGAAAAACAGTTTCAATCGGCCTCCTCATGCTACCTTGCTCTCTACGTCCTATGAGTACGGAGACTCCGGCTCGCTGCTTGCATGTTCCGTTTCATACTCGCTCGGCAGGTTCTAAGTAGTCCCCGTATGTGGCCAAGATTCGTAACAACCCCCGGTCATCAGTGATGCAATACAAGGCAGAGTTTCAAGCCCCCCGTTGCTTCTACTCTACAAAAACGACATATTTCCAGCAATTCGCAGTGGCGCTCCTTTCATTTTGACGATGATATCAAACCATTTTATGATTTCCAACGTCGAGGCATGCGTACTTCCCCTGAGAATACAAGCAATGAACTAAGGCATCTTTACCACCAAACCTGGATAATGAAATTCTCGACTAGCAAAAGTTCAGATATGACCCTTAGATGTCAGATGGACTCCGAAAACCTGCTTATCTACGTCTGGACGGTATTGCACAGTCCCATTCGTTCGAGTCCTTGGTCTTCATTATTTACATGATCTTAGGTTTCCTGAGAACTTTCTACTCCAGGTTGTCAAAACGACGAGAACGTTTGGTCTTATCATCAGAAACTTCCGGCTAAACGACTGCAAACTGATCACCTACAAGTCCCACGCCAGGCCTCTCCCTGAAAACCTTCCATATATCTTCAGTAAAAAGACGAAATCCGGTCGCATTTTTCTGAAACTCGTACAAGGCTGTTTCACTGAAAATTCGAAAGGATCTTCCTCCAGCTCATACCACAGGGATAGATATATCCTATTTATCCTCAATCCCCTAGACTGCCTCAACTGAAGCTTGTTTGAGGCCTTCACTTTAATCGTACCGCCTGGCCTTCTAGTGTACTGAAATCATTTGCCTCACTCCCCCCACCACGTAGGCCTTACGCCATCGCTCACTGCAGCTCTCTAGTCCAGGACCGAAATCGGAGCTGAAACCTATCATTCCCCGATGAACTACACAAACTTATGAAATAAACTCTCAGTAACCACCTGCGAAAGTCCCCTGATCTCTCATTCCAGTGTCTCCTTAGCTATCCCGCCCCGAAATATCATTCCAAACGCCCACCCTCAAGAAACTATCGGTTTGACTTCGTTCCCTCGCCTCACACTCTCATGCAAGACTATTAGTTTGTGTCTCCCTGATGTCTGAGTCCGCCACCCAACTACGGCACCGTCTTTCTTCTGTACGAGCCAAACTATCTCCCATTGGTGCAGCTGACTTCACCCATACCAGTTGACCTGGGATAGCGTTTGGTGGTCTTGGACTTGGTCCGGGGTTGTACGAGAGCGACACACATACAGGCCTGTACTTTACAAAATTAGTTGTCCCTTTGCTATCCAAGAGGATATGGAAGGTTCCTATATGGAACTAACCATCCCCTTTTAGAAAAGGGTTGAAAAAGGACCTCCCGGGCTCAGTTTGATCTCCGAATGCCGTCGATATCGGGCTGTGAAGGAACTAGGCAACCTTGAATTCCCAGTACTTCTACCATCAGCTCACCCCTGGTCTTGCGAAAAAGGAACCCCCATACGACCCTTGCTGGCCTGACGTGCTTTTGGTTCTTACCCACTAGCCTGACACGGGTGGTAGCGCACTGGGAAGTCCAAATATGTTTATCACCTCCCGTTATAAGTTTCAACCATCACATAACCTTCCTACTAACAACTGGGGTGTTCATTGATGTAGGCTACAAGTACCACGGTACCCTCAAATTTAGCCCACTGAACTATACTACGTGGCCACGCATCAGACGATAAAATCCATGTCCCATTACAGCCCAAAATTTATAGGAAAGCAGCGAAAGCCGTTCATATTTTCTCTCATACAAATCTTCATTTCCTCACTTAGTGGAAGCGTGACACTTTCCTTATCCTAGCGTCCAATCTTTGATCTACCAACCCAACCTATTGACACCCATCGAGAACCAACATCCAACACCAGCCTGCAGCATCAGACTTGGAAATACCCTACGACTGCACTTGTCACATATCCCCTAGACCAACTGTACAAACCTACCCTTTTTGCTTCTAGCATGTCCTAGTTGCTTCCTCGTCTATCCCTCAGCCCTCAATATCCCCACTGTGACCCCGCGGTCTCACCGACCCCCAGAGATAAGACTTGCTGAGATCCCGCTGAACCGGCAGTAAATAACTGGGCCTAAATGGTCAAGTGCAGTCAGCCCCTACCAACACCGGCTTCCAATGTCCAGGACTCGAAGTGCAGTCCATCCCTCGCAAACTTTATATTGTCATCAGCCCGACCTCGTAGGATGGCATAGAGTCCTGTGCAATCTTATCTCCCTAACTTCCACAGAGGTCACTGTTACCACGCTCTGTCGTGTCTCTGCTCTTATTGTTCCTCCTTCTAAACTTCCGTATTTCGTCCTGCTAATTCGCCTAAGCTAACCCTCAGTTGGGACACCCTCCAGACTGCTACCTTTTCTCTTTCACTCTCGGAATCACCGGATAATAGTACTGCTTGGTCGTAACACATCAAGCAGAACATTTGTTTTGTCGATTTCCCCTTCCATCCGTCAGCAAAGTTGTCCACCGCTGGTCAGCGAGAATCCAATATAGTTACTCGATTTCACCCATACACAGACCTGCAATAGCTCACATAATTCGCCGAGGACTATCAATGACTTGCCACAGCAAGCCTGCATCGACACCGGAGCCAAATTTAAAGGAGCCAAACGCCACAATTGTCTACCAGCACCCAATTTCTTCCGCCAACATGGCTCAAATTTTTGACTTGGTCTCACGCACCGCGACCCTCCTTTGTGGTTTTTGCCAAGCAATCCAGCTGCTTAGTGATACCGCGGCAAACGCCAACTGCTGACTCGACCATCCACATTTGACTGCCTATTCATTCCTCCCTTCAGATTTGGATATTGTATGCGTGGGTTATTTTCTCAACACTTCCTAACCCCGCCAATCGAGACGAGAGTAGGTGCAGCCAATCTTTTGGGAGCACATCCTGGCTGTCCAGGTCACATTTATGCATCACCTCTTCCACCATATTCATATGTTCCACAATTGACGGGTAGGCTTCCATCCCGACGGCTTTGCAGTTAACTTACCATATCTAGATTATTTTGTTCTATAACTTCTCAAGCTCCACGCTTGTAGCACCGTTTTGACTTTTCCCATCGGCATGGCTGGCATTCGCCGAAGTTTCTTCTTTCGTGATTTATTCTAAGCCTCGTAGAAGATGCATCCTCTGATCCCTCCGGCGCACACGATCGAGCATATTGGACCCTTGAAAACTTTCCATTTGCACTTGGTCCCCAAAGCTCGCCAGCTTTGATCTCTAGCAGTATTCTAATTGCCCGCTCCACCGTTTCATTTTCGGAACTTTGATCCTACCCCACCGATTCTGTCTATTCAAACTGCATTTCGCTCGCAATTCACAGATGCTCTTGCAATTTTTGTGATGACCGACTTTATTGCCAAGCTGCTGTTACTGATTAATTCAGTTGCGCGTAGCTTACTTTTCTTCATTCTCTGAATGAAGCCTTGCCCATTGATGATGTCCTCAGGCAAGCTTCTTCACCTATTCGGCAAATTTAACCGTACCATTGTAGTCTTCACCCCACGCTGCCTTAACCCTTTACATTTTCTCCCGCCTGGGTGAGATTCACGGTGCTCCACCTACGCACATTTACACGTAGAAGGAGCGTCATCTCCCATTCTATCCGCTTACTCGAAGGCTGCGACCAAATAATCAAAGATCTCGTTACTAACGTTTGCATATTATCGAACTGTTTGCTTACCTCTGTTTTGCTTCCACGAACATATCCGCATCTTCAGGTATTCCCTTGCACTTTTCGTTTTCCACTTTTGTGCTGAAAATCCACCCCAAATTTGGTGCATAGAAGAGCCCAGTTGCGTGACTTCTATTGTATCAGTTCAAAAACGAACCGCATAAATAGGCTTGTACAAGTTGCAGCTGAATACCTCAGTGGGACCCCGAGTCCCAGTTGTTTTTTTCTGCTACGTTTCGTGTGGACGCGAGTCAGACTTCGGGCCACTAACAAGTTTGCCGAGCCGGGGGCTTCATCTCCCCCTCCCCCCCCCAAAAAAAAAAAAATAAAAAAGACCTTTATACAGATCTCCTAGGACAGCTTTGCGCAAGGGAAGAGTTATTATCAACCGATTGCTACGGTGTAGTACTCCGACAGGTTGTATGCGTAGTAATTTTTGATTCACAAGTACCTGCGGACACTTCTCCCACACTCCCGGATGCCAGCACCTCTTGATAGCAAAAATCGCCAACCGGTAGCATTTTTAGCGCATTCTTGCAGCTCCCACTCCGGCACAGGAGTAGCCGTTGGCATAAAAATACACCGTTAAGCTGCCCCAAATCACAATTACCTTGATAGATGAACAGCCTACGGAATTTTTCCGCCAGGCTCACGTGGGATGTAGTGGTTATGCTCTGCAAGGGCAGTAATATATCGTTGCTTCGTGGCAGCTACGGATTTAACAGCGGACCTACTTCGTTGGAACAGAAACTGTGGCGCCCAGTGGCCCTTGAATGAATTTTGACCCCTACACGTACCTATGAAGACCTCGTTTCACCCAGAAAACTGCCAGTGCTTCGTTTCATGTCTGCAAGCACCCTCTCTCAGCAGCACCCAGTAGACTAGAAGTATAGACGATCGCAGCATCTATCGTTTTCAGGCACAGCTCCGATTACAACCTCAGAAGCACCAGTGACTGGCACTGCCTGTTTGTATGGCTCGAGAGTAGCTAACTTTAGACCCTGAACTTCGGTATTGGGGAATCTCACAAGACTCCCTCTCACCTGCCAGTCAGGTGCTACTCATTGATGGGCTGGGCAAATGCTAACTGCGGAGCCCTCGTTGCGGAATTCGGTGTGAATCTAGATTAGGCTTTCAGAAAACTAAGGAAGGCTTCAAATGTGTTTGAGTCCTCGGTAATTCCATTTTGGCAGTACGTCTAAAACAACCATAGCCCGGCTGATACTCCTCAGCTTCCTTCGCTAAGTCCAACTCCCGAACATTGAACTTGCACTTTGAGGGCCTGGTCGAAACACTCTTCACCAAGGATCCCTTCAAGGTCCGCCCCAAGCTACGACCATGATCCTTTTTTGAAACGCCGAAGACGATTGTATGGTCCTGGTACTCCGTCACTGCAGTCAAACATTCAGTCACCTATTCGGTAGCAGCCTGGAAAAAGCCGGATGAAAAATGCAATCCCAAATGCAGAAAAATGAACCGAAACAAGCCCTAGGGGGTCTTGATGGTAGTAGGTGGTCTCGATTCTAAGAGCAGTGGAATTCGTAGGTACGCCACAGTCAGGCCATCTACTGGAAAGCAAGTACTGCCGGGCACGGATTCCATGAAGTCTTCCAATCCCGCAGTAGTAGTTGCTAATCTTTGTAGTCTGGTATTCAGTGCGGGGTTGTACCGCCCAAAAATACGTGACACCTTCCTAAGGCTTTTCACCGCTACAACTATCGGAGTCACCCAAGAAGATTCACTGACCGAAGGGAATCACGCCATTTTGGTCCACTTGCCCCAGTGCTTTCATAATATCTTCGCTTTTACCATACCACTGAGCAGTTCATTTGACAAACACCGGGTCACCATCGGCTTCCAGCTTTGCCGGCTCTACCGCCATTCCATCACGATTGTTGGAGCGTTGTATGTTCAGATGACGATGAACCACGGGGTTCATAGGAGTACTTCAGAGCGTGTTAAATGAAAGCGAGTGATTTATAGCTGGTGATTCACTCAGTCCCTGAGTATACTTACTAGCAAATGAAGCAAGAGGGACCGGTCCAGGCAACTGCCGCTTAGATCGTACCGTAAGTGTAGTTTCACCCAACAGCTTGAGGTGGTGACCTAATACACCCCGAAGATCTACGTCAGTAGTTTTACGGCTGCCAGCGGACAAATCATCGTCTGCACCGTCTCGGGAATGATGGGTTCACTACCTCCCGTATCCACGACGACGTCTTTTGAAACCGGACCGAAGTGGCGCAGAATTTTGCAAGAAGTTTTCATTCCGGCTGGTGATCTCTAGGGTACAAACGAGTTCGCCACCTTTGGTTTTGTTCTGTCCGGTCTCCTCCACTAAGTTCCATCTGGATTCCCGGTTTACGTTCCGTATGTGGCCAGCCAAGCCAAGGTCATTTCATGAGGCCTGGCCAAAATGACACGTTAAACGCAAACGGAAGTCCTTGCATGACCTGTATCTGTTTGCATTCTCGCGAGAAACGGCACCATCGAAGTGCTTACTGGTCGACGTGTGTTTGGCGGTTATAACACATGTACATAGACCTGGGCGTCCTTTGTTGAAGGACGCTGTAGTCTTGGCGTGCAGGCGGAATACACGCAGAAAGTTGCCCAAAGATTCTGCGGGCCGAGTCAAAGTTTATTTTCTTCTGTTCCAGCAGGCGCCGCTGTAGGGCGATGTGGAGGGTCCAGGCAGTTAGTCGGCCAAAAAGCATTTCTCTGAACGACAAACAAAATTTTGGCGGGTGGCCGACTGTTTCAGCTGAGGAGTGAACTCCGAACATGACTCATTCTGTCCAAGCACAAGTGAACTGAATTTTTTTCTTTCTTCGGCTTGGAACTTGACTGGCATAACAAGGTTCGGCAAAAGTTCCTTTGTTTTCCCAAGCGGCGGTTCTGCTGGAGCTTTGGGGCATACAATGTTCTCCAACATCGAGTACAGCCGTTGCCCACCTGCAGGCAGGGATAAGGCTGGCGAACTGAGTTAGTTAATTCACAAATATAATGCCAGTGCAGGTATCGCTCAGCCCATTCTGAGACCTGCTTTGGACTGCTCTGCTAGTTTTAATGTTAAATGGAAAGCGACTCGGTGCCGTGACTACAAATGTGGGGGTTCTGTCCACCCATCCAGACGTACTTTCTGTGATAAATCGCGTTCGGACTAAGAGCACTGGGAGGCAACAAGACCGGACAAGAAGAGCAAGAATGTATTCCGTCTTCTCTGGTAGGTACCAGCTCGTTTGGGTACAGGAAGTATGAACAGGTTGTGTGATCCCCCAAGTTATTCATTAGAAATAAGGGGTTTCAAGTCGATCATATAAAGACGGTAAAAGTAGCTAAGGACTTTCATGGTCTGATGCAGAATGGTCTAAATTGAACTCCTTCAGGCTCCCAAACAAGGGGACAGGAAGGGAGGCTGTCGAAGGTTCGCGTTAGGTTTATTACCAGAAAGCTCTGAGGGTCTTCCTGGTCGACCCATGGACCGGTAGGCCCTGCAGCGCCTAAAGAGGCCCCAGATCGTAAAGCGAATGAGATCATCTATGATAGTAAGCATTCGGCATATTCACAATTAATAGTAATAATATTAATGGTTTATTTCGGAGATGCCCGAAGCATGCCGGGTGCATGATCATAGTTTTACAAATAATGGAACATATAGAGAAAATTCGTGAAAACTTAGAAATTTACACGAAAACGTAGGATGGGAGCTCAGAATTGGCAATTAAGTGGGACAAAATTACGCTAGGTGTAAGAGCATCAAAGAAAACGTAGGGAGTGAAAATGAACCCAAGAGCGGATCCAAGTGGACGCTCGGTAGGTTTGAAAGTCAATATCAAATAGGGAGTCTGACTGGCCACGGTGAGGACGTCTGAAAGCCGACTGATACACAAGAGAAAGGCTAGAAATCGGTACCAAATGCTGCGGTGGAGGGAAACGATGGGAAAAAAACTGAGATGCACCGCAAAGGACTAGATAGCAATGAAGCTTTGGTACTCTGCAACAGATGGTCGGCGGACGGGGCAGAAAGATTTCTGTAAAAAATAAAACGGGCCATTCAAGTCATAAAGGGTGGATCAAGTGACAAAAATGGTTTAGAAGGACTGGGTAGGGTAAAGGTGAGGCACAGATGTAGAACGAATGGACGCACATCATGACGGTCAGAGGGATGGTGGCATGCAAAAAGGCTGGTGAGGAACTGCAAGATGCAGAGCGAATGCATATATACACATACGTGCACGTATATATATACATATATATATATATACGTTTATGATAGGAGCAGTAGTAATAACAATGGAGTCCTAGAAAGAAATTATCGGCTACTGAGAGGGGCAGGTAAGGTTAGACCGAATGGTTGTAGAATCAACTTCGGAATATCACGGTGAATTATCTTCATTCCAGGTGAACATGGCGGCTCAGTAGAGAGAAAAAAAGGATTCGAAAGCACATAAATGATGACGACTGCGAGGAGTAATTAATAAAAAAGGGAAGATGGGGAAAAATATCGGAGAGAACAAGTAAGAATGAATATAATAGTCTGATTATTGTGGGTGAGACATGTGGTGATGGCGAGGAATGGAAGAAGCATTAGTAAATGGGTTTACGTTATTCAGCGGGAAGATGATGGTGATGGAGATGGCTAAGCAGCACAGAACGAATGTGCATACAAGATGGAGGAAGAAGCTTGTGAGGTGGGGCTGTCTCTGGTGCAAAGATGCAGCAGCTCTGACGGTGAACAGAGTGGGAGAGAAATAAGCGAAAGAAGTACCAGAGGGATCGGGTAATGGCAGAATAAAATGGTTGAAACTGAGTGAAAAGCGTAAAGTAACGATGGTTTTACTTTAAGTGGAAAGTGAAAAAGCAGAACAGTCTAGAAGGCACACAGAAAACGTCTATGGCGAGTAACTTGTGAAACAGGTGGGACATAGCCAGTCAGATAATTTTACTGCATGCAAAAAGCGAAAAAGGCTGCCAAGGAAGTAGCGCCAGGACAGGTTAATCGGTGGATGAATACAAGGCATGAGAAATGAATGCGCGTCGGAGATGGGGACATGGAATTCGGGAGCTGCTTGCCTGCAGGCAATTGTACAAATGGAGGCAACCAGAAGATGCTGATCGGGGCACTGCCAAATGGAAAGATCCGCAGAGAGATCGCGGTGTCAAGCAAGGAAAATATAGTGGTGATGATTAGAAAATAAAAGTGACTGCAAGAGGTGCAAGGTTCGGAATGGCGAGTTCTAACGCGGGGATTGGTCATGGATGCGAATGGGACTGGTGTGTGATGGTATAAAGCTTGAGAAGGGAGAACGAGGAAGGATCTGGCAGAGCGGTAGGCAATGAGGCATAAGAATGCGATCAATGAGCTTTACGGGCATAAGGTGATACTAGGTCAATAGAGGCTAGGAGCCGGCAATGGCGACATGTGGATAAAAAAGAAATATTGGCGGTCGTCGGCAGAGTGAAGTGGCTAGGAAGATAGTGACTTCCAATGAGAGGTGACACGGTGAAATTCGATAGGAGCAGGGACAGGATGAGTAAGAGTGCATAACACGGAAGAAAGAAAAAATGGGAGTGATAAGAGTGATGACGAGGGCAATAGGTGGGTGCACATAGGCGGAACAAGGATGGTTGGAGCATGTGATCTGCAGCCGACAGAATTGGAGGGTGAGATCCGCAATTGGTGCTAGTGGGTTAGACTGGCCGAGCGCTGGATACCCAACCTTAAAAACATTTAGAAGTGAACACAGGAGGTGTGATTCTAATTGCGCTCGCACATGGTAGCAGACGACCTGCAAACCCGACTTGTGCCTGCCAAGGTGGTGGATCTGACCGTCCCCGCACCGTTGAGGATGCACTAATTTTCACCGATGGTTATACGCGTGAAGCATAGATCATTCAACAAATCTGGGCAAAGTTTTCCAGAAGGATAGGCAAAAATGTTCTGTACGGTGGCAACGGAACTCTAGGTTTTTTTGTCATCACCGCTGCTCTGAGCTGCGGAGAAATATAGAGGCTATCTGGGCAGGCAATCGACATTGTTCACTTGGTTTAAGTCACAGGGGATTACAACACAGGCCCTCCAAGCCACCTACCAGAAGCGGTAAGCCAGGACAGACCAGGTGGCACAGGACCATCAGTGGCCGGGGCAACTGCACCAATAGAAATAGTGACATGGTTAAGGGTAGTGACCAAGGATATCGGATGCATGGTGGGTTGGGATGATATAGGTAAAGGGCTAAAAGCTGCACGAAAGCGGGAGCTGAAGGCCTCGGCTACTTGCATGGGAGAGGTGATTGGGGATCCGGCATGATCTTTGAGGGTGAATGGCGTCGGTGCTCAGCCCCTAAGACGGCGCACGTGCTGAAAGAAAATGCCTCATTGCTGCATGCTCGAGCAAGTACAGACCGTCGGGCTGAATCCTGATGAGGCCCAGTCTTGTCTTTGCATCTATCATGGATAATCCTGCATCTCGGGCAAGACCTGCGGCTTTATATCTAGCAAGGAGATTTGCGCGTTCGTCCAGAATGCTCCTAATAAGGCGGGGGAGGGACTGCTTACCTGTCTTTGGAAGACGAATTCTGGGGACAAATAGCCTATCAGCTAGGGAGAGTAACTCTCTGAGGTTCTCTGCCGCCTCATCAGCAGAGTTACCTGGGTTGGCTGAATTCAGCTGGTAGCGAATAAAGACACTGCCTAGGTCAGGACATCAGGCGTAGAGCAAAACATATCAGCCAGTGGAGATTGTGGTGTAAATCGGGAGCTGGATACAACAAACAGCGTCTCCAGAGGAAGGGCGATTGCAAGAGTGGAGAATAAAGGAAATGATTTGAGGAACCGGGCAAGCGAACAGGAAATTTTTGGATCTGTATAAGATTGATCAAGAAAAGTCAAAGCGAAAGAGGAAGATGAGTGAATATGGGTTGCGTACCTGTAGCGATTACAACGGTGTCTGGCTTTTGCAAGAGGGGTGACAAATTGGAGGGCAAGTAATTGTGCTTCAACAGATGAGTGCTGTTAGTGTGTACTGCGCGAAAAAGATACATGGATTGTACTTCCTAATGTGCATCTCTGAAGGCTGCAATTTATCAATGGCTATGGAATACAACGGCACGCCTCAGCTGATGAGGACAGCGGTAAAATTTAGAGGCTGCACACGAAATCAGTTCCAGTTGTGCATAATTCGAATGTCACGTTCAGAGGTGACTGCCGGAATGGGGAAGAAAGGGAGATGATCATATAGTGGGCGGGGGCGAGTGTATACCTTTTGACGACCGTTTTGACAGTTGTGGCATGTGATGTTGGTGGGAAATATGTTTGAGACCATCAAATATGGAGAAAACACAATGATCAGGAAAATCAGGATGGATCAATAGATTTACACCGTGGAGGCAATAAGTTTACTGATGAAAAAGTGCAGATCGTCGCCATTCGCGCCTCTTGCTGCTGTGGGACTACGGAAAGGTATTTCAGCGCGGGAAGTGGTTTGGTGGTTGTGGTGGGGGAGTAAATAGTGACAATAAATGCGCCAATGATTAAGCATTTTTAGCGAGTTCTAACATGAAGAAGAGACACCGTGAGGAATGGGGCGGAGGAGCAGACAGAAATACATCTTAGAGAAGGTAAGTACTGAAACATGCCAAGACCAATGAGTCTTTATGTTACCAAACACTGTGCAAAGGAAAAGATGGATGGCAGGTACAGGAGGAAGGCCATTTCCTGTTCAGTGAGTAGGTTTAGTCAAATCCTAAGCATGACATGGAAGGGGTAGGTTAAGAAGTCTATACTGAGAGAAAGCCGAAAGGGAAGCCGGTGACGAGTGGAGAGGAACAAAGCAAATGACATGGTCGCCGCGGCAGCGTGAGCACAAAAATAGAATTCCCTGATCCACAAGACGGTGCCAGTGAGTGAGGTTGGCCGTGCGCTGGGCACTCAACCTGAAAACCATTTCTGGATATAGGAAGTGCGATCCGCTAATCCAGTTGTACCCGCTGATTACTGCAGACGTCCTTCTTTCCCGATGTGCCCCGGTCAAAGCTACGGATCTGACAGCTTCCCGAGCAGTCCGGACTAGAATGAGATCTATAAGTGTGGAGAAATCAGGTGTACCAGTTTGGAGTGGCCATGTTTAGGGGATCCTGGGGGCAGAGGCAGTTGGGGAGCCGTCGTGTGAAGAAAAAAAATCCGGTTTTACAGAGAGTCCAGTAGTTCTTTTCAGTGGGAATGAGTTCCACGTTGTTGCTCACAGGATAAAATAAGCTATAATAGTCCTTGAGGTGATGAGTTCTGGAAGCAAAGGTGAAAGGCTGTATCCTGGCAGTTCTACCAGCTGCGGATTAAGGGAGAGACATGGGACAAGAATATCATGTAACAACCGGGGGAATCAAGGTATCACCAGTAGAAGAAGTGAGTAGTCCGTCGGTAAGGGTTAGATTTCAGCATTTAACAATAAATGGAAAGCTTCTGGCGAAAGGTTGTCTACTAGGGAATAGGTGTTAAGATACTCGTTTGTATTCCACACAAAGTTCGAAAGCTATAGCAATAAATATATAAGGATTACGCGTTCGGATGTGTTTTTGTACAGTCAGAAGTTTATTTATCTCTTTTTCAATGTTAAAGAAGCTGAAAATAGTGAACTAACTTGCGGTGGAAGCTTGTCCCAAAGAGAAGAATATCTGATGATGAGGAAGCTAGGTTGCACCGCAGCCCTAGTAACTAAAGTCAAGGCCATATTGACCCGATATCGTAGAGGGTAATTGGGCTAGTTTTGACCTGGAGGGCTGAAATGCAAGATGCACTTTTCATAATATTACCGAAGAAAGACAAGTTCATTTGCGGAAGACGTAGCCAAAGAAGTTTCGCACGCAATATTACAAATCCTCCCATATATTCTGAAGGCAAGGAACATCCGAGCAACTGTGTTGAATCTAGGTTGCGCATTTTCTACTATTATATTAGTGCATGCTAGGACCTCTTCCCAGGAAGTGACCACAGAACAGTGCCCTGCACCATGGCGGATCCGCAAGCTTTTAATGAATTCCCCCGTCCCACGATCTCTCTTCAACTACCAGTTGGGATGACCTTATCTGCGTGCTTCGATCATTAAACTGGGACGACTTCTTCCTATAAATCCTCCCTCAGCTGGCCACTTATTTACCATATTCTAGCTTATCCGACCAACTGTGAGCAATCATCACAACTCGTATCCTGACAAACAGAGTCCGTAGTCCAGTCCTGGCCCGAATGCAAGACAAACATCCAAAGCTTCAGAAGGTATATCACACCAATGGTGATATATCGTCATTCTTGCAGCCCTAACATCCCTCGGCATCAATCAGAATCAAGGCTGGCTACATGCTTAAAACCAAGAAGTATCTGCTCTGCAATGCCATGATATTTGCTCAAAGTTGGCAAGCCTACCAAAGAACAGAGGTTATAGCAAGACCACTGGTATCTCTTCTCTCAAGGTAGTAAACGATGGGCACATCACAGCACCTGTGGCGATAGCCGAGGCGCTTGATTTCTAATTTGCAGCTTCCATTAGTACGGACCCCCACTTTTCCCCCATGCGCACGGCCTGCCACCAGGCACATAAAATACGATTCAGAATTTACCCTAAATGAGGTGACTAGCCAGCTGGCCCATGGTCGGAAGTCCTCACTCCACGACCACGATGGTTTCCCACCGACACTTCTACGTTTTGGAGGAGCCGATGCCGCAGCCCTACTATTGAAGTTCTACTGTCCATCCATGGGGTCAGGTATATTTCCCTCAAAGTGGAAGGCTGCGGTCATCATCCCAATTCATGAGAAGGAACCAATACATGACCCGTCAAACTGGAATCCCAGAAACCACACTCCGATAGCTTCAAGGTTGATGAAAAACCTCATCGAGCAGAGGAAAACTGACTTCCTATTGTCCCACAACATCATCCACGGAGAGCAGTGCGACCTCTTAAAGTCGCTTCAAGCACCATCTGCCAGCATGATATCTTACCTCATAACGTCGGCCGCCGACAACAACAGGCCTATCATTATAATATACCTTGACATGACCAAGGTTTTTCACCGCATCCGCAATCTTTATTACTAACCAAACCCAAAGCTCGCGGGTTTCCCCGTCCCCCTTTATCGCGGTTGACATCATACCTATCGAACCGCCCACTGCTGGTTTCCACTCATGGTTCATTCTCGCTGCCAGCTCCAGTTACCAGAGGGGTTGTGCGGGGAAGTACACCTGGTTCCATGCCTTTTCTCATTTACACGAATAATATATTTCCTTGCCGCGCCACGACACCCCACCAACTTTGGCTCACGACATTAGGGCTGTCTAAGAGTTCCCTCGCCAAAACCTCAAAGCTGAGCTGGATGAAATTTCTAGCGATCTAAAGTGGCTCCAAGACTGCTGCATTTCTTGAGGTATGAAGTTCTCAACCTTTAAGAGCAGCTACACAAACTACAGATGTCAAGCTCCCTCTGGAACCCTGCCCACCCACCCATTTTGTACAGCCCGTTATTTCGAGATTTTGGTCTTCACTACTCAAATGGCTTTAGGTTTTCTGAGTGCATTCCACTCCTGGTTGCCAAGACGAGAAGAACCATTTGTCTCATCACCAGAACATTTTGGCTAAACGATTGCAAATGGCTCACCTACGAGTCTTAGGCCAGGCCTCTCATCGAATACTGTCCCATTATCATCACCGACATGGCGAACTCCGACCACATTTCTCTGGAGCTCGCGCAGCTCCAAGTCGCTAAAAAATTAGTGGGATTTCCCCCCAATTTGGGTTAGAAAGATCGATGCATCCCATTCATTCTTGGCTCTCTGTGGCTGCACAGTACGAAGCTAGGTTTACGCTTTCTGTTTGAGCTATTCTACCTCCGCGAATTATGCCGCACACCATTGATCAACGCATCTCCCTATTCCTAGATCAAAATTAGCTTTAAGTTCTAACTTTTTTCGCCACAGGAGGCTCAAAGTCACGGAATAAACTCCAGACTATCTTCCGCGAGTGTTTTTCTATATCTCATTTCAGAGGCCCACTGGATCACTTTTTGACTCCTCCCAACGTGATCCTTCCTACCGGCAGAATGTAGCCGAACAAATAGCCTACGAAAACGGTGAGATATCTAGGATTATGGCATTATATCCTAAAACCTTTAGTAAGCGCCCATTGAGAAAAGTCAGGTCAACTATTCCCTACTACTTTATAACGCACATGATCTACCTGGAAGGTAGCTGCAGTTTGTTGCCTTTTGTAACTAACTAGTTCAAAGCTTGCAGGTTCACCCAAATCTAGACAATATTTATGTTCTCTTACTGTCAACTGGCCCGAGGTTTTTAGCCTTCGATGTCTCTCCAGCATCAAATGAATTTGGGGGTTTGGATCCTAGGACACTGGGTTCCGCCGTCCAACACTTTGACCTTTTACTCCTTTCCCATTCATTTTAACTATCACCACCCACCCGGGTTGTGTGCCCAGCTCCACTTAGCTCTCCCTAACTGTCCCGTTCCAAAATCTCTTATCCCAAATACCCACCTTCTAATGACTACTTGTTGGCACGTTCTCTCGTCTCATCCATGAATCTTTCACCGGCCAGCGACTGCTATCTTCCCTCTGATGCGTCACTCTATCTAACCTAGTTCACACCGGCTAACTGGAATGGTCTCTGATGGCCTTAGGCATGGTCTGGCTTTGTATGAGACCGATACACATAATCTGACCTGAGCCTTACGATATTTACTGTCCTGCTCCATGCGTTTGCATAATCTCAATCTGCATTATTCTAGCCCACGCTAGCAAAACCCCTGATGTCAACGGCACCTATACCATAGCTCCGTCAGGAATTGCGAAAAAACAGGCCACCCCCAGCAGTCACGAAAAAAGACAAATACGCATAAAATTAACTTCGGGCCGAGGGGTTATGGAAAGTTCCTATATGGGCTCAATCACCCCCTGTTGAGAAACGAAAAAAACTAAAGGAAAAAAGTGGCAAACAAAAGCACCTAGAAAGATCGCTTTGATCTCCAAATACCACTGGTGTCGGGCTTTGAAGGAAACGGGCAACTTTCATTTATGGGTTTGTCTTCCATCAGCCCAGGCCTGATCCTGCGAAAGGCGAAACCCCACGTCTCCCCTGTCCGCCTGACAAGCTTTTGGATTTTACACACAAGACGGACTGGGATGATAGCATACTGGACGCCCCCATAAGCTTATCCACCTCCCGCCCTGAACTTCAACCACCCCATACCCTTCATGTGCACAACTAGCAAATATGTTGACATCGAAATCAATCGCCACCACTGTCTCGGCCTTCAGCCCACGGGTCCTGACAGCAAGTCCACGCACTCGACGACAAACATCTGCCTCAGTTAAGCCCGAGAAATGAAAAAAGGAAACAGGGAAAACTGTTTATCTTCTCCATTTATACTTTTCTATCTTTCGTCACCTTTTTTGCTAAAATGCGGCCTCCTCGATTTCCTAGCATCCAAGCCACGCTTAAGTTTACGACCCCGCCTAACAGCAACCAACTCCTGACACCAGCCAGCAGCTTCTAACCTGCAAGTGCCCCACGGTCGCACGTGTCACATATTCCTCAGACCAGTTGTACAAACTGTTATTTGGGTTCCTAATATATCTCAGTTGCCTCCTGCCAACTGTAATCGCTGCAGTGGCCTTGACTTTTGGCCCACTGACTAGGATAGCACGTCGAGGCAACTGACAACAAACTAGTGCCTCAATGAAGTCTACAAAAATTAACATAGAAAACATTGTTCATGTTTTCCAATCCCACCTTACTACCTTTCCTCATTTTCGTGAAAGGAGGCGTTTTGCACGCCGTGGCGCCAAATCCTGCCAACGAAAACAGGACACTAGCCAGTAGCATTCGACTAGTAAATACCCCACGGCTGTGCTCTCTGTTTGCCAATCATCCCATGGGTTCATTTGTTTGTGCCTAATTCACGTGGGGGTGTACCAGGCTTCCCCTATAATCATGCGGACCAAGCTCTTTCCTTTCCATTACCAGCATCAACTTATGCTAATCGGCCTTTTAAATGTTTGTCATAGTTCCCAGCTGGAACCTCTTCCGGTCTGCCATGCTCTCTCTTCATCCATTTCAGATCCTGCTGGATACTGCGGTATCCATTGCAGGACCTGGATATAAACCTCCAGAGGCAGCACGGTTTCGGGGGCTGGCTGATTCCGCTATGCCATTCTTCATGTTTAATGACCAATGCGTGCAATCTGCCTCACGTGGGCCGAGCCCTTCCTGGAGCCCCTCATCTGCAGGATAACTTGATCGCAACCTCGCCGAATGGCATAGGAACTCTTCCGACAGCTTCCCATTGGACCGACTGGAGTCTCCGATAGATCTTCCCCCACTGAAGTCCCAATCCCAGCTAACGCAATGTCAAACCACACATCAACTACTGCTACACTAGCAGCCAACATCAATGATTTCAACCCACATGGCTAGCCAGTTTCTGCTGTTCACTTCGCCCAACGATGGGTAATCATAACGCTTTCACAGCACATCCCTTATGCAGACGGGGGGTCACACTCACAAGATACTATGCATTATCTGTGGCAATCACCCACTGATGTGTTATGCCTGGCGGAGACCTCACTTCTCCAGTTTCGAGCGACCAGCTGCCAAGCAAAGTAACCTATCTCAATAGAGGGCGCCCCAAAATGCTGCAAACCCTCCTCAAATATGATGCCCAGTTCGGGTGTAGAAAAGTCTTGGGAGGCTCTATAAAAAATATAATAATCATTCTTAGAGTTATCAGGCCTATTCCAGGCGACCATCCTTACCGTCTTCTCCGCTCCGATGTTTTGTTCCTCCTTTACCGCTTTCCGCTTTGTAATTCATTCTTAATATCTTGGATCAACACTGGATGATACCCATTATCCCTCACCTTGTTTAAAGTATCCTGACATTTTCATACTCACAAATGTTCTATCCAGCACCATTATGCAGCTTTTCCTTATTCACTTGGTTCAACGAACTTGAACAAGCGTCCTTCATCACCTCTGCATCATCCCTGCATATGTCGTATCTTCCGCATCTTGGGACAACGTTCTTTCCAAAACTTTCATGTCCTACCGGTTCTTTACTATTGCCGATGATAGTGTCAAAACTGACTCGTATTTATTGAGTGAACCGTTGTCAAGCTAATTCATTTAAATTGGGTCTAGTTTTGTTCTCTTATTTGCTAATACGGCCGACTTGTCCTGTTAAAAAATTGCAATTTTCTGTATCATTGAGTGACAACGTATGCCTTGATCGTGCTCCCAAGCCTTCGTCTTGGCTGCGGTCGGGAAATATAAGGTCTTCATTATTACTAACCCATCAATCTGCTGCTCGCTAGACAAGACGGAGGTGTTATATTCCAAAACTAATCCGGCGCCAATTCTAAAAATGCCTATTTAGCTCTTCGGAAGACCAGAGGCTCTACTAATCGGACCAAATACTCTTTTAGATTTGGCAACCTCCGAGGCGGCGTCTTGTAGAAATTAAATGTACACGAATATTGTAGTTCCGGGCCCCCTACTTCTGGACTTTTGGGGATCAGCTGATCAATAATATTAAACGTTCCTGAGGAAACCTGACATTGGTACGTAGGGGTAAAACTTTAGGCCGCGGAGAAGTTCAATAACCATTGGTTGCTCCAGGAATCTGGCAGCAGTAAAGCGCCTGCAAGACAGTAATGGTAAAAGTTAGAGCGCCACGTTCAAAGGAGTGAGTAATTCTAATTTTGTCTACAAAAATAAATGTAGCACTGTTTTTGGCGACGTCAAAAATGTCGTTTACATGCATAAGAAATAATAAAGGGCTCGGGACACCAACCTGAGCAACTCCTTTAGCTACTGATCGAGGTGATGATAAAATGCCATCAAAGTCTACTACCTGCTTCCGGGATGTTGGATACGAGGAAAACCAACTCAGAATTATGTCAACGATTCCATAAGTTTTCATCCTTCCAGTAGTCACTTCGATCTGCTCAGACAAAAGCCTTGGTTGTATCCAGTAGAAATTACGATCACTCGGTTGCTACTGATGTAGGTCACAGTCATCAGGTTGAGGAAGTCACTCGCATAAGTGGTGCACCACCTGTTTTGAAGAAAATCATGCTGGGCGGAGCTAATGGGACTACTGTTTAGTGGATGAGATGTCAGCTATTTTTGATCGGTCTTTCCATCATTTGGGAAGATATGGAGGCGAGACTCACAAGCCGGTTGCAGGTTAGGCCTTCTAGTGAAACGTTTTTAGTCAAGATAAAAACTGATGTTTTTTACTACTAGCGGAAAGTGCTACTGCTCACGGATAAATTGAAAATTTTGGAAACTAAATTGGGATATACATCCCTCCTGAAATGAAGGTAGTCGGTGGTACGGCATCCGGCCCGGGAAGGTAGGGGAGTTTAGCTTTAGTCAACTGTGCTGTTACGTCGTTAGAGTAGAATAAAGCTGGTGAGGACCCTTCAAATGTCAGTGCCTCTAAGTGATATAGAAATAGGGAGTCATAGTTTTCTAATGAGGCAAAACAGTGCTGAATGCCTCCGAGGTCGCTTGAGAGTTCATTATACAGTTGTTATTCTATATGATGGCTGAGAAAGGTGAACGGCACTGACTGTTTCTGAGATTCTTCAACTAAGATAAGGTTTCAATTCTGTTGGGGTGACTCAGAGCTCTTAGCACAATTTTTCCTACGTTCTACGATTTCCTACAGAATGGTTTTATCTTCAGTCCGGTAATTCTGTTCCGCCTTCATCTATTTGCTCAATCTGGCATCAAATTATTTTTCAGTTCCTCCCATCCCCTCATCTTTCTTCCCATGGCCACGGCATGGCTATTAACGACCTGGTTCTTGGCATTAATCTACTCACTTTTCTTCTCCTCCTTATCAGACCTTGTCATATTACACTTTTATTTGCAAACGGATACCTAGCCCGCAATTATAAATCCAGTTCAAAGCTCCATCAAGACAATACTTACCCGCTAGAGGTCACCTGACTTTGACTCACTATTACGCCTGGGGCTCAGGGTTTTGAGATGGCTCTCCACCATCAATCTGCTCCCCATACAATGCCTTATTTTTCTAAGCAGCACTCACCCTCGACTGATCAAGGAATTGCTTCATCCGGACCTACAACCAATTTTCTACCGAAAGCCTTCTCTCCCTTATTTACCAGTTTTTGGTACACTGAATCCTATGATCTTTACATTTCACCAGTTCTCACCTTCAGCATGTGCCTTTCGACCGAAAATCGTTGGCTTATCTGTCCTAATTACCCGTTGCCACTGCACTAGCTAGCGGTCAACATCTGCAAAGCCAGTGGTGATACCTTTCCATCAAATTCGTCGTGCCAGTGAAGTTGTCCTGCATATCAAAATCGGCGGTGCGTTCACCAGATGGCTTGCATACATACTGGAACCCGTCCGACTCTGTTACTGGCAAGAGCAAACTGTTAAGTGATAGCCCCAGGAATGCTGCCATTATCTGAGTGATTGTTCCATCCTAGCTTTTTTCTTTCACTGCTTGTGGCGGCAACACCCCTGAAGGTTATGATATCTGGTCTGTAGCGGTCTCACAATAAGGGAAAACAGCCAACCCTATCAGTCTCGGACCCAATGGGCCACGTGTAAAGAAAGTCGGGTCAAGAAGAAAAAGGGAAGTTTACCCCACGGCGTAAATTCGCTCTCCCTCTCCTCAATAAAAAAGACGAAAAAATGCACTTCAGGCTGGGAAGGTTTTGGGCTAATGTTCTCTGTCCCCTTCATTACAGATGGGTTTCTGCTAACAGCCTGGACCCGACCCTGCATACGGGAAACCCCAAGCTTTCGAGTAAACCTGCAGTTCCTTTTGTCTAGACCAGTGCGGGGTGATAGCACGCCGTTCGAGCTTTCTACGTATACTTGCCGACCCCGCTTTACTCAGCTTCAATTCTTTTGGGTTCCCTGCAAAGTCCTTGACCAGCTTGCTGATGTTTAATGCAGTAGTCGATACACGGTCTGAGTAGTTACATCGTGCGACCTCTGCTCTGACGACACCCCGGCATTGATACGCCTACGCCTAACAGCTATGGGCAAAGCCTCGCCTGTATTGGTTGTCGGAACGCAATCATTGCATATTTAAAATTTATTATCCACAAGTTTACTTTTTCTACCCTCCTCGATCCCAAGCACTAATAGTGTTGTCCAAGGTCAGCGATGATTTGTCTGCTACCATGTAGACTCAGTTACAAAACCAAAATTTTTACCGGCACTGGTTCCCTTAGTAAACTGTTATTCCTTTAATGATAGATGCTCACCTTCACTTGGTTCTCCTGTCCCAGGCTATAACCCAGTGGTCACATCCTCCTTTTTCTTGCACTCCTCCGTTACTCGAGTCCTACCACGCAGGTTATCATCCTTTAATAACCAATACTCACCGATCCGCGTATTTGCTCACGGTATGTTAACACCCTATTCCACCTAGCAAGCGTATGTATCTGATTGCGCGTGACCCCACGGAAAACCAGCACATTCGCATCCACATAGAAAGGACTCGCCTTAGCTCTGAGCGTTTCTTTTTCTTTTTAAAGTTTCTCCGCCCTCACCCACAGCCGGGTCAACAATCTGACTGCTGTCTTCCCTTTTCCCTCGTAGATTGGCCCACTGGCCATCAAGTAGCATTGTCACTCTAATTTTCTTTAAGCCGTTAACCATGAACCCCGACTGGAGCATTCTCCAGACTGTTGCGTTTCTCCTCTATTCCAGAACACACTGGTTACCTGGGTAGCCCGTCAACCAAATTGACGTTAACCCTGGATTACCTAACGGACTAAACGATTTGATCGATCGGATTGACCGTGGTTAAACCTATACTCACACCTGATGACGCTTTATATGGAGCACCTTACATGGCTAACCAGTGAGCACAATCCCATAAACAGGATTACGATCATTCATGATAGTCTCACCGGACCGCCGGACGGATTCCTGACGTCACCCATCAGCATCCATTTCCCGTACTCCACACGAACAGTTCAATTTATTCTGCATGCAGGACGGGAGTCTGGCCCTCGCCGTTGCTTTCCGTACCTACTCTCCTTAGTTCGTCAGCCTAGCCCTTTTTGACTGCTGCCCTCATCATGCACTACCTGCCATCAACAGCTACCAATGTCTTTATGAAACAAAATACCAACCACTTGGTTATTCATTTCTTTATCACGTATGTAGAAAATCTCACTTTTACACTCAACTTCCTCTGTTCCATCGGGTCTGGCCCCTCCCAGTCACAGCAGTCTTCCTTCCTCTTCGCCACCTGTGCATATTTGCTTGGTTGCATCAGCAGCGTTTGTCTCCAACAGTGTTTCCAAGATGGCTTGTTAAAGTTCCCAGTTGTGTCCATTCCCCATTCACGCTCCTTAAAAGCACACAGCACTCCTGGTGAGGGTTTCTGCCTCCATGTGATTTTCTATATAATATCGGAATTACCTATACAGAAAGGCCAATCTGACTATCTCATTCGACTCACTTGCATTTTTATCACAGGCATCCCCCACAATGAGTTATCCAATGGAGGTTCAATCTTCTCTATATCCTGCAAGCATCTCCGACTGCACTTTGATAACACCATGTTAACTCTATTTTTATTCTTCTTTTGGTAACACTCTCAACCAGTTTCTCGATACTGTTTACTCAAATACCCCTCTACACCTCCCGACTCTTCTTTGAATCTCACTCACTCCACCGCTCTCTCTCTATCTTCATCGACTGCACACCAAATTCCGTAGGTCGCCGTGATCCATTCTGGACTACCGGATCCGTCGTAGACAGTTATCGGTGTCCATAAGGCAAGTTGTGTATTATTCTTGCCCCAACTCCCTTGCTCATGTTGTGATGTTCGACACCAGTTTCTTTATGGGTTCTTCCAAACACTGCACTTTTACCCTTCTTGAGTAACTGTTTATCTGCACTCCTACGTCCATCCCGTTAACCGTATCGCCCCCGTTCCGAATTCGACACCGATTCATACTAGCCGCGCCGAACTCTCCCCTCTTTAGTTCACTTAAACACCGTCCAAGCTGATCGTCCCATTACTGCAATCGTGTAAACCATGAACTTCAAAAATTGTAATTACCCTAGATTACTGTGAATAGCTGCATTCTCTGATCATGTCTTAGGCATGCGTCTTGACCATGATCAAAAAAATATACCATTATTATTGTTATTATTATCATATGAGTCTTATCTCATAAACGGATGCTTTTCTGGAAGTGTATTATTTGTTGTTGGTCACCTAAAGTGGTCCAAGTAATGCCTGGAGCATCTAGGTCACCAGCCACACGTATGGGGCCATGTACATGGGTGAAATAGTTTCACTTGGGTACGATAGGCAAGAATTCAATCTGATTAGTATTCGAGGGGCCAAAGATGCGACTAATAACAAATCCGGAGCGTCCTTTTTTTGCGACCTGTAGCCAAATCGAATCCCGTAAGTTATCCAGAATGAGACGCCGGGGTATCATCGCGCATATGGTTTGCCCACATGCATAGGACAACCTCCCCCCGGATGGTCCGCTCTACTATTCCTAAAAGCCTGGCACCCGCTGATGGCGACATTCCCGTTTGGAGTGTTGTATTCCAACCAGGTGTTGGTGGCTAAAGAAAATCGTGGTCAGAAGTGAGCAGTATTAACGTGGCATGCTCATCTTGTTCAATACTGGGCCATCATTCAGCATGAACAGGGAGAGCAATTTTTAAGGGTCACTGTTAACTGTAGAAACTTCATAGGTTCCGGGCATAATGCTCACTGAGGTGAGATCGGAGGGAGAAATGACCATTGCTTGGGGCAGGGGTGCCTTTGGTTGGGAGAAGTCCTGTGGTACAGGAACACCAGGAGCTCCCGGAACAGGCTTCCAGGGCTCATCGCTGGCTTTTGCTCAGATGGGTGGGATAGCTGATATGATATGATATGATATGATGGTATATTTCTCGATCGTGGTCGAGACGCACGCGCAAGCTCATGATCGTGGTGTACAACGTTACTCAAAACAATGAACTATACAGTAATTTCAAGAAGGCGAGTATAAAACGTCAGAAGCAAAACAATATAGTTACAGATAGTTTGAATCGACCGAGGTGATAATGGTTTGCGCGGCAAATACGGTCCGGTTTCGAATTCGAGTCGGTTGATGGTGGCCCATGGAAATACAAAATATGTCGTAAAAATATATCGCTAAGGATGCATTATAAACCAAAATAGTGCCAGCTGTGGATAACAGAGGGTTATTGGGGTTCTATGCACGGAATAAGTTATGAACATGAAGAGATGAAAGAAATGAATGTGAGTACACTCGTGAACTTTGGTGAGTATGAAGAGAACGGCCCTCTCTGAAGACGATGATGGATATTCCCGGTTATAAGAAAGGGAGTGCGTCATGAAACGGGGAGACATGAGCAAACTTTGTGGGAGTGGTCCAGGAAATGATGAGTGTGGAGGAAACAGCAATCCATATAAAAGGTGAGTTTAGGTTCAGGATCAATAACCCGTATCATTCAGAAAAAAGGGAGCGCAACTTGAAGGCCTTGAATTGGTAAGGAGTCAATTTCAAGCGGGATGCCAATCGAAAGTGAAGTGAAATTTTGCAAGAGAAAACTGGGTGATAAACCTCTGCGCAGGCTCGCGCCTTATTGTTCTGACAAAAAATATATTGTCTTATTGATTCTCAGTGATATTCGGCGTCATAATTGGGAACCACGGATGGGGGGATAAGTGGACTCGCGTTTGGATGGCGTATCGAATTTTAATGAGTAAAAGATTCCTGTATTGAGTATTCTGGCTTTGTTTTTGGATTGGTTCACATGATATCAAGGTGACGTGCAGCATCCCGTGGGTATGGTTCATCAGGCGGGGTAAGGGAAGTGTCAATCAATCAGTAGAAGGTTGCATTCGAACTGTTAGTTGTGAAGCCCCAGTAGAAGATGTGTTGCGTTAGGAGACGTCTATCAATCTACTGGTAAGCAGTTGGGAGTGATCAGGTTGTGTGGCTCGATTGCAATCCCGTTCGGTATAAAAGGTGCCATTTAGGTCTCTGTCGGTACAGGTCAAAGTGTGGGCATTGGTCACCGAAAGTGGAGCCCGGGAGTGGGCGACTTCAAACCTGAAATAAATGATGTTGTCAGTCTGGACGTGGTTCCAGCTGTTATTATAATAAATAGCGACAGTTAGTAATGAGCTGGTTGGGTTTATGTGAACCGTCAGTGGCACATTTTATACTCTGATCTGGGTTTTAATTCGAGAGCTTAAGTAACGTCGGGTTGCAGGGGGTTGATTAGTACTACCACAGGCTAGCAAGATAGCGTAAAGCGGGTGGGCTGTTGAGTCTGCATTTCAAAGGGTAAATGGTTTACACGCAATTAGAGGTTGTGAAGAGCAATTAGGTAATATTTCGGGAAGAACCACTGCGGCACCGGTGGTGATGCGTTAGAGAAAATTGTTATCATGCAGAGAAACGTGGACGTGGGTTCATCTGTGCTCCTACTCGACAGTGCCAACCTACTGAGATTAAACATAAATGTGAGCAGGGAAATCTCATGACATGGTGGATGCATGAATACCATATTTGTTATAAGACTGAGGAGAGATAGTCAGTGGGGAATGGAAAATATAAACGGTTCTCCGTGTTCATTTTTTGTAGACTTAAGTGAGGCAGGCGTTGGTCACTTGTTGCCTCTGTAGTGTTACCAATATTCTACCATATGTTATCCATGTCAGTGGGCTTGGATTCCAGGCTGCAGTAGTGATTTAAGTTGGCAGGGGGCTGTGGTTACTGCTAGGTAGGGTTGTAAACCTGAGCGTGGCTTGGACGCTAGGACATCGAGAAGGCCGCTTTCTTAGAGAGATGACGGAAGGTGGAGTGGTATAGATAGAAAAAGTGACCGGTTTCCACTGTGTTCTTATCTCTATCTTTTTTATTTATTTATTTATTTATTTATTTATTTCCTTTTCCGGGCTTCACCGCGGTTGTAGTTATTCGTCAGGTACGTCGGTACGCTGTCCAGGTCAATGAGTTGAAAGTCAGGGCTATGGTAGCGATTGTATTTGACGTCGACATGCATGCTAGGTGCGCTTATGGGTGGTATGGGGTTGTTGAAACTTAGAGCTGGGGGTGGGCAAGCGTATGCGGAAAGTCCAGTGCGCTGTCACTCCAGTCAGTCTCGTGCGTGAAAACCAAAAGCTTGTCGAGCGAACAAGGGCGATGTGGGGTTTCCCCTTTCGCAGGATCAGGTATGAGCTCATGGGAAACATACCCACAGAAGAAGGTTGCCCAATTCCTTCACAGCCCGACGTCAGTGGTATTTGATCATGGAATCGATCCCACGAGGTCTTTTTTGTTTCCACCGTTCTTTTTCATTTTCTTTTGTTTCCTAAGAGAGGGGTGGTTGAGCCCATATAGGAACTTTCCATAGCCCCTCCGCCCAATCGTAATTTTATGCGTATTTGTCTTTTTTCGCAACTGCTGGGGGTGGCCTGTTTTTCCCACGTTCAAACGGCACTATGGTATGGGTGCCGTTGATATCAGGGGTTTCGTTAGCATGGGCTTGAAAAATACGGAGTGGGACTGTGCAAACACACGGAGTAGGACAACGAGCGTTGTAAAGCACAGGCTAGCATACGTGTGTCAGTCTCATACAGCGCCAGACCATGCCTAAGACCATCAGAGACCATTTGGGGCTAGCTGATGCGGATGAGTTTAGCTCTGCTGATGGGAAATAGTGTGCAGCATAGGACGGAATGTGAAAGAAGTAGGTGGATGGTAGGTATAGGGGTGAGACGAGAGGAAAGGCCACCAAGTAGGTACTAGCAAGTGGGCTTCTAGGAAAAGAGGTTCTGGAATGAGACGATTAAGAAAGGCGAAATGAGGCCGGACATAAAACCCAGGCGAGTGGTGGTAGCCAAAATGAACGGGAAAGGAGTGAAAAGATCAGGTAAGGTGGTAAGCAGCGGAACTCAGTGTCCTGGGGTCCAAAGCCACATACCTATTTGCCGCATGGACATCTAAGCCTAAGAAACTTAGAATGGTTGGAAATAGAACACGAACATAGTCGAAAATTAGGAGAACCGACAAGCATTAAACCAGGTATAGTTATAAAAGTCAGCAAACTGTGGCTACAGTAGTATAGATTGTGTGCAATATAACGTAAAAGAGAATGGTTGCCATGGCGTTTGTCATCCGGCGAGAGATGAAAGTTCTAGTGGAGTAATCTTGGTAATCGAACCCGTTTTCGTAGGCCACCTCTTCGGTGACGGTCTGGCCGGTAAGAAAGATCACATTGGGAACAGTCAAGGAGTGATCCAGTGTGCCTCTGAACTGGGAAATCGAGACTCTCGTGGATGTTTAGCGGGAGTTCATTCCATAACTTTGAGTTTATATATATATATATATCTGTACGTGGATGCGATCATCGGACGGGTCATGGAAAAGCGGTCGAACGCAAAGGACTGTGTCACATTGTGGTCTAATAATCAAGGCAATCTTCGTATGCTTGGTCTATGGTAATGTTATCACGGGTCATGCTAATTACAGAAGATGCGTCTAGGATTTTGCATATTGCTTCTTTAAATTGTATCAGCGTGCGACACGATCGCAGTGAGTCAGGAAGCTTATTCTATAGGCTGGAGTAGATAACCAAGAAATATCTAGATCTGACTGAGAGTCTAGATTGGGGGGTTGTAATGGTGAATTGCTTGTGACGGAGGTAGTAGGGAGTCTCACCAGTGAAACCGAGTGGGTAATCAGATGAGTGGACTTTCGAATGCAGGAGGTTGAAGATAAATGGGAGATTGAGCTTGATACGACGTAACCATAGTGGCTCAAGCCGGAGTAGTTCGCACCTGGCTCTGTAGTTAAGGTTGGGAGAGGTGGCCAGTAATTTTTTGGTGAAGGAGCGTTGCACTTTCTCTATGTTGACCCGGTCGGCCTTTCGCATCAGGGTAAAGACTAGGGGCAGTATTCCAGTAGCGACCTGGCGTGAGTCTTGAATATCAGGAGCTTACTCTCCTGAGTACGGTATGTCCTGAGGATAAGTGCAATCATCCTTCTTGCCTTGCCAATTTGGGTCAATGCTTTTTCATGGAAGTTGGAAGAACATGAATAATGCAGGCCCAGATCTCTCACCAAGTGAGTAGTGGGTATCGGCAGACCATTTATTTTAAAGGATCCAGGTGGAACTTGGCATTTGCAAGCAAGAAGGGAGCTCTTAGCTGCCGAAAACTTCATCAGCCATCGAGTACACCATTCGTCAAGGGACTTCAAGTCTGACAGAATATCACTGACGGCTGAGTGCATGGCGTTGGCCTCCAAAGTTTAGACTAGTTTTATGTCGTCAGAAAAGAGGAATGTCGTGCCATGGCGCAATACTTGAAAGATGTCATTTGTGTACATAAGAAATAAGAGAGGACCTAAAACGCTACCCTGTACGACCCCGCTAGTAATTCGTTTGGGCCGAGAGGATGTTCCATTGACGACGACGGTTTGAGAACGTTCAGAGAGGTAAGATGATAGCCAGGACAGAAGGGGGTCAGCGACTCCGTAGGATTTAATTTTTGGCAGTAAGCGGACGTGAGATACACGGTCGAACGCTTTAGTCATGTCGAGAAAGATGACGATAATTGACTTGCTGCTGTCAGCTTTAGAAGTGATTAAATTGAGGAAGTCCATCTGACACGTGAGGCACGAACGGGACTTTAGAAACCCATGCTGAGCTGGGTTGATGAGATTTCGAGAAGTCAGAAAATTTGCAAGCTGGTCACTTACTATTCTCTCCATGAGCCTGGAAACAATCGAAGTATGGTTTATGGGGCGATAGTTCCCCGGATCATGCAAAGGCCCATTTTTGTGTTTTGGAATTATACAGAAAGCTTTCCACTGAGCTGGGTAGGCTCCAGACGACATAGATAATGTAAAGAGGTTCGGCAATAGGAGCGCTAGGTCAGGTCCTCCAGATCGAAGTAGGACAGGTGGAAGGTCGTCAGGCCCTGGGTGATGGGAGGGTTTCGTGTTGGTCAGGAATTTCCCAATGTTGGCCGTGGTAAATGTTATGGTTGATATCTCGTTCTGTGTGAACATCTGATAGCAGAATGGTGGAGGGTTTGTGTTCGTAATAGGAGCTGAGGCGAAATAGCAGTTGAAAGCTTCATCCAAATCTTCTGGCGAGACAAGGTGGGTGCCATTTTGGATAAGGAATGGGATATTGTTTCCATTGCTGCCCGAGTTGCGAGATTTTAGCAGTCTTGAGAGAAGCTTCACACTGTGGGGCTGCTGTAGGGCAGTCCATTCTTGCTTTTTGAGTTTATTCTCGGTTGTTGCATAGAGATCACGGCAGAGTCGGCTTATTCTGAGTATCAAAGAGAAGTCTTGATTCCTGAGGAAAGAGTTCTGGAGCTTACAAATATTTTGTCGAAGCCTGTCAATTTTGGTAGTCTTGGCTCTAATATGTCTAACGGTTGAGGTAAGCCAACTTATGCAGGAAAGCAACTTGACATAGAACACATCGGCTGCTTTTTGCGGATCAGATGTGAGGAAGAAGTCAGACCAGTCAATGCCCCGGATGGAGGTAGCCGACTGGGCCCAGTTAGTCAGTCTGTAGGTGTTTTGGTCTTTGATTTCGACAACTTCAGGTAGGCATGATTCTTGTGTAACATTGAAGTGACATATGACCATTTTGTGGTCACAACCCGGGAGGTTTTGTGTGACGGAGCCGTTCACGCCACGGAGGCCATCAGTGAACACCAAATCGGGGATGCTGTTATGCCTTGTTGGTGCGGAGACATGCTGTGTCCATCCTGCAGCGTAGGTCTCCAGAAGGAAATTGGATAAATGGGAGGGGGCAGTCATAGCATTCCAACAAATACCCGAAGTGTTAAAGTCTCCTGCTATGATCTTCGGACCTAAGGATAGAGTTTAAATGTACTTGAAAGCCCTAATGATATGCGGGAAATCAGGGTAACTAGAGGTAGGTGCGCCGTAGACGCATCCAGTATGCAACAGGTTTCCAGGAATTAGGACGGAGAGCCAAAGAGAGTCGGGAATAAAGTCAATCGCTGGGTGGTGGAGGCGGGTGGTAGTAAATCTATGTTTAATGTATGCAAGACAACCACGGCCTTGGCGGTTCACTCTGCTTACTCGAAAGGAGTTATAGCCTACCAACGAGACAACGTCAATTGGGGTGTGGTCGGCTAACCATGTTTCTGTAACCAGAACAATGTCAAAGCTAGAAGCAAGTACATATTTCCTCAAGTGGTTAATTTTGTTCAACGGGAATTCAACAGTAGGAGGGAAACTCTGCCTGTATCTTTGAGATTACAAGGCGCTAAAGCTCCGCGTGAGGGTGGCAGAAGAATATTGGGGCCGAATATGCTTCCGGCAGACGGGTTGTCAGCCAGGAGGGTGTCGTCAGGAGGAGTAGTAACTAGGCTGGGGGGATTGGCAGGTGGGTTACATGGTGGTTGTGTGTAGGGTACGGTGTGGTCGCCTATATAGGGCAATGATGGGAGGAGGACCTCAGTTGTTCCACGGGTTTGATGAGTTGAAGCCTGGAGGGGGACAGTGTAAGGAAAGAGGGATGGGGAGGTGCTGTTTAAGAGAGTAGTTTGAAGGCGGGGAATATTCTCGGAGGGGGCCGGCAGGAAAAAAGCGGGCACGGAAGGATGACAGTACTAGGCCAAGAGACGTAGGTGGGTCTTGTGGGAGTGGGTAGCTAGGTGGGGCACGGAGATGGTTCCCAGGGAGTGACTGGGTAGCGGTAGAGTTATAGGTTAGTTGACGTGGCGGATAGTAATGTAATGGAGCGGTGATTGGGGGGATAAGGTGGGTGAAAGTGGGGTGGGAATGATAAGGCAGTCAGCTGGGATGGAAAAGTAGGATCCACAGCTGTATAAGAAGCTGGCAAAGTTTCGCTCGACTGAGCCATTTCCTTATGGTTTGCATGTGCATTATGTTGATGGGCCTTGTTCTTTTGGCGACGAAGTGTTAACTTCTGAGGGTCGATCTGCATCGACGGGCTAATCAGCGGTGGTGGCCTAGGTGGTAACCAGATACATTCTGGTGGCGAATAGGTGAGTGTAGCGGGTGGGCTTAGGGGCCTGCTTGAGTTATCGAAAATGCCAGAGGTAACAGGTTGCATGGGTGTGGACGGAGGTGGGTTGATGGTGCAGTGGTTTTTAGGTATGGTTGAATAACCCGACATAGAGCTAGTAGAAGGAATGGGGTCATCTAGGCTCGTGGAGAACATGAGCTCGCGGGTGGATGAGTTGGAGGAACCTTCATCAGTTTTGTGGATGCTGGGGCGCTTGTTCCAGTCGAGAGATTTGCTTGGGCTGTTCTGATTATTGGGGCGTTTGCCAGGTGGCTCATTGGGTGAGGAAATTGGCGTACTGTCTAAGTCTACGGTTGAATTGTGTTCTGCAATAGATGTCAACATCGGGTGATGGCCAGTGATAGGTGCACCGGAGTTTCGGGGTGGACCGTTGGTCGCACTAACACCGGGGTTACTATTCTGGGCGTGACTCTTGTGCACTTCTCTTTGCAGTGGGGTCTTGTCAGGAAATATCTTGGCGCACTTGAAGCCGGTTTTGGCTACGAATAACGATTGCCGGCTGATAAAAATCTTGGCGACAACTTCATTTGCAAACTGGAACAGCAGTGGGCAGGTGGTGCATAGGGACGTTTTGCGGAGTCTAACACAGTGGCACAATTGTGAGTCAAGGTTGCAAGCGCTTAAGATCATATTTTTTAGCAGCTGAGAGCTGGAATAATAAACACAACCGCATTGTTTGCTCGGTGGATGATGAAGAGCATCAACCGACAGTCCGAAAGTTGATGAGTTAGAGGGGGAGTCTGGGAAACTCAAAGTAGCAGCGGCCTTTGGGGGAAAATTGCCCCCCGGGGGAAGACTGAGAGGCATAGTGCTGCGGGTGTCCGCGGCGGGTTGGCAGTCAAGGTTGTTGGGGGATCTTGACGTGCAGGCCGTGAAGAAACGGTAGGAGTGGCGGCATATGGGTTGGAAATAAGTGGGTACTATGTGACTCATAGTGATCAAAGGGCCGATAGTGGACCGCCTGAGAATGGGAAGTCGAGGAGGCGGGTGGCGTCCAATGGTGCCGCGATGGATGGCCGTGTATAGCATGGCGGTTGGGTTCACACAGTTATGGAGGAGGTGGTTTGAGGCTCATGGAGAGCTGTGTGATGGATGCGGGATTATGAACCAATGTCTGCGGGTTGGTCGCTGGGTGTTTGCTATAATGCGCAAAAGAAGGTATGATAAGGTGAGGTTAGGTGGTGTCGGTGCAGGGAGCTGCGGCTTTGGAAGGTGGGCGAGGTCAGTTCATCCTGCGTTTATACAATGAGTGGGGAAGCGGTTATTGTGGGAAAGGTATTTTAGGATAAATGTGAGAGACGTCGGCCAGCGGGCAAGAACGATGTGGAGGCAGATTTTTAGGACGTTATTTCAGGTAGTTTGGCCGATCGATCTGATTTTGGGAGGCTGGTTGATTGTGTCGGTGGTAGGGAGTCTTTGTGCCTGCATTCCGCGTTTGAATAGCGTCTCCTAAATGGGTGTAAGGAAACAAAATTTTCTGACTTTTCGGTGCAGGTAGCTTAGGGGAAGCGAAATTAGTACGGTCCAGATCTACATCTTGAGGCATGTTTATACCGGATGGCTGGGGCGGTCCGGGGCCGTTGTTTTCAGTGCTGTGGCGTGGTTGTAAGTTGGGCATCATCAGGGGCAAGACGTGGACCGGACTCCCTTCCGGCATGGGGTAGTTTGATTCGTACGGATAACTGCCGGCTGCGCGGTGTATCTCAAGCCTAAGAGGGGTTTTATCGGCCGGAATCCTGGTACTATTAAATGGGTTGGATGCGGCCAAATCACTTTGCATGCTCTTTACTGCTAGGCAAGGAGGTCAGTTGGTAACCGCGTCGTGACTGGACAATAGATGCGTGGGGGCGCCTTTTGGAACCTCTTTCCTATCATTGGAGTAGGGGCCATGACACAAGCGTTTAGTAGGGTCCCTTTGACTGATTCCGCTAGTTTTGTTAAGGATGTTAAATGCCAAAGAGTGGTGGTGTTTATAGATTCTTCCCATCAACTACAACGCGTTAGAGCCAACTTGCAGCCCAGCTACCATTAGGCCATGGGGTTCTGTCGATTTGTCACGCTCGGCCATGCACGAGAGAGGAGCCAGTCTGGAGATGAAGTCCTCAATAGGGGAAATCCGACTCGTGACAGTCTACAGCAATTCCTCTAGAAGACTAGCTCTTCCTCTGGCTTCGTCAACAAAGCCGTGGGGGGATAATGTCCAACCATTCACACATGCTTTTACAGTTTGTCGTTCCGTGGGTGCGAGGTGGTCTTTTCCAGGATTCTTCTGTTTGAGAGATGAGGCATAATAGTTTGTTGGTGATCTGTTTCGAACCGCATTTCCTAAGTCAGAAGTGGGCTGACTATCCAGTCTATCATTACTTACTTTGACGATCCATAATGGTGACATTCAGGAGTAAATACCCTCAGTTGCTTGGGCGGAAATTTGCCCACCGCATACTTTGGGATGATGAACAGTCGTATGAGCTCTTTTGCTCTAGGAAGATGTTTTCACACTCCCTCATCCCGGGTGGCAGTTGGCAAACTATAACAGTACACTCCACGTGACTTTTCCACCAGGTGGGAGCCTTGTGTAAGCTTCATGGGAGTTACAGTATCAAGTCCCATTGTCGTAGATCCCGGGGGATATTTCAAAAGGTGGCCCTAAACTACTTTCGTCTTCCAAAGAACAGACCTCCCACGTCTCATCCTCCAGTGCTTCTTTACTTATATCCGCAGATCGACAGTACTTACTGAGTGGGCCGTGCTGGATATAGGGCTGGGATTTCAGTGCCGAGCTAACTTCTGGTGAACACCTGTGTTGGGGCCATAGTCGCAATGGCCTTCTCCCTAGGTTGGCACTTGTGCCGTTACACCCATTTTTGGAATATCAGGCAAGATACGGTATTTTCCCATTGTCCGGTGGGATACATATCCCGCTCTTCGTGGCAGCTGGTCCGTGATATCCGAGTTTAATCGGACAGAATTGGTCTCCCTGGTCCTGTTTATGTTCTGAGTGGCGGCTACTCCCATATTCCAACCCCGTGAGCTCTAACGAGTCCTACCTTTTGACCAATAACTTCAAGTCTCAGTAAACTCCACACACCCCTCCTATCGGAGTCCTGCCTCGTTTTGGATTCCCCGATGGTCGGTTCCTGTTTGACAAGTGTGAGAAGGTTATGGATTCTGTTCAAATCAGAACACGGAATCGGCAGCAAGTGCTAGACAGTCCAGTTTCTCGCAAAGGCGAGCCCCCCGGCCTCGCCGTGCTTCGACTTTCTGGGGTCTTTTGTCTTTCAGCATCAAGGAGCAGGATACACAACCAAGTCGCGGTCAAGGAGAGTAGAGAAGAGCAACATCTCACCAAGGTAGACCTCCGTAACCGACCGGTTCACTCTTCACTCAAACGCAGAACCTCGTTCTATCAGCCCACATAAAATAGTAGAAAAAAGATCGCGGAAAAAGAAAACACTTAGGAAAGTACTTAGGGAGACCCAGAAAAAAAGAAGTAGAAGAGGAGGAGGGAGAATAATGAAGCAGACTGAAGCACCACGATCGCATTCATTCTGCGTGCTCCATCCAGCCTCCCTATGAACTTTGCCACAGCGTTCTCTTGCTCTACGGCCTCAGAAAATTTATTCCAGTTTTTGATTACCCTGTGTGAAAACGACCAGGCTTTGGTGATCCTGTTGTCCCCCGGCTCCATCAGTTTCAGCTTGTGTCCGCGGAGAGTGGAGTTTCCGTCGAGAGCGAGCAGTGGCATATTCATGACTGATAACCCATCTAATTGCTTCGTTGTTTCCATCGATTACCCCCGTGTTCTCCTGAGCATGAACGAGAACAATCCCAGGCGCTGCTAGCCCACCTTCATACTGCAGCCCTTCCAGCACTAATACCGTTCTCTTGAACCCTCCCCGAACGATCCACAGAGAGACAGTGTCCCTGACTAACTGCCGGGACTTAGGCTTGGACGGCGCATTCAGAGCGTGGTCAGACAGAGGTTGCAAATGGTGACAGCAGCATGCCGGGGTCTACTGAGGTCGGAGTACTGTGCAGCTGGTAAGTGTCTCTTTTAGCCCTGTTACAAGACTGTAGATATTGCACCGGGGGGTTAGAGTCGCTTGAATCGATCATGCCGAGACCCTGACCTCGAGTTTCCTAAACAATGTTTCTGGGTTGTCCGAGTTCAGTCGACGCATTTCGCTGGATCTCTCAGCCGTTAGACGTGACCATTTTTCGGGATTCGGAGGCACGTCCCACCTAAAGACCACTGACAGAGGGTATCTAGGTCCAACTGACAGTGGCTAGGTTCAGGGCGCCAAGAACCTTCACGTGGTCTGCAAAATGAAGCAAAGCAGCCTTATAACGTGCGGCTGTTCGTTCGCATTTTTAGGAACGATGCGGGGCCCATTACTGACATTGAGGGATTCCGCCGGTTTTTGTCGCCATCAAGGATTCTGGGTCCCTAAGTGTGACGTAGAATCGGCGGTGAGCTAGGTGAGCTTTAGCCATCTCTTGACCTGGCCGCCCAGCCTACCCTCGTCAGCTTACTTGGAGATAATTTGTGATTCAAACCGTCAAGCTCTTTGTGGAAGTCCGGAAGGGATTTCTACGCCCTCCCCCCTCCCCCTGTCCAACATTCAGGCCGCCCCATCAGAGAAGCTTGATAAGATACCGAGGTAAGATCAGCCCCTCCTGACTTCGTGCTGTTCATCGACCACTATATTACCCTTCCGCAGAAGTCTTACCGAAACACTTTGGATCGTTCTTCCATCACATTTAGTGCTGTGGAAGGAATTCGAACAGGCTGGTGTCCCTTCCCTTGTAAATTGGCGTGGCTCCCTCAGTTTGCCATTCACCCGGTAGCTCAACCCCCTGGGAGGTATTTTGAACAGTGCGGCTGGTAGCCTGCCGGGTTCCTGGCGAGAAGCCTGAGAGTGGCCGGATGGGTTTCATCTGGTCTAGGGAATTCTTCGTTGCCGAAAGCGTCTATCACTGACTATACATTCCCTTGTGTTGTTTTTGCTCTCTTAATTGGAGCAGCCCTAGACGGCTCATTGTTGTGATGCCCCTCCAGCTCTTATCTCCTGCAGTTCTATTTTTAGCCCCTCTGTTTGGTGCTGTGGGCCTTTTAAATTGGTCCCACTATGCACTGAGGCGTTAGCCACCAGTGGATTTTCGGTGGCCGTATTCTTCTTTTGGACTGCTTCTGTCACTCAGCTCGACCTTAGATGCGAGTGCAGGGGACCCCCTAAGTTCAGTTTTTCTGCACGTCCTTTTGCCTAAGCCCTTCCTTCCTTCTCGCTGGTCATCCCTACTGCATCCGAGTGGGAAAGTTTAGAAAGTCCCACTTCCTCCGGAGTTCCAAAGCACCTCTGGTTCTCAGATTCCCGTCTACTTTCAATTATTTCATGTGTAGCATCGGATTGGAAAGCCCGTTTGGTGGCTGCCTTAAAATGGAGGCGTATCCGTTCGATCCACTAATTTTGGCAACACGTCGGTCGATGGTTCTCATGGATACCTAAGCACTTTGCAGGTGCCCGTCTTTGACAAGCCTCAGATGCCATCTCACTACGTACTCGCCTTGAGCAGGCATTAAACCGGCTGCAGTAAGATACCTTCTGCATGATTTACTGAAGGCAAAAAATGCCGTACCAGCACAGACTCTTCAAAAACGAGGAGAGGCTGGCTCCTTGATGACTAGGTACTGTAAACTATTTAAACCTCAAAAATTAACATTTAGCAATAAACTGTTGCAAAAGTATTTGGTGGTGCAGAAACAGCAGATTCTCCAGCCAAACCAACATCGGCCATATGCCTTCAGAAGGTACGAGTATGGTGCACAGGGTTAACAAGATGAGTGGCTTACAAACGCAGTGGATAACCATAGTCACGAATAGAGTGAAGCTTAGCTAGCATTCGGAAAACCGAAGTCGAGCCACAGGGGTTTTCACGCAAACCTGGGGAGCAAAGGGCATAGAGCGAGAAACAATCAGAGAGGTCTCACGAGAGCTTTTGTTATCTTGGAGGTTGGGTCAGGGACAGCTTAGTTTGTAGTGGTGGAGAAACGTTTAAACATGAGGCGGCGGTTGGAATGGTGGTTGACAGAGATTAGTGTGGTGTAATTACACGAGGTTTATGCAGAATCCGAAAGTACCACGAAAGTGGCTAGGCGGCTGAAGCCCAAACTCACACGCATCTTGTAATTATCTTTTTATCTGAATGTCATCTTTGAGCTCGAAGGTAGTCAACTGAATTATGGGGCAATGGGAAAAAGTGCGTTCACACTACAGATATTCACTGCATCTTGCGTTTAATATTGCCGGTGAACCTGAAGAAAGGCCGATTTTCATCGAGAAAGAGTTCGCCTTTACGGCTTTTTGTACAGCCTGAGTAGAGCAAAGGCTTCTGTCTTGGAAGATCCGTCGGAGGCCACCCAGCGAGATTTCAGAACCGCGCACATCGGGAGCAGCCTTCAGATATGTAAGGTTCAGTCTGAACAGGACGAAGGCGGTCGAGGCCAAGGAAGCGTCCAGATCTTTCCGTTTTAGAAAAGTTTCTTGGGCTCCCAAAGCTGCGAGTAGAGTGTTTGGTTTGGAAGACAGAACCTGCGAGGCAGTGCCAGCCTCAGAGATATAGGAAGGCAGTCAGCACCTTCCGCTTCAGTTCAACTCAAACTGCGAAGAACAAGCAACGACCACGGCCAATCGAACCTTCAGGATTCGTTCGGCGCTGTGCACATAAGCTACGCACACACCACCCCACGGGGTACTCCAATGAAAGCCACCTAAAACCAAGGGAAAAAAGTGAAACCTCGTCGCACGTCAACTGCGAGAGGCATTACGCATCGTGAGAGCTACTTGAGACAGTATATAATTAGAGGGAACATTAGTTAGAATGAACCTCACATCTGAGACGGTAAGGAAATCTTGCCAAATCAGGCAGCCCCTTTCAGAAGGGTGCGAAGGCACGGAGCCCAGTCGTGCTGGACCAGCCGAATCCATTGAACTTCCACCCTAACTCCGTTGATGCTGCTCAGACCCTCTAAATTTCCCTCTATATATAAGGGAGGTGATACCTGGGTGACCAGACTTTTGCATAACGAGTGGGCATGCTGCTTGCGGAGCCGTTACCCCGTCGAGGTATAGTCTTTGTGGCTCTTTCAGACCGTGACCCGATAAATGTCGCATGACGAAGAGGGCAAGCACGTGTGGGGTGGGCGGTCCAAAAACCTCGCCGTTTGACTTCCCATTGGTTTACCAAGACGGAATCATTTGCGTCACCCAAGATGAACGTAATGCTTCCTCCCACTGTCCAGTGATCTACCGTCTGGCCCACCAGCAACATCAGATGCAAGATAATGTGTTATGAACACCCTCTTTTCCTATTGCCCCATTATCCACTGAACCATCTTACAAATCACGGGTGACATAGAGATAACGAGATTATCACAAGATCCGGGGTCTTTTTGGCTTCAATCTTGTAAAGTAGTACTCTGTCTATATGGTACACCTATTAATGTCAACAATATCTAAGTCGACACTAACAAACTAAGATGGGCGGAGGAGCGTGCCGTGATAAAAAGGCCAAAAGGGTGTGTACATTAGGAAGTAAAATGAAACAAAAGGTGTGACACAAACTCACAGTTGTTCAGAGTTCTCGTGATCACGAAATGAGGGCCGAAGAGCCAATATCCGCCAATATCTTCAGTTCAGTTCGGTCTGACAGCCATCCGTTGAACAGAAAAGGATGGTATTGACAGAAGTGCCAAGAGACGCCGTGGAAACTTCTAAAATTTTCTGTTTCTTACAGTTAGTTCTGACCGATATAATTCTAAGACACTCCGAATCAAGTGAGACCGTGGCAGAATGAGAGATTTATTGACAGTGTAGTGACCTCTTCTATAACAGCCTTTTTGTCTTGCGCGGTGATGACGACCTAAAGGTGTATGTTTTACATTAAAAAGTCGGTACAACAAAGAAGTGTTGCACCAAGGGACGTTGAAAATCATGGAAAAGTCGGAAATGTACAGGTACCTACAGTCTTGTGTCCGTGTACAGCTCCGAGAGTTCAAGACGTGAATTTCCATCCATCGACAGACACGAAGATATTCCAAGATTTCAAAGCGAGATGAGGTGCGAGGAGTGGTAGGTGCAAGAAACTGGACCACCATTGGTGTCGGCCGCCAGTCCAATGCTATGGGTCGATTTAAGCTGATCAGTGGCTCAACGGCGCGCTATTTAAGAGTTGGCGCCAGATTTGACTGGTGCGCGATAACGGGTACGCGCCCTCGCCGCGGGTTTGCGGTTGTTGGCTCAGTTCCGTTCAGCTTACAGGACTTGACGCAGTCTGCCAAGTCGTCCAGTTCATTGTACTAGTAAGCTCTTCAAACTCCGGGTACTCCGATGTTGTGAAGGGTCGTCTCTTCTTGGACCTAAATAGAGTTCACGCATGGACCACCCATTGGCGGTTGCCACTCAGTGTGGAGTATAAACGCCTGATCCAGGATGCCGATGGTGATTTAAAATATATAGACCCGAGTGACCAAAAAATGTCAGCATGGGCCGCAGATAGCACACCTTGGAGTTCGGATACCTGTAGCAGTTATAACTGCTTCCAACCATCTGAGTAGTGCTTGGCCGACGCAGCCAAGGCAAAACGAGGGCTCTGCCAACTACTGCGCACATTTACATCAACAGGCTTTCTTGCACTACTGCCAAATTGCAAAAAATTAGTCAGGCCGTACCTCAAATAGTGTCCAAGCTTGAGCTCCTGCTCTGTAAGAGAGACTCACGGCGCTGAACCTGTTCTCCTTGAAGTGTAGAATACCTAAAGGTGAACTTATAGAAGTCTTCAAAGAGATCAGGGGGCCAGGTCAGGTCACAGGACTTGAGGCTGGAGCCAATAAAGCAGTCCAAATTCTTGCACCAGTAAGCGTCGAGATGGATCCCACAGGGATGCGGCTTCTGTGTTTGAGTTGTACCTCTTTTGTTTACTCTGTGGATTTGAACTCAACTCGCTGTCAGGAGATTGTAGTAATCCCACGGTTAGGAACTAGGTCATTTTCCAAGTCTAGCTCCCTTCCAAGAGTGTCACAAATACAGGCGGTGCATAGGTAAAGTGTTAATAGTGGTAAGTTGGGGAAGGAGAACAAGATAGGGAATGGTGGCGAAGGTCACAGAGGAAGGTATAATACTGGTGGATAGTGGTGACAAGACAATAGCGCTGCATTCAGTATTGCCACTGAATGATGCAAGTTTAGATGCACTCAGGGGACATATCAAGCCAGCAAAGGTCCAGTCTTGCGTTAAAACCTATCACCGACGCGACAAACACCACCTCAGCCGACGGTGCGTTCCACGGGTTGGCAACGCGACACGCAAAGAAATTTCCCCCCTATGTTCTTTAATGCACTCAGATTGACGAGCTTAAACTCATGTCCCCTGGATGTGGAATCCCATGTCAATACTAACAGCGGCTCCATGGGGATGGATAGACCTTTAATTCGTTTGAAGGCTTCCTTTAGATTCCTCCTGAGTCTTCCACGTTTTTTGGGAAGAGTTTTAGCACAGTTAACCCCTCTGTGGTCGTTTTGTCCCTGAGTCCCAGCAGCATTCTAGTGAAGTATTGCTGAACCCTCTCAAAAACAACAGTGTCCCGCACGAGCCGGGGCCGAAGCTTGGACGCAATATTATAGGCGTGACCCAACTAGTGTTGTGTAGAAAGGCAACAATACGAAAGCTCCCCTGAAAGCTACGGTGCGCAATGGTTGGTGGAGGGCCCGTTTAGCCTTACCCACAGCAGCCAGATACTGGAGATGGCTGGTGGCAATCGTTCATCAGTACTACAGGGTCAGTGATGACTGTAACCTTAACTGCTTGTCGGTCTAGGTTCATTGATTCTCCACCGATGTCCTGGATGAGAGCGATAGTTGCCTCTGAGGGGTCCAGGCATGGACCCTATTCAGGTCCTCTTGAAGTGATGCGGTTCCGGGTTTACCCACCAGCTTTAGGTCGCCCGCAAACAGGTAGCCTAGGTTTTGGATGCTTTATAGTGGGTCGTTGACGTAGACCAAAAATAAAGCCGATTGTAGCGATAGCTATAGAATACCGACTTGGGGGGCCGTGAGTACAAACTGGTAAAATCAAGAGCACTGAGGACAGCTGAAGCATACTTTTTTGCTCGCCGGGTCAAAAATGCTTGGAACGATTTTCCGGCTGAGGTGTTGGCTGCGTACTCGGTGGTTCAGTTTAGGGCCCTTCTGGACCGTTGCTGGTCGGATGTATTCCCTGAGGGCAACTAGTCTAACATACATGGGGCAAAATTGGATGCAGCACCCTTCTCATTTTCTCATCTATTTTTTGACCTTATACCTGTCACTTTCCATTCCCACACCTGCACTCCACTCCTCTCCAAGGGCCTCCGTATTCCCCCCTCACACCTGACCTTCTCAGGTGCTTCTGAGAACGAGGGGGGGGGGGGGGGGGGGCAGAAAATTCCGGATTAGACCCGCCACAGTGCTCCATCCCGATTTGACTCTAGTACCAGGCTGTTAGTAATGAATTCTGCTTGACCAATCACCTCATGGGAAAAAAAGAATGAAGACAGATAAAAGTAGAGGGACGGGAGGGCGACAGAGAGGGTTCTAACCACTACTCTCACCAAACAAACCCGGGCTTTATCCAGTCGATGTTTAAAGGCACCCACCAAAGGTGCTTCTATTGCCTCCCCCGTTAGTTTATTCCACTCGTTGACAGACCTCACAGCAAACGACTGGCCCCTAATCCTAGTTATTACATGGTCTTATAGAAGTTCGAGAGCGGCTGGTGAACGTGTCTTTTATTGGGTCTAGCAACGGAATACCAACGTTATCCCCTCTATCAAACGAATAGAGAAGACGCAAGTCGGTTTATAGATGCAAGGTGTATTCTATATATCGTGGCACCGAAACAGTACCGATACGAGAGATACACCGAACGGAAAACGAAACGAAACGTAACGGCTGTGCAGAAAGCGAACCGCGAGCGTGTACAATCGGCGAACGACTAAAAGTGAAAGTGATTCAAAACGAGGTCGACGGAAACCTCGGAAAAGTCAGTCCAGTAAAACGTACGCAACCGGAGAACACTATGAGGTCAATGTCAAACGTCGGAAAAGATCGTGGAGAAAATAGATCCAAAATGGTGTCCAGAGAAGTCATTTCCTCAGAACGATCGAGGTCACTACAGTCTTTCGCGGGCTGGGGCCTGTGCCCTCGCCGTCTGTCATCTCCCCGAAGTCTAAAGAGAGACTCCCCTGGTCCAGCTGGCGTGTTCATCCTTTTGACAGTTTTGAAAGCTCCTATTAAGTCCCCTCTCAACAGGTTTAACTTTTCTAACATTTGCTCATAGCCTAGTCCCTGGTAGTATCCAAACCACTTAGTGAATCGCCGCTGTAACTGCTGAAGGGTTTTTTTTATCCCGCACGAGGGACGGACACCAGGCCAGGACGCAGTGTTCTACAGTGGCCGTGTATATTGGTAACAAGACCTCTGGTCCCTCGCTGCACGCTTCAATTGATAAAGTGTGCGTGAGGCTTTTTTCGCGGCACTATTACACTGCCTACCTGATTCAAGGTCCGCTTTCATTACCACTCCCAGATCCTTAACTTCCACTGTTTGAGCAAGCGCCGTCTGGTTGCCTGGTGGGCATATATTAGAGATTGAGCCGTGGTTCTCTCTCATTGATGAGGTGTTGGAATCTGTTTACGTTGAGAGGGAGATCCCACACCGCCGACTACGCGTAAACGCTATCCAGATCTCTCTGTAAGGTGCCATCGGCAACCGTTGCAAGCAGTTTGACATCCACAAATTTGTCGCAGTTTCCCTTCAGTTCATTTGCTGGGTCATCAGTGAACAGGACGGACAACAGGGGGCCAGGATAGGCCCCTGCGGCACACCGCTATGCAATCTTGCCATGCTGGAAAATACTCCCTTTACCCTCACCTAAAACTGCTTTCCCATGAGTCCTCTGATGATCCACCTCTCTACCAACGGACTCAGCCTGAATTCTCTCGGCTTACTCGCCAACAGTCTGTGAACAACAGAGTCAAGTGCCTTCTGAAAATCTAGATAGCACACCTCAACTCCTTCCTTTTTTGTGTGGTTTCCTAGTTGTTTCATCTAAGTAATGTGTTAGGTTGGACGAACATGACTTTCGGCGAATGAATCCACACTGGCGGGGTGATATCAATCGGTGGCTTTCCAGATGCTTGATTATGCGGTCCCGGATTACCCTTTCCATGACCTTCAGTAATACTGACGTCAGGTTTATCGGTCGATAATTCGCACGTCCCTCTGTTGCCCCCTTGGTGGATTGGAGTGGCGGTGGATGTGAGCCAGTCCTGTGGTACCTCACCTTCCAACGATGCATTGATTAGAAGCGTTAGCGGTTTGGCCAATAGATTGGCTAACGGTTTAACTACTTGCTGGGTAAATTCCGCCAGGTTCCGATGCTTTACACGATGTCAGGAGTCATAGATTCTCCTAAACTTTGTTCTCACGGACTTCGATGTCTATCATTTCCAGGATGTGCGTGTTTTATGTACTGGGTTTTCCGGACGCTCCTAAATTTGTTCTAATTACCCCCTGGAAGAATCGCAGTGGATTCTTGGATTCTTACCCCGTGCACACTTGACCGTTTTCATCCTAAACTCATTTTGCTCTTCTCAAGGTGACCTTTGATTGTACGTAATTATAGTACCGGTGGTGGTCGAGAGCGTTTGCTTACCACCTCGGAGGTCCGAGGTTCGAATCCCCGCCATCACCTGTCACTTTGGTGGTAGACAGTAGTCCACTGTCGTACGGATCGTTACCACACCTGACCTATTACGACCGTATATGGTTCTTCGCCATCTCAATTCTCAGGGTCTGGTTGTCGGTTATCCCCAGTACTGTAGTGGGCCTTCGTGGCTATGGGGTAAATGCCCATTCCACTGCAGTCATGCGCAAGCAAGTAATGAAAAAGTACACTGAGACTCACCTCGATGTTCGCAGCAATCCTGTTTCCGTTATTCCGCCTGGTTTTCAGTTCTATTCTCGATGCCCTCTTTCTGGTCGCCCTGTATTGCAGAAAGACTCGGTACACATTTGGTCGAGCATACCTTTGCCAGATCGCATGCTTTCGCCTGACAGCGTTTTTTAGCCGACTGCTCCGCCATGGTGGGATGCCCTTCCTCTTTACTTTCCTCAAGGGAACTACCTCACTGGTGATTTCTAACAGTTCTTCCCTGACGTGCCGCCGCTGCGTATTCATATAGTCTTCCCCTCTTGGCACTAGCCATTCAACTTGGAGTGCGAGTTCCCGCAGCCTTTCGTTATTTACCTCGGAGAACTTCCTCATGTATTTGTCAGGTACCCCCACTCCTTGGAGGTTCACTGTCATTCTCAGGACACCGTGGTAGCTCTTACCAACCGGGTGCTCTACCCCCAGCGTTTCTAGGTTGTTCGGATCTCTCGTGATCGCTACGTCAAGGAGTGACGGTTTCTGACCATACCTCCACCTAGTTACCTGTTCCACTTGCTGATACAGTCTTCAGTTCAGTAAAATCTCCCAATCTCTCACCGAAGTTCTTTCTGGGGCCGTTTTTTCGGTTTCCCAGTCCATCATTTTACCAAAAGGCATTCATATGTTTCATCTATTTTCTTCAGTTTGCACACGTAAGGCTTCTCTGACGAATTTTGACGTAGTACCATATGACACTGTCTTTGGGTGGGTTGTTCGTACTGCTTACTTGACCATTATTAAGTCGTTCTGACAAATTTAGCTTCAACTATTCAGTGATTTGTTTGCGTGTTAAATGAATGCCACTAATCCATTTTTATTTTTGTAAGATCAGATCCCTGGATTAGCTTTAGACCATCACCCGAATAGTCCCGTTTCCAATGAGTTGTCTTCTTTTCCGTTAAAGTGACCAAGTGTAACTGTTGATCTTTAGAGAACTTCAATCAGCAGCATCATACACAAGGCCGGTGGTCCATATGGCACCCCCGCTGCGTTTCTGTGCACCTTTACCCAGGTAAAAGCGGTCCCTCTTGCTCTGTTGTACACTAGGTCGTTGGGCAGTACGCAACCATCTGAGGATTAGCTGACGGCCGAAGTTATCCCGGTGCACAAGGGGGGTTTGAAGAAAGAGGTTCGAGACTGTCGACCAGTCAGCTTGCTACCCGTGCCTCAGAATACTTGAGGGACTGATTAGGGACCGCATCGTCAGTCATCTGGCTGAAAATAAAGTTTCCAACAGACGACACGGTTTTGTTGAAAATAGATCATGCTTGTCCAGCTTCCTCTCTTTGTTAGACGAAGTGACGGCCATGCTAGATAGGAGTAAACGAGTCTATTTGAACTCCTAAATGGCTTTTGATTCCGTGAACCACTGCCTACTTGTGCGCAGAATAGAGGCACTGGATATAGCGCCCCATGTACTGGAATAGACCCGAGCATATCTTACAAGCCGAACGTATCATGTAAGGGTGTATAGGATCTGTCCTCTGTTTTACCTCCCTCCGTTTTTCTACTGTTTATTGCTGCGTTGGCACCACGCTTGCTTTCATGTCGCTACCCATACACTATATATATATATATATATATATATATATATATATATATATATATATATATATATATATACGGTCGTATTATCTTATTTCTATACTATTATGCTATCCGGCCAGCACATGCAACCATGTGCTAGATTTGTACTTGGTAAAGTCGTCTTCTAGTCCATATTGGGATGATGTAATTGTAACATCATCTAATGGTTTCCATAGCGTGACGTATATACAGCCTCATCCTGCCATCTTTTGATTCTCGTTTCAGGACTTTCCACTGGGTGGTGAGGCATCTTCGTCTTGTTTGGTTTACTCCTTGATCACGATTCTTCGGGCAGCATGAAGCATCATGAGTTTGATTTCAGTGACCGATACTCATCCACTTGAAAGTTCCAAATACAGCGATGTCGAATAAGTGACCGCTTTTTTGTTTCGTTTGCAATGATAATGGCACAGTGTGAAACTTCAGACTTCAGTCAACAAAATTCAGTGAACACAAATTACGTTCTAGAATCACTCGCGCAGATCACGTCGACTACTTTCTCAGTCACGAGCACTGCAGATACAATGACCCCAGCCTCCTCATTCGTTGACAAATCAACCAGTAGTTTTAGTCCAACTGATTCCACCAATAATTCCAGTGTGAATATCCCCCAAGCGGCAAACAAACCGAAGTTGGGCACGTACCTGATCGACCGAACCATTGGCAAGGGAATTTTCTCCGTAGTCAAGTTAGCCACACATACGATCACTGGTATAAACGTAAGTGTATTCGTCTGATTTATGGGACATTTTAAACCTTGACTATCTAAACGAATCGACGACATTCACTTGGTTATCATTAAATGGCAGATGCATGCAACACTAGTAATTAGACAATTGTAGCGGCTGATATACCCGAAATAAATTTGGAATGCAATCAAATTGACAGTGGAGTGTGCCTTTCTGTACAAAATACTGTATTTCATAGGCAAAATTTCTCAAGGGAACCACAGAAGCTGCTGTTGAGTCGCCCGTGTAATATATATATATATATATATATATATATATATATATATATATATATATATATATATATAGTGTCGTGAATAATCCTTAATTTATTAACTCACTTTCTCAAGCCTCGTCAGCCTCTACATCTCGGCTCCTTTAACGCGCGTACTCTCACGCAGGTAGGTCACCAAGCGTGCTTAGCGGTCACAATAAATTCTCTGGCGATTGATGTCTGCTGCATAAGTGAAACGCGTATCCAGGATTTAAGCAGTGACCCAACTAACTGCTCTTGGTATCTCGTCGAGGTATTTCCTGCGCACCTCAGGAGAAAAAGTAGCCAGAGCTGCGGGTCAACGTGGGTGGACATGCGTTTTTAAAATGACTTACTATCTTGCCGCGTGAGATTTGGAACGAGAAACGTATTGCGTTGTCACGGGGCAAGCCATTAATTGTACCAATGTGCAAGTAGGGATTATGCAATGATGGTAATAATCATCGAGGGGTCAGTTTAATTCTAATGGTCACCAACGTCTTAGCCTCGATTTTGTTGCGCTCTCTAACACCAGCCCACGAGAGGAATGCCCGAAAACAACAGACCGGATTCCGCCGAGATCTAGGATGTATTGTTAATTTCTTGAAACGCGTCGCACACATCGTCGACCGACAACGGTAGTTTTCCTTGACTTGAAAGGCGCCTTCTACTCGGTTGACTGAACAGTGCTATTATGTGCTCTTCTCCAAGAAGGTGTGCTACGAAAGTTCGTGAGTCTATTGAGATCATTATACTCTCATACTTCTGGCTGCGTAAGAGTTTACAGTGAACTATTCAGTCCTTTTGAAACGACCAGTGGTGTTCAACAAAGATTTCCTATTTCTCCATTCCTGTTCAACTCGTCATGGACGAGATAATTTAGAATGTCTCGCGAAATCTCCAAGGTGTGGGCGTCGAACTAATAAATAGTGAAAAGCTGTGACGTAGACTACGTAGACGACCTTATCTGCTTGTTCGAATGCACGGAACATGCTCGACGTGCACTAGATAGGCTTGCGAGAGCTGTAGCTCCATTTGGCATGCGCTTTGCACGTTCAAAGTGTGAAGTGATGTTGCAAGACTGGATGTCAACGGTTCCAAACTTGAAGCTCGATGGGAGGGACTAACAACTGTCGACCGTTTCACTTACCTCGGCGGTAGCTTGACGACGCATGAGAGTACAGTAGTGGAAGTGTGCACGCGGATATCTAAGGCTGGAGCGGCATACGCTGGACTGAAAGATTTATGGCGTCGATCTGATATTTTGCTGAAGTTTAAAATTGTGTATTATGTCGCGGCGCATTAAGTTTTTGTTCTATAGTTGCGAGACTTGAGGTTTGCTTGTGGAAGATTTTCGACCATCGATGTTTTCGTAGTGTTGCTAAGATTGGATGGAATCTTCGGGTGAACAATGCCAAGATCAAAAACCGAGTTTTGGGTACCAGCTCAGAGAATGTTCTGTCACAGCGTATCCAGCCTAGCAGACTTCGTTGGTTGGGGCACGTGGTACATATGACAGACAGACCTACCGTACCGTGCCCTATTTTCCGTTCCTCCTCGGGAATGGAAGATGGCACCTACAGATCAACAGATAACGTGGCAGCGGGGAATAAGAAAATGTACATCGAACTAAGGAAAAATAGATGCCTTGCGTCTTCGTGGTTGGGATCCAAAAGATCCTTCAACCAGTTGGTCGGAGGCACTGAAGTATATGGCTGCGAACCGTGAACAGTGGTTATCGTGTTGTCACTTTCTGTTGAATCCGATGACTGGTCAATGTGTGTTTGTACAAGTAAACTGTATTCCGTGTGTTGGCTGTTAGGGCATTCTTTCCTTTTCCCTCCCGTGTAGGGCTACTCCCTGTCAACATTGTATATTCATTATTTCTCTTTCTGCGTGAAAAATGAGAAAGGCAGTTGTCAGCGGAGCTTACCCTACTGTTTAACGCTGTACGTTGTTAATGACGACTCAGTGTTTCCGATGTCATAAGTCTTGTTTGACTTGTCTGAAATGAGGTATCCGCCATTTTCTGCACTTATTTTTCTACCCTCTAGTCTCTTGCTGTTATATCCAATACATTCTTCTGCTGTTTTTCCAGCTGGCTATAAAAATCATTGACAAAACACGATTGGATGCAGAGAACTTGACCAAAATCTATCGGGAGTCGGAAATTTTGAAGAAGTTGCATCATCCAAATATTGTCAAATTATTTCAGGTATGCTCTTAATATTTTGGTGATCGAATGTGTTTACTGTTCCCATCCTTTATCATTGCATCTTACAGGTCATGGAAACACCCCGATTATTGTACATTGCAATGGAGTTTCTCCCTAATGGCGAAGTTTTTGGTACGTCTCAATATTTGGGTTAAATTCGAATGTGTTTCGCATTAATTGTCATCCGGCTGTCGGTACTGTTCACATTCTGGTGGGATTATTGTTAGTGTGACGATGGCTCGGAGAAAATTACTCATTTTTCATGGACGCAGTAAGCTTTGTCTGAACAAAATGTGGTTTTATTGTCTAGTTCCACAAATCGCTGCTCAGCAGGCCCGAATGCAAGGGTTAAGAACACTTCCGAAGGTTGTACCCACTCGTTACCATGCATGACCCATTTGAACCTTGTGTGGTTCATTCCTTCAGTTCATTTCAGTTCAAACAACTGTTAAACATGCACTGGGTGCTGCGGTTGTGGTTGCTACCTCTCAGCAACAACCCCAATCGTAAAAAACGACAGAGTATGAAAAGAGCAAGAAGAGAATTGCTATTGGCACTATCATACCAATAAAGAAAGTTTGTGAATACAAGAGGGCCACTGATGGCGGCGCCATCCTCTAATGTACCTAGCCATTAGGTGAGGGTGGGGATCTCACTACCTTAAAAATTTCAGTTTGCTGTTTCCGGTTTTCCTTTTCCACGTAGTAGAAGTCACTCCTTGTGATTTGGCATGTATCGAAAGTGACTTCACTAGTGTCTCGAGTTGCTCTCGTTCAGTCTCTCGGAGTTATCTACTCACGACGTGATGACAAAAACCATAATGTGCTATCAAGCATAATCATCAGTCGTGATCCCGAAACTCACGATGGCGAACCACACAAGGTCTCAAACAGCTCAAACGTAGAAGCAAGCCGAATGACAGTAGAATACTGTCTACCGCCAGTGTGACCGACGGTGACGGGATTCGGAAGGTAGACCTCCTGGTGATCGACAGCAGCTTTCATTCCCAACGTGGCATGGTTGCTCTGTGCTGTTAATATTACGACGAGGCTGCATCTTGGTGTGGTCTGATGGCTGGCGTGCCTCCATGACCCAAAGAGCTATGCAGGACGGCTTCTTTGAGCCGAAGATACAATCATGCCTGACTAGTCGGTAGGTAGAGGCCAGACAAAATCCAGTCTCAGAACCTTTTGATGGGTAACATCTGCTTCTAACCACCATGCTTCTCGTGGTGGACGGCTCTGCTTTCGCCCGGCTTACTACCACGCCTAATCCGTCTACCAGTTGGCTGGAGGCACTGAGGGATATGGCAGCGAACCGCAAACAGTGGCGATCGTGTTGTCACTTTCTATCGAATGAGTGATCGATGTGCGTTTGTACAGTTAGATTGTGTATTCCGTGTTTGGCTGTTAGGGCGTTCTTTCCTTTTCCCACCCGTGTAGGTCCACTCCTTGTCCATCTTGAATATTCATACTTTCTAATTCGACTTGCAAAATGGTGAGAAAGGCAGTGGTCAGCGAGGCTTGCCCTACTGCTTAGCGCTGTACGATGATGATGATAATATTGAGGCCTTATGTGGTTCACCACTTTAAGTCTCAGGATCATGGTTGCCGGTATCCTTCACACTACAAATCACGAAAATACATAACCACGCACGCACTCGCTCTTTTACTCACTCTGCTCACTCAAAAAGCAAGCACGAACTCATCAACCTCACTAACATTTTCGAAATGAACCATAATATCGATTCTGTGCACCGATTTCTCCAATATTCCTCTCCTCTTGCCCTATTTTTGACCGAAACCCAAATCTCCCTCTCATCAGACATCACCGACCTCCAATTTCCAAATTTTAACTTTCACTCCTCTTTTTCACCCAAAGGTGGCGTCTGCGCCTTTGTCCACCAGTCAGTCGCCACATTCAGAATCCAAAATCTTGACTTTTCCAATCGTGAATTTTAGTTGATGTGGTTGAAACTCCAACTTCCTTATTTTAGTCACAACTTTTGTGTTGTTTAACGTTCACCCAACAGTAGCAACTTATCGATCTTTGATTTCTTATCTTCGAACATTTAGTACTTGTTTGTTACGGATCCCAAATGCCATATCACCATCTTAGGAGATTTTAATGTTCACAATCGAGATTGACTGATTCACTGAACGGACACTTCGGCTCTGGGGCGCGAAGCCGAACATTTTGCCGTGGTCAACTACCTGTACTAACTTGTTGACCTCCCCACATGTAGTCCCGATCGAGCAGGCGCCGTGCACATACCCTTGATCTTATTCTTACTTCTGTTCCTTCTCTGTTCTCAGGCATCTCTACTCTCCTTGCACTTGGCTCATCAGACCACTGCATCATTCCCTGTTTCATCAACTTTACTCGCCCCGATCATCCACCTATCCCGAGACACACTTTGGCGTTACAGTTCAGCCATCTGGGATGGTTTTCGCGATTTCTTAGCCTCCTATTCTTGGAATGATTGCTGTTTTACTTCAAACGCTTCCGTTTCTAACTTCGCAGGCATTTTTCTTCGAGGTATGCAACTTTTTATTCCTCACTTTTCTGAACCCGACAAACCCGAATCCTCCGAGTGGTTCAACCACGCATGTGATCGTGCTGTACGTTTGAAGTGTGCAACGTTTCGCCGCTGGCGCCGCTCACCCACTCCTGACTCCCATCGCCACTTCGTACAAGCCAGGAACAGATGCTCGTCAACCATACAGAAATCCAAAGAACGCTTCGTTCGCTGGAAAGCCGAACGCTTACTGTCATCTGCCACCGGTAGCCGAACATTTTGGTCCCTTGCCAAAGTAGTCTCCCAAAATTTTTGCCCTTCCAATTTCCCTCCCATCTGTGATTCTTCCGGTAATATTGACCATAAACCAAGGTTTTTACATCCCGGTTTGCCTCCAACTCCACCTTACCCACTTACCCTATTCCTCCGGTTCATTCCCTTCATTCTGTTTTCCATTTTCAACCTCATATTAGCACTAAAAAGATCCTCCAAGCGCTGCGTTCTCTGGACGTATGCAAACCACCCTGTCCGGACGGCATACCGCCCATCGTCCTTAAAACGTGTGACCCTGAATTGGCCCCTCTCTTACGTCCCCTTTACTGTCTCTCTCTCTCTCTCTCCAACTTTCTACTTTTCCGATTCCCTGGAAACGCCGTGATTTTTCCTATCTCCAAACGCGGTGATTCTTTTGACCCGAATAACTATCGTCCTATTTCCATCACACTTGTTTTTTCGAACGTATTTGGAGCTGTCATTTCCGACCAACTACGTGCTTTTCTCGAAAGCGAAGGACTACTGAGCGGTCGCCAATACGGATTCCGACCTCACCGTTCCATCGGTGGTATCCTTGCTCTCGTCTCACACTCCCTGTAAACTACACACGCCAATCACGGAGAAACACACATGGTGTCGCTCGACATCTCTAAGGCGTCTGACCGAGTTTGGCACGAAGGTCTTCTGGCGAAACTGCTTTCGTTCGGGTTCTCCTCCACTCCCGTATCGTGGACATCAAGTTTTCTCAGTAAGCAAACCATCTCCGTCCGAGTTGATGGGTTCTGTCCCAGCCATTTCCTGTGAATGCTGGTGTTCCCCAAGGTTCAGTACTTGCGCCCACCCTGTTTCTCCTATTTATTAATGATATTTTATCCACTACTTCCAACCCAATCCATTCCTTTGCCGATGATACCACCCTTCATTCTTCCCTTTCTTACCGCACTCCTCGCCACGCCAACACCAACATCGATCGTGATCGCAGTGAAATCAGTGCATCTTTAGAGTCCGACCTCGAACACATCTTCTCCTGGGGATCCCACAATCATGTTGCATTTAATGCTTCCAAAACTTCTCTTCTCTCAATTGCCTTGAAACACCATTCATCCTCTCTTCGTTTATCTCTTGATTCAACTGTGCTGCCTGCCACAGATTCTATCTTTCTTCTAGGCTTATCTATAACTTCCTCTTTATGTTGGTCTGCTTTCTAATCTCAGCTCGTCTCTCGTGCTGCGCGCAAAGTTGGTTTTTTGTTTCGCGTCAGACGCTTTTTCACACCAGCTCATCTTATGCTGTACAAAACTCAACTCCGCCCTACACTTGAATACTGCAGTCACGTGTGGGGTGGATCTTCGTCTACCTCTCTCTTCTTGATCGGGTTCAACGTAAGGTCATCCGGCTGGTCGACGACCCTTTTTTTATCTTCAATCTGCAGTTACTAGTCCATCGTCGGGCTGTTGCTTCGTTGTCTCTCTTCTACCGATATCATTTTGGATTTTGTTCTTCTGAGCTTACTTCCGTAGTTCCTATTAAAACGTTTTTCCGACCATCACGTATCCAGGCAACTGGTCATCCCTATCAAGATTCCGCCACTAGATGTTGCACTTCTATCTGTCCCCGGACCGTTAAGTTATATAACACTCTCCCTCTTTCTGTCTTCCCACCTACTTACAACCTTTCTCTCTTCAAAAGCAGGATCAATAAACTGGTTCTAACGTGAATGTTCCCCCACAACCCACTTTTACAGTGTCTTCTGATTATGGGGTTTACCCCTTATGATGGAATTCACTTCATGCGTAATATATAAAAAAAAAACAGCGTATAAACATGGAGAAAAACAGTTTGCCGATCAAAAACACCCACTTTGGACGTGGGAGTGGAGTGCCTTAGGTTTCTTTCGACGGTTGGATAAGTTATCGCACTTTTTTAGGCATCTATTGCCCTCCTAATCTGGGCAGCCCCCGGCCCAAGGGATGCTGCCCCATCCACTTTCCGTTTGTCCTGTTGGGCGCGTGGTGCTGAGGACTGAATCCGAAAGGCGGATCGATGAAAGTGCACCACAAGAAACAAGACAGAACGCATGCAGTAATCAGGTCTCACGTAACAAACCAGAAGTTCCTTCACGGGTTCTTTGGTCACATTCCCGTGCTGGGTTAACGCCCCACTGCTTTGTGAGTCAGAATTTTGAATGAAAAGCTCCGGTTAGGGATCCCAAAGAAAAACCCCTTCTGCTGTGTGGACAGCCGCGAAGTATGGTGTGCCCAAAAATCTCCAGTGATCAGTCTAAAACATTCCATATTTCCCTGTTCCAATTCTAAATGCGTGAGTAGCCACAGTGAGTCGTGACTGTGAACTTGTAGCTCTCGGAAAGGGTAGCAAATTAGAAACAGGGGGAAAAATAGAATCCATCCTCCGACCTAAGCATTCTCTTCACTTAGCAACTTTCAATGTCTCCACACTTTACCAAACGGGGCAACAGGCTGCCCTAGCAATGACTCTTGAAACATTTAACATAGACGTGTGTTGTTTCTCCGAAACATAGAAGCTCAGCTTGTCGTTTCACTCGGCTCGTCCGGTGATTCGGTGTCTGGTGCTTGTAGTCAGGCTAACGTTGGCATAACTCTGCGTATGCACTGCTCAACTGGATCCCAGCCAGCAGCCTTCTGTGTGCAATTCGGTTGAATGGTTCTGTGCATGTCACCAGCACTAGACTAAAGCGTCGATGCATGTTTGTCGTTTCTGTGTGTGTCCCAACTGACTGTAGCTCTCCTGAGACTAAAGACGAATTCTACCACGATTTGTCTCAACTGCTCTGCAGCGTACGCTCTACGGACACCATGGTTGTTGCTGGTGATTTCAGTGCTCAAGTTGGAAGCCTAGACGAGACAGAGAAGAATAGGAGTATGGGAGGCTGATATTGCGTTCCAGCCGATCGAACTGATAACTATGTTCCGACCATGGGATATTCCTAGAGAGTACAAATTTATCGCACAGGATGTGACACCGTCTAACCTGACGTTCTCCTGCGCCTTCACAGCGTTGGACTCAGATCGACCATATTGCTGTCGGTTACCGCTGGTGCGGATCAATTCAAGACTGTCGATCATTTTGGTCCACGTGTGTAGACACTGATCACGCTGTTGTCCGCGCGCGCTTCAGCTTGTGCCTCGTCGGTGGCCGAAGCAACACCCAATGGAACCGTCCCCCGTATCTGCTACTGAACGATAACCATCGATCTGCATTCCGAACAAAATTATCCACCAGGTTATCGATGCAGTCAAATGCCCAGGATCCAGCAGAGCAATGGATAGGCATCAAACAGGCTCTACTTGCGGCTGCTGATGCTACCCAAATTCCAACAACTAGACACGCACAGAAATGAGGAATATCTGTATCTTTAGTTGCACTGTTAGATGTATACAGATCGATTCCTCGGAATTCGAGATACGATGAGGCACGAAGATGCCTTAAACGCCAACTAATTCGGAGCCTGAGAGAGGACCGTGATCAGTGGTAGATTGCAAAATCTGGGGAGATGGAAAAAGCTGCGGCAATTGGCAGCAGCCGCAATCTTTTCCGTCTGATTAGACAAACTGGTCCACGTGAAGCGGGCGTTAGGGAATTGACTGAAGAGGCAAACAACTCACTGATTCAAACTCAGGAGCGTCGTCTAATTCGCTGGGCGGAGCAATTGTAGATGCTATTTAATTGGCCTTTATCCTCGTCAGGTTTGCTCACTAGCGCAGTGGGTACAGCTTTTGTTGTGAATACCAGTCCTCCGTCAGAAGCGGAGGTTCTTCGTGAGGTAAGCTGTTTTAAGCGGCAAGGCTGCCGGACCAGATGGGCTGCCTCCGTCTAGTTTCAAAGACGGTTGCCCAGCACTTTTACTGGAGTTGACGAAACTCCTCGGTTTGGTATGGGAGGAGGAACAAGTTCCAAAAAGTTGGTGTGAATCGGTGATCGTTCCGATTTATAAGAAAAGCACCAAGTCCTCCTATGAAAACCGCAGGGGGATAAGTCTGATTAACATCGCATTCAAACTGCTCGCTTGTATTGTTCTCCACCGCTTATCTAACGCTCGCGAACAGTGTTCGCGCGAGAATCAAGCTGGGTTTAGATCTATTCGGGGATGTATTGATCACATCTTCACTCTTCGACAAGTTTTAGAACATGGTCAAACATTCCGTGGGCCCTCTATTTACGTTTCTCTTGATCTGAAAGCGGCGTTGGACTCAGTCAACCGCACAGTCATCTAACACTACCATTTGTTGAAGGGTGTACCAGAGAAATTCATTTTCATCGTAAAATCCCTTTATTTTAATAGCCGTAGCCGAGTTTGGGCTTACGGGGATCTTTCATCCCAGTTCCTCACGAGAAGTGGTGTACGTCAGGGTTGCCCCCTCTCTCCTTTTTTCTTTAACTTTGTGATTGATATGGTCCTAGAGACCGCACTTTTGTCATGTGAGAATGGCAGCATTGAACTTTCCCCGAGTAGAAAGGTATCAGACCTTGAGTATGCTGACGACATAGTTTTTCAAAGTGAAGATCCAGATAGATTGCAAGCTTTCCTAGACAGCCTGTGGGATTACGTAGCAATGTTTGGTATGCGTTTTACACCTTCAAAGTGCAAGATGCCGTTGCAGGACTGGGTTGGTTCAACGGCAAGCCTTTCAATGTCTGGGGAGACTATAAGCGTGGTAGACAAAATCTGTTATCTGGGGAGCTGCATTTCACCCGGAGGTTGGCTATCGGATTAGATGTCTCAGCATATATGGAAGGCTCGTTTGGTGTTTGGCAACCTGAGTCATCTGTGGCGTCGATATGACATCCGTTTATCTACCAAGGGCCGAGTGTACGCTGCAGCAGTCAGGCCCGTGCTTCTGTATGGTTCGGAGACATGGCCACTGTGGGTGGAGGACATACGAATATTGTCGGTATTTGAACACTGATGTCTTCGTAGCATTGCTCGAATGTGGTGGGAACACCGTGTGAGCAATGCTGAGGTTCGGTGGAAAGTCTTAGGTTTAAGGATCAAATCGTTAGATGAAACACTTAAACGGACTAGGCTAAGATGGTTGGGACATGTGTTACGCATGTCCCGTGACAGGATTCCCTGGTGTGCTATGCTTGCTGAGGCGGAATCCGGCTGGAAGATGAGTGAGGGTGGTCAATCGATGACAGGTATGAAAAGCCTAACTAGTGGACTTGGCCATGTAGGGCGTGTTAGACTTCCTCGGTGGGGTCCAAGAGACCTTCCGATTCAATGGTTAGATACGTTGAGGAATATGGCTAGATGCCGCAATCGGTGGCGCTCTTGCATCCACAAACTTCCTTTATCGACTTAAATCCATTATGTGATTCTCCTCTAACTCCTTTCATACTCTTTTCTCCTTTATTATTTTCTTTAGAGATTGCCGCTAGGAGATAGCAACCAAATCCACCGCATCCAGTGTATGGTTAGTGGTTGTCTTAACAAAACAAAACCAACTGTGATCAAGCTCCGAGGTACTTGAAGCTATTGACTATCTCTGACTAATAACCACAAAGATTGAGTGCAGGAACACACTCCTGCCAGTCTGAAGAAGTACTTTGCATTTAGGAGGTGCAAAGCGCATACCATATCGGAACGACTCAATCGCCAAACGGTCCAGTGCGTGTTGGATTTCCTGTGCACTGTTACACAGCAGGGAGAAATCAACGATGTACTGCAAGTCAAAATCTCTGTTGCCTGAGAGGAGTTCAACCCCACTGTTTGAAAGACCAAACAAAGCGTTCTGTAAAACATCCTCTATAGCAAAGTTGAAAAGAAACAGGGCTATTGGACAGCCTTGTTGTTTTCCACGGAAGACGGCAAAGGGTGGCGAAAGCTGGCCATAAGCCCTAATCCAACCTGAGGTATGACCACACAACTATTTGAGAAGCGACACATGCTTCTCAGGTACACCATTCCCTAACAAACAATGCCAAAGTGCAGACCTATCGACGGAGTCAAAGTCCGCGCGAATGTGTAGAAACACAAAGATCGTTGGTTACTTTCGAAAGCGTAACGGTGCTCTAGCAGTTGTCGGAAGGTGAAGATTTGATTGATGCATGCACCACTGGTACGACACCCAACCTATTCCTCGCGAGTTTGCTCATCACGCGTGTTGTACAACCCGTGAGGAATGACAAACTCTAGCAGCTTGGACGCTATCGGGACCAAGCTTATACCGCTATGTTCATCGCAGTCACTGAGCCAGCCGCTCTTGAAGATAGGGACAACGATCGATTCCCCCCACACGGAGGGAACTTTCTCAGAGTGACAAACCTTGGAGGCCAAAGCTTGATATTCTCTAACAAGCTTCATCCTTAAATAGGACTGGGGAATGACCGTCGGAACCCGGTACTTTGTGACGCCCCAGAGCTTGGATTTCCTTTCGGGCCTCCGTCTGAGAGGGTGGACCTGTCGAAACAAACCACGGGACGCGTGCCGGGACAGCTACAGGAGGGAATGACGCTGGAGACCCACTAAGTGTTCCACTCAGCGTATAAAACGTCGCTGCAGATTGTAGATAGGCAAACCGTTAGCTTCACAGATCATTTCCCTGACACCCAATGTCTTCCTACCGGTAACTCGGATAAGATGGCACAGCCTGCGAGAATCTGCATGTCTCATCTCTGGTGTCTCTTGCGACCACCAGATTCCGCAACCCTACACAGACTTGTATTGAGTACACGTCTGGTTGTAAGCCGTGCTTCATTATGCTCACTACCAGTCGGTATGGACTGGCGTGCGCCGAGAAGGCGCAGAAATTCAGGATGTCACGACATAACGGGTCAGGCCACAAATCCGTGCGCCAGCAGAATGCAAAGCATTAATAATAAGCGACTAGTGCTAGTTGATGTTTTGACGTTGAGCCTAGGTCGTCAGCTAGAGCGTTCCGGGAAATTGAGAGGTAAAACGGATGATAGGACATATCGCAGTCTAGCCGCTTTGGCTTCTTAAGTTCGGTAAGCTTACTGAAGCGCATGGACGGCTTTGTGCAGACTACCGCGGTGTCGATGTCAAGGGGAATTCTCCAGTACGACCAGTAGTCTTGTATGCAACCCCGCCATTGGTAGCTTACTGCAATATTGTCTATCAGGGACCATCGCTGACTCGAAGAGGGCGGACGCCACATAGCGCACCAGCGATTAGACTGTCTGAAGTTCGTAATGGCGAAAAACGAAGTGGTTGTCCGAATGCAGTCAACAACCGTCCTCCATTTTCTGAACGACAGCAATCGAGGCCAAAAAAGCTTCCCAAATGCATCTCGTTTGGAGGCAGCCGACCGACTCTAGCATTTATGTCCTCAGTTAGTGTGTGTATTGGTGTGTATACGTTCACTAACCTGTCGAAACCTAGCTCCTATCGCCTGGCCTTTGGGTGTTTGACCCACAGTCGTTCACCCCGGGTTCGAGTTCCAATGAGGACTCGGCAAATAAGCGTTGCTGATGATTCGTAACAAGGATGAAATAGCTTTACAGCGCTTCAATAGTTTTCAGCAGTGGGTTTAACGTTCACACTGCATGATGAAGCATTGTGTGAAATTCTGTCTTTCTGCTCACACCCATATAACCCGACTGTTGAAACTTTCTTTTCTGTAACCCGAGTAAAACCCTTCTGATGTTCGTTCGGCCAGGCACAGTGATACAGTGCAGTCTTGTAAACACTGAAAATATCCGATACCGCATTATTTTGCTTCAGATCTCGCTGCTGACAGAAGTCCACCCGTTTCACTGTAGTTTCCCCCTCTTCGTTCACCACCAATCTGATAAACACTATTAGACCATGAAATCACCACGTTATTTGTAGGATCGCAATCCAAATCTCTCCTTCAAGCGAGGAGACCACCTTTTGGTAGCTTTGAAGTAACGGTAACGTTCAGGACCCTCCCACAAATCACTTTTGCATTTTAAAAATTTCACCGTTTTGTTCACGCATCCTCAAAAATCATTGGAAAGTGGCATCCTTCACTTCATCAAAATTTTGCTCCACGTTCACTTGACACCTCTGTAACTTGCTGCATACTCAGAGACGATCTTGAAGGAGAGTCATGTTTGCGATCACATTCTGCACGGTCTGTCGCGAAACGCCGAAAAGTTTTGCGTCTTTTATCGTTCGAAAACCTCCATAATCTTCGCCTCGTCCACTGGTGATTTTCTGTTCTTGATCTCGCCTTGAATTCCTGATGAACATACTGAATCTTTTCACAAATTTAGTGGCAGCCAATAGACTGTTGATTGATCCGTCGCCAACACGCAACCTGCCCTTGCCAGCAAACCTACACCGTTACTGGCTCATGTGGTGCGCAAGTATCGCCTGTCCAAAATCGAGATCAGTACTGGAATTATCGCAGTAACGGGAGTGAAGACAGCGGATCGATGGCTCTGATTGGCATTTCAGAGAGGAAAGCTTGTCAAGCGGTGGTTGGGCTTATCACCAGTCAGTTAGAAGAGACGGTATCCAAAATCCAGTTGGGTCAACTCGTTGTGTGCTATAATGACGGGACACGGTCATCCAGAATCCTATACAAAGATTACACAAATAGACTGAGGTTGTTAGAAAGCAGATTAATCTTCTTCCTAGAACTGGTGGATCAAATCAAAACAGATCTGATTGACTGGTTCACTGGACGACTTATTTTGACCGACCAGATGTGAGCGTTGTTGCCAGTGTGGTGCAACTTTTTGTAAACCCATTGCTACAGTAATTCAATGAGATTGGTATGAGCTAAATTGTGAACACTGCAGACTGCGATTTTTCAAGGGTGGTAGTTTTCATGGTTGAAAACGAATGAGAACAGACTTGGGGTTTGACTTCTAAAGTTTGGGGAACATTTGTGAAACCGCTACTTTCAAAGGGTGCAACAATTCACCGACTTGAGTGCATTCAGGGTAGCCCCATGGTCCGGGAGTGCATTGGTAGTCGAAAACAGGACGTTGACCCAACTCACTGAACCAGGCAATGGACGTTTTGTTAATCTACAATACTAAACTCCATGGCTATATGGCGTTTCCCACTGAAGTTCGTTTATAAAATGTTCCATCGGCAAGCTCCGGACAGGTCTCGATCGGCGTGTATAACCTGGTCTGTCTAAATTTCCCACAAAACTCAAGCCTCTGCGCCGACCCGACGCAGCACATTGGATTGTCTTTCATACATGACGACAATGTTGCGCCCCCTTCCATTAGAGGGGCAGTCAGTTTTTCCTTCAATCAACATTCTCGCTGTCTGACCCACGATGCGGATGCGCGATGTCTGTTCGGCACTGCGATCAATCGTTTGCTCACAGTGCACGTTTCAGACGAAAGCTTCGGTCACACACCTTACTTCGTCGCGGTTCTGATTCAAGTTAGACAAGCACCAAATACCTTAGCAGACAGATGTGGCTGTATGAGCATGCTGATAAGCCACGTTTACTCTGCGTTTCCCGATCGGTTAAAATGCGTCAACTTGTAACTGTGCTTAAAATGACGCTGATCAGATGTCGCTTGCAAATTTCGCACCATGCTAACACTTTATACTTCGATGTATTTCATTACAAACTAGGTGAAATGGCGAGGTAGCAATCAAATTCAGGGCACCAAATTGTGAGGTTATTGGTTGGCTAGACAGAACAGATAACAACCTTAATTTGGCCGCAACCCTCTCCCTGAAAAATTGTACTAATGCTGTGTGAAAAAATGTAGTAAATGAAAACAAATATAATCAGGCTTATGTCTTAGTCATGTCCTAGTCACTACCATTCGTTTTAAGCCGTCTGTTATTTTTCCCACAATATTCGTTTACCTTTAGGAAAAAATACGATCAGAGCCAATACGCACTTAATAAGCACAGTTCCCCATTCAATTAACAATTGGTAATAGGCGCACGCGTGCAGCGGTAAGCGCTCTTCAGGTATGTTTTGAACTTACTCTCCAATTGAGGCTGATAAAGTAAGCACCTGACTTGTTATTTGGCGTACTTCGTTGCCACGTGTACTGTGGCACCACGTAACTCGTTCGAAGTCCCAGTGATGCGATTTTTGGTTTCCTGCTGACTTTTCCCGTGAACATATGTAATTCATTACACATTTAGTTACGTAGGTACCCAGTCATACTCACGCACTCACAGCCCGATCGCTGACATTCTCAGCTTCGATTACGATTTGGACTTTGCGCCCTACTGGAATCCGCTTTGTCGCTACCTATATTTTTGTAGGTATTGGAAAGTCAGTTTACATTCTTCGCATCCTAACGTCTACGCCGCGAGCCCGAACCAAAGCGACGACCTTTCGTTTTTCGAGCAGTTATTCCGGAGGCTGGGCTATCGTGACACCGTCAGTCGGACATGAATCATATAAGTGAATACCCAATGATTCCCAGCCACTATCCCCATTGTACGCAGCAACTGTTCTCGGCTTAATCGCTGGAACAGCCTCGTTGTGGCTTGAAATTTTGTATGAGATTAATGCAGCCAGAATTCACAATATCTAGATGGTTTTGGATCCTCATGCCATCAAAATATCCTACTTGTTTTTATCAGAAACGTGAATCTTGCATACGAGCCTGGACCTTGCCTGAATTGGCTTCTCCGAAACTTAGGAACACTTTATCCCTGCTCTTATGTGAATCGTTGTGTAATATGATAAAAATACCAAACAGTGGTGAATAAACGAACAATTATTTACATCACGAAATCCGAAAACTTCCCTGTTCTGTTTGGACACGTGTTATCATGGGTTGCTGTCATGGAGCACTTTCTCATACTGCGGTGTTTTCCAAGAGCTACATCCACATTTCCTGTCCTGAGGATCGCCTGCTAGCATAAAATGTTATTCACCGGACACTTTCCTCTTACTTTGACTTGAATATGCTCCGTATTTCCTCAAGTCGGTTTAGAGCTGGTGAGTAAAGTGCCAGGCGTAGGGTATTTAGTTTGGTGTAATATTTTTATTTGGTCAGTGACTAGGTGCGATTTTCAAGGTGTATTGTCGTTGACAAAATGTATTCCACGAGATTTTCATCACCGATTTGATTCCGCACCTTTCCAAACCACTGTAAAGAATTCATTATTATAACTCTTCCAGCGGTAAAGTGTAACAGTACCACGGTGCCAATCGCTCCAGAAATGTGCGAGTTCAACCCCCTACTGTTCACAGTATACGAGAAGCACGAGTTCCTTGGGCAACCCGGTCTATAGTTGTGTTACAAAACAGAATTAAGATCCTGCTGCATGCAGTCAAATTACATATCTCATTTCGGTGGATACTATGGGGTAATGTAATTTGAGCCGGTAAACTGGTTTTTGTCGCGGTCGACTGGTTCAGCCAGTAGAGAGCACACGCGTGGACGGGGTGCATGCGTGGATTCCAATCCCACCGGGGTGAATGAATTAGATTTAGATAAGTTAAAGATTTAAGTTTGTTCACCTAATCCAGGTTCTTCTTATCTATCCGTCTAATGATTCGATCTAAGTTTATTTGCATCAAGCCTCCAAATACCTCAGTATGGTCGGGGATGGGTGTCTCAGGCTCCGAGGTGGCTTCTCATTCTGAATGTCTCTCGAAATGCTCCCAAATAAACTTGTATCTGTTACAGTCTCTGCTAAGAAGCCCTGCACACTGCCTTCTCATAAAGAGAGTGTTTTCACCAAAGTGTGAGGACGAAAGCGAATGCCCGGCGCTCTCCACCGGGTTGGCTGATACTCAGTGTAGGGGAGTTGGCTAAACCTTGTTTCCAAACCGACCTCGGACCGCGTACAAAGCATACAACACCATGTTCACCGGCATCTGGAGCGAAGAGGCGCACTGGGCACCCAGGATGTTTGGTTCCATCCAAAGAGCTTATGTACTAACTAATTAGTCACCCAGTGGGTTTCGAACCCCGCGCTCCATCTCGCTGTCTTGCGGTTTAAGCTATGGATAGCTAAAAGCTCCAGTTGTGCCCCCTTAAGAAAACCATCTGCTTTGAGCTGGGCAAGTTAGCAGTATTACGCCGGCAAACTGAACTATGGACTCACACAAATTCGCTTTCGTCTCACGCTCCTTCGCTATCGCAAGATCATATGCTCATCCACCATGACACTCGGAACCTATCCGTCCTGTCCCCCCTCCAGCTGTTTTATATGCCAACGACGTTACTGAATCAAAACCACCCATCTACTGGCGCGGGTTGTGACCAGAATTCCGCTAGAACCATCTCCCAAGCGATTACCACAAACAGTCACACCGCAGAGCCGACCTTTCTTCAACCTCGTTCACTATTCAAATTGGCTAGCTTTAACGTACGCACGCTTATGCAAATCGGACAACAGGCTAGTCTAGCTGGCACCTTTGAATCGCTCTCGATCGATATCTGTTGCCTCTCAGAGACACGATTGCAAGACGCAAGCTTCACAGTCAGACCAAAGTCCCCAGCTAATACCAAAACCAAGCTTCATTTGCGCCTGTTTGGAGACCCAAACGCCACAGCAGCCGGTCAGGCCGGTCTTGGAATTGCTCTGTGTCGCAGAGGTGAAGCGGCCATGTCAGACTGGATTCCTATCAATAGCCAACTTTGTGCAGTCCGGCTGCGAGGTTCTGGCCGAGTGGCTGGACATCGAGATCGCTTATTAGTCATTTCCGCCCATGTCTCGTTAGACTGCTATCCGGAGGCAGACAAAGATGAGTTTTTCAACAGCTTTATATGCTCCTGTTCACAGCACACCGGACAGATATCGTGATCGTCGCCGGGGTTCTTAACGCGCGCCTCCTGGTAGCGAGTGAACGTCACCCGGGAAGGGCAGTTTGAACTCGACTCCAGTCGTTCAGACAATAGGGACAGATTGACAATATATCACCAGCGTTTTCTACCAATTACAAACTTTCGCAACTCCAAACGACGTACCGCCATCTGGCGTCCCACTTCCTCAACATAGGAATGGTCTCGAACCAGTCATATAGCGACTAGCTACCGTCGGCGCGGCAGCATGTTAGACTATCGCTCTTACCGGTCGACCTGCCTCGATCCTGATCGCGCATTAGTCTGCGCTACTATATGCTTGCGACTTTGGGGCTCGAAGAATTAGATTCACACTCAACAGGCTGAATGACCCTCTAGTGCTAGAAGCCTTCTAGACTTTGTTGACCCAGACACTGGAATCCACCGCCCCATCTGATATTGACGAGCTCTGAGAGCAACTGAAATAAGCCTTACTGAATGCCTGTCTCGCAAATTTTGGTTCTGTCTGCCACATCCAGATCAGTTGGATTTCCTTATGCTCGTTGCTACTTGATAGCCGCCGACATATCTCTGCTGACGCAAAACAATGAAGCACGCCGTGAACTCCGCTCACGTTTGAAGAACAGTTTGCGTGTTGATCGTGTGATATGGTGGGTAGAACGTGCCCTCGAGATGGTAGCAGCTTCTGCTTCTGGCAACTCCAGGAAGCTCTTTCAACTCATTCGTGCCACCGGGCCGCAAAAAGCAGCTGTTATTGAGATAATCCGCATAACTGATGGGATCCCAATCACCAACCTGTCGCGTAGACTAAACTACTGAGCAGATCACTTTCACTCCCAATTTAGCTGGCCACCGGCTGCTTCTACTGCACCTAGCGCTGCTACACCTGTGTGGCATATTCCAGGCGGTCCTCGACAGAAGAGGAAACTCAAAAGGAACTGTAAACCTTCAGACGCTACAAGGTACACGGGCCTGGTCGTATTTCTGTGGCCCATTTCAATGACGGGATGGCTCTGGTGAGAGTATTGACAACCCTGTTCTCAAAGTTTTGGACGGAAGAAAAAATTCCCACATCTTAGGGCAAATCGACGATCGTGCTTACCTTTAAAAAGGATTGCCGTACATTGTGTTCTTATCATCGAGAAATTAGTCTGATCTCTATCGCTTCGAAACTGTTAGTGTACATTATCCTCCGCCGACTTTCTCCCTTGAGCGAGCTTCAGTGTCGTGGAGAACCAGCTGGGTTTTGCCCCGGTCGCTGCTACACAGATCAAATCTCAACCCTTCGCCTTCTGCTTGAACACTGTCTTGTTTATCTAAGGCTAACTATGGTCGTGTTCCTGGACACCACGGCTATCTTTTAATCTGTCGATAGAACCGCCCTATTGACTGGTCTGTTGAGGAACGGCGTGCCCGAGAAATACGTTTCTGTTCTGAAAGCTCTCTATCAGCAGACCTCGGGCAGGGTAAAGGTCTGTGGATAACTATCCCAGTCCGTCGTCTCAAGTGGCGTTAGGCAAGGGTGCCCTATTTCCCAGTCCCTCTTCAATTTCGTTATGGGTGATGTGCTCATAAGAGCCTTTAATGGTGTTGAAAGCGGTGATGTGGAACTTCTACTAACCGCCAGAGTTGACTCAGATTATGTTGACGACGTCGCCTTGTTGGGAGGCCACCTCCAAGTCGTCCAAGATGCCTTAAACCACTTGGCCGTCAAAGTCACCGAGTATGGCATGCACTTGGCTTCACCCGAGTGCAAAGTGCTTCTTCAATACTGACAAGGAGATTCGGCTGCACTCACTCTTTGTGGGGAGCATTTGGAAACTCAGCAGTTTTATGTACCCGGACAGTTGCGTTTCCGCTGGTGGAGGTGTCGGAGATGGAATTTCGCTACGCATCTCTAAGGCCCGTTCGGCTTTCGCCAATATAAGGCACCCGTGGCGTCGTCCCGACATCAGGCTCTCCTAAAGGGTCAAGTGTATAACACCGCAGTTTTCTCGGTACTACTTTATGAATGTGAAACATAGCCAGTTCAAGAAGATCTGCGCTGGTGTTCAACCACCAGTGTCTACAATCAGTCGCACGAGTATGGTGGCAGCATCACATCAGTAACGATCAAGTGCGGAGAAGAGTATTTCAGATGAATTGTCCATCACGTAATATAATTGTTTCTCTCCGTCTACGGTGGTTAGGCCACGTCTTGTGGATGTCCGCCCATCGTTTGCCTCGCCGCGCTTTATTCGCACTCGCTGGACACGGCGGCGTGGTGGACAACCGATGACCTGGAGGAGAAGTTTAAAAAGCTGACTTCCTGTTTAGCCGCGGTGCGGTTCTGTCGCCTACCAGGTTGGAACAAGAATGACACCAAAACAGTTGGTTAGATACGCTGGCGGATATGGCTCGAAAGCGGAGTCAGTGGCCTCAATGCTGTATGGAATGCTGCGTCGACTCCCCATCCTTTCCCTTTCATATATAAAACGACAAAAGATACAAAAAAAATCGGAATACCGTGTGTGAGAAAACGAAAAATCATTCTAACTTTTCTGTCCTTTCTCTTATCGTGCATTGTTTTGCTGCTGTACCATGGACTATTTGGCACGTTGTCTGTACTAGATCCGTATCAAATATATTTTTGCATCAAAATCTATAGTTTCTGAAGTTATGAAAATTTTTTTCATGATCACTGACTGGTCAGCGAAATATCGGGCTGTGGTCTGTACGGAGAGTTGCTTGCCGTCTACGAACTTCAGCGTCGGTTGCATTTGTATCCGGGGGATTGTTAGATCACGAGTGATAATTCATCAATATCCAATTGTATAATCAATCACCAACGGAATCCGAGCGAATCCATTTGTTAGCATCTCGATCAGCCGCATATAGTCAAATATCGACTGTATTTGCCCTAACCCCGATAACACGAGCTAAATACCACCAGTAATATTCGGATTAAAAACCTTGTAGCGAAGAAATAAACTTGGTGTGAGTAGAAACGCGTTTATCAGAATGGTGAGCGTTTAAACATGTACACAAAAAGACCGTACACACGTGTATGTGCATCGGTAGGGTCAGCTGACTACGGATCAATACACACACGAAGCACAGACATGTGCGGATGACCCAATCTTGCTGAAAAAAAAAAACAGATTGATGGAACGTCCGGACTGAGGCAGTCTTGCATTGCGTAAAAATCAATATGCGCTCTACAATTCCACTCGATGTGTGCGCGGGATTTCCTTGCGACGCATCTGTGAATTTTGTGTACAATACATGATAAACGCTATTTTATACGGCATCTTGGTGGCACTTTCTGTTGTGTATAACCGCTTTTAACCAGTTGGTGAACGAAGAATAAGTGCGGCTTCTCAACATTTCCATGTTACATATAAAAGACGGCTTTGTCAAAATGAGAATTTATCCGGAAAAGTGGCACATTACAGATGCAGTTACAATGACAGGCGGAATGTACATTACGTTTCAGTCTCCGCTAATAAGCGCACTGTCCTCGGTTATCTTCGGGGTCCATAAAGGTGATGCGTTCCGCTGGAACAGAAAAAAAGACGAGTTAGTACATTCGATCCTACGTTATAAAACCGTTTTCGAATTTCGTAACATATACAACCACTTTTATCTGCTAGGGTTTCTGGTGCTTCAGCCTTACTCTAGTTGGAACCGTGGACAAAGCTGTAAGCAAGCGATTGATTGCATCGCCGTCTGCTTACCATTGTGTGTTCGCATCGCGAACCAGACACATCTTTTTGGCTAGAGTAGGCATGTTGATCACAGAATAAAATTATGACTGCTCCGCTCATGGAAGTGCGTGCGGAACTGTCGTTTTAGACGCAATCTACTGTGCTGCGGAGATAACCCAGCACGTTAACAAGCGAGAACAGTCCATCGGCCAGAAGCTTCATTATATATACCCAGCAATGAAATACCGGTATCAGTCCCCGACGGTAGGAAAAGTTACTGCTCTTTTCTGGCCAGGGAATACTGTCAGTGTCAAGGTGGATGTATGCTTTCCCGTTTACTTATCTCTTGGTTCACTGAATGCTTGAGTTTGAGGAGTGAAATACTGATCAGTTACCCAGCCAGCATGAAGCGGCACTAAAGCTCAAACGTCTTGGTTTCATGTGGCAGACTAGATAAAGTTCCTACAAGGATGCTTTGGTCAGTTGTTGGCGTTGTTTTCATTCTTTTTGTGCAACGGTTAGTTTAATTAGTTCATGTTTCGGTCAGAAATGAACCCATTTTCGCTTTCCATTCCCACAGGCATTTTGACCTGGAGACACTAGTTAAGGGTCTCAACGAAGAATCTCATCTGTGGTATAGACAGTCACAAATAATCCTGTATAAACTTACCTACGGCGCAGTCTACGAACAATAGCAGAGGCTAACAGCATGGTCGCTACTTTGTTGCGACAACTGATCCCCCTCCCTCATTCTCAATCCCAAGCTTTAGAGTGCGGGAAATCTGAGAGTACGTGCGAATTTATTTTGGTCTGGTCGCTTTAAGGCGACTTTGAAGGTAGTAGAGAATCTGAGTACAGTTTTCCGACCTACTTATTCAGTAGACTGCCTCTTATGGTTGCCCTGTCACAGGTCAGCAGACTCTGCGTGTTACAATATGTAAAGTTTTCTGCGCACGTGTATACAATCTCCGTAATGCTCATACAAAAAACCGAATTCGGCTACCCCCCCCCCCCCTTTCTTACGCAAAGTCGAGAAAAGATTTACAGGTCATGCTGGACTCATTTTGAAGTAGTGGTGAAATATTGTATATACTTTAACTGAAAATGCCTGTCTTTGACTGAGAATAATCTGATCACGTGCGTTTGTTTCAACTCAAACTCGTTACACCCCAGTTCTCCTTATGATAGCGTTTCGATTTTTATAACCGTTCATTGTCATCAGGATGGAACTTTAATTCCCCACTTTCTTGCCCACCGTTTGAATGGAAAACAGATTATATCGCCAATCACGGACGTTTTCCAGAACCCGAGGCTCGTGTTAAATTTCTGGACGTGTTGCACGCAGTCGACCATATTCACTCGATGGGGATTGTGCATCGAGATATCAAAGCGGAAAATCTGCTATTCGATGCGCATATGAATATCAAACTTACCGGTTAGTGTTTCGGATTGCCGCAGAAAAAACTTTTGTTATCACAATTTGGTACGAGACTTATCATGTCTATAACCATTCGTGTGTGATATTTTTGAGGAAAAAACAGAATCAATAAATGATCAACGATCGGCAGACGCAAAGTCACAAATAAATATCTGTTAGCAGAGAAACAAATGAACAAGTGGTAATAGTCAGAGTCGATCACTGTGCTGGAGGTGCTCTGCTGACATTCGAAGCCAATGGTGGAAGTGCATTGTATCCTGTAGTATATATGTTCAATGAACCGTTGAGAGCCGGCTCGGATAGCCTGGCGATTGAGTGTTCGACTCACAATCGTTCGCCACGAGTTTGAGTCCCAGTAGGGACTCGGTGGGTGTGCCTTGCTGATACGTTTTAAATAGCTGTACAGTGCTTCCATGGTCTTCGGTGGTGAGTTTAACGTTCATACAGCATGATCAGTCGTATGTAAAAAGCAATTAAATATCAGTCCTATTGCAGTGGCAAATTGTGTGGACAGACTAACCACCGGGCTTATCAGTTCTTTCTCCATACGCGTTTTTTCTCACCATCTCGTTAACTCTTAACTAAGGGAGCTGTACGGCCTTAACAAGCGTTTTGCGAACACTGAAACAAGTTTGTGCAACCCGATCGCAGTTGTCTTCATCGTAGGCAAAATTTGCCGTATGATCCCACTACAGCGGATTGTAGACACTCGATAGACGACATTGGATAGTAACCCATCCCACGTTAGCATATATATATATATATATATATATATATATATATATATATATATATAGCCGATTTACAAGAATGTTGACAGGTTCTCTTGTGGAAACCACGGAGGACTTAACTTGTTAGGTATCGCGTCTGAACTGCTCGCCGGTGTTATTCTTCATCACCCATCTTGATCATCCAGCACCCGCGAAAGATGAGAACCAAGCTGGTTTCAGACCCGGCGGAGGTTGTATGGACCACATCTCAATTCTTCTATAAATTTTGGATCCCAGACACCTTTCGATGCCCCAGAATCTTTTCGTGTTTGATGTGAATGCGGTACTCGACTCGTTCGTCCGCAGAATTCTCTGGCGTTGCCTCTCATTGAAGAATGTGCCAAAGAAATTTTATCTTTTCCAGTCTGTGGGGGTATGGAGTAACTAGTGTCACTATTGGTTTAGGTTGGTCCTTCCCGCCTTCCTGATTGAGACTCAGTAAATGGGGATTATCGTTGGTTAGAGACGTTCAGAGACATGGCCCAGAATGAAAGTCGGTGACATGAATGCTGTACTGTTTGTGCTGAACTTCCGTTCCGTTATGCACACAAAATAAAAATAGAAATACATAGAAAGGTGTACAGTGAAAACACAATTTATGGGTTCTTTAGTTACCAATCGTTCTGTCCCGTTGCATTGTATCTTATCCTTTTCATTTTTGGTTTATGTTTCTGTCAACGTTGCGTTCGCACCGAGCTCGATTTCAAGCCGGTGATGATTATATGTTGTATCCTTGTTTAAGAACAACCTTAGTCGGGAACGTGCTTGCGGGGATATTTCACTCGAGAAGTGTTGATGGACAGGATTTCCCTCTATCGCCCCTCCTCTTCATTATTGTAATTGAACTGATTTTTAAGATAGTCCTATATTCATGTGACAACAGCGTCATCGAGCTGTCCTCAGTCAGTAAACTGTCTGACATGGAGTACGCGAACGATATTGTTCTTCTGAACGGAGATCCGGCTAAGTCGCAAGTTTTTCTGGGTTGCGTATACATCAATGTGGGAATATTTGGCATGCGTTTTGCACCTTCGAATTTCAAAACGCTGCTGCAAAACTGGGATGGCTCTACGCCGAACTGTGTATTGGTAGGAGAAGTTCTAGATAAATTTTGTTATCTGGACAGTTCCATTTCATCACGTGGACAGATATCGAATGAAGTGTTATCGCGTGCACAGAAGGTGCGATTGGCTTTCGACAACTTCAGTCATTTGTAGCGCCGACGCCATATGCCATTGTATGTCAGGGGTCGAGTGTACAGTCCAGGGGTTAGGCCCGTTCTTTCATACGGTTCAGAAACATGGCAGTTAAGAGTTGGATAGGCGAAGACTGTCGGTGTTCGAGCATCGATGTGTTACGCATACCCACCGATAGTCTTCCTCGATGTACGCTGCTCTTCGAGGCAAGTGATGATTGGAAGGTGGGTCGAGCTGGTCAGTCCATGACATGGCAAAAGGATATGAAAACCTTAACCAGTGGACTTGGCCAAGTGGGACGTGTAAGACTTCCAGGTTGGGGTCCACGTGATCCGCCTACAGATGGTTGGAAACATGAAGTGATATGGCTAGGTGTCGCGGCCAGTGGCATAGATGCATTCAGACTTTCTTTTTATTCATGATTTCCGCTCATTATTATGTTTTCGGCTCTTTCTCACTTCATATTCCTACTCTTTTTGCTCTTTGACTAGGCGATGCTGTGAGGTAGCAACGAAAACCAGAGCACTGAACTGAAATCGCCTGGTGTATTTCGCCTTAAAGTTGCAGTCTCTTGGACCTCTTCCACGAAGCCTATCAACCCGTACGTGCCCATGCCGACTGGTGAAGCTTCATGCTTTTCTTTCACGTCATGAACTGACCACAGTTTTTTACTGCCAGTGTGCACCTCTCTGAATATAGGAAACAGGAATCCTATCCGGGACACACACAGAGCTCCTGTTTCGGCCATCTTACTTTAGTGAACCTTAGTGTTCCCTTTTATGATTTGTTCTACATACCTAATAATCTGCATCCAACCTCAACATGGATGAAACGTTTCCACCACATGGCTAGGTTTTCGAGTCACGCAGATGAGCTGGTTTGTCTGGTACATCGTACACTGGGTACTTGATAAATAAATAGATATCAGGTCTACGCCTCATGACAGGTTGATAGTAGTCAAACGCGTTCTGTGCTCGCGAAGACACTTCAGATCTTTGGGTGAAATGCAGCTGTTGCCTTGTATTGAGCGCCGAATATTCGGTTTCAGTTAGAACAGGTGCTATTCATCTTGCACTAGAAGCACCCTTTTGCTTGCTGTTTTTCTGCAGAACAATTAGATGCCAACCAAGAAATGATTCCAAAATATTCGTTGCATCTGCCGCGAACAGCTGATTCACATGATTTATCTTCATGTCATAACTTAATCCGAATTGCAGTGCAGAAGTGTTTACATCTATCACGTGCTTCTACTCACCTACCATCCATATTTGTTCCGGGCCGTTGTTTAACGTATGCAGTTCGTTCGTGTCGCATGACTCTGGGGCCAATAAAATGGGATTGATGGCGGGGTAGAGGGAGGGGAAGGTTAGAATGGGACTGATTAAAATTGGCACCTGGGTTCTGTTCCAAATCATAGTGTTAACTGTTCGTTGCGTCGTTTTTCGTCAATGTAGGCGCGCGTAACTATTATGAGATCGGACACAAATATAGGAATTAAACATTGGCAACTCCATATGTTCTCGATTGTATTGAAACGAAGAAGGCAGGACGACTGAGGAGCACTTGTATTTGGACGGCCAAATAGATCAGGTCGGTGAAACATGTACAATCGTTTACGTTGTCTCTTTTTCCAGACCTCACCGCAGCAATTTTGATTCTCCAGCTGCCGAAGCATTTGGGCTGCGTTCTGGCCAGTTACCTGTGGTCATTAGCTTAATTCTTTTACGCACTATTTCGTTCAGCTGGTCCGATTGTTCCGGTTGATGACTTGATCAGTAGCCCGTCACATGGTTGCCTGAGATTTCGCTTCGTCCTATCTACTAGTCCGTATGCCTCTTTTTGGCTGCTTCGGGATGCTTCCGTCGTATTCACCGTCTGTTCTTTGGTCTTTAGCTCTCGATTGGTTGGCCCAATCGGTTCGATATTTTCATGGTTCTGTTGCTCCAGCATTTCCCTGTACAGTACGACAGACACAGTGGGAGTAAAAAGCATACAACAATCGATCAACATACCACTTCTCACCGAGGGTGGATATTCCTCATAAAGTGCCCTCGACTTTCTAGTCCGCCATTGAGTGCAATTGCCGTCGCACGCATTGTTTTCAACTTCGATATAAGTGCCCGAAGCGATACACCTCTGATTTGTATTTTCGGAATGACTGGTTCATGTCGACCCAGTTGCATCTTGAAGTGATCTGCTAGCGTTCTAGGTATCGATTTTGGGTGTTCCGTCTGGTTTGCAGTACGTATCCAACTTAGTAGACTTCGTTGGTTGGGACACGTGTTACGTATGGCAAACACACGTCTACCGTACCGTGTCCTATTCTCCGCCCCTCCTAGGGAGTGGAAGAGACCACGTGGAGGTCAACAGATGACGTGGCAGCGAGGAATGAGAAAATGTACAGCAGACTTAGGAAAAGTAGGTGCTTCACGTCTTCGTGGTTGGGGTCCAAAAGATCCGTCCACCAGTTGGCTGGAGACACTGAAGGATATGGCTGCGAACCGCGAACAGTGGAGATCGTGTTGTCACTTTCTATCGAATCAGAATGTTTGATCGGTGTACGTTTGTACAGTCAGACTGTGTATTCTGTGTGTTGGTTGCTAGGGCATTCTTTTCTTTTCCCACCCATATAGGTCCACTCCCTGTCCATTTTGTATATTCATACTTTTTAATTCAACGTGCAACATGGTGAGAAAGGCAGTGGTCAGTGGGGCTTGCCCTACTGTTTAACGCTGTACGATGATGATGATGATGATGCAGTACGTTTTACATGAACCTAAATGTTTTCTAAACAGATAGGAGGTAACTAGCTATCACTCAGACAAAAGTAGTTTTTATCTTTGTCAACGTATTATTAATAATATATTGCATCAAGTCTGTAGTCAGGGATTGTGCCAACACCACAGTCACGAAAACAGGATGGGAATTGAATAGTTGGCATATATAATGTGTCCAAACCACGGGAGGATGTGTATAGTGATTAATTATATCACGGGGCGGCTCTCCGCACTCAACTCGACGACGAACCTCGTTGTTACTCCCACGGTGTTCCCGCCAAACGCGATGAACGATCCGGAGACATCGGTGCTCGAATACGGAAAGTCGCCGAGCGCTCTCAGCCCGGAGTGGCCATGATTCACAACCGTTGAACAAAACACTGCTCACTGTGGCTTTGTAAAGACGGATGTCCTGGCGGTGCCACAAGCAACACAGGTTCATGTAGACTAGTATGGCATTCGTGGTTCAAGATGTGATCTCCTTCCCAACGCCACCTGCGGCCACGTTTTGTCCCTTGAGGTATCTGACGTTTCAGCCTGACTCCAACCGGAGCCGTTGAGGAGTACGTCACTGAAGCTTCTGTCCTAAACATGCACTTTGAGCAAACGATTGATCGCAGTGCTAGCTAGTTATCATTGTGTATCGACATCGTGGGTCAGACATATCTCTTGAGAACCACAAGTTTGGCTACAGTGAAAATGTTGATCTTGGAAATACATGACTGCTCCACTGATAAGCAGTACGCGCAATGCTGCTACGTGTAGAAAATTCAGACTTCCAGTTTTCCGCGACGATCAAGGCCCGCTTGGAGCTTGCCATTGGAGCACTTCATGGACGAACTTGATATCGCGATGTAACGACCGTGACTAAGAAAAGCTGTAGTTTAGTTGCCAGAATTTACACGGTGTGGGGGTATGGGCTAACTCATCACTGATAAACAACGAAGTCTCGCTAGCAGTCAGTACGTCAGCACCTGTCCAGTACCTAGTCCAATTCTTGAGGCAGCATAATCGCGAGCGACAGGATAGCCGATCGATGGCGTGGCTCGATGAAGTGAGGAATGATTCTTGTCAGGCTGCCTTTAGCCTCAACACCAGCCCATTAGAAGGCTTGCTCGTCCGCATTAGTCCGACCGATACGTTTTGTGACGGCTGGGTACATGGATCAGCGTCTTATAAAATCATTGCTTTGCTCTAATAAGACGAGATTGTTCGAGAGCAACAAAGCGTTCTTCCTGGCCTTATTGAGACAGTTCAGAGCACTCGGTGCTTAGTGTACGTGGGTTCGAATCCCATAGAAGTTGAATACTTTTCACACTAACTGACTCCAATCTTTATCCTGGTTTCCGTGCATCCCACAGTAATTTGTACACAGCTGATCGATGTGCCTGTCTTTGTTCCTTCTTTGACTGAACTGACTTGTAGATTTCAGCTTTGGCACTCACTACTCCTCGTCTGCCTCGCAGCCGCTGCTTACCACCTGGTGCGGTAGTCCACCGTATGCGGCACCGGAAATATTTAAAGGTGAACCGTATGTGGGTACCAAAGCGGATATTTGGGTAAGTCTGTGTGAATGTGATCGCCTTGGCAACTCACAGTATGTTTCCGATTGAATAAATATTTTACTTCCTTCAAGGACTATACTCTAGCAGTCAGATCAGCGTAACCGTATGATAGTCCAAACTGTCACTATTAGAAGCGCGTAAAGGACGTCTCGATGTGAGATGCAATTAACTTCAGTTATTAATAACTGCTTAGTGGAAACAAGAGCAATTAGTTCACGCGATACAATCCGTTTCTCATTGAATACATTGGTAGCGCACTTTCTCCACCTGTTTCTCGAGAAAACGTTCACTCTACGCTGTACTACGATATGCGTATCTGAACTAGTTGAGATTGATCGACATAAATGTATTGGTCTTTTTTTCGTTGTACCATTCCCCGAAGTGTTTTGGGGGATTGAAGCTCGTTCGGATTTGAACATGCTAGTGTTTTCATGGTTACAAGTTTGTCTTTTATTCGGGTGTGGGTTCGTTTGTAAGGTTATCAAAATCCTGTCGTGCAGGAAGCCTCGTTCACGCGCTATCCCACCCCCTCCACACATACACATACATACTCCCGTACATATGAACAGTCTGTCCAGAAAAATTCGGGGCCACCTCAATTCATCAAAATCATGACACGGTCAAATTCCAGTATACTACGGTTACTACTCGCTCTCTCTAAATAATAGTATCTATTGTATATTTTTGGCTACTGAGAGTGGTGTCAATTGCGTTAACTGGATTTCGACCGAATTGAAGTGAACTGAAATTTTTCGGATTGACTACATACAATCTAGTAAAATCAGGCAACTGTCTAGTGCACTCCGAGAGGTGAATGCATGTATGTATGTGTATGTATTTGTGGGTGTGTTGCGTTTATATATATATATATATATATATATATATATATATATATATATATATATATATATATATATATATATATATATATATATATATATATATATATATATATATATATATCGTAAGCAGCACCACTGAACAATTGATTCTCATGTCCGGACAGTTTCCCAGCTTTTTTTGCCGCGTCACTTTTGCTCGTGGCTCGTGCCTGTTTTCCTCTTTTTTGATACGTTTGCACTACTTTAGGGACAACAACTGTCTAGTCGACCACGCGAGTTAGACGCACTTTTGCGGGATCGAGTGTGGTTGCTGTTTTTTTCACTTCAGTTGCCCAAACAGTTTGCTCAATTGTTGGTCTAGGGTAATGATTTTTTTGTCCAGCCAACTGCGTCTGTTGGTTTCACCGTTTACCATGCGCTCCTATTTGATCAACACCGCGATCACTTTACTTCGCGTGATCTGTCTCGTGCATGCTGCGGTTTCACACACAAACGCGTTGACGTCAACTCCCTTGATGTCGGCTAACATTTCGTTTTATGCCCGCGTACTCCAGTCAAATGACATCGCTGCACGAGTGGCATGTGACGCTAGCCCGAGTGTCATCATGATATAGCACACACACACCATGAGGCTACGGTCTGATACGTCGTTCGATAGACGGCTTATTCTCGCTGGCAGAAAGTACACCAGTACTCGCCCAGCATCGAGCCTACGAAACCACGAGCGACGGAATAGCCGATCGATGGCACGTGACTAGAGCGTGTGAGGGATGAATCCTGTCACCACCGTTTAAGCCTCAAGGCTCGGTTGCCCACATTAGTCGGACCAATACGTAGTGCAACGTCTGGGTACATGGGCCAACCACCTATATGTTCATTGTTTTACAGTAATAAAACGAGATGGTTTGCAGACACAAAAGACTTCTCACTAGACTTGGTGGGGCATTTCAAAACACGTTATTTTATTTAACTGTGTGCCCAATACCAGTTTCTAAAAGTATTGAAAACAGCATCAGGCGTGTAACGCTCAAACCCGTTCGTTGCTGGGATTTGTTTGCCTGTAGATGTGCTTCAACCTGAAAGCAGTTATTCTCTCACCTCTAAACCCCCTCAGTATGGTCGGGGATGAATGTCTCAAGCTCCGAGTTGACTACCCGCCCTGAACGCCTCTCAAAATGCTCCCAAATGACCTCACGTACAATATAGCATCTGCCCGGCACTCTCCACCGGCTTCACTGACTAGTAGTCAGTCTGGGAGAGTTGGCTAAACCCTGATTCCAAGCCAATCGGCCTGTAAAGCGTACAACACTGCTCACCGGCATCTGTGGCGAAGGGGTGTACTGGGCACCCAGGATGTTTGGTTTCATCCGAATGGCGTATGAACCCAGCAACCAGTCACCGGCTCCCAGAGTTTCTCGGAAGAGGCGAAGGAACCGTACAATTGGTCACCGGCTCATTTGGACCAAAACTGCTACCATGCAGGACGCGCTTGGTTGTGCAAAGGCTAGAGGTGCATCCTCGAATAAAAATACTTACTCCGGACTGGGCGACCGAGTAGTACAGCAGCCCACAACGTCACCAAAGAAACCGATAAATTACTTATTACACGCTCTCCACTCTCGACAATAACATGCTCGCTCTAATGCTTTCACACAAACATTTTCATATTCTTCGGGAACTGTAGTCGGCTGTACTTGCGGTAGTGTCTCTGAGGGAAGTCCTGTTCCTGCGTCTCGCGCCCTCCTTCGTCTAATGTCCAAGTCTCACTGAACCCGCTCTCGCCAGCTGATGCTCTTTTCGCTCCAGGCGTCCTCTTAAATTGACCACATTTAATTTTCGGACGCTGATGCGTATAGGATAACAGGCGTGTGTAGCTCGTACACTGGAGACCCTTGCCATCGACGTGTTGTATTCAAGAGGCTGGCATCCAAGACTCCAGCTCGGTCATTCGATTGGTGCTCCCATCCATTCCCGTAAAGTTTCGCTTGCGTTTGTCCGGGGACCCTGAGCCTGGAGCTGCTAATCTCGTTGGCGTAGATGTAGCTCTCAGTGAGAGGACTGGGCTGCGCTGTTTGACTGGATCCCAGTTGACAGTCGTTCGTGCAAAGTAAGCAAACGCTGTCCCGATGGACGCAATTTGTTTGTGGTCTGAGCCTATGCCCCTACAGACTGCAGCCCAGATGCAATCAAATGTGTCTTCTACCAGAAGTTACACGACCTCCTCCATGAAGCAAAACAAGGTGACATCATGATCTTAGCAGAAGATATGAATGCTAGAGTCGGTCGGCTGTCTTTGAACGAGGTGTATTTGCGAGGCCCTTTTGGCCTCGATTCCTTTCTTCCAGAAAACAGGGAACGGCTGTTAGCTGTGTTCAGATCACCGCCTGTTTCTCACCAGTACGAATTTCAGATGTTCTAATCGCCGGTACGCCACGTGGCGTCCACCTCTTCGATTTAGCAATGGACTCAGATAGACCACGCTGATTTCCTAATTAGGGAGACGTGTTTCCGTACACACCATGACCCGACATCTGGAAGGACAGTTTGTGTCAGTGAATTACATGTATTCAGTTCCGGAGATCTTGCGCAGTTCTCACGTGATGAAGGTCAATTATAAACCGTGAAGACGGACTGAATACATTTATGAGCTGTGAAACGCCAGCAAATATAGAGACAAGTCAAATCGAGGCAACAGCGTCCAGCAGACAGTTATAGCAGGTGAAACTGGTGCTATGTATTTTTATTCCGCTAGCATAGTGAGTTGTGGCCTGACTCATCGTGTCGTCACCCTATGTCTCTGCTAAATCACTAAGTCTTCTTGAGCCACGTCAGTCCATCCCGACCGGTAGTGAGCATATTGAATCACGGCTCACAACGAGAAGTGAACTCAACGCAAGTCTGTGTATGGGTCGCGAAATATGGGGGTCTCGAAATGCATCGGAGATCGAACACGCTGCCGCTGTGGGTAATTCTCGCAAACTATTTCATCTTATCCGAGTCGCCGGTAGAAAGCCATTAGGTGTAAGCGAAACAATCTGTAAAGCTGACGGTTCACCTACCCACATTTTGCAGCTACGTCTTGTATGCTGGGCGGAGCACTTTAAAGTACGGTTTAGCTAGCCTCCAGCATAAGCGCCTTCGTAGCTGTTCCGGGACATGTCCCGTGGTCTGTTTCGACAGATCCACCTTCTGAGGTGTAGACTCGTAAGGAACTCGAATCCCTAGGACGTGACATGGCGCCGGGCTCCGAAGGCCTTTGTCCAGCCCTATGTGAATATGGTGGAATGGAGCTTAATAGAGAACTTCAAACTTTGTTTTCCAAGGTCCGGCACTCAGAGAAAGTTCTCACTGTGTGGGAAGGGGGGAAACGATCGTTATCCCCATCTTCAATAACGGCTTGCCCAGTGACTGCGTCAACCATAGGGGTGTAAGCTTAGTCACGATAGCGTCTGAGCATCATCATCATCGTCACCGTACAGCGTTAAACAGTAGGGCAAGCCCCACTGATCACTCCCTTCCTCACCATCTTGCACGTTGAATTAGAAAGTGTAAATATACAAGATGGACACAGAGTGGACCCACAGGGATCGGAAAAGGAAAGAACGCCCTAGCAACCAACACACAGAATACACAGTCTAACTTTACAAACGCACATCGATCAATCATTCCGATTTGATAGAAAGTGACAGCACGATCACCACTGTTCACGGTTCGCAGCCATAAGCCTCAGTGTCTCCAGCCAACTGGTTGATGGATGTTTTGGACCCCAACCACGAAGACGTGAAGCACATACTTTTCCCGAGTTTGCTGTACATTTTCCTATTCCTCGTTGCCAAGTCATCTGCTGACCTCCACGTGGTTTCTTCCACTTCCTAGGGGAAACGGAAAATAGGACACAGTATGGTAGGCGTGTTTTCCATACGTAACACGTGCCCTAACCAGGGAAGCCTATTAAGCTGGATACGCTGCGATAGAGAACTCCCTGCAGTAATACCCAATATTCGATTTCTGACCTCAGCATTGCCCACTCGGACATTCCATTCAATCTTAGCGATGCTACGCAAGCACTGTGGTCGAAAACCTCAAGACGACGAATACCTTCTGCACGCAGACCACATGTTTGTGGTTTGTAGTTTGCGTCGATGACCATGAAGCTAGAGAGATAATCGCATCAAAACTAACGCACGGTCCGACTCCACGTACGTGGACCAGTAAGATCTACAGTTCTGAACAGAACTGCGCCGCCGGTAGCTTACAGCGATAAGATCAGTCTGACTCAAGGTACCTATAGAGTTAGGGCGCCATGTCGTCGTGCGACGCGAGCTCTGTCGGAAATTCGTACTACATAGGGATAACCGATTGTCTGCACAAAACCAGAGAAGCCTATCCCCGTTATCTGTGCGCTGAGTGGGTAAAGCACAACGCCCACTTAAACAAGCTTCTGACGCACTAAGTTTGTCAACTTGTGCATTGAAGTCACCAGCTAGCACTACAATGTCAGAACCTTTGCTCATGCGAACGAGAGTGGCGAGCTCATCATAGAACTCATCCTTCTACATGTCAGGGCTGCAGTCTGTTGGAGCGTGTGCCGAGATTACAAACAAGTTGCGCTTAGCACAGCTATCCTTTCGAATGCCAACTGACCCCTGGAGTCTCACAGCACATAAACGACTATTATTCGGGATCCAGTCTAAAAGAGCAGCTTCAGCCTTGTCGCTCAAGACTATTCCTACCCCACATTGACCCCCAGCTTCAGCTGTTTCGTCTCCTGAGGGTCGCAGGAAATACCCCGATGAGATACCAGGAACAGTTAGTTGAATCACACTGCTCGAATCCTAGATACGCGTTTCACTCACGCAGCAGACATCAATCTCCAGAGAATCTATTGTGAGCACTAGGCACGTCTGCTGACCGGCCTGCATGAGTGTACGCACGTTAAAGGAGCCGAGATTCAGGGGCTGACGAGGCTTGAGAAAATGTGAGATATATATATATATATATATATATATATATATATATATATATATATATATATATTTGTTTCTCGGTTCACTCTTTAGTAGTACAATGAATGGAGCCCGTTTTCCAAACCCGTCAGCAAGCATGGAATAAAAAATCCGATATCTGAGAGAAGTTTTTAATTCTAGTTTTTCCAGATAGACCACAAACCAAGACCTTCTGATACTGAAAACAAATGAAGTGTGTCGAATGAGACAGTGCGTGTTCCACATTGCATTTATACCATTGACCTCGTCTTTTGATTAGGTCAGTAGGTCATCACTTGACGTCTCCATGGCTGGCTATGCACACGTGAATAAATCAGACCATCAAATGATAACTAGGGTGGTCTGTTTCTCTATTCCTTCTATTATTCCATGATTCAGTTCAGTCAACCATTGATCGTGCACTGAGTGGAACGCTTTTGGTATGTTAACGGTAAAAAGGAATCTACAAATGCTATCAAGTCGACAAAGAAAGTTTGTGAATACGATCGCGTCACCAAACCAAATCCTCCAATGCGTTCAACCCCCGAGTGTGTGGGGGACCTCTTGAACCCACACAGGAAGTCTAACATGTCCTACATGACCAAGTCCACTGGTCAGGCTTTTCATTGACTAGCCAACCTTAGTCATGTTCCAACCAATAGCCGCCTCAGCGAACATTGCGCGCTGAGAAATCCTATCCGGTTTCATGCGTACCATTGTAGCGGGGACTGCCATAGCTACAAAACAAGGTGAGTATCAAACCAATTGAAGGCCACAGCCCAAAAAACAGACGGTAAGGCAGTAAGCGTCCTGCGACGGACAAAAAGAGGAGTTCGAACTTGTAGATAGAACTCAGCGGAATCTCCGGCAACCAGCAACGTAACCCTTGTCAAAGGCTACTGACTAATCTGTCAACCGGATTAAGCGGACCAACAGAACGGGAATGGTGGGCAAAAGAATCAACCTGATAGTAGAATATACCTGGCCAGAACACAGCCGTCGATCAATGCTGCTACATCGCGGTCTGGAAAAGGAACTATATAAATGGCTGTACAAGCTTTACGGACTTGACTTGTGTGGCTGGTCAAATACTGACGTACCTCACCTGTTCTGCTTTCTTTGTTACAAAATCTCCCAATCACCTTACCCTAGTGAGCTTGAATGTTTTATCCAATGGTTCTTTTCAGCATTACTGACACGGTGATCTTATCATGTTCGAGCAATGCTACGAAGACATCTATGTCCGAATACCGAAATATTCAAAGATCGAGTGGCTATCTTTCTGAGCCGTACAAAAGAACTGGCCTGACTGTAGCGGCGTACACTCGACTTTGATAGATAAATAATGTCACGTCGACGCCGCAGATGACTCAGATTGGCAAATGTCAAATGAGCCCTCTGAATGCATAAAGACACAATCAGTTATTCAACCTCCGGATGAAAACCAGCTGCACAGAGAAAAAACGTGTCTACTTGGTCTGCAGTCACTCCAGGTACAGAAAGGTGTGGTGTTAGACCAGTCCAGTCCGGCAACGGTATCTTGCACCGAACATTTCTATACCGTTGTTCAGGCTCTCCAGAAAAGTTTGCAACCTACCTAGATCTGCGCTCGAAGTTCGACTGTTGTCAACACGGGTAAAGTTGAGTACCACTATCGTCACATGACGAAACGGCGCTCTCTAGAACCGTACCAATCACAGTTGAAAGAAGAAGGAATTGGGCGACCCTGAAGTACACCACTTCCCGTGGGAAAGATAATCATAAGCCCGAACTTGGCTTATGTAAATGATCTCTAGGTGCCCAACCATTCAAGCGTAAGGAACCGACAGAAGCAAGTCCTGACGTCAACACTGGGACAGACCAATACCGTGTCATGGCTTGTCATCCATGTTGTTTCCAGCCAACCTAACACTTAGCGAACAGAGTGCGACGGGGAAGTCGGTAAGGGGGCATACGTAGCACATGTCATCTGCATAGTCTAAGTCTAAAAGTCTGTTACCCGGCAGGAGCTCAACGCCTCCGTTTGATTTCCTTGTGCCCTTCTTAGGATATCGTCCATCGCAAAATTGAACAGGAAGGATGAGAGTGGGCAACCTGACGCATGCCATTTCCAACTGGAAAGCGAGATGACGATGAGCCATATGTTTGTACTCGGCCTGAAGTCTGGTGGTATAGCGCTTGCATGATTTTGACATGCTTATTAGGTACTCCATGTCTGATGAGACAATCCCAGAGAGCCGTCCTATCAACGGAATCAAAAGCTGCTCGGACGTATAAGAGTATGATTACCGTCGGTCTACGATATGTGTGGCGGAGCTCAAGTATATAACGGATGGTAAATATTTGATCGATGCACCCGCAGTTGGGACGAAAGCTGGACCGTTCTTCACGGACTTGCTGTTCGCGCTCTGAGAACAATCTCTGGAGGATTATTGACACTAACAACTTTGATGCGACCGAGATCAAACTTATTCCTCAATAACTGGAACAGATGTTTCTAACTCCTTTATTGCGCATTGCGATGATGGATGCACAGTTCCGACTTTTTGAAACACATCCGGGAAGCCAAATGTCGGTAAAGGAAGTGGTGAGTGCTTCGGAGAGGTGTACACCACCATCTTTAAGGAGGTCCGGGAGCTTTAGTGTGTTTTGGGAGGTGGAGCGCTTGACCGACTTCTGTGGGTGGGGTAGTGCAAATAGTCCATAGAGCATGAACTGGTTCATACGGACTACTGAGTGATGGCGTTGGCACCGAAGGCTAGTAGAACTGCTCTTGAAAGTGTTCTGCCCATCGGTCTATGCGCTGTGGAAGCTAGTGGATTGATTGGCCGTTTGTCTTCGTTTTTCACTAATCAATCGGATAAAGAATACTCAGTGCTTCAAATATCGCGATCATTGTACAGGCCAATAAGTAACTAATAAGTAGATACATGTTCCTTCTGTTATTAGAATATATATATATATATATATATATATATATATATATATATATATATATATATATATATCCACCGGTAACCCGCTGCAAAGTGCAGAGGCGTGATGCCATGCATAAACATGAAGCGGAAAATAAATGTGGAGCACGACTTCGAGCTAACACTTTGGTGGACACAGAGCCGTGTCTTGGCTTGGTCTCCGCGTTGTCATTTCCGTCCCAAGCAAGCAGGTGAGCTGAAAACTACACAGGTGCCCAGACCGAAGTTGTGGGTTGACTTAAGAAGGCTTCACACTAGCGTTTGACCAGAACATCAAAATCACAAGGCAGTAGGACGAAATGAGGGTCTCGTAGCCCTCTGGGAGCCAGAGACTGGTTGCTCAGTTCATACGCCCTTCGGATGGGGCCAGAGATCCTAGATGCCCGGTATACCTCTCCACCACAGATGCCGGTGAGCATAATTTTGGACGCCTCATACACCACTCTAGTTTGTTTGGAATCACGGTTTAGCCATCTCCCCTAGACTGATTATAAGTCAGTCAGTCTACCCGGTGAGGAGGGTTGAGCATTCGCCTTCGTCCTCTCACTTTCATGAGAACACCATCACGAAAAGATAGTGAATAGGACTTTCTCAGCAGAGGCTCTAGAAAACGCACGGTGATCTGGAAGTGTTTTAAGAGGCGTTCAAGACGAGTAGCCATCTCCGAGCCTGAGATACCCACCCCCGACCAAACTGAGACATTTGGAAGTTCTGTCCCACTAACTCTAGTGAGAAGTTTTTTTTACCCCTAAGTCATTTCAGTTTATTAGCACACAACAACTTGTTTATATTAGAAGAAACAGCCACTGCCACCAATCGTTGCAACACGAACTAACTGGCTCGTACATGCATCAAGTAGGCTGTCTTCTTACTGGTTGTTTGGTGACACGGCGAGAATACGTTCGCGCCGTATCGATCCGCTGCCTTGTCGCTTGCGAACGCACTGGCTCAGACACTGACTTGGATTCTCGACAGGCGCTGACTTGCTGGTTTCTAACGGGATTTGGCCGACTATCGACCGTGAGTCAGCGCACCTTCACAATCAGCGTCTGCAGACGTGGACCAAAATGATCGACAGTTTTGAATTGAACCGCGGAAACGGTAGCCGATGGAAGTGTAGTCGATCGATGTCTGAAGTTATGAAACCCCAGGAGGTTGCCAGGTTAGCCGGTGTCGCTTTTTGTGTGAGAAATTTGTTCTCGCTACTAATAGTTTATGGTCAAAACATGGTTGGATGAGTCGATGATTGTAAAAGGTTAGACCGGCTAGAGTGCCACATCATCCTTTCATATACCTCTCCGTCACGTTCAGGCTTTGTTGGTACACAATTATCCACTGTCGCCCGGCTCGGTACCACACCTGACCTATTGGATGGTTCTCCACTCCAAATCTCAAGGCCCGGCTATAAGCCATCTCCGGTAGTGCAGTGTCTTTAAGGCTATTGAGTATGCCCCTTCTACTGCACAACCACGCGGTAAAATAAATCAGAATTGCTTAGCCACTGGGTTTAGTGAGTCTTAATCATGTAAACCGAGTCTTTCCCAAGTCAGGCAGTAATAATAATGAAGACTTCAGTTTCTTGGGTGCGAGTGGATTTCCGTCTCGTGCTGGGACGTCGTTGTTTGCCTGTCAGTGTGACCCAGACAAAATAAGGTGGTCTGTTATCCTGCATCAAATTTTGATGTGCTTAAGATGACGCATTGCAACATCACACATTTCGCTCACGAACCGTGCTCAATTGTTCCTAAGGTAATAAAGTCAGTGCAAGTCCTTCTAGTCAAATTCACGTGATTGATTGGTTGAGAGACGCATATTTATAGTAAATTCCACATAAAGGTGGTACTACCAGTGTGAATACCTCCTTTTAGTTATCTCCCTCTCTGCAAGAAACAGTTTGAGCGATCCCGGCTAGTGTTTCTTGCTGGAGGAGGGGAATACTGTATACCCCTTCCACTGCACGCATTTGCAAACATGAAATAAAAAAATGAAAACGTCAGCCGATTTTCCTCGCAGCCGAATCGCAGTTTTGGTGTATCATAGTGTCGTTCTGTATTTTGATGAAACACAATTTTCTATTGATTGGTAGTTGGAAAAAATACAACTGATTTCCAAAGACCTAGCATGTTATAAACCCCGCCTCCCCCTGCTCTGAAACAGAATGAGAAACCAGCTGAGCACAGCCTTACTCCAGAGACTCGATGCCTAGACCCCATAAGATAAAGCTTTAAATACAGAACTGTTTGTGCATAGAGCTGATGTTTTGCGCTTCATCAGATCGATTATTCCAAGGCTAACGACTTTATCACAGTATGCGCATTTATCGTGAAAGTTGTATATTTACAAAGCAAACGGAACATGGGGTGGTGAAGAATCATCTCCCAATCCAGTTTGGTTCATTGTAGGCCATTTGGGGACATCGACGTGATGAAAGCTACAAGCGAGAACGGGAGACGGAGAGAGATTTCTAACAAGAATTAAACAACTCCATGGTTTTCAGTGGCAAGTTGAGCGTTGATACTGCAATCAACGAATTGCTGGTTGCCAGCTCGGCGGAACATCCTATTTGGTAGCGCTGTCAATAACTTTGACCGCTGTATGTGTGCGTCTGTGTTTCGTTCAGGAATTCCTAACTCAACATTGTTACTCCGTAGATTTGGTGCAAAAGGCGCATACACGCATTGTGACCTCTAGAAGCAATCATTCGTTTCGGTCGGTGTTGCACGATTTCCATGTTTCCGTTTACTTCTACATGGACATTCCTCAAAGCGCAAAGCAACAAGATTAGATTAGTTAAGCTATCATACGATTGTAAAGTCCCAATGAATATTCACTCCATTCAATGTAGAAATTCTTTCTATGGTGGGTTTTCAATAGCGTTGTTTCTCGAGCCTCCGCACACCATCGATCCAAAGTGGCGGTTCGTGATTTCGGGTGTCTCAACACGTGTAAAATTTTATTTAGTAATTGACTGATCACTTGCCAGCTGCACCATTTTTGAGTGTCCCATTGTTTTTACACTTCTGACTCCACCCACGCAATTAATTTGACACGCTGTTGCACGTCTAATTATGATCTATGTGATACGATCACAGTTAATACTTCTCTTCTCTTTCTTACCCCTTTCTCTTCCGCGCCGCTCTCAATCACCGTGCTGTTGCAGAGCCTGGGTGTTGTGTTGTATGTGATGGTTTGTGGCACCCTTCCGTTTGACGCACAACCGTTGCCCTATTTGAAAAACCAGGTGCTCTCCGCGAGTTTTCGCATTCCGTACTGGCTTTCTTTAAGTAAGTCCCGAACTGCTTGGCACCAGTGGGAATAGTGTACGACATGTTCTTTCATCCTCCCATTTTTACCACTTCGTTTTGGTGTACTCGTGCTCATTCCATATACATATTTGCACTGATAGACGGGGAAAAGGTGTCACCAATTAGTATTCATCTTGCTTTTTTCAAGTTTATATAGAGGCCATGGTCCGGAATGTCCACAATAGCAGTGGCTTATTTTTTTGTGATCATATTTTAGTTCGTTCAACATATCCAGGTCATGTAGGACAGAACCAGTAGCAGGACTTAAGCGATATTGTGGTCGAAGTAGTATGAAGTTTCTTCCTACTCTGGGGTGTACTAAGTTTGAATCCTGCCACCGTAAATCAGTTGCACGTGGAGTCAAATTGAATATGTACTTTAGGCAGTCGAGGGTGGTTAGTGTTAATCAGCTACATGATCACTTTAATCGCGTCAAGAAAAATTTCGGTATCTGAGCATCAAAGTTTTCGTAGCATTATTCAAATACGGTGGGAATACCATATCAGTGATTCCGAGGTTAGACGGTGGGTGTTGAGACCCATTCGTCCTACCCTTTAACAAGTACTGAGTCTGTGCAGGTTAAGGTGGCTGGGGCTTGTGTTACGCATGCCCACCGATAGTCTTCCTCGATGTACGCTGCTCCCCGAGGCAGGTAATGATTGGAAGGTGGGTCAAGCTGGTCAGTCCATAACATAGTACACGGGTATGAAAACCTTAACCAGTGAACTTGGCCAAGTGGGATGTGTAAGACTTCCAGGTTGGGGTCCACGTGATCCGCCTACCAGACGGCTGGAGACATTGAGCGATAATGTTAATTATCTCGGCCAGTGGTGTAATGCATTTGAAATCCTTCTTAATCTTCGTTGTTTCCGCTTATATCGGTGTTTTCGATATTTCTCACTTTATACCTCTATTCATTTTGCTCTTTGACTAGGCGATGCTGTGAGGTAGCAACGAAAGCCTGAACACAGAAGTGTGAGATTGATGATTGAATGAACTGAACGTAATCCCAGTATACGGAGTGCACACTGTGAGGAAATTATAATGTAAAACCATCATCGAGTTTGCTTCTGTAGTGACAGATTCTAGGTTGTTGGGGGTACCCGGACGTGTTATGACTCTGTCAAGTACTTCTAGTCTTTGATGCGGACAAACGAATGTTGACTGTGGAATCGCGTCAATAATCGAAATAATACATGTGCCAAGATCGGGGTAGAAAAGCCGCTTTTGATCAGTCCGTATCCTACGGAGGAACCTCGCAAATAAACTGTGTTGTCGAGCTAACATCACCGAGAGAGTCAACAAGTCGAAATGTAGGATTACACAGGTTTTCGGAGAAACTGAAGTGTAGTAGCGAGGGATTTCAGTCGTAAAACATGAGGGGGCCGTTTTTATCCTCAGGCTGCGTTGATAGACATAAATGGTCTACCGGCACGTTCGCACATATCTTTTATTCAACCCTTGTCTTCTGTCCCCAACCGCCTCTCTTTCCTCCGTCTGTCCACCCATAATGCTCCCAATGACAACACGGCCGATACTCGCAACGGCTCATTGTCAAATAGTGTCGTGAATAATCCTCTATCTTGTAATTCACATTTCCTCAAGCCTCGTCAGCCCCTGAATCTCGGCTCCTTTAACGTGCGTACACTCATGCAGGCCGGTCAGCAGACGTGCCTAGTGCTCACAATAGATTCTCTGGAGATTGATGTCTGCTGCGTGAGTGAAACGCGTATCTAGGATTCGAGCAGTGTGATTCAACTAACTGTTCCTGGTATCTCATCGGGGTATTTCCTGCGACCCTCAGGAGACGAAACAGCTGAAGCTGGGGGTCAATGTGGGGTAGGAATAGTCTTGAGCGACAAGGCTGAAGCTGCTCTTTTAGACTGGATCCCGAATAATAGTCGTTTATGTGCTGTGAGACTCCAGGGGTCAGTTGGCATTCGAAAGGATAGCTGTGCTAAGCGCAACTTGTTTGTAATCTCGGCATACGCTCCAACAGACTGCAGCCCTGACATGTAGAAGGATGAGTTCTATGATGAGCTCGCCACTCTCGTTCGCATGAGCAAAGGTTCTGACATTGTAGTGCTAGCTGGTGACTTCAATGCACAAGTTGACAAACTTAGTGCGTCAGAAGCTTGTTTAAGTGGGCGTTGTGCTTTACCCACTCAGCGCACAGATAACGGGGATAGGCTTCTCTGGTTTTGTGCAGACAATCGGTTATCCCTATCTAGTACGAATTTCCGACAGAGCTCGCGTCGCACGACGACATGGCGCCCTAACTCTATAGGTACCTTGAGTCAGATTGATCTTATCGCTGTAAGCTACCGGCGGCGCAGTTCTGTTCAGAACTGTAGATCTTACTGGTCCACGTACGTGGAGTCGGACCGTGCGTTAGTTTTGATGCGATTATCTCTCTAGCTTCATGGTCATCGACGCAAACCGCAAACCCGGTTAGCTTTGCAGCGTTTATGTGATGCAGAAGTTCGCACCCGTTAATAAACGGAAATCAGCACATGAGCTAAGATCTACGACTAACACTAACGTAGATGAGCATTGGGCCCATATCCAGCAGACAGTGCACGTGACAACAGGTTTCGCCTGTAGTCCTAAATCCAATATCCATCGAAGGCACTGGATTTTGCAAGAGTCGATCAGGCTAATAGAACGAAAAACGTCAGCTCTCAAGCAGTAAGGAGATGAATAAGATACATAGAAAACCACAAAAGGCAAGTTACGAAAAGCCTTAAGAGTGATTGCGAAAACTGCTGGGTTAAGATAACCGAAAAAATGAAAATAGCACTTGCTTCAGGTAACAGTCAGTGACTGTTCAAACGTATTTATGACACCAGTAGATGGCGAACCCAGGTCAGCGAAACGATATGCGATAGAAATGGAGAACCCATTCATGGCAAACGGCGAAGGCTCTACCCTTTGACCGAATACTTCAAGGAGCCGTTTAGCTAGGCACACGCTAATATAGTTACTCCTGTGTCAACAACTGCGATTCCTTGGGGAGTATCACTTGAACCCCCATCGAAAGTAGAAGTACAGTCAATCGTTCGATTACTGAAGCGAGGGAAAGCGGCCAGTCCTGACGAACCCCCTCCAGTTCTTTTCAAAATGGGTGGTGGTGCATTGATAAAGTCACCTACCACCCTGCTCCGTGACGTTTGGAAGGAGGACCGTATCCCGCTGTAATGGAGGAGACATTGGTTACAGCCATCTTCAAGAAGGGAATACTCAATGTCTGTAGTAATCATCGTGGGATTAGCCTAACTCCGATAGTCATCAAGGTATCAGCCCCGATTCAGTTGACCGGACGGCGCTATTCAATGCTCTTCACTGGAAAGGTATGCCCCAGAAGTTTGTGAATCTACTGACGTCATCGTACTCTCATACTTCTGGTCGCCTAAAGGTTTACGGCGAACTATCCAGCCCATTCGGAACGACGAGCGGTGTTCGACAGGGATGTCCAATTTCTTTTTTCTTGTTTAACTTGGTCTTGGACGAAATAGTGGGGAATGTCTTGGGAGATCTCCAGGATGTGGACATCGAACTGGGAAATAGTGAGAAGCTGTGTGACCTAGATTACGCAGACGACCTTATCTGCTTGTTCAAATGCACGGAACATGCTCAACGTGCACTAGGTAGACTCGCAAGAGCTGTAGTTTCATTTGGCATGCGCTTTGCACGTTCAAAGTGTGAAGTGATGTTGCAAGACTGGATGTCAAAGGTTCCGAGCTTGATGCTAGATGGGCAGGTGCTGAAAACTGTTGACCGCTTCACTTACGTCGGCGGAAGTGTGACGACGGATGGGAGCACAGTAGTAGGGGTGAGCACGCGGATGTCCAAGGCTCGAGCGGCGTACGTCGCAGTGAAGCACTTTTGGCGGTGACCTGATGTTGAAAGGTCATGTGTATTGTGCCGCAGTGCGTTCAGTTTTGCTGTGTACTCGCGAGACATGGGGTCTGCGTGCAGAAGATATTCGTCGTCTTGAGGTTTTCGACCACAGTGCTTGCGTAGCATCGCTAAGATTGAATGGAATGTCCGAGTGGGCAATGCTGAGGTCAGAAATCGAATAATGGGTATTACTGCAGGGAGTTCTCTATCGCAGCGTATCCAGCTTAATAGGCTTCCCTGGTTAGGGCACGTGTTACGTATGGAAAACACGCCTACCATACTGTGTCCTATTTTCCGTTTCCCCTAGGAAGTGGAAGAAACCACGTGGAGGTCAGCAGATGACTTGGCAACGAGGAATAGGAAAATGTACAGCAAACTTGGGAAAAGTATGCGCTTCACGTCTTCGTGGTTGGGGTCCAAAACATCCATCAACCAGTTGGCTGGAGACACTGAGGCTTATGGCTGCGAACCGTGAACAGTGGTGATTGTGCTGTCACTTTCTATCAAATCGGAACGATTGATCGATGTGCGTTTGTAAAGTTAGACTGTGTATTCTGTGTGTTGGTTGCTAGGGCGTTCTTTCCTTTTCCGATCCCTGTGGGTCCACTCTGTGTCCATCTTGTATATTCACACTTTCTAATTCAACGTGCAAGATGGTGAGGAAGGGAGTGGTCAGTGGGGCTTGCCCTACTGTTTAACGCTGTACGATGATGGTAATGATGACTCACCTGGCCTGTGCGCAGTTTATGTAATCCCCTACTCCGTCTGTGGATCAGTTTCGCATTGGTTCTGTATTCTGCAATGGAATGGACCTTTGGGACTTTGGGCTGCAACCTTTCCGCTACACTGAATATCAAGCGGGAAGTAAAAAGACCGACCTTTTCGAGTCACAGTGTCACTTATCTCATCTGGTCGTAGGTTTTGCTCTCCTTTAAAACGTATCATATAACCGATGTTTAACTAGCGTTTTTACTCTGCTACTTGTGTCCTAATGGAGTCGTTGTTCACTTACTGTGTGTAATAGTCATTTTCCTGCTGATCACCTTAGTTCACTACATCGATTTGTGAACTAAATGTTCTTATTCCAGTTTGATGGCTTGCCAACACCACCCTCAACATACATGCACAGAATCCATCTATGTGACGTAACCATGTGACTTGTACGGGTTAGGCTTGAGAGGGTTCCGCTTGTGTGCAGCGCTGCTTTTTAAGGGTGGTGATGTAGGATGAATTCGTTGGTCGGTTTACGTAACCGCCCCGATCTAATCCAACGTGTACTCGCGATATTTGAAAAACTATTTGGCTGCTTCCATTTCAGCTCTACTTTCCGTCACTGGTCATCCACCCGGTCAAAGAGGGAGGGGACGTCTGTGCGAGTGTGTGAGTTTGTGTGTGTGTCTGTGTGTGACAGAGAGAGAGAGAGAGAGAGAGAGAAACACACTTCACAAATTCATCGCGAGTTCGTGTTTAAATGTCTGAGAACTAGTTTACGGACTACCATACACAAGCCGGCTGAAGAGGTAGAATAAACCGCATCCGAATGCAAGCGAACACAACTCGCTCTCAGCTTGTTTGGCTTTGTTTTACTCTGATGGCTAGTAGTGCATCACGGTATTTTGACACCGCAGACCTCGGAGCCGATCTTCCAACTAATCATCCAATGCGTTCGCACTCCGGGAATCAGTACAACGCATGATTTTTTCTTATTCTATTTTTTTCCGCAGGGTTTAAGCAAAATCTGTCAGGTTCATTCTCGTAAGACCATTCTGCCCTTGGAAGGCGCAAAGCACATACCATATCGGGACACAATCGCCGAGCGGTTCAAAGCGTGTTATATTGTCTGTGCATTATCACACAGTAAGGCGATATAATCGGCATTTTCCAGGTCGAAAACTGTTCCCTGGAAGGAGTTCAACCCCATTGTTTAGTTGACCATACAACCATTTCGTAGAGCATCCTATGACAGAGTTGAAGGGAAATGGGGATAAATGACAGACTTGACGTACTCCAGCAGAGGCGATAAAGGGCGGCGAAAACCAGTCAAGGGCCTCAGCCTGACCTCAGGAGTTGCTTATTTCTACACGACTATCTTCCACCAGGGGATAAGTGGGCTCCAGGGATATCGCCGATCGCGCGCGCCGCTTGGCTGCAGGCTCAGCGCAAATCGTCAACCAGTTTTTCTCCGAGTATCACAGGCCGTAGATCGTATGTTGTCCGAGGCGCTCCGCGTCTTTCTCGACGGTGTTCAACCACGTTTTTAGTTAATCATCAGGGCGACAGTACCATTCCGTACATGGCAGTGTTTGTCCGGACAGATCTGTTCCGGGTCGCCGGAATATGTGACCGAACCGCTGCAGGCGGTGGCGTTGAAAGACTGAGTGTCGGTCAATGTCGCAGCATCCCCTCATTATTTCGTCGTTCGATAGCATTTCCTGCCAGTCTATACGAAGAATTCGGTGCAGACACCGGCGATCCAACATCTCTAACCTTGAGAGTGATAATACAATCTTTTTAGGATTGGCATATGCTTCTCAGATACTCCATTTCGCAAGAAACAGTTTCGTAGTGCAGTCTTATTAACGGAGTCGAAGGCCGACCAAACTCGTAGGAACACGATGGTCATTGGTTTATCAGAGGTATGGTGGTGCTCCAGCAACTGTCGGAGGGTAAAGATTTGATCGGTACGTCTACGACCAGAGCGAAATTCAGTCTGCTCCCCGTAAGTTAGCTCCACGCGTTTGGTACAACATGCGAAGCATGATGGACGCAAGCAGATTCTTCACTTTTGGAATACGGCTTATAACCGTATGGTTAGCGCAGTCACTGCGCAAGCTCTCCTTGAAGATCAGGACAACAATCGATCCTCACCTCTTACAAGAAAGGGACTTGCTGTGAATTTACAGATCTTTATAAACAAAATATGAAGTTCTGTAACACTCTACTCCACCATCTTTAAAATCGGCTGAGGGGAAGCCATTAGAGCCCGGCATTTTGGTACATCCTAAGGCTGGAATTTCTTTGTGGATCTCTGTCTCAGTGTAATGATCTGTCAAAACAGACCGCGGGACGGGTTCCGGAACAGCAACAGAGGAAACAAACACTGATAGACTGTCATACTGTTTCTGAAAGTGTTCCCTCCAGCGTTCGCGACGCTGTTGTTGATTTGAATTGCCTAGCCATCAACTTTAAAGCTCATTTCGCCTAATGTTTTCCCTCCGATGACTTAACCAAAATAGAACTGGTTACAGGAATTTTTCGTCGCGTTAGCACGTTTAATCTCTGATGCCTTTTGCGACCACCAGATTTTGTGGTCCTTATGAAGACTTGTGTTCAGTGCATCTTTCGTAACGAGCCGTGTTTCGTTACACTATTTTCAGCCGTAATCGATTGACGTGCGTCGAGCGGATGCAGAATTTTTGCAGAAATCTTGGGTATTACAGCATGAAGAGACAAGTGGAATGCAAAGCTTTCATGAAAAGCGACCAGTACTGGATAATGTTAGGTGGAATTACAGCATGATTTTCAGCTAGCGTTTGGGAAAACAGCTTGGGGACAGTGATCGGAGGTCTTACGACAATCTAACAGTATTCGCAGCATGCGCTTGGAACGCCCACTGAAGTACATAGACAGCTGGTGCAAACTAGTGCTTGGTCGGGGTCGAAGGGGGTGCTGGAGTACAAATGGCACTCTTGTATACAGCCCCATCACTCTTGACTTATAGCGATGCGGTCGGTCTGAGACCATTACTGACTCAGAGAGGGCGGACGCCATGTGGCGTTTGAAGTTCGTACTGATGAGAAACAGGCGGTGATCTGAACACAGCTAACAGCCGTTCCCTGTTTTCTGGAAGAAAGGAATCGAGGCCAAAAGGGCCTCGCAAATACACCTCGTTCAAAGACAGCCGACCGACTCTAGCATTCATATCTTCTGCTAAGATCATGATGTCACCTTGTTTTGCTTCATGGAGGAGGTCGTGTAACTTCTGGTAGAAGACACATTTGATTGCATCTGGGCTGCAGTCTGTAGGGGCATAGGCTCAGACCACAAACAAATTGCGTCTATCGGGACCTGGCGCGAATCTCCAAGTCGCAATGCGCAAAACCAACTGTCGAGTGGGATCCAGTCTAGCAGAGAAGCCTCACCCTTCGCACTGAGAGCTGCGCCTCGCAACGGGTAGCAAATAAGGAACAGGGGGAAAAAAGAATCCGTTCTCCCACTTAACCATTTTCTTCACTTATCTGCTTTCAACGTCCGCACACTTTGCCAAGCGGGGCAACAGGTTGCCCTAGCTAGGAAGTTTGAAACATTTAATATAGACGTGTGATGTCTCCACAACACGCATACAAGACCCAACACTTCGCTGCCCAGATGCAAACTCGGCTTTTCATTTCACTCTTTGCGTGTTTGGTGATTCGGTGTCTGGTGCTTGTAGTCAGGCTAACGTTGGCATAACTCTGAGCATGCATTGCTCGACTGGATCCCAGCCAGCAGCCTTCTGTGTGCAATTCGGTTGAATGGTTCTGTACATGTCACCAGCACTAGACTAAAGCGTCGATGCATGTTTGTCGTTTCTGTGTGTGTCCCAACTGACTGTAGCTCTCCTGAGACTAAAGACGAATTCTACCACGATTTGTCTCAACTGCTCTGCAGCGTACGCTCTACGGACACCATGGTTGTTGCTGGTGATTTCAGTGCTCAAGTTAGAAGCCTAGACGAGACAGAGAAGAATAGGAATATGGGAGGCTGATATTGCGTTCCAGCCGATCGAACTGATAACTATGTTCCGACCATGGGATATTCCTAGAGAGTACAAATTTCTCGCACAGGATGTGACACCGTCTAACCTGGCGTTCTCCTGCGCCTTCACAGCGTTGGACTCAGATCGACCATATTGCTGTCGGTTACCGCTGGTGCGGATCAATTCAAGACTGTCGATCATTTTGGTCCACGTGTGTAGACACTGATCACGCTGTTGTCCGCGCGCGCTTCAGCTTGTGCCTCGTCGGTGGCCGAAGCAACACCCAATGGAACCGTCCCCCGTACCTGCTACTGAACGATAACCATCGATCTGCATTCCGAACAGAATTATCCACCAGGTTATCGATGCCGTCAAATGCCCAGGATCCAGAAGAGCAATGGACAGGTATCAAACAGGCTCTACTTGCGGCTGCTGATGCTACCCAAATTCCAACAACTAGACACGCATAGAAACGACGGATATTTGTATCCATTGTTTGTAGTAATTCAAATCGTTTTCAGCTGGAGTTCTTGACGCTACTGGGTCTAAAAAACATTCTAAACTTCCCCACTAGGATTGAGGCCCACCTCGGTTTGTGTTTCACACACAACCCTGGTCTGGTTCGGACCTCATGTCGATCTCCCTTGGGGACGTCGGATCACGCCGTAATATCGTTACCTCCACTGGTATGTAGCTCCAGTAACCACAGAATTTTCACCTACTTTCGTGACCTGAAACGCAAAAACCGTCAATGTGATTCAGAAAACCTACAAAGACTTCAAGCTTTGATCGAGCAGACTAACTTCGTCATCATCAGCCACCAAGACCCCACTGTGTTTTGTGAGCATCTTACCAGCTACCTGAATTTTGCTGCCATGTATGTTATCCATTGGAGACCATATACGTCCGTAATGACCCACTTTCGTCTCCGTTTCTCAAAAAGTTGCGCCGTAGGAAAGAAGGTGCTTACAGAAGTTGAAAATATCGCACAGTGAAAATCCTTTCTTTGTCAATCGAGTCAAAAATCCGCAGACCTAATGCTAGATACAGTCGTGTGCTCCTAGCTAACAATAAATGTTGAGAACTCTGGATGTCCATCAAACATGTAAGTTGTATCTCCACAAGGCATTTATCCCCGAACGTTAATGTAGAGGATCTAAATCGCGACTTCAACAAGCAACCTCGTTCCTTGTTGTTTAGTTGTAGTGACGCTCTATCTTGTCACAGCTTTAGCAGCTCCATCTCCCATAACATATCCCCTCAAGCTGTCTGCAAAGAGCTGTCAAACCTGAAGTGCAACAAATCCAACTGACCCAATTATGTTCCCGCAGTTGTATTAGAGCAATGTGCACAAATACTCACACCAGTCATGACAGGATTATTTAATCAATGTTTGTACTGCAAGAAGATTCCCGACTGTTGGAGATCAGCGTCCATCACACCTGTGCCCAAGAAAGGAACGGCAAAATCCCGTCCGATTGCCTGTACCTCCATTGCACCAAAGGTGTTTGAGAAGTTATTACTCCAGGAATTGACCAGTGATTTGACAGTACGAGACAAACCGGTTCGCCTACCGCCGATCCCGCTCTGCCTTGGATGCTACTGCTTCCTTGACTCATCATGTCTTGTTGTCGCTGGACAAGAAATCAAAAGCTGTGCGTACCTGCTTCCCGGATTACAGTGATGCATTTAACAGTGTTAATAGACGAAAGCTTCTCAACATACTCTCAAATAACGGAATACAACCCTCACTCATTGGAATTCAAGCTGATTATTTCTCCAATCGGCAACAGTTTACAAGATACGGGGGCAAAACCTATTTTATCTCTGTTTGAAACCAAGGCATACTACAGGGCTCAGTCCTCTCCCATTTTCTGTTCTCCACCTACACGTCTTCCATGCCTGTCAGTGACCGTTCCTTCATTTTACAGTATGCAGATGATGTTGCGATTGGGTTACCCCATCCTGGTGCATCAGCTACACCTGAGCTCCAATCTGGTCTCTTAGATATTGACCACTGGTCTGAAGACCATAACCTAAGCTTTAGCTCCCGTTAATGCTCAGATTTTGTCTCTTCTCAAAAACTCTAAGTATGTGAACTTTTTGGAATCCTGTCCAGACGTTCAAATAAGAAGCATCTTTGTTCGTCGCCAACTATCGGTCAGGTACTTTGGGATTACGATCACCCATAATCTTTGTTGGACTGAGTATGGTTCCTGCGTTTTCACAAAAGTGAGAAGACTAACCTACTACGTTTTGCGTCTGAAAGCATTGTTTGTACCCCTTTACATCATTCAACGTTTTGTCCTTGCATTTATATTACCTCACTGGTTGTATTCTTCTCCCGTCTTCTTCCCTGGCCTACATGCTAAAGATTTCACTATAATAAAAAGGTCTCTCAAGCACTTATCCTATGTAAGTGGTATTCCACGTAAAAATCTCACAGACTCCATTAAATCCGAACACCATAAAATGTGCAAAAGATCCGCCGAGAGAATTCTGATTGACTCACTTCACCCGCTTCACAGGGACCTCTGCGTGTGTGCTTCCTCCTCTTCCACTCGCAATAATTATGAAATGGTTTATGCGCGCACGACTGCCTACCGGTCCTCGGTTGTCCCTTACCTCGCTCGATTCTTATGTAAACCAGCAAGTATCGACGCTAAACTTGGACAACATTTATTGTCTTAGCTACTAAATCATCTCTTTACATGCCTTTTTTCTGTTGTATCTGCCGAATACTTTTTCGTGTAATTGCTGTGAGTATAGATATGTAGGTTGCTGATGCTACCCAAAGTCCGACAACTAAACACGCACAGAAACGATGGCTATTTGTAGCCTTAGTTGCACTGTTAGATTTGCGCAGATCGAATCCTTCGGATTCGAGATGTGTTGAGGCATGGAGATGCCTTAAACGCCAATTGATTCGAAGCCTGAGAAATGACCGTGAGCAGTGATGGATTGCAAAGTGTAGGGAGATGGAAAAAGCTGCGGCGATTAGCAACAGCCGCAAACTTTTCCGTCTGATTAGACAAACTGGTCCACGTGAAGCGGACGTTAGGGAATTGACTGAAGAGGTGAACAACTCACTGATTCAAACTCAGGAGCGTCGTCTAATTCGCTGGGCGGAGCAATTGTAGATGCTATTCAATTGGCCTTTATCCTCATCAGGTTTGCTCACTAGCGCAATGGGTACAGCTTTAGTTGTAAATACCAATCGTCATTCCGTGGGCCCACTATTTTTGTTTCTCTTGATCTGAAAGCGGTGTTCGACTCAGTCAACTAGCACTGCATCTTGTTGAAGGGCGTACCAAAGGAATTCATTTTCATCTTAAAATCCCCTTATTTTAATAGCCGTAGCCGAGTTTGGGCTCACGGGGATCTTTCATCCCAGTTCCTCACGAGAAGTGGTGTACGTCAGGGTTGCCCCCTCTCTCCTTTTTTCTTTAACTTTGTGATTGATATGGTCCTAGAGACCGCACTTTTGTCATGTGAGAATGGCAGCATTGAACTTTCCCCGAGTAGAAAGGTATCAGACCTTGAGTATGCTGACGACATAGTTTTTCAAAGTGAAGATCCAGATAGATTGCAAGCTTTCCTAGACAGTCTGTGGGATTACGTAGCAATGTTTGGTATGCGTTTTACACCTTCAAAGTGCAAGATGCCGTTGCAGGACTGGGTTGGTCCAACGGCAAGCCTTTCAGTGTCTGGGGAGACTATAAACGTGGTAGACAAAATCTGTTATCTGGGGAGCTGCATTTCACCCGGAGGTTGGCTATCGGATTAGATGTCTCAGCATATATGGAAGGCTCGTTTGGTGTTTGGCAACCTGAGTCATCTGTGGCGTCGATATGACATCCGTTTATCTACCAAGGGCCGAGTGTACGCTGCAGCAGTCAGGCCCGTGCTTCTGTATGGTTCGGAGACATGGCCACTGTGGGTGGAGGACATACGAATATTGTCGGTATTTGAACACTGATGTCTTCGTAGCATTGCTCGAATGTGGTGGGAACACCGTGTGAGCAATGCTGAGGTTCGGTGGAAAGTCTTAGGTTTAAGGATCAAATCGTTAGATGAAACACTTAAACGGACTAGGCTAAGATGGTTGGGACATGTGTTACGCATGTCCCGTGACAGGATTCCCTGGTGTGCTATGCTTGCTGAGGCGGAATCCGGCTGGAAGATGAGTGAGGGTGGTCAATCGATGACAGGTATGAAAAGCCTAACTAGTGGACTTGGCCATGTAGGGCGTGTTAGACTTCCTCGGTGGGGTCCAAGAGACCTTCCGATTCAATGGTTAGATACGTTGAGGAATATGGCTAGATGCCGCGATCGGTGGCGCTCTTGCATCCACAAACTTCCTTTATCGACTTAAATCCATTATGTGATTCTCCTCTAACTCCTTTCATACTCTTTTCTCCTTTATTATTTTCTTTAGAGATTGCCGCTAGGAGATAGCAACCAAATCCACCGCATCCAGTGCATGGTTAATAGTTGTCTGAACAGAGAGAACGCCTGCACCGGCGAAACCGACAGCCGCAGCCTCAGGGTTTCCAGACAATCGTAAGTCAAGCTTATCATAGGGATTAGACGGGTGCGCCAGTCGAACGACTAAGCTGTAGTTATGGATGCGAGAAGTCTACGTAGTACATGCTAAACACCCCTTTCGACTTATTCGTATCAGCGTTCATACATTGAATGTGGTTATCCTATAAGGACGCCGGAGGCAAACAAGAGCATCAGCTGGCGGAAGCTGATTCGGCGAGGCTTGGATACTAGACGAACGAAGATGCGATGGAGCAGGAACAGCACTTCCTTTAGAGACACTACCGCAAGTGCGGCCGACTGCAGTTTCCGAAAGATATGAAAATGTGTGTGGGCGAGAGGTATGGGATGCGAATAATTAGCATGTGTTTACGGTGTAGGAGTGTCAGCGCCATTCTGTCTTTGGAGAAGGTAGCAATTGTTTTGTAATGTACCCAACATCCACATTGTTTTATGCGTTGTACTACTCGGTGCCCCTGTTCGAGATAGGTATTTTTAATCGTACACGGCGGAGAGCGCTAGTCGTTCCCATCCGCCCTCACACCTTGTTGAAAACACCTCTGCCCAGAGAAGACAGTAATTGGGACTTCGACAGCAGAAGCTGTATGAGACGCTCGGTCATTTGGAAGCAGTTCGGGACAAGTAGCCATCCCGCAGCATTAGATACCCACCCCCGACGATACTGCGGCATTTCGAGGCAACTCGCAACTTACTACTTCGATGCTTGTTAGTAGGCAAAGTATTGTAAATGCCACTGAGAACGATGCTCCTCATAGGCAACACCATTAAGCTTCACGCTGCGCAAACGTTGCAAACATGTTGTATGAGGCGTATAAGAGAGTGGGCTACTGAGACAAACCACGGACAACGTACATCGCTCCGTTCGGCATCGAAAATAAGTCCACTTGTTTTCGACAGCCTGACGATTAAAAGAACCACGGAGTCTCGGTTGATAGCTAGGTAACTGAGTGGTCGAATCTGTTTGCGTGCTGACATGTGCAGCGATATTCGGAACGGCTGATAGTTTGCATGATTTTCATAGACTAAGGTTTCCCATCCTGAACGTAGCAGGAATATTTCCTCTGTGGAACGTTCATAGCTGTCCTACGCTCGTGTTACCCAGAGACTAACTTTTTTCCGGGAGTGCCCACTCGCGTAAGTCGTCCGGGTTTCCAAAAATGACTATCGGCTAAGCAGTCTATCAACCCACAGGAACATTTGGCTACGAAAACAAACACTTCCGTGCGAGCAGCCGCCCGCCAACTGAGAATTTTCTCGGCTTCCGTCATGCAGGCGTTGCAGGCCCCATACGGACCACACTTTGCTTCAGCGATGCTACCCTCAAACGATAGGGTTTTATGTTTGTTGTGTTACATAGATTCACAATCCAACTAACGTTATGCACTAGCGTACGTTCCCCTGATCCATATATCACCTGCATGAAATTAAAGTTTATCAACGCGGGAGGACCTGACACAAGAAGAATCTCCTTGACAGTTATGAAAGTAAAACACAGGACGATGTGAAAATAAATTTCTTCTGCAGTTCACGACTATTGGTCCTTTGTTTCCGACATATTGAGCGCAAGAATCTATCTGCATGCGGTGGGGGAATTACTTTTTGGGTGCTTAGAAAGTCTGCCTTTGCTCACCATGTTAAAGATATTCTTCCAGCAGGACGGAGCGCCAGCGCACTCCGCAACTGCTGTCACTAACCAAATTGAAACGTTCTCTTTGTAACGGATAGGCAGGAAAGGCCCGGTATCGTGGCCCCCAGGTCTCCGGACTTAACCCCGTCGAACCTTTTTTATGGGGCTATATCAAGAGAAGAGTATACGATCCAAAGCCGGCAACTCTAGAAAGACTGAAGGCTCGGATCAAATCTGTTTGCACAGGGGTTCTAACTTTAATTCAGGAGAGCGTTCATGATAGTGTGGTTCAGTGTTTGCGGATTTGTATGGCACACGGTTATGATGGTGAATAACTGCTTCAACAGGAGTCGCGGTAAAGTCGTCACCCGGAGCGATTCACGGATTCTTTTCAGAACCGGAAAACGATTATTTTAAAGGCCAGAACAATTTGATTGTTTACGATGTTCTATTGTTAATCAAGTTCATTGCTCGGTGGCGGCTTGGTTTATTGACTGTTGTGGACTATATGCGTATTCTGCACAACACAGGTAAAAGAGTGATGCAAATTTGATAGGCGGTATACATACCGATACGGATTGACATGAAAGAGTGATATCTGCGGTGTGTGTATCTATTTGTAGGTGCCTGTATGCAATGGCTACAACACATAGTGTTGAGGTGGTCTTAGGAATAGCCGGCTGAACGAATTCAGTGCGATGCCAGACTGAATGTTTTTTCTCCAAAGATTCACCCAGGGTGAACGAGGGAGGCTTTATCGTCTACAGTGCATCTATTTGACTTGTATGCGAAGTGAAAAGGTTCACCGGGACGTTCACAGGTGGGTGAATATAGCCTTCTCGTTCAGTTTGTACCCTAAATGGTAAAGCTATTGAACGAAGACGCTTCGTTATTACTGTTTCTAAGATTCGCTTTGACAATCGAGGACCTAGTCCATCGTGGAATCCTGCCTCACCTATAACTTACCAGTTCAACCGCATTTACGAGTTCATCTACATCGATGAGAAAACCAACGGCTCTCACGACGGATTTCAGAAATTATCCCCAAATGGCTGATCAAATCGATGACACAAAACACTTCAATAGGTCATCCTAACCGAAATCCGGTCACCGATACTTGGACGTTTGATGACAGCCAAACAAAAATTGACCCGATTTCTTCTTTCGATCTCTTGTTATTTATTCGTAGACCGAAGCTGTTAGTATTCAGTGAAGCTAACTTTATAAGACTGAGAAACCGTTTTTTGCCAGCAGAAAATACTGACACGGTCAATCCGTTATCCATAGGTATGTTTTTAGTTCGTTATGGTGTGGAAGTAATGCGCAATTTCTGTTCTTTGTAATCGCAAAGACCATTTGTATAAATGTCGCACTGTTTATCTAAATGATTAGGAACAGTAAACGAAATTTTAATATCTCGCTATATTTGTCTTCGTTTTTCACTAATCAATCGGATAAAGAATACTCAGTGCTTCAAATATCGCGATCATTGTACAGGCCAATAAGTAACTAATAAGTAGATACATGTTCCTTCTGTTATTAGAATATATATATATATATATATATATATATATCCACCGGTAACCCGCTGCAAAGTGCAGAGGCGTGATGCCATGCATAAACATGAAGCGGAAAATAAATGTGGAGCACGACTTCGAGCTAACACTTTGGTGGACACAGAGCCGTGTCTTGGCTTGGTCTCCGCGTTGTCATTTCCGTCCCAAGCAAGCAGGTGAGCTGAAAACTACACAGGTGCCCAGACCGAAGTTGTGGGTTGACTTAAGAAGGCTTCACACTAGCGTTTGACCAGAACATCAAAATCACAAGGCAGTAGGACGAAATGAGGGTCTCGTAGCCCTCTGAGAGCCAGAGACTGGTTGCTCAGTTCATACGCCCTTCGGATGGGGCCAGAGATCCTAGATGCCCGGTATACCTCTCCACCACAGATGCCGGTGAGCATAATTTTGGACGCCTCATACACCACTCTAGTTTGTTTGGAATCACGGTTTAGCCATCTCCCCTAGACTGATTATAAGTCAGTCAGTCTACCCGGTGAGGAGGGTTGAGCATTCGCCTTCGTCCTCTCACTTTCATGAGAACACCATCACGAAAAGATAGTGAATAGGACTTTCTCAGCAGAGGCTCTAGAAAACGCACGGTGATCTGGAAGTGTTTTAAGAGGCGTTCAAGACGAGTAGCCATCTCCGAGCCTGAGATACCCACCCCCGACCAAACTGAGACATTTGGAAGTTCTGTCCCACTAACTCTAGTGAGAAGTTTTTTTTACCCCTAAGTCATTTCAGTTTATTAGCACACAACAACTTGTTTATATTAGAAGAAACAGCCACTGCCACCAATCGTTGCAACACGAACTAACTGGCTCGTACATGCATCAAGTAGGCTGTCTTCTTACTGGTTGTTTGGTGACACGGCGAGAATACGTTCGCGCCGTATCGATCCGCTGCCTTGTCGCTTGCGAACGCACTGGCTCAGACACTGACTTGGATTCTCGACAGGCGCTGACTTGCTGGTTTCTAACGGGATTTGGCCGACTATCGACCGTGAGTCAGCGCACCTTCACAATCAGCGTCTGCAGACGTGGACCAAAATGATCGACAGTTTTGAATTGAACCGCGGAAACGGTAGCCGATGGAAGTGTAGTCGATCGATGTCTGAAGTTATGAAACCCCAGGAGGTTGCCAGGTTAGCCGGTGTCGCTTTTTGTGTGAGAAATTTGTTCTCGCTACTAATAGTTTATGGTCAAAACATGGTTGGATGAGTCGATGATTGTAAAAGGTTAGACCGGCTAGAGTGCCACATCATCCTTTCATATACCTCTCCGTCACGTTCAGGCTTTGTTGGTACACAATTATCCACTGGAATGATCATGAGAGTTCAATCAGCTGGACTTCTTTCTGTCCCTAATTGATCCCGTTTCTTCGATATTCTTCATCGGTCTGAGTACAACAGATAAAGCTATCGACTTTCTCTTCGGAAATTCTCGATTAAAAAGCTTTTCAGGTTACACCGCAATAAGATATTCCTCCGAGCGCTTAGTATCTCCGCGATTGAGAGCCGCTGAATTTCCTTGTCCCAAATGCATGTCTGTTTTCAAAAGCCCCTTTGTATTTCGTTTTTCCTGGCTTTGGCACACGTTGGTACGCAGCACATGCGCTCTTTCAACCACCCAGCTTTCGACCAAAGTTCCGTGGTCCTTTTGATCGTCAGACTGTCGAAAACAGGTGGACTTATTTTCGATGCCGAACGGAGCGATGTACGTTGTCCGTGGTTTGTCTCAGTAGCCCACTCTCTTATACGCCTCATACAACATGTTTGCAACGTTTGCGCAGCGTGAAGCTTAATGGTGTTGCCTATGAGGAGCATCGTTATCAGTGGCATTTACAATACTTTGCCTACTAGCAAGCATTGGACTAGTAACTTGTTAATGTCGACCTCCCAGGGTGTCTATAGTGTTTTTGAATACATGGTACGTTAGTAAAATCCTTCAGGTCAAAATGGTCTGTTTTGATTTGAATTATCTGATCGTTTCTAATTGACCACTGTTTAGTGTATCGGTGTGCCACCTTTGATAAGCATTGGTGGTCAAGTGGTTTAGAGCGTTTGGTTACCATCTCAGGGGTCGTAGGTTTGCATCCCCTCCACTGCTGGTCACTTTGGTGGTAAACGGTCTACCGGCTGTTTACCACATTGGACCTATTGGGGCCTTATGTGATTATCCACTGAAAGTCTCAGGGTCAGGTGTCCGGTTATCCCTAGTACAGTGAGCCTTTGAGGTCATGGTCCACTCTATGCATGTGCATGCAATTAAAAAGAAACTGCTGACCCATCATTCCAGCTGCTGGATTTCGATCGTCGAACCGTTCGATCCATCTGCCCATTGTCCGCCTTTAAAGATAAAAATACTCTTAATTCTCCTTGTCTGCCGCATGCGTTAGCTCTCATACTGGAAAGTTCAGTTCATCCAACTAGTAAGCCTACACTTCTGTGCTCTGGTTTTCTTCGCTACCTCACAGCATCGCCGAGTCAAGTGCAAAAAGATAAGAAACCAAGCAAGAAAGAACCGGAAACAAGATAATAAGCGGAAATCATAAAGAAAAAGAAAGTCCGAATGCCACTGGCCACGACACCCAGCCATATCACTAAACGTTTCCAACCATCTGGTAAGCGGATCACGTGGACCCCAACCTAGAAGTCTCATATGTCCTACTTGACTGAGTGCATTGGTTATGGTTTTCATACCTTTCTGTCAAATCATGGACTGATCACCTCGACTACCCTCCAACCACTACCTGCCTCGAAGAGCAGCGTACGTCGAGGAAATCTTTCCGTGGGTATGTCCCAGCCACCTTAACGTACACAGACTCAGTACTTGGTATAGGGTATGACGAATGGTTCTCAACACCTACCGTCTAACCTCGGAATTACTCATATGGTGTTCCCATCGTATTCGACCAATACAAGGGATGTAGCAATCCACCAGACGAGCCTAGTAACCGGGTTGTTTATCGAAAACTGCTCGTTTCGACGTCGCCAAAATCAGTCAAATCCAACAGTGCTTATTTGCATAACATCTGTCCAGTACTCTTGGAGACGGTCGTTATTCAGTCGGAAAATGCAGTTATGTGGGTCGCTTGCCTTCCTTTAGCCCGTTGCGTCCGTTGTCACTTCAGTTGTCCAAAATAATTTTTGAGTAGCGGACTACTCGCTTGTTCAGTGAGTAGTGTACATATTTTATCACATTTCCCCCTGACAAAAGAATGATGCGTCCTGTAAACTCTTCAGTTCCTTCTCCACTCTGAGTTTCTGCTCTGTAGTCGGGTTCTCTAGGGCGTTGTTTTTAAGCCGAAAACTCCCTCTTTGAGTGCTTTGTTTTGGGTCTTCATGCCAACGTTGTAGCTCACACCGATGCACGTACCGTTCTTCGTAGGCGCGGTGGTTTTCCAAGACTGAATACAGCCCTCTTCTCTGAAGCCGAAGCTCCCCTGATCCGAGGCCACTAATGGCCCCCGGGTGTTGCTTGTACTTTACCCGTTTACCCACCTCGAATGATTCTGGTTCACTTGTATTTTGCATACGGGAGGTTTTCATCGTGCCTACCTGAGTTTCTTCCAAGTTCTTCCGTGATCGAGTTCGATGAGTTCCATCTGAAAAGACGGCAATAAGCCCACTTCAAGGTCAGCGGGGAATCTCGCTATCCTGCCGTACATCAATTGAAACGAGTAGTGTTTCATGCTGAACTGCAATAGTAATCCCTGCTCTCAATATCCGCCTTCTCCCTCCAACCGTCCATTGATAGTATGATTGTTCCGTTCCGTAAGACCATTGGTTTTGGGATGATACGGGTTTGTGCGCATCCTTCGGATTCCCAGTTTTTTCAGGCATGCTCGATATTCACCGCTCTCAGAACACTGACCTTGGTCGGTGATAACCAATTCCAGAAACCCATGATTGGCTACGATATGTCCAGGCACGACCGTATTGACGCTATTGGCGTGTTGATCAGGAACGCCGACGGCTTCAGTCGAGTTCGTGGAGTGTTCGTTTATAATGGCTTTGGATTGAGTACCTCGAGGTGACTCCGGGAACAGCCCCATCAGATCAGTGGATCACAGTTCACCTATCTCCGAAACTGGTATTGACTGTAATGGACACTGAGTGATGTGCGGGTCGGATTCGAACAGTAGGCCTCGTTCGCAGGCCAGAACCGGGTTCGTCCTATCCTTTCGCGTACTTAGTCAATACTTTATTTGCTGAAGCAAGTCATGTGTTCGACTGTAGCAGATGCGTGCCAGTGTGTTGTGCACATTTTCGGGCACGGCGACCATCGACCCTTTTGATCCGAGTAGTCGCCTCATGAGCACACCTTCGGCGTTCAGATGGGGTTGCTTCCAGGTTAGTCGTCATAGACGCTGTTCATCGTCTGTCAGCAGTGTCCCACCACTTGTCAATGCTTGCATCACATTCTTCCGTTGATGATCTACCAGTTGCTGTGGGCTCTGTCCCAGTGGCAGCATGTTGACTCCAGTAAGAATTCTAATATCGATCTGTTTTCTCAGAACGAGACAGAACGTTAGCCATGCGATTGATTGTCTGCACTAGGAATATGGTCAGCGGTAAAATCAAATTCTTAAGGACTAAATGTCCACCAGGCCTGTTTGCCTCAAAGGTCCCTTGTTGTTTTGATTCACTGCAGTGGTTTGTGGTCAGTCTTAGTATGAAGCCGTTGACCTAGCAGATATGGACGCCGCTTCTCCAATGCCCGCACGACAACCAAACATTCCTTTTCAGTTGTGGAGTGTTTCCTCTCGGCTGGAGGGAGCACTGCTTTCGTGTCCCACCATGCCACTCATCTCCTTTAGCACTGCCCCGATACCTACATCGCTGGTATTTGTGTACGGCTCGCCGATGACAGGCAGCTGTAACGTGAGCATCTTCGATAACTCCTAGCATATTGTCCACTTGTTTTATTTGATCCTCCAGACGGACGTCTCTGTTTTCGGAGAACTGCGGCCAAGGGATTTTCATCCAATTTTAGAAATCCGCAAGAAATGTCTAGTAATTGGTTTGTTTATCGGAAACTGCTCCTTCGGACTACTTATTGAGTAAGTGGCATGCATACTCTGACACGCGGACAGTTTTGGCCTATATTCTACCTTTAACCACCATATTTCCGAAGCGTATAAAAAAACGGATTTCACCGCCGCAGTGAACATTTGACCCTTGACATAGAATGGGATATCGCGCCGGCGCAACAGATGACTGAAGTTGTCGAAGTCCAATCGCACTTTCTGTGCACACGATAACACTTCATCCGATATCCGACCGTTTAGAGAGATGTAACTGTCCAAATAACAAAACTTATCTACTTCAGCAAAGTTTGGCGTGGAGCCAACCCAGTCCTGCAGCAGCATTTTACACTTTGAAGGTACAAAACATATCCCGAACATTGCTACACTGATGTATACGCAACCTAACAAAACTCGCGACTGACCTGGATCTTCACTCAGAAGAACAATATCGTCCGTGCATTCCAAGTCAGACAGTTTACTGCCCGAGAAAAGATCGATGCTGCTATTCTCACACGAGGATAGGGCTATCTTAAGAATCAATTCAATTACAATTGAAGGGGAAGGGTGAAAGGGGGCAACCCTGACAAACACCACCTTTTGTGGGGAACTCGCCTTAAGGGCGAACTGAGCCTCTGCTGTTTTCGTATAAGGATTGGAAAAGAGAAATGGATTTACCTGGCATACTTTTCAGTGGTGAGCAGCACCATAAATTTATACGGTCGATTAAGTCGAGTGCGTCTTTCAGTTTAAGAAGGACAGAATATAGGTGAATGGAGCGTCTGAGAGAAGTAGCACCTCTGAATCGGTTGACTGTTCTGTCCGTTGGGACATTCTCCGTCGCCTTGGTCTCCATCAGTTACAGAGTTCTGGCATGTGGTTCGACGAAGCGAAAGCGTTCATCAGCGGTCACATCCCGATAAACCGCTCAGCAGGTATCATGAACTCGGCTTCGGCTATTCACATAATGGATTGGAAGAATGAAGTAAACTTCTCAAGCACGCCACTCAATGGAAGGCAGTGCCAGAGAACTGTGCAGACGACTGAATCGAACGCTGCATTCAGATCAAGCAAAACACAGATTGTGGGTCTAAAAAAAGAGGAGCAAAGATATGGCCGATGCAACCCCGGCTGGGTCTGAAACCGGCTTTATGCTCACGCGTACATAATTCGCGGATGCTGGATAGTCGGAGGAGAATAAGCGCGGTGAGCACTTCGGACGCGATACTTACCAAGCTAATTCCTCTGTGATTTTCACAGACGGACCTCGGCATTGCGCACCCGAACATTCCATCCAATCTTGGCGATACTACATAAACATCAATTGTCGAAAACCCCAGAGTGACAACCATCTTCCGATACGATGCATACGACGATGAATTATTCTCCATCATCATCACCGTACAGCGGTAAACAGCGAGGCAAGCCCCACTTATCACTGCATTTCTCACCATGTTGCACGTGAAAATATAAATCGAAAATAATCATGTTCCACTTTCATTTAGAGGCTCATTTTCCGTCATAGTTGCTTATTTCAACTTGTTGTCTTGATCCCTCGACCGTTGGAGCACCAGATGCGTCGCTTGTGGGGAACTCTGTGATATGATGGAAACACGTTTCGAGGATTATTCATGAAGATTCTCAGAAATATAGCACGAGGCGGTATCCCCAGCACTGTTCGGGACTGTTATGTGACTCCGTCGCCCAGTCGGAAGTAGGAAGTAAGGTAACGGTACCTCATCGGGCCTTTTCGTATGAGGATGCACCCCTAGCCTTTGCTCACCGAAGTGCAGTGTACAAGGAAGCAGGGGTGTTTCAGATGAACTGGTGACCTGTTGTGCTGCTCATTCACCTATTCCGGAATACTGGTTGGGGTGGATTGAACAGTTTTCCTTTGTAACTGTTTGTCAATAGATCTCCATTCGACAGTATCCGTCTTCGCACGCCGATCACCGACTGGCAGAGGTTTTCAGATCTTGGTTACCCTCAATATGGTTTAGCCCGCCTGTCGAGCGATTTGGCAGGGTGTGGCCGCTGGTGTATGCTTCCGCTTCGTGAAGCCACAGGTTAGAACTGGGTACTTGATGGAAACCAAAGTGGTGGAAGATACCACAATGGCACGACTGCCCGCCATCTCGTAGGTGGTTCTCCTATCAGATGCCCCATATATCCCTTGCTAATAGCCGAGGTTTGTAATGCTATACGATAGCGTTCAGTGAAAATAAATGAAAAACATTCAAATCACAAGTCGTGATATCCATAGAGGGGTTTACAGAACACTCGGATCCAGAGAATGTACGAGGATTGACAACGGCAAACTGTGACCGAATGACCGGGAAGCAGACGTCGACTTCGAACAATGCGGTCTGGCTAGTCCGCGCGTAAACACAGTTAAAAATCACATACCGGTCGGAGGTCCCGTCTAAACGACAGACGGGTGGACCTGAGTAGAGTTCATGTCTGACCCAAAAGTCACAAGGCTCAGAACGTTTGCTGGATTCACTTTGTTCCCTGAGATGTCCAAAATGTTGAGCGTTTTAGGTAATGTATTCTGTTGCCGTGGTGCATTTCGAAATACAGGTATATGGGGCCGGTATATTGCGTTGGGCTAAATGGTTGCACCATTTGGACCCCAAACATTCATTAAATAATACTGATCTTGTATCCGTTATTTGTTATGCAATAACTGAACGGTCATTCTCGCCGGAGATCGCGGCGAATAAATAGCTGTATTGCAGCGAAGTGACCGATCGCGGAAAGCCTAAAACCCTTAATCGCGTAGGTTTGAGTTCACAGTGATGACCATGTGACCATCGCAGTTGAACAACTCATTGTTCACAGTTTCTCTCCATAATTTTCGCTACCACTATCTTCTGCACTTACTTCTCTGGATTTTCCATTTCAGCATGTGAACGTTTGATTCGAAGCATGCTATCCAAATGTCCCGTGAAACGACCCAGTACGCAGGAGATCAAGCAACACCCGTGGCTTACGAGTGTGCCGGTCGCTGCGGTTCATCGTCAGTGTGTCAGATCAACCACTACGCACCCGGTTCATCAATCGCTACCGCAACAATTGTATCCACATCCTCGTCAGTATCAGCACTCGTCAGCACATCGAGCTTCGGTTGGCGATCAGCCTCATGGGGGACCCCGATTACCGGGTTTCAGTACAGACAGTCTGGACGTCAGTGTTGATCAAGGTCTGTCAAATTCACCGGATCAGGCGTATGAAAGAAGTTCATCAACGATTGTACCCCAAACCACGACAAATGAGCCAGGGATTCACAGTTCGACCCCGGAAGGAGCGGTGCGTTATCGGCTGATTTCAGTACACTGTTCTTTTGCATCCGATCGGAATTGCATTTATTCGGTTTGTGTCAAATAGAGACTGCAAAAAGAAGGCGCATGACGTGAACAATGGAATCTAGAGTGATTCTCGGTTTAGATTTGCGCTCTGTATGGAACTTCATCGTTTCACAGGTGGCCAATTTCGCATTTCTAAGATTTTACGCGTAAGGAAAAGTCTCAAACCACTTTAGTGGGAAAACGTGAGTGAAGCCAGACACATGCTGGGAGTTGGACTTGTTTGTATTTTTATGGTAGACTGATTTATGCAGGCAGTACGCCGACCTTTCAGTCACTGCACATGAGAATAGAACACGAAAAAATTAGCAAGGTGGTACAAATGGTCAAATGTTTGACTATACACCCACAGATAGGTTCCAAGTGGAATATGTTTCGAGAAGTGAGAATAAAGGGAAATTGAGTTAGTTATGAAGTTGTGTAAGTAACTCGGCTTTCATCTTCTCTCCATTGAACAAAAGCCGAACAAGATAGGGTATGGGGGAGTTTTTAAACACATTTATTCTTGTGGAAAGGTGCCGGGATTCAGAGCGATTGATTGAATGGGAGCCACAAAAGGACCAGTCTGTGTGCAACGCATGAGTAGGGTCCTGGAGTATCCTGTGGGTTAAACGAGACTGTGTGCCGATCTACGAGTTTAGTCAAAAGAGTATCAATTGAGATAGATTAAACACAAGCTATAATTACCGAGCTACAGTGCAGAGTTTTAAGGTCCTGTTTTGTAAGGCCGGGAAAAACTACAAAGGAAAAATAAAGCAGGATTGGAAGAACATATTGCAAGACGAACTTTGGAGAAACCAACTGCGTTGTCCAGAACTGTCTCCGTTTCCGTACTGAAAAACAGAGAAGTCGCAGTCTTTAGTAGTGTTAGATATGACTTATCTATCGTGGATTGTTATCAAAGTTGATTCCCATATACTTGACAGAGCTCACTCCACGAAGTGATTTGAAATTAAGAAAAACAGAATTTTTTGGGAATAAGGGAACGGAAAATACTGAAAATTTACTGCTTACTTTTATGTGTGGAAAACATGAACAACAAACTAGCTCGTTTTCGGTAACATCATCCTCGTGGGTAATGCAGTTACATTCATAGGCTGGAAACGCATAAATTACTAACAATGTCTGTTTTAAAATATGATTGGGTAGTTATCAAAATCGGTGTTGTGTTGTCAGGAAAGGTAGGAGGGGAAGTGTTTTTTTACACATAAAGGGGTAAACCCCATAATCAGAAGACACTGTAAAAGTGGTTTGTGGAGGAACATTCACGTTAGAACCAGTTTATTGATCCTGCTTTTGAAGAGAGAAAGGTTGTAAGTAGGTGGGAAGACAGAAAGAGGGAGAGTGTTATATAACTTACCGGTCCGGGGACAGATAGAAGTGCAACATCTAGTGACAGAATCTTGATAGGGATGACCAGTTGTCTGGATACGTGATGGTCGGCGTTTCCAGGGAATCGGAAAAGAGAGAGGGAGAGGGAGAGAGAGAGAGAGAGAGAGAGAAAAAGGGGACGTAAGAGAGGGGCCAATTCGGGGTCACACGTTTTAAGGACGATGGGCGGTATGCCGTCCGGACAGGGTGGTTTGCATACGTCCAGAGAACACAGCGCTTGGCGGATCTTTTTAGTGCTAATATGAGGTTGAAAATGGAAAACAGAAGGAAGGGAATGAACCGGAGGAATAGGGTAAGTGGGTAAGGTGGAGTTGGAGGCAAACCGGGATGTAAAAACCTTGGTTTATGGTCAATATTACCGGAAGAATCACAGATGGGAGGGAAATTGGAAGGGCAAAAATTTTGGGAGACTACTTTGGCAAGGGACCAAAATGTTCGGCTACCGGTGGCAGATGACAGTAAGCGTTCGGCTTTCCAGCGAACGAAGCGTTCTTTGGATTTCTGTATGGTTGACGAGCATCTGTTCCTGGCTTGTACGAAGTGGCGATGGGAGTCAGGAGTGGGTGAGCGGCGCCAGCGGCGAAACGTTGCACACTTCAAACGTACAGCACGATCACATGCGTGGTTGAACCACTCGGAGGATTCGGGTTTGTCGGGTTCAGAAAAGTGAGGAATAAAAAGTTGCATACCTCGAAGAAAAATGCCTGCGAAGTTAGAAACGGAAGCGTTTGAAGTAAAACAGCAATCATTCCAAGAATAGGAGACTAAGAAATCGCGAAAACCATCCCAGATGGCTGAACTGTAACGCCAAAGTGTGTCTCGGGATAGGTGGATGATCGGGGCGAGTAAAGTTGATGAAACAGGGAATGATGCAGTGGTCTGATGAGCCAAGTGCAAGGAGAGTAGAGATGCCTGAGAACAGAGAAGGAACAGAAGTAAGAATAAGATCAAGGGTATGTGCACGGCGCCTGCTCGATCGGGACTACATGTGGGGAGGTCAACAAGTTAGTACAGGTAGTTGACCACGGCAAAATGTTCGGCTTCGCGCCCCAGAGCCGAAGTGTCCGTTCAGTGAATCAGTCAATCTCGATTGTGAACATTGAAATCTCCTAAGATGGTGATATGGCAGTTGGGATCCGTAACAAACAAGTACTAAATGTTCGAAGATAAGAAATCAAAGATCGATAAGTTGCTACTGTTGGGTGAACGTTAAGCAACACAAAAGCTTGTTCCTGTTCTTGTCTCATCGTTCATGATAACCGCATTCAGTCTAATGAATACTTTAGCACAATTTGAATCGGAAACCGTGTAACTTTAATCCCTTATGTTTTCCATCTTATCCTGAAAACGTCCATTAATCTTTCCCCAATTTTCCTTCTACATCCTATCGTCACAATACACGCACACACAACTCCACTGTCCTGAGTACGCTTCTAGGCTGGAAGTCCTAACGAATTTGTTCTGTTGATCATGGAATCGTTGGGTATGAAGCGGTCTCAAATATTGGAGGTGAGTTCAGGAACAGCAAAACCTCGTGCTTGCACTACCGAGCTGACAAAATGCGTTTACGTGTTTCCCTAATCATTGTCTCTTTCCATACCATAAAAATAGTCCTTCCCAACATACCGATGGCTTGCGGTAGATACACAGCTCATGTTGCTGCTGTTCAGCTCATCCCGTTACTGCTGGTACTTCCACACCCCAAACTCCACCTCACATAACACCTTCTAACCCCACCCGCATGTTTCTGGGCACATGATCATTGTGGTTGGCAATTCGTGAAAGAGTTAGGCGGCATTTTCTTTCAGGGAGACAGAAAACAATGTCTCCCTGTGTCCGTTCTCCATCATGGAGCAGAAAAACATTCACTATGTAACACTCAGCATTTGTCTGCTCTAAGAGCAGGGGACGTGTAAAATTTGTTGATAACTTATCACTGTTCCTCGTGGAAGGTACAGTAAGTCGAATAAGGTGTCCACTACTGAGCAGACAAGCTTGGTCGCTGAATCAAAGTTCTTTCGTACATGTCATCAAATGATCTTCCTTCCTACGATCGGTCCAGCGAAGTGGCTAGCGCTCGAACTTGTGTTACCAGCAAACAGCCGCCGAACGATATCGTCGCGGATCGGTCAGATCTCAACCGTTTTATTGAACGTCCTTCCCTTCAAAGGGAATCAACACGTGTTTTTTTAATGAAAGCTTGTTTTTTCTCTCTCTGTTTGTATTGTGAACTCCTCCCGGTCACTTCTGCCGGCTGCGATACTGTCGCTGGGGTACTGATATCAGTAACCACTGGCTTCGCGCACACTTTGACTGGCTGCGCTACGTATTTGTCTTAGCCACGATCTCATGGAATTAAAGGATTTTACGCGCTATGGTCACTGCGCCGTCATACGCGGTCAATAATACTTCTGATCAAACAAAATGTTGGATCTTCTGATCACTGATTTAACCGATCATTCATATCAAAGAATCCCATTTTGACCCAGAAAACGCATCCGTGCTGGCTGGCAGGTTGATCTCATCTGCACCCCGCCCGTCCTTATTCAGTACCAACATACGTTCCCTGTTCTCGAAAGTGTCGGATCTCCGTTCTCGCACTCATGTTCATATATGTGTGGTTTACATATAATAATTTTGGCCAAACCCACATATTACTGGCTCATTAATGTCAGTGAATGGCTTCAAACTGTTCCGGCAGGACAGTACTTCCACCAGCAAGAAGACCGGAGGCGTGGTGGCCACATATGTTAACTCCACCCGGTTTGGCAAGTCTGAAGTCGTTTATTCTTACTTAAACCAACGGTACTAGTTATTTAGTTATGCAGTGCCATCCTAAACTTTCTCGCCATAGGAGCACCATCATGACAAACTTATACGTGGCTCCTTTTTCCACACAGAACGCTATTTCATCTTTTTTACCTTTTTTCGTTTCCTTGTCAGAACGCAATCTGTACATCGTAGTAGGCGATTTTAGTTATGCTTCCACTCATCCCCTCACTGTGTTTGACTTAAATGATCTTTGTGTATCTCCAACCAGATGAAACTGTTTCAAACAGGATTATCACCAGTCATCCTGAATTATTATTCCTAAAGCTGTGTGCACCTGTCTCAACTGGTGACCATTGTCTGCTTCTGTTGAGGCCTAAGATATACTTGCGGTCTGCTTTCTACTGTTTCAGACAAACCGTCCAAATCCAAATCCGTCTCCGTAATTTTTAACATGACATTGTTCTCCTACATAAATCCCTTTCTCATGCATCTTCCTGATTTTCCTTCGAATCGTCGCTCAGTAGCAGTGTCAAACTTTTCGTAGAGACGGGCAATTTAATTTTCGACATGTGCTTCTCTCCGTAACGGCCATGCCGCTTCTCCGATGTTGAAATCCTTAAGACAGAAGGCATGTTTCTATAAAGCCCGGGATAATTCTAAAGCAAGATACATTTCTCTTTTGGTAAAGAAAGAAATCAAACGCATTGGCTCGCTATGTTAGTCAACTCCTATGTAGCCATAACAGTAACTGACTATGGCAAGGCATTCGGTTGCTGTATGGAAAGAAAACGAAACAAGTGAAATTCGCTGCGGACGTTGACGGAGCCCACAGTGCATTCATCCACCCATCAAATGACTAACCGATTTCATTCATTCCAGAAGATGGCGCGCGCACAACCCCGTTCTCTACGGAAGAAGTACTCAGGCTTCTTCGTACTTTTAAAACAACTTCAGGTATTGGTCCCCATGGCCTTTCGTCATCACTTTTTTAGACATGGTACTGATGCCCAGACCGATCTATTTACTTCTTTCTTAAACAACTCTTTGTGCTCGTATTCTATTCCAGACTGCTGGAAACCCCTCACCATTGTTCCTTTACCCAAACCTTGTAATTCTGGTGTCAAAGCCGAAGTGTTTCGTCCCATCGCTCTAAATTCATGTGTGTTGGAAGTTAAAAACAAACAACAAAAAACTTTTTTTTAAGCAAGCCATCAATCCAACTTGAGTGTGTCAGGCCAGAGTGAATAAACAATAATCAATAATTTATCGAATTACTCAAGACTGAACCTCTTTTACCGATCGAGCGATCATCTAAAGTCGGACGCAAATGGGGTCAACGGATCAATGATCAATCCGGAAAATGTTTTTAACAACCTAATCGGTCTAACAAGGCTTGAACCTAACTGGACGCTCGAGTTCGGGGACGTTGGATTTTCGCTGTAAATATCACAGTAATTTCTGTACAGACACGGTTTTTACTGGCGGGCTGAATTGTTGTCTTCTGGTTTTCCGTACCGGGCTGGAGCGATTGAAGTCGCAAGTTGATCGTGTGCGCAGGTTTCCACACAGGCCGTAGGAAAGAACGCGTGGGTCATAACAATCTGATCTTAAACTTACGCAGCTTGCCATTCTTAAACGTTTGAATTCTTCTGTAGACTATCCTGCTGACCCATGGCAGTTTCCCTATAAACGAAACAGATCCATCGTGGAAGCTATCACTTCTTCAGTCCAGCATTTAACCAAACCTCTGGATGGATCAGCGAGGTCTGTGAGAAGCACTTTTATAAACTACTCATCCTTTTTTGATTTTATCCCACAGTTTATCCCCCTTCGTAAAATGGAAAATTTCGGCTGCCCCACACCTTTAATGTTGTCAGTGTTGTCTAATTATTTTATCAACAGAACTCAGTTCACACGACTGAGTTTTAAAATATCCAAACCCTTAGTGAACAATTCAGGGAGCTGTGCTTATCCCTATCCATTTTCCACCTACATTATTGATCTTTCATTCAGTTCTCCTGCACGTGTATTTAAATATGCCGATGATATGGCTATTTGTCAAGCTGTTTCTGTAACGCAGAACTTCAACGACTTTTCCAGTAATCTGTCTCATATTTATAATTTCTCAGTTCGATCCGATTTAACTTCAAATTTGTCCAAATGCTTTGAATGCATATTCACCCTTTCTCGATCGGCTTATCCTTGTGATCCATTTGCAATTTCCACAGAATCACTAACTAGGATGAGTTCTGCCAAATGCTATCGATGCACATTTGAAGTGGTCATCTCACACTTCAAACTGTGTGAAGTAAATACGCTGACTATCTAACAAAACCCGAAGGCTGGCATTTAAATGCTAAACGGAGTGTTAATTCCCTTTTTGTTTAATAATGTGTTTTCCTGTTTTACTTTACTGTTCTCCTGTTATTTTTGCCGGCCTACTGAAGGAAGATTTTAAAACTCTTCGTCGAGGTCTATCTATTATCAGCAGAGTATGTTTCATGCCCTTAACTGAATTATCTACCAAGCTGTGCGAACTACACCTGTCTGCGTGTAAAAAGTTCGCTTAAAAAATCCTCGCAGACAGCACTCACTTTTTACGCAGTAATCTATCCAAATTTAACTCCCGCGCTTCTACACGTTCCTCCTTTTGATCCATACTCTCTCGTAATAACACTTACATAAACTCTACCGTTCCATATCTGGCCCGAATCCTCACAAACCGGACACGCGTATAGGCAGACTTTCTTGGCAGTTTTAATATGTAATCGTCTTTTTTCATTCTATTGATTCGATGAGGTGCCAAGTGTAAATCTTTTTGACTGAAATGCTAACGTCTGTCTACACAACGTCTGACCAAAAGAAAAACTTGAAGCTATCAGATAACCACAAAGGTTGGCTCTAGGCTGGATGCTCTTGCCAGTCTTGTAAGAAGCCCTTTACACTAAAATAGAGTGAAATTTGTGCTATACTTCGTTACCTTAATCAACTAGTGATCCTGAGCAAATTGTTGAACTAAGTTTGTAGTGAGGCCGGTAGCCTCGATTCTGGGATGGTTTTGTGATTTCTCACTTTTCACTTATCCTCGTTCCTGTTCTAAATTGTTTCTCTTTTCCTCTGATTGATGCCACACTCCTTCATTTAGTCACTCGAACGACATGCGTACGATCACCTGATGGCTACCTATTTGCTTTTGGGCGAAAAATTGCGTCGCCATCGTCACCACTTGCCGTTCGGTTTACCAATCCAGTCCACTGTTGGGTCTCCTCAGACCATGTGTGAGTTGGATGCCCTGTCCGTCGGAAACCAGCCGACCATGACCATGGAGATTGGACACCCGAAGCACAGTCGCGTAGACAGTGCAGTCGATGTAAAGTGCTCCTCTTCCGAGAGTGAGTTCCGTGCAACTGTCGCGCTGTCTACCAGTGTTTCGGACATTGAACAACCAAATAGTTGTGGAGTGGAGAACAGATGGAACCCCGTCGATAATCATCATCGTCTGCGACCGCCCAGTCCTCAGTTTACTAGTCCATTGTCCCAGAATCCTGACGCCGCTCTGCTCGCCTCCTCACGAAGGCCTATTCGCCCAGCCCCGAACACCCGATTCCCGTCCTATTCTGATTCGAATAATCCGATTACATGTTTTTATCCTCCTCACCTTACTCAACCGCATCGTTCTCTGGCGCCTGACAAACCTGTGAAGAACCAAGAGGTCCCTTTGTTCTCCTCAATATCACCCAACCAGTTTGGACCTTCAGTCTTTTCGACCTCACCGACGGACTCCTTAGCGTTGTCCGCAACCACGACCAACAACACATTTGGTTCTCTTCATTCGGACATAGATTCACCGCACCCAGTCCTGACCACCGATTTTCAAACGGGCGTAGCGTCCATACAGCTACAATCCATGATGACCGATCGTGATTCGGTATCCGGTGCTCAGGTAGGATTTACTCACGGTTTCTTGTTTGCTGCAGTCAATCAGATGTTAGTTATCATCAGCAGTTTACGGTTTTCTTGCCCCGCGGTATTCTCGATTGTCTGTAATGGAAAGTAGATGAACATTTCGTGGACACTGGATTTGTGTTTTTCGTTTAGATTCTGAACGCGTTTCTGACAGTTTGTATTGAATGTGAAAACAGTTTCATCCAAGCTATCTAAGAAATCCTTCACTTTTGTGTCATCACTCTCGAAATGTTTTATCTGTCTCAAGCGACCACCGGTTATTGTACTTTTCAACGGAATCATTGATGTATGTTTCCGTGAACAGAAAAGTCAACCAATAAATATCCCGGGCTATTTTGCTGCATCTCTGCACAGTGTACACTACAGACCAAAGATGGACATCGCACTATATATAAGTAAACAAATAGCAGCAACATTACAAGCACACAAGTTTCCCCATGATGAACATAATGTCACATACAGTTCTTTCCAGTTTCCACAGAAGTGGCTTCTGTCATTAGCCAACCTAAGTCATTTGGTGTTATGTCTTGTATACTGTGATGGGAAACGCTCTCTCTTTGTCAGCCTGATATTGCGTCATCAATAAATGTTGAGCCGAACTGATGACAACGATGCCTCATTTGTCCGCCGATCGTTCCTGCCTGATATTGTTCAACGCAGTTGGGGATTTGTCCCGATACTCGATTACGTAACTGCCTTTTTCACGAATTACGTAGACGGTACTTTCCAGCCGCTTGGCCTTGATGTGGTGGTTCTCCACTCCAAGTCGCCCAGAGTCTTGGTTACGGTATTTTTATAATTCGGCAGTGGACCTATGCGGCTTGGGGATGCATCCCTTCCATTGCACTCACTGATGTTCAATTCAAACAATCACTAACCCCGCACTGGTTGCAGCGGGTTTTGGTTACTATCTTTCAACGGGAGCTTCAGTCGGAAATAAGTAAAAAAAAGAGTAAGGAATGAACGGCATGTGGTACCATCGAGTTGGCAAAGAAAGTTCGTAAATACAAGAGCGCCACTGATAGTGACAACGAGCCATATCCTCCACTGTATCTAATCACTGAGTGGGGAATCTCTTGTAACCCGCCCAGGGAGCCTTACATGCCCTGCTCATCGATGTATTGACGAACAAACTTAGTACTTGTTCAAACCGGAATCTTCATAGATAAAGTCCGACGCATTGATGCTACAGTAAGAAGCATCTCTAAAAAAGAGGATATAAGTATCGTTCTCATCAATAATTTGAGTCGTTTCTCAATGATCAATTCTGCATCTAGAACACGATCATATTTGGTTGCTCTTCTCTAACCCGTCTGTCTCAAGCAAACTTGCAGTTCCACCGTTTTTTCGATCCAGAAATGGTCCTCGACTCAGGTGGCCTGAGTTCTCTAGCGTTGCCTCTTGTTAACGGGTACGGCAGCGGAATTCACTGACATTAAATTTCAGCACATAAATAGCCGAAGCTTAGTTCGGACTTATGCTTATCCTTCACCCGAGTGCAACACGTTTTCTACTTAACCGTGGCGTCCAAGTGACATTCGTTTGTCTGTCGAGCGTCATATGTACACCTGCTTCTTCACTCAAAGTCTCAGGGTCTGGTTGCCGACTACTCCCAGTGGTGCAGTGGGTCTTTGAAGTTATGGGGTATAACACTTCCACTGCGCTCATACGCAAGCGTGTATAGATGACGAGCGATCTCTGACCCCGAACGTATCTTTTGCCGAGTCGCAGAGCGATTTACCACCGAAATCCCCTCAGTCGAACGAACAGAGAAGATTCGAGTCAGTAAACAGATGCGCCTGTGTAATATATTATTATATTATTACACCAAAACAATACCGATACGACAAACCGAGCGCGACGGCGAAGCAGAAACGAACCGAACACGTACGGTCGACGGAAAACCAAAAGTGTGTCAAAGACGAATTCGACGGAAACCTCGTGAGGATCAGTCCAGTGAATCATATGCAGTCAAAATCAAGCCTCCGAGCAGATCGTAGAGACAACAAAATCTAAAATGATATCTGGGAAATGTTCGTTTCCCCGGGACGATCGAGGTCACTAAATATGTAATAAAAAGCTGCTGCGTTGGGACGTGATACATTTGATGCAATTTTATCGGAATTCGATACAGACTTAAGTGATCTAGCAATAAGCCTCGTCTTTCAGTGACGGGCCAGAAAAGACGACTGATGAGGCATAGCCAGTGAGATAGGACACATGAAAGACAAAGCGTTTGATACTGTGAGTGGCTACAGAGTGGAATTTAAGGCGTGAAACATAGAAAAACGGTCCTCTTATTTTCACAAAGATAGAACCAACGTGTCTAGACCAAGTAAGAATACGATCGAGTAACAATGCGAGCTACTTGACTGAGTCGAAAGGATTCCGCTGTTCCCCGCTTATTGTAGTAGAAGTGCTATCGTTTTGAACTTTGGGTACTTATTGCCATTCAACTGAGAGAATACAGTGTCACCATAGAATTGGGTGAAGACCCATGTGGTACGCATCAAACCATTCTGAGATTTGGGTGATGCCTTTTTAGAGGGTAGGAAAATTGACATCAGACACTCGTCATACTAAATCTAACATAATCTACATACTTGATAAGAAGAGTATTTTCGTGCACGGGAGTAGATGAGATGTAGGCGAAGAATAAAAATGGGGTAATATGTCATTTTGGGGAACACCACGCGTAGAAGTTACAAAACAAGAATTATTGTCGTTGTTATCTGTAGTCTATCTGTGGCTGTGAAAGTAGTCTGTCAACAAGCAAACAAGGAGAGGCTTAATGTCAGAATGGGGAAAAAAGAAAAGCAGCTTATTCTCATTGACGCTGTTGAGTGCGTCACTATCTAGGAGGCATATTCTGACCGCTTTGCTCTTCCTGTCTGTTGCAGACAGAATGTAATGTGTCAGTTTAGCGGGGAAATCGAGATTGGATCGTGACTGCCGGTAAGCAAATAAATCGGAATCAGGAACATTAAAGGTATCAGTCAATCAAGGGAGTACCAAACTGTCAAAAACTAAGGAAAACGACGGTACCAAAAATGGGACGAAAGTTCGTCTGGAATTTTCCATCTTTTTAGATGGTTAAAAACTTGAAAGAATGGGTCACAGAGTAAACGCGCACTCCTTTAGCATTGCAAGATTGATAACATCCGGTCCGAATGATTTTTAGTGATTTGAAAAGGACAGTTCTTTGTGGATATCAGCGGTAGGAATGAAAGTTGGAAGTTCTCCCGTAGGACTTTGTTGAGGGGTTCTATGAACAGAAGATCCTGTTGCTTTTTTGAATGACTTGTGAAACGGCTGGTCTATGATAAAACGGTTCTCGTGTATTTCTACATTCTACACACTGGATTTTGGTGTTGTATGTTGTATGTCGCCCGTTTCATTCCGAAATTCATGAGTCATCCAGCCATTCTTCCCTCGATTCCTTTTTTCCAGACCAATCTTCCGTGGCTTATCCATGACGAACGCGCTGCTCCGCCGGTGCATCGTCGCACATTGGCTCGGCGAAAATATGTTGTGTTCACTCCACCGGATCATCTGGACCAGCTGGTTCAAGCAGTGATGGCAGAGAAGTCAATCGACGAAACAAAGCCCGCCCGAGCCGACGTCAGTGGAGACTGAGACAAATTACCACGTTAATCGTCAATCTGCGCTTGCTGTTTCGCTCGCGTACCTTCCTCACATTCTTATCAAGCCGACACCACTATCCTTATTTTTGGACTTGAAGAAACGCACAACTTTGCATACTGTTGTCTCAGCGCAGAGTCAGAATCCCCCTCTCTTATCGTACACACACAAATCCCAGCTTACCATTCCCATCGTGTTTCTTCCACCATTCATCCATAATGATATGTACTTACTGGTCTTCTTTTCACCCCTCGAGTCACCAGTTATTCAGAACTACTGACAGTTTAAGCCGCCGATAACAAAACCTTGGTTCTATTCGTGCGACTTGGAGTTTACTGTGATCGACCCCACATGTGCACACACGTACATCTAAATCTGATCAGTTGTCATGATGAAAACCCCGCCCTCCCTTCTTCTCCGTCACTTTTCATATAAATATATTTTCAGAAATAGACTGATTTGGTATGCATCTCATATTACGCGTGTACTTTATTCCTCTTTACCCCAATTTTCTAGCCGTCACTCCCTCACCCCTTCCGCCCTCCGTTTGGTTGTTTCCACCCCTTTCTCTTTCCGTCACAACCCATGACCATCTGCAAAATGCGATCTTTTGTCTCGTGTCAACACCATCCAGCCCATAGTTCTTTTTCATTTGCGCACGCGAAATTGCCCCCGCCCCTCATCTATCCTTGTGTTTAATTTTCTCAATGCAGTTCGTCTCGTATGCACACGAATTAAACTCTGCCTATCCGTGTCCAGGGCCAGTTTCATTCTCATCCTTGTTTCGCTTGTTGATCACCGTGTCGTCTACTTTCACCACCACCCTCATTTCTGTTCTGTTCTATCCCGTTTTGGAAAGGCAGAAAATCAATGAGCGTGACCCATAGCGCACAAACCGACAACAGTGAAGATACCAACAATGTGACGCAATCGATCACTGTGTGGTTGTTTCTTCTCTGTGTGCGTATGTGTAGGTTTTCGTCTATAGATGTAACATCGGACTGTCATTTCGGAAGTCACCGTTTCGCCTAGGTGTTCAATTCTTTCTTGCCGTGATCACACTTGTGCTCTCAGGTAATTAGTAACTTTAACGGTAGTCAGCAACGTCATTCACATTACTCGATTGAGAGAGGGGACGATAAGAAACTGATGAGATCACGTTGCATCTGAGTGATAGAGAAGACATCGTGTTGTTCAATTCCAACTCGATCATTTTGATGCGGTTAGAGACTGGTGCAGCCTTGCCACCGTGGTTCTCAGCTCTTCGCCATGTTCTCCAATCAGTCCAAAGCGAAATGACCTGACAATAAACCCTCCCGATTCCCGTCGCCTAGAGGTTGCTGTCTCGATACGATCCCTGGGGTTTGCGATTGATGACTCCTACTTGAGCTACGTGATGTGTGCGCAAGTCCATGTGAACTATTTGAGTGAGATTTCTGAAAGCAGTTAAGACGTAAAAGCTCGCTCGAAGCAGTTCAGCTGTCGGAATAATCACTAACCATGCAGTAGGTGTAACGGTTCTGGTTAGTGTTTTAGCAGGAACTTCAGTTGAGAATCTAACCAACCATGAGTATGGAAAAGGTAAGAACTGAACCACAACCCAGTCAGAAGTCATCTGCCTGCGGTTTGGTTGAATGGTTCTGTATATGTCAACAGCAACAGACTGAAGCGTCCGTGCATGTTTGTGGTTTCTGTGTATCTCCCAACTGAAATGGAACTCTCCTGAGGCTAAAGATGAATTCTACCACGATTTGTCTCAACTGCTCTGTGACGTACGCTCTACGGACATCATGGTTGTTGCTGGTGATTTCAATGCTCAAGTTGGAAGCCTATACGAGACAGGAATATAGGATGTTGATATTGCGTTGCAGCCGATCGAACCGATAACGGTGATGGACTCATTCAACTATGTTCCGACCATGGAATATTCCTAGGGAGTACAAATTTCTCGCACAGAAAGCGACATCGACTAAATTGGTGTCATCTCGCGCCTTTACAACGTTGGACTCAGATATCGCTATCGGCTTCCGCTGGTGCGGATCAATTCAAGACTGTCGATCATTTTGGTCCACGTGTGTAGACACTGATCACGCTGTTGTCCTCGCGCGTTTTGCCCTACATCTCGTCGGTAACCTAAGCAACGCCAAAGTAATCCGTTTCTCGTAGATGCTGCTGAACGATAACCATCGATCTGCTTTTCGAACAGAATTATCCACCAGGTTATCGATGCAGTCAAATGCCTAGGATCCAGAACAGCAATTGAGCGAGATCAGACAGGCCGTACGCGAGGCTGCTGATGCTACCCAAATTCCAACAACTAAACACGCACAGAAACGATGGATTTCTGTAGCCTTAGTTGCACTGTTAGATGTACGCAGATCGATTCCTTCGGATTCGAGATGTGTTGAGGCATGGAGATGCCTTAAACGCCAACTGATTCGAAGCCTGAAAAATGACCGTGAGCAGTGATGGATTGCAAAGTGTAGGGAGATGGAAAAAGCTGCGGCGATTAGCAGCAGCCGCAAACTTTTCCGTCTGATTAGACAAACTGGTCCACGTGAAGCGGACGTTAGGGAATTGACCAAAGAGGTGAACAACTCACTGATTCAAACTCAGGAGCGTCGTCTAATTCGCTGGGCGGAGCAATTGTAGATGCTATTTAATTGGCCTTTATCCTCGTCAGGTTTGCTCACTAGCGCAATGGGTACAGCTTTAGTTGTAAATACCAATCGTCCGTCCCATAAGCGTAGGTTCTCCGTGAGATGGGCTACCTTAAATGACACAGCTGTTGGATCAGATGGGTTGCCTCCGTCTATTTTCAAAGACGATGACTCAACATTGTTATTGGAGTTGACAAAACTCGTCGGTCTGGTATCGGATAGGGAGCAAGTTCCAGAAAGTTGATGTGAACCGGTATCAGGCCTTGAATATGCGGACGACACCGTTTATCTAAATGAAGATCCAAGTAAGTTGCAAGCTTTTCTGGGCATCTTGGTGGACTACGTAGCAATGTTCGGTGTGCGTTTTACACCTTCAAAGTGCAAGCGCTATTGCAGGACTGGGTCGGTCCGACACCAAACCTTTCAGTATCTGGGGTAGCTATAGACCTGGCAGATAATTTCTTTTATCTGGGCAGCTGCGTTTCATTCGAAGGTCGGATATCGGTGAGGTGTCTTTGGATGTACAGAAGGCTCGTTTGACATGACATACGTTTATCCTTCACGGGTCGAGTGTACGCTGCACTAGTCAGGTCAGTGCTTCTGTATGGTTCGGAGACATGGTCACTACGGGTGGAGGATATGCGAGGATTGTCGGTATTTTAACACCGATGTCCCCGTAGCATTGCTCGCATCTAGGAACACCGTATAGACAATGCTGATGTTCGGCGGAGGGTATCAGGTTCACGAACCAAATCATTAGATGAAGAACTCAAGATCACCAGGCTAAGGTGTTTGGGACATGTTACGCGTGTCCCCTGACAGGATTCCTAGGCGCACAATGTTCGCCGAGGCGGTTACCGGTTGGAAGATGAGGAAGGATGGTCAGTCCATGACATTGAAGAAGGGTATGAAAAGCCCATTCCGTGACTTGGTTGCATAAAACGTGTTAAACTTCTTGGGTCGGTTCCAAGAGACCCTCCCGCTCTATGGCTAGATACATTGGAGAATGTGGCTCGGTGTCGCGATCAGTGACGCGCTTGTGTTTACCAACTTTCTTTATCTATTTGATGTTAATATTTTTAGTTCTGTTATTGTCCGTTTCATATTCCTGTTCTTTCTCATTATTTCCGATTGAGATAGCAACCAAAACCATCACACTTGATGCATTGTAATGGTTGTCTGAACTGAGCAAATAATGGTATCAGTTGGAAGAATAGAGCTTCATGTTGCTGGGCGTGTCCCCGGATCGCGAATAGGGGAGCGGCCACGCCCGTGGTTACGCGAGAATAGGATAGGCTCACCAAGTAAGCGGTCGTGGACGATCAGCGACGGTGCTCGAAGATGTGATGGGATTTTCTGCGTGGCAGGCTTTCTCCGCTCGAACGTCATATAATTATGCTGACGGGACTATGACGTTACATTACACAAAGGCTAGAGATATATTCTCAAATAAAAGGACCTACTCTAGCCTGTGCGACCGAGCTCACTGCACAGACAGCAATGGCATTATTGTGACTGATCATTCATTTGTGCCTCTTCTCACTTAGGCGGAAGCATTTTTACACCGTACACTAAAACTTGTCTCTCGAACCACCTCCCTTCTTCGAACATTTTATCAATCCCAACGGAACTTCAGTCAGCCGTACTAACTGTGGTGCCTCCGGTAGAAATTCTAACTGTGTGCTTCCGAGTCTCGCCGAACCCGCCACCACCGGCTGATGCCCTTCTTCTTCCTCCATACCTGTTCAAGATAGCCACGTCCAACGTGCGAACCCTGATACATATAGGACAGCAGGCAGGTTGAGCCCCTACGCTTGAAGTTCTTGCCATCGATGTTTTGCATTCAAGACTCCAGTTCTATTATTTGACTGAAGCTCCCATCGAATCCTTCCGCGAAGTCTCACGCCTTTCAGGGGACCCTTAAGCTGCAATTTCTGGTCTTGCTAATGTTGTGGTTCTCACTGAGAGGGTTGACGCCACCCTGTTTAACTGGATCCCTGTAGACAGTCGGTTATGCGAAGTGAGACTTAGAGGCTCGTACAAATTGAGCAGTCGCTGTCCCGACAGACAACTTGTCTGTCGTTTTGGTGTATTTACCCACCGACAACAGCCCAGATGCAATAAAAGATTGGTTCTGTTGAAAGCCACACGACGTCGTGCTCAAAGCAAGCAGGAGAAATTAATGCTGGGACAGGTCGGCTGTCATCGACGGAGGTGCATTTAGGAGGTCCTTTCAAGCCAGATTTCTGTCGCCCGGAAAACGGCGAACGCCTTTTGGCTCTGCGCTTTGGCTGTCGCCGCTACGCCATGTGCCGTCCGTCCTCTTCGAGCCAGATTGACCACATCGCTATAAGCCACAAATGGCGGGGTTGTGTACATGACTGCCATTCGTGCTCGAACACCCCCCTTGACTCCGACCGCGCCTTAGTTTGTACTAAGCTCTTGTGCTTCAGTACGCGTCTCAAACGCATGCTGCTACTACGGTTAGACTGCGATCAGCTGTCCCACCCAGCTCGTCTATCCGTCTTCTTAAACGTGCTAGCTGAAAAGCGCATTTCGTTTGGTTGAACGCTTCAGATCACCTGTTAAGCCTATCTTGCAATAACAGACTTGTAGACTAAATGCGCCGTGTGGACATTCAGGCCCGGCTCGATTGGTCGACAAGACGGTCAAAACAAATCAGTTGAGCTCTGCTACAGTTGATGCACGGACGAATCGGTAAGCGAATGGGCTTGCGCTTTCTATTATGCTTTACCATCTTGATCAGTTTTCAAAGATTGCAACTGCAAATATCCCACCGCCAAATCGATCTGACTGCTGTAATCTCTATTCATCAGTGTGCTTCCGCCTTATCGAGTTAATCGGTAGCTGTCGATTTCAGCTAGGGCTTACGAGAATCCTTAAAAATCTGGTTGGGGTTTACTATTGGGGTGTCTTTTAATGGAGGGAACATGTTATAAATTACAAAAACTTCAATTTAATTCGAAGTTTGACAATACCTGTAATCGCTTGCGGTTTTCTAGTGGCCACTGGCGGTTTTTAGCGACCACCGCCTGGGGTACAGAAACCAATACTGTGCAAGGTAACAGCACGTGTGAGTTTTCGTTCCCCGTTACGGGACCGGCTGCCTTGTTTCAGTCACTGGCTTGGATACGCAGGGATTACAGAAGAAAATCTCCAAGTTATTTAATAAGAAACATCACATCAACGCGAGAGGGTATAGTTTATATTGTGGCACCGAAATGGTACCGATACGAGAAATAAATGAAGGGCTAGCCAAACGCGACGGCGAATAGAAAGCGAACCGTACGCGTACAGACAGTGAACACCAAAAGTGTGTCAAAACAAAGTCGACGGAATCTTCGTGGAAGTCAGCTCTTTAAAACGTATGCAACCGAAGAAACAGAAAAGTCAAAATCAAACGTCAGAGCAGATTGTAGATAAATCTAAAGTAGTGTCCGGAAGACGTTCATTTTATGGGATGAATCGTAGCTCCCACAGGCTCACCGAGCGATTTCTCCGTGCGCAGGAAACCCGTCTCATCTATTTCTATCACAAACGAATAAAAATATGGTATTCCTTTAGTAGCCTAATGCATCCGTACCACTATGAAGGAGGATTTGGAATTCTGTCTCTTTGATTTTGTGTTCGGCAAATCGTCTCAGTTATCCGGTGAGCGCTTTGACCCTACATATTATATTGTGTGGTTCTCTTTTGCAGAGCAATGGAGTGAAGCGAAATGAATTTCCAGATTAATGGTTGCATGAGTCGAATTGAAGGGTATCGTTGTTAAAGCCGACAACTCCCAAATCAGAACAACAGCAGTGCCGGGTAACGCTTTATCGGAAAAACTGAACACTGCTGTGTCGCTTGACACGTGACCTTGGTTAGACACATAAAAGCACGTGACTGGCCAATTGTGGACCAATCAAAACACAACAAGCTAGGCGCTGTTGAATTATCGATTAAATGTTAGCTGAATACAAGAGTCATGATAAACAGGGTAATACGAAAGCAATGTTTGACTACTGGTTATATGAATGCCTCTGTAATACCTCCCTCCGAAAGTAAGGAATCACACATAAGTCTTTTTCTGTGGCTGAATGTTCAACCTTTGAATTGGTGCACGTGTTCATGTCGAATGCCTGCGCTCTACAGGTGGCTCAGTATCGATTTCACAATTTTCACTGTGCTGTTGTGGAAGTGCGAAAGTGTCTAACAATACACCAAGTGGTCAGTGTGAAGGTTAGTTTCGGATTCATATCGATGCCGTAAATGGTTTACCTGCCTTGTCCAGGTTCGCCCACTACAGCTGACTGCGTACAGGACACTGCCAACCAGATGCAGAACAACACCGGGAATCCATCTCTTTCGATGTCCACTGAACACTAGTACATAGACTGGGTCACCTGTTTTGAAAACCCGTCTCTTCTCCCCGTGGTTCCGATTAAACTGAGCTTCCATTATGGGATTTCTGGGACCATGGAAGTAGTTGGTAACGTCGCGTCAAGTGGTGTTTTCATACGTCGTGACTTCGCATTTGGCACCGATGGGTTGGGTGTCGAGCGATAGATCCGTAAGAAAGTATCCAAAATGAACGGTAGGCTTCCTTTCCCCCGGCAATTTCTGGAGAACCCTCTTAAAGGTGTCTACGAATCGTTCAGCTTGTCCATTGGATTGGGGATGATTCACGGGGCTACGTACATGAAGGGTACCCATACTGTCGCGAAACTGTTTAAACTCCACTGAGGAAGGTTGCACACCATTATCCGCAACAACAGTCTCGGGGACGCCCTAATTGGGCGAAAAGACGACTGAGTGCGGTTACTGTAGTGAATGTGGAATTGGAATCATTTCAGGCCACTTAGAATATGCGTCAACCACAATTAGGAAGAACTGATTCTTCACAGGCCCGGCGTAATCTACGTGAATTCGTACTCAAGGCCCAGGAGGTAAGGGCCATGTGTGAAGCTCACATTTCACGTGTGCTTTGGTCGCTAGGGCGCATTGCTCGCACTTGCGGACAAGTTCAACAATGTCTATTTCTATGTTAGGCCAGTATGCGTATGAGCGCGCGATAGCTTTCATTCGCGTCATTCCTGGATTGCTGGTGTGTAGCTGGTGAAGGACTTCTGTTCTAAGGCGTTGGGGAATTACCACAGTATGGGACACCATCAGGCAGTCACCTACTACTAATGACATACCAAAGACAGCTGTAATCACACCGTTTGGCCCACTTGAATTTCTCCGAATGCCACTCGGTCTTCGCAGTGCAGCACAAACATTCCAGCGACTTATAGGTCAGGTCCATCAGGGTTTAGAAGGGGTTCATACCTACTTAGATGACATCTTGGTCGCTAGGGCAGCCTTTAAAGACGGCATTGTGCATTCACGAGCAATTTTTGGACTTTCGTCTCAACTTGGGGCAACTATCAACGCTGCGAAACGTTTACTTCGTCAAGAAAGTTCTCCTTTCCTTGGCTACAAGATATCAGCCATGTGCGTTCCACCCATGAAAGATAAGGTGCAGGTGATTCTCTAACATCCTGAACCTTCATCCTTCAAAATGCTTCGACGACTCGATGGTTTAGTCAAATTCAACCTTTGTTTTACCACGAAGTGCGCACACCTGATGCAACCTCTCACAGATTTACTACGCGGTAAGACGAAAACATTCGAATTTCTCAAAAATGCCCGTTCTGCTTTTGTCGAACTGAAACGGGCTATCTCCAACATGGCCGCCGTGGCACATATCCTAACAAAAGCTCCCATGACACTATCAACTGATTCTTCAGACTTAGCTGTTGGTGCTGTTCTACAACAGCAAGTACGAGACAAGTGGCAACCTACAGCGTTCTTCTCCAAATGTCCGCAGCCGGCTGAATCCAGGTATAGTGCATCCGGCAGGGAACTTCTAGCAGTTTACTTGGCTATCACTTCTGGAGTGTGCAGGAAGGCAGACAATTCACCGTCTTCATGGACCACAAGCCAGTCATCTTCGCTGCGAGGTCGACCACAGACCGGTACTCGACCAGGGAATCCCGTCACCTAGACTATATCACTCAGTTCACAGAGGATATATGACACATCTCAGGTGAGGTTGACCCCCTTGCAAATACTCCTTCTTGCATCCATCTCATTACACCAACCAGTGGTATTGACTTAGCAGCCATTGCCTCAGCGCAAGTACATGATTCAGAAGTCGAGCAGTTTCTTCACAGCAGCTCTCTCCAACTCGATCCAGTACCACTCACTTCATCGGAGGGCATGATTTAGTGCTTCGAATAACAAAATATTCCCCGTCCACTGGTACCATTTGCTTTCAGGGGGGGTGTCTTTAGAACACTACACAGGTTGTCACACCCCGGCGTACTAGCCTTGGTTAAACTCGTGACTGAGAGTTTCGTGTGGCCAAAAATTGATAAGGATATAGGTGGATGGGCACATAGTTGTCTAGAATGTCAGCGACCCAAAGTACATAGGCACACAAAAAGTCCTCTCGGCACGTTCACTATACCTCAGGCACGTTTTCATCATGTACACTTTGATCTACCAGGTCCTCTGCCTCCATCTGGGGGATTCACTTAGTTGTTAACACGTATCAACCGGTTTTCGAGGTGGGCCCGAGGCGATACCTTTAAGCAACTGCTCATCCGAAACAAAAACACGAGCTTTCCTAGAGCGGTGGGTAGCCCCATTCGGATACGCCGCCTTTGTGATCACCGATCGAGGAACCCATTTCCAAGGTTCGTTTGCTTCCCTGATGAATGCATTGGGATGCAAACAAGCGAGAACTACCGCGTACCATCCAGCTGCTAGAAGTCTGATGGAGCGTTTTCATAGGCAACTCAAAGTAGCTTTAAGAGCTCACACAAGCTCGGCGCGGCACGAAACCCTTCCTTTTGTTTTGTTAAGCATTCGCAGTTCGGTGAAGGCCGACCTACATTCAATGCCGAGCGAGTTATTATTTGGGTGTCCTCTTCGGTTATTGGGGGAACTTGTTGCACCACTATCTTCATAGCCCTTTAACTATTCCGACTACACCCAACGCCTAACTCACCATATGCGTGACCTGCACGCAGCATCGACTAAACAGACCATACCAGTGTACATGCCTAAGGAGCTGTCCACGTGTACACACGCCTTCTTGAGGACGAACAGTACACGACAGTTGATTCAGGCTCCTTATTCGGGCCAGCATCGAGTTTAGAGCGGAAAGAAAAGTGTTCTATTATCAAACTTAAGGGCAAACGGGAAACGGTTTCCATACACAGACTAAAACCGGCTTTCTTGGGAGTTGAAATGCCGTTGGATTCAGCACCTACTATCATACAGCATCAGCAAGCACGGATCCGAAATACCACGAAACCCCGGTACAACGCCACCGTCGCGAACAGGTCTTGCGAAGACTGGTACGTTTCGTAGACACTGTTCCTGTTATACCTAATAGTCAGTAACGTTTTGTTGTTGTCATTATTTTTTCAGAAAAAACAAAAACCAACCATTTTTACAGGTTCTTTTAGCTTTGTGTGCACATCGAGCCTCTTGGAACTCATGCACTCGTTTTCGTTTTTTCCTCTCGCCCCTTCAGTTTCTCTTGCCTATAACGATTTTTCTGTCAACAATCCATCTACCTGCGACAAGGATGGGTGTGTGGAGAAGAGAGTCCACTCTTATCCCACCGTCTGTACGCATATGAAGGTCTTGGCACGCCTAGCTTTTTTCTGGTAACCTCGACCAGTTTTTTTACTGGCAGGCAACCCGCTGCGACGACTCTGAACACCCGACTCAAGGAAGAACATACTTATCTACTATCCTACAGACGAACAAATGTACCATTCCGAATCTTCTTCTATCTCCAACAAGATAGACTACTGGTTGCCCGCATCCTGTTTCTTATTCTCACTTTTTGGACTTTTTTCTCAATCGTGACACTTTCTTCAGGGGAAACGAACGCTGTCACAACTTAACATTTCGAAGACATCTCCCTCAATCTTCTAAGGGAAGGGTTGTGAAGTGACAGTGCATTAATTTCTGGCAATTAGCATCTGTATTGCCACCCCATGTTTAAACTTTGTTTTATCACTCCGAACCAAGCTGTTCCTGGTTCGACCGCCAATATGACACACGCTCTTGTGAGTCCCCCTCTGATTGTCTCTCGCTCTAAACTTTTAGCTCTGCAGGTTCGCATAAACATCTCTGTAGCTCGACTTTGGTTTTCTGACTGCTAGTGAAGCATCATTCGATTCGTGACTGTACTTATCTACCGCGTCCGTGCGTCATTCGTCCAGCTAACCCTGCGAGCAATATCACACTAGGCCGTCATTCCTTTGGTGGATGAAAACATCTTCATTCGACATTTAACCTATTCACTCGGATTTCTTCGGCCGGTAATTAGTCTTATGGGATCGGGCGGGACCTCAAGTCAGGTATCTCCTTTTCTTGACCGCTGGCATGCTCGACAGTGAAAGCGAATTCTTGCATGCGGTACGCCCACCGCGCTAATCTCCCCCTTTGATCTCTTGCTGTCATTAACCACGCCAATGGCTTGTGATCCGTTTTGATGCAAAAGCTAGTAGCAATCAGATATGTTCTCCTTTTCTCCAATGCCAACGTGGTTGCTAGTCGTTCCTTTTCCGTGGTGGAGTATTTCCTTTCGGCACTTGTGGGCAACCGGCTGGCACACTCGAATAATCCGGGCGGTTTTGATAACAGCTCACCAAATTGGGATATTTCGTATGGAAACCGTCAACCTCTTCGTTTGTGGCAAGCATTCTGTCAAGGCATGGAGCCACTTGCAGCGATACCATGGAGCTTCGGCCCAAGAGCGATTTACTGTTATTGCTGGACACGTACACAGCAACATGGCACTTTCGTTCAAGAATTACATAACGAAATTTAACCGTTTATAGACTGAGAGCATTGCATGTTCCGTGAATACTCATTCAACCTATAAACCACCCCCCCCCCCCTCCCAGCTTTTCCGATTACGTTCTGAACAATGACAAAAAGAACACGTTAAATCAGATAATCACTTTGCGGTGACCCTGAATAAGGCTACTTAGACGTTCTCCAACCTTCCCCCTCCCGGCCAGCTTATAAGGTGTTTGAAAACTCCACTATCCTGCGCCAAACATGCCTGCACTCTTTGAACCAGGTCAAACTGGACAGCCCCCAGCATGATAGTTGGGATTTCCCGGCACACGTCGGTGACCCTCGTCACCACAAACGCAGTGGTAAATGCGCACACTTGTGTTAAAGTGCAGTGGCCTGGATCGTACATGACTCACAATCACCATGATGGGCTGAGAACGGTTGTTAGGACAGGTAAACAAAGCGGTTGTTCGTTTGCTTCTCTAAGGCACAACGTGTTCACTGAGTTGACTGTGTAACTGAGGCAGGTAAACCCAGGGCCGGGCCAGTAAAGTGGAAAAGGTCACTTGTACGCAATTCGGCAGCCCCAGATCACGGTAACTAACACTCAATGAACTCCGTGAACAAAGTGTGAGAAAACAAAATAATGTTTCTGTGGTCTATTCATCGATTTGGAGAACTACCGATACCGACGGATGGGAGAAAGTGACGGTTGGGGCTGGTGTAATGGGGTATGCGTGTTTTTAGGTTCATGTATGCACGTGTGCTCGTGTGTGCGAACTACAACACACACAGACACACACACACACACACACGGACAGCGCAAGTATGTATGACCAAGAAAACAATTTGATGCTTAAACGTGTATGGGTGCAGTGATCTAACATTGAACAATGCGACTGCATTGCTAACGTGGACGGAGTCGTTAGATGAAAGGTGAACACAAGACGAATGTGTTGTGGTGTGCGATTCGCCAATATTGGAGGGATCTTAGAAAATCTACCAATGCTAGTTTGGGTGTGACAGTTAACGAAAGACACACTGTCCCCTTTGGAGCAGCGGAATGAATGCATGGTATCACGCAAGTATAAAAGTAACTAGAATTTGTGATTCCAGGTGGTGTCACTTGTAAACACCACGGTGACCACCGTTGGTTAAGATTAACACTTAATGAACTCCGTGACTGAAGGCTGAAACACAGGAACAATGGTAGTCTATGGGGAATTTATCAGTTTCCAGAATTACCGCTTCGGATAGGCATGAGAAAATGATAGTTCCGGTGGAAGAGATTGAGATAACAGTGATGTCCATTCCTACTGATAGGTGCACCTTGTGTTGACCGTTGGTGTAGCTCCAAGTTTGTGAATAGGTGTTGATGAAATAGCCACCTGTGTTTCTCCTTTTGACAGCCTATAATTGGTCGCCAGCCCCTTCTTGAAATATTATACCGTTTTTACAAAATAAAAGGAAGTAAATAAAATAAGATAAAACGATCAAGATAATACCGCAGATAATCAACACTGATAACAAACTGTGGACCAGTTATCTCACACCTGATCTGCGGCCGCGCTTTCCAGTCATTTCACTGTTAAAGTCGCTTTTTCTCTAGCTGATCTAACAGTGTATAGGCAGGAATACCAATACATTGAGATAAATAGGTGTCATAAGTAGCTTGTTCGACAAGGTCTTTCAACTCCTGATGAGAATCCTTATTACCAAACGTATTCCATGTGTTTCTATATACCATACTGTTACCGATACGGTAGAATTAAAGAAACAAAATGATGCTGCCATTCAGAAATGCAGGCGACTATTCGGTTCACTAGAACTGTCTGCTTCTAACAGCAACAGATTACTACTTTTCAATTTCATCAAATAACATCAAAACGGTGTTATTATTCCAAGGTTGGTTACGCAAAGCAAAGTGCTCCTCTGCTAGGAAACTGAATAATTTAGGGCAAGCGATACCATTGGATGGTGATATAACTTTAATAAACCTTCGCAAAATGAAAAAACGTTTTCAGTAGAAAGGCGGTAAAATAATGGAGGGACAGTGAAGCCAAATAAGATTTGCCGACTTGTTCAAAATTTTCCAAAGCCACCCGATACGCTTTACCAAAACGATCGGAGAACTGCTCAGTTACGAGGTCAAATGAACTATATCCAAAGTTACACTATACACGCAGATGATCATGCATATAATAATTCCAGTCACTATGTATTCCGCCAGAACAAACTGAGGTGACTTCCGTCCGTCTTTATCTGACAGCTGGACAAAGTGTTCTAAATGAAATTACTGCAGTCACGAGATCAAACGCTATAGAGATTTACCCCTTGTCGGATTGGAAGTTGGTTTGGCAAATCGATAGTATACTACTTGTCAGAGACTATATTAAACGCCATTAAGAGTTAGTCCATAGCATGGAAGGAAGGTATTAAAGCCGAACCAGCGCACTTGGCCATTTAGAGCGTATCAGGTTTCCACGGTGGGTTACACAACCACGAGATCCATCCAATCGATGGTCGTGTGCAGGAAGATATGACTATGTGACGTGAGAAGTGACACTTGTAGTTGTACAAGTTAACAGCCAAAATTATGCCGTTGTTCATAGATTACTCCTAATTTTCAATCTTGATGACTGTTTTGATATTCAAGTTAGGCTGTTGCTGAGATGCATGAATCAGCGAACCACCGTAATCAATGAACTGGTACTGGTTGTTACAAGGGAATAAGATCCGCCGAATACTCACAAGTTGGGCAGACCAATGTGAATATACACGATTGAACCAAGAACAGATTAACGATAAATACTGTACCAATCGATGATATACTGTCTGGCAAATGTTACTTAAATTGTTATTTTACTCGGACCTTCCATACAAGGACTTCAAAATTGAAAAACACGACCAGTTTATTAGCAACAGGCACGTCCATATTGGTTGATATATAACCAACGGCGAGGTGGGAGTACGTCGTTAGCTTTGCATGACCGCTCCGCGCTAAAGTGAACCACTTTTGACTTGTTAATTAGCAAATCTCGGCACTGGTCATCATCTCAAGCGGACAACCCAGAGTGTTTTTTTCGTCGGGTATCGAAATCTTACTACTTCTATCGATTTCAGTAGCATATATAGCAATTCGACCCTCCAGGGTTGGACCAACTTCCATTGAACTCACTGTACAAAACCAAGGATGGGCACTGTATCATTCGAATAACTGCCAAAAGTGTATGCTGACGGGTGCATTGGTAAAGATGTAAGATGATTGCGATAAAAGTCTTAGGGTATTATAGTTGTGGATGAAGCTGAATCTAGTTCCACCTTTGAAGATTGTACAACATCAGTGTTGAATCTGTTTTGCCTGTTTCCAACCTTGCTTATTCACCACCTTATGCCACGTTTGAACCTACCTACTTACAAAGGATCGTAACTCACTGGACGTTAACCACATTCGTTGCACTCGTATAAGTTCACGATATTCCTCCTGAATCAAGCATTAACCTTTCGTCACACACACACGTACACACTGAACCTCCACTCGCTTGATCTGACATGATCTGGACTAGACTGCTTGATTATGCACAGAGCTCTGATCGGCTTCACTCTGCAAGCATATATAGACGTATACACACATACACACACACACATAACACTGTGACCTTTTTGACCCTGGGACTGACCTTTTCTTGGCATGCCTGAGTGAATCCCTGCCCTATTCGCTGGTTGGTCAGACCCATCGATCGATTTCGGCACTTTCTCCTCTCTCTTCGTTTGTATCCCTTAAACGCGCGTTCCTTTCCTTGTCTGTCATTGTTGTGCTCTTTTTGATAGCCAGCTTGGTGTGCCGTGTTCCTCGGCCCATTGGTCCTAGTTCGTGTCGCCTTTTCTGAACTGTACGGAACGAGGGAACCGTGACTGCCCTGAGAATGGCACGTTCTGAGGTTTTTACAATTTAACAGTTTGATTGACTATTGCCTTATAGTACCGCAAATAAACCTAGGTTAGTTCATTTCGTTTCTGATGATTGCATGTCATTCCAGGCTGGCCTAGACACCAGACAAACTTGACAACGGTTCAGGAATTAGACGGTATGCATTTTACAGTCAGCATGTTCGAAACAGACGGTATCAGTATCAGTCAAATGCAACTTAGGTTCAATATTATATAATGCTGTGCGCGAAGAACGAGTATTTAAGGTGCATATGTTATCAAAAATCTGATTTGTGAAACATAAGCCACTGAAATTCATATCATATATGTGAGAAATAGTATGTGCAGGACAAACACGAGCAAAATGACCAGTTACCTCAAGTGCGTCACTAGACGTTTAACACGGGGCAGAGTTGGTAGTCAGCTTCATATGGGGTACTTCCGCATCTATATCAGCAAACACGCTGTGCGGAGACACTATCCGTGTACGATGCAACAGCTCTGATTCAAGTATTATCCACAGCGACCGCATTGGAGTGAACTAGTTCCCTCTGCTCATGAATATCACTTTTAGTATGTGCCACGTCATATACAATATCCGGCGTGAACTTGCGGGGATTTCATGCGAGTATAGTTTCGCGAATTCTTTGATCACAGAAGCCGAGACTAATGGTTGGACGAGAAGCACTTCTTCAACTTTCTTCCCTGGGAGAGAGGTGCAGTCACAGCGACGCACAGCACAGAGAAGCCGAGACGTGCAATTATAAATTTTCTCTCCAGGCTGCTGCTTCATAAGGGAATATTTGTAACTTGCCATATAGGTGTTGATACTGCTTCCCCAATATTTGTCTAGAGATTCCAGTTCATCCTTCAACGATGTTTTTACGCGTAAAGCCAGGGCTTCAAAAAGATTTCGTCTTCCATCACCCAGAAGTAGTCGAAGAATTTGCAGCTTATGTTCCTCTAAAAGCTTGATGTCAGTATAAAAATCTCCACATAATCGACGAAAGTAGGCTTCCACGAATCTGAGGATGGCTTAACAGTAGCATCGATCCAAAACGGGTCCGGTGCACGAACCGTGGTAGCCTTTCCGCAGGTTTGAACCCTTGACGCCGAAAGCTATTTTCACAAAATAATACCGCTCTAGAAAAGCAATGAATTCCGTCACCATGACCGAATAACAACCTGAAGTCTACAAACATAGATATGAACGAAATATGGGTCACGTATTGATCAGCCAATAAGCTTCAAGGACAGTCGGAGTCAAGTGACTTGATGCGAATGACTTGCTGGCTGATTGAAATAAAGACGCACGAATGTGCTCGCAACGAGAGGACAGCGTTCACTGTCTGTACGATGTGTTCTTTGAGAACGGTTACAGCCCAGGAGCTTCGACTTTCTAATACTACTACTGAAAACGGTGGCAGTAGCTAGATTTTGACTCTTTCGGAATTCTCGCGAGAAAAATTGCGCGGCTCTGTCAGCCTAAGAAAACGATGAACGACACCGGTATTTGCAAACTATACATTCGAATAAACCTTTCTTAACCCCTAAGTGATCGGATGTAACTGTCTACGCAAATCGAGTGAACGGTGTAGCGTACTACTCTGTCTACGTGGTACACTAAATTATTGTCAACAATATCTAAGACGACACTAGTAAACTAGGATGGGCGGAGGAGCGTGGGGTGATAAAAAAGGCCAAAGGGTATGTACATTAAGAATTAAAATGAAAAAAAATGTATGACTCAAACTCACAGTTGTTCAGTGTTCTTGTGATCAGGAAAGGAGCGCCGAATAGCCAATATCCGCCAATGTCTTCAGTTCAGTGCGGTCTGACAGCCATCCGTTGAACAGAACAGGGTGGTATTGAGCGAAGTGCCAAGAGAAGCCGTTGAAGCTTCTAAAATGTTTTGTTTCACTCAGTTAGTTCCGATCGATATAATTCCAAGACACTCCAAACCAGAAGATGAGACCGTGCCAGAATGAAAGATTTATTTACAGCCTTTTTCTATTGCGCGGTGATGACGACCAAAAGGTGTGTGTGTTTTACATTAAAACGTCGGTACAACAAAGGAGTGTCGCACCAAGGGACGTTGAAAATCATGGGAAAAATCGGAAATGTACAGGTACCTACAACGGGTAGTGGTAATTAAAGGGACATGAAATTGTTCATTATGAATAAACGGGCCATGTTGGTCAATCAGGTATGGCTTTGCATAGAAAATTCGAGTCGAATAGCAACCTATGTAGTATTCTACCCGCGGTATGTCATCCTTTGGCACAGTGTTTATAACTAACCCGCTTGCGGTTCATTCTCGTATACTCACTTTAACCCCTTCAAATAGAAAGACTTGATTGAATCTAGGTAAATTGAAATAGTATATCGTGATATGCACATCCGTGCTTATCTCAAACTTGGACACAGTTCGTGTTGCCCGGTAAATGACGGAATCCGATAGTTAAGCTTACTTGTCAGTCTAAGTAACTTGGAAGAATGTCGGAAGTGTGGGTAAGTTCTACTGAACTTAATTTTCCAAGACTTAAGAGAATTCAAATAAAGTTGTGATAAAACCAAGCACTTCTACTGAATCGTGTAGTCGCCGAGATTTCCGACTGACGACATCAATTTGTATACTGCTAGAGTAATAATGGATGCAATTGCCAAACAAACTGCTGCTCACACATATTTATCCCCGCATGAACATGGGAGATATCAGTATCCATACCTACACAGCGGACAGCAGAGCTGTTCAATCAGTCAAAAGCAAAACTCCTTGAACAGTATGGGAAACATGAACGATTGATAAGGTGTGATCATCAAGTGTATTCACACCGTCATTGAACTAACTATCTCGTCCATCAGTACCTATTCATGGACTGGTAGCTGCTTCTAAGTGGTCAACCCGAGATCTAGTTGTGTGTCTATCACAATTCCTTCAGACAATATCATTCATTTATCATCCTGTAATCACAGCCGCCTTAATTCGTCAAAGGTGTTGGAGTATACCGCCATCCTCAGCTAGATACGAAAGGAATGGTTGACGTCCAGTCTTGCAATATCACTTTGCAATTTGAAGGTGCAAAGCCCATGCCGAATGGAACTACAGCCCTTGCGAGTCAATCCAGTGCACCTTGAGCATGTTCCGTGGTTTCGAACAAACAGACAACGTTGTCTGCGTAATCAAGGTCACATAGCTTTTCACAATTTCCCAGTTCGATGCTTACATCCTGAAGATTTTGCAACGCACTCTCCATTATTTCGTTCATGACGAAGTTGAACAGAAATGGAGACATGGGATATTCTTGTCGAACACCACTGGTCGTTTCGAACCGACCGGATAGTTCACCGTAAACTCTTACGCGGCCAGAAGTATGAGAATACAATGATCTCCGTGGCATACCTTCTCAGTGAAGAGTATTGAATAGAGCTGTTCCATCAACTGAGTCGAAAACGCGTTTCAAGTCTAAGAAAACCATTATTGTCGGTCGATGGTGTATGTCAAGCGTTTCAAGCAATTGGCAAAGGGTAGAAACCTGATCGATGCTCCCTCGACTTGGGCGGAATCCAGTTTGTTGTTCGCGGGTGTTCCTCTCGCGAGCTGGTGCAAGACGGTGCAGCAGAACCGAGGCTAACACATTGGTGACTATCGGGATTAAGCTAATCCCACGATGATTACTGCAGTCATTGCGTATTCCCCTCTTGAAGATGGGAACAATAAATGACTCGCTCCATATTATCGGAATACGCTCCTCGTTCCAAATATCACGGAATAATACGGTAAGTGATTTTATCAAAGCATCTCCACCCAGTTTGAAAAGAACTGTGGGAAGTTCGTCGGGACCTGCCACTTTCCCTCGCTTTGGTAATCGAATGATTGACTCTACTTCCACTTCCGATGGGGATTCAAGTAATACTCCCCAAGGAGTCGCAGTTGTTGACATAGGAGTAACTATATTAGCGCGCGGCCAGCTAAACTGCTCCTTTAAGTATTCGGCCCAACGGTTGAGCCTTTGCTGTTTGCCATAGATGGGTTCTCCATTTCTATCGCATATCGTTTCGCTGACCTGGGTTCGCCGTCCACTGGTGTCACAAATAAGTCTGAACATTGTTTGACTGTTACCTGAAGCAGCTGCTATTTCCATTTCTTCGGCTATCTTAACCCAACAGTTTTCGCAATCATTCTTAAGGCTTTTCGTAACTTGCTTCTGTAGATGTCTTCGTATCTTATTCATTTCCTTACAGTTTGAGAGCTGACGCTTTCGCTCTATTAACCTGATCGACTCTTGCGAAATCCAGTATCTTTGGTGGACATTGGATTTACAACCACAGGAAAAACCTACTGCTAAATGCATCGCCTGTTTGATATGGGCCCAATGCTCAACTACATTAGTGTTAGTCGTCGATCTTATCTCATGTGGTTTTTTCTGTTCATAACGGGTGCGGACTTCTGCATCGCACATGTGTTGCACGGCTAATCGGGTTTTTGCGGTTTGTGTCCATGTCCATGTCCATGGAGCTCGAGAGATAAACGCATTGAAACTAACGCATGGTTCGACTCCACGTACGTGGACCAGTAAGATCCACAGTTCTGAGGAGAACTGCGCCACCGGTAGCTTACGGCGATATGGTCAACCTGACTCAAGGTACCTATAGAGTTAGGGCGCCATGTCGTCGTGCGACGCGAGCTGTGTCGGAGATTCGTACTAGATAGGAATAACCGATTGTCTGCACAAAACTGGAGAAGCCTATCCCCGTTATCTGTATGCTGAGTGGGTAAAGCACAACGCCCACCTAAACAAACTTCTGCCGTACTAAGTTTGCCAACTTGTGCATTGAAATTACCAGTTAGCACTACAATGTCAGAACCTTTACTGCTGCGAACGAGAGTGGCGAGTTCATCGTAAAACTCATCCTTGTGAATGTCAGAGCTGCAGTCTTATAGAGGGTATGCCGAGAGCACAAACAAGTTGCGCTTAACATAACTATCCTTTCGAACGCCGACTGACCCCTGGAGTCTCACAGCACATAAACGACTGTTAACAGGGATCCAGTCTAAGAGGGCAGCATCAGCCTTCTCAGTCAAGACTATTCCTACACCATGTTGATCCACAGCTCTAGCTACTTCGTCTCCTGAGTTGCACAGAAAATACCTCGATGAGATACCAGGAGCAGTTAGTTGAATGATACTGCTCGAATCCTGTATACACGTTTCACTTAAGCAGCAGACATCAATCTTCAGAGAGTCTATTTTGAGTGCTGGGCATACCTGCTGACCGGCCTGCATAAGTGCACGCACGTTAATGGAGCCGGGATTCAGAGGCTGATGAGGCTTGAGAAAATGTGAGTTACAAGATAGAGGATTATGCGCGACACTATTTGACAATGAATCGTTGCGAGTATGGGTGTGTTATCAGTGGGAGCACTATAGGTGGATAGAGAGGGCAAAGGGAGGTGGTTGAGGACAGAAGACAAAGGATGAATAAAAGAGAGGGAACTCTGAGCAGTAGCTCATTTATCACTACCCACCCCGCTCGATGCAATGGGCAGTGCGGTCCTGATTATTCTGCACGACGACCGATGCAGTATGGTATTGTTTGTAGTCGTGCAGTTCATGGGAGATGTTGGACGGATACTGATAGGGTGTCCAGCTACAAAGCAGGAGAACGATTAGGGTTCTCATCCAAAGCCTTTAGTTCTAACAAGAACCTATCCGCAAGACAGTGAGATGGTTTAGTGGAAGCCCATTCGCTTGGATCAATTATTCTTCCACTGATTTTGCCGATTGAGTTGCCAGCTCAAATCAACCCCCAACCTGGGGGACCAGGAGACTGGACTTTGTCCGGCCTCTACCCATTGACCTGTCAGGTATGATTGCGTTTCCGGATTAAAGAAGCCATCTTGCATAGCTCTTTGGGTCATAGAAGCGCGCAAGCCATCACACCACGTCAAGGTGCAGTCTCGTCGTGACGGCTAGGCCTGGTCAAGACAACAATTCTCAGCAAAGTCCCCTTTGATCGACCGAAAAGTGAAAATTCCAGTTGGTCACCAGATGCGGAACCCGTTGTTGGATACGGCTCGTGAGCGTTCGATTGATAAGTAGTCCGCTGTGCTTTATCTACACCTTTCCCTCCAAGCTTTAGGTAAAACCCGCATTTCTTTAGCCGCCACCCACCATTTTTGACCTACAGCCCATCTTTCTTTAGCCTTGCAGTACAACCTTTAGTTATGCCACGGCAAGCCAGTCAGATCAAATGAATCGGAATATTATGGTATCAAGAAAAGATGGAACAATTTACTACTGATTTTTTCCACAAAGATTAGTGTTGCAAAACAGGCTGAACAAAAAGGGGAAGTTTGACGATCGTATTCTTTACAGTTTACCGTGATAATGGTATCAAATACTCCACTTCAAATGGACTGTAGAAAGTTCAGACAATGCTCCCGTTTCGTCAAAAGATGCGGCATAGCGCATACGACTGTTTCATATCCAGTGAGCCTCTTTTGGTAGCACTAAATACTAAATGAATTAAAGAAACAAAATTCTTACCTGTTTGACTTTGCTCAATGCCTTTCTCCGCAATTGGTAAATGGACTATTTAGTGGGAAAAAACTTATTTGATGATTGGTATGTATTTATGCGCCTATAACCCGCCGATGAAAGGGTGCATTTTCAAGATTAAATGCTACGGGAACACCAGTTCACTCAGTAGCAATAGACACTGAGGAGAAAGAAGGAAACTCTTTAGAAGTATACCATGTGATTTTTGAGTGTCATTCATTCTTCATGATATGGGTAACAGAGGAACTCGCGAATATGTTCCTGTTAGATCCTTTGCTTGATGGTGGATTTCGGATGGCTTTACTACCTACTTCTGCGCGTCAGTAGTTACGACAACACCATACATTGTAGTTGGTTTCACCGATGTACAACCTCATAGTTGCAGTAATTGATCGTTGCAGCCCATTGGTATATTTTGCTCTTTTAGTTTTGACTGTTTCTGAGTTTTGTTCCACCAGTTGAATTGTTGGCTTCTTAGCGGAATAGTGATTCCCATCCAGCCGTCGATCAATGGATGATTTTCTGCTGTGCTTGAAAAATCTTTCTCCATCCTCTGCTTGAACTACTTTAATGAGCTTGATGGGTTTTCGTCCACAGCACCACATAAATGCCTGACAAACTCTTCGTTGAACTTTGTCTTGTAGGATCCATACGTGAATACTGTTTCCCGACCCGTAGCCCCAATAGCACGCTTATTTTGATATTAATGCCGAAGAGCGTGGCAACACCCTTGAAATTATCTCTTTGTGCGCATTCGATTATCCTCCGTCGATATTCCACGCTGATGGAACGATACAATCGTTTCTTCATATCCACTTAGCGCTGTCCACATTTTCAAGAGATAACGGGTGCGGTACCAGGTAAAGTAAGGCGAATATTACCACAAACGATCGCGATGTGGTTATTTCGCCCGACAGCCTCCGAACGAAATATCAACGCCCCTTACAAAGTTAAAATTTCACAAACTTGCAGTCCCGTAAGTAAAATCCGTAGTGTTACAAACGGTACTTTATTTAGCATTTAAGTGACTGACAAAGATCAAGACTGGATATAATGAAGAGAAATAAAGGATGGGTTCCTTATACGTCTAGATAAGCGGATACATTGACGGTCCAAGGATAATGCACACAGTCTTCCTAAGCATATTCTGGACACTCCGAGCATCCCAGCCTAAAGTGGGCCTGTGTTGTCTGGGTATACACAGCACAAGCAGTGTGCATTCTCCACCTGTGCATCATTACTTGACAATGGCGAAGCTGCGTAACGAAGGTGCACGCGTACCGAAACCTCGCAACTAGTGCATAACTGGGATGAACCAATGAACGTGACGTAGTCAGTTCGGCTCATGCAGGGCATAACGACTGAAAGTCTACCCCCTTGACCAATGAACGACGAGAAAATGGGTCAATCGCATAGCTGGTAAGCCGGACAAACTAATCGTGGCTTCTACGCCAACCTACGTTCAGCTGACGTTCGAACCACGGAAATAAACGGCGCTTAAACATCCCTCCTAATATATTTATCCCATGACGGCAATTCGCTCCACCTCCCACAGTACTTCACCATAAGCCTGCGTACATCTTGAGTGGAATTATTTCCCTAATAACATGGTGAAAAGCAATTACACATACACTACGTCAAGAACTACACTGTACAATAATTAGTTACAAATTCTAATCGGCTGTCATTCCCACGGTGAAATGTAATTAGAAAACATTGTAAGTCAGTTGAAACATATATTAGTGTAAAGGAAAGGTGTATCAAAATTCGTCCATTTCCATGAAGCTGAGTTGCTTGGAACTTCGTCGGCGGTCTAGAGAAAATGCGAACAATAATGTCCGTAAATTTTTTTACCCGTTGGAGTTCCTGTCTTCGGGAGTTTGTGGCGGCATCGTGCAACCAGCCACAAATGGACATAACAATTATACACTGTTTCACATTAGTGAATGATGTTCGTTGGTGGAAGTAGTCTAAAAATAAAATGCTCGTTTAAAGTTTATTCATACCAATAATGGAGCCATTTGGTGTGGATTAACGAAACCCATATTTTCCATGATCTCCGGAATAGTTCATGGCGTCTGCGAGACACGAGCTGGTCAGTGCAAGCATCAAGTTGCGTACGAACTTGTCGTAATTTTCTCCACTGTTTGATCGTATAATGTTATTCCGCAATATTCATTTCCAATTAAAACAGGTTACGAGCTGGTTGCGGGCTTTCACGTCATCCAAGTGTTGATCTAAATCAGCAACTTGGGCCGCAGTTTTCATCGGAAAAACTCTTTGGGGGTCATAACTGTCCAACAGGATGGACTCCGTTGTCCCATGCAGCTTGGATGCATCCTTTTGGCGTAGTCTGATGTTTTCCCAACAGCGACTTACAGGGCCATTAGTAAATCCCAAGTCCATCTGTCCTTGGTTGCGTGTGAAATCTCCCACGTGAGTCAAGACGAACTAACTTACTGGATACTGATGATGGCAATTCTTTGTTTGGTTGACTGTCCTGGACTGCACGTTTCAAGCACAAAACCCAGATCATCTGACCAACCTGCACTCGGAAGCACCAGACTCGAGTTTCGCTCTTGTTAGAGCTCATCAGTGGTGCATATCCTCCGCCACACTCAGGGTTCGAACCCCGGACCCTCCCATCTCGAAGGGGTGTGTGTTACTACTACCAGCTGATCCGAATCACCAAGCTAAGTTTGTTTACATGTGGTCTTCTATGACAGCCAGAAATGCCCGACAGCTTCAAATGGAGACACGGTACCTGACCAGTTAACTCCAAGTGAATGCCTCCCACCAGATCAGGTCTTCTCCATAGGATGGGGGCAATGTATGCACATTTTTAAACCTGCTTCGCGTTTTTGGATATATATATATATATATATATATATATATATATATATATATATATATATATATATATATATATATATATATCACGCAATTGCTTGCAGGTAGTGTGTGGGATTGGTGAATCTTTGTCTGGTTGACTGTCCTTTGGACTCCACGTTTCACGGGATTCTGCCACACGTACTGGACTGGGCCTCGTAAGTGCTAATGAGACTCGATTAGAAAATAATAATAACCCATGAACGTACGACTTGACGTCCTAACCTCGGTACTACTGACGGGTGCCGACAAAGGCTTTTCTAACTTAATTTAATTACGAACGCCAGCTAACGATTAAACTCACCATTTGTCGGACACTGAGTATTATAACATCCCGGTGAGTTAGAATTTGGTGTCGGTGTCGGTGTCCGGTGGACTGCAGAACTTAATTTATCAATGACAACGAAGAACTTACTTATATTGTACGCAGTGGACCAGCTAGGCCTGTAGTGTACATATCCGTCCGTCAATAAATTGTTTTCTCAATGAAGGCATAATCAAAATCAACTCACAAGATGCTTCGGTTGGAAGTCTACCAATAGTTTTTCGTCCAATCTGCGCGTTATATATCAACTCAAAATGTCTTACTGAGTAGGACTCCGGAAATTCGACAGGGTAACATAATTTCGTCACATTCCACCATAGATGACGGAGGATTACGCGTATTATTAGAAACTATTTGGAGCATTTTATGAAATCTTATTGACTCATAAGACGAGATCATAAATGACAATCTTAGTTGGTTAGTGTGGCTGGGTTTGTTTGTAAATTCAGATATTATTCTCAAGCAAACCTTGGAACAGCGATGTCTATCGCTTTCAAAGTTCATTGATTAGTTCCATTTCATGATATGGCCTGGAGATTTTTCTGTTTTTCACCACTCGTTCTTCATGTTTTGGTATATCTTACAAACTGTTTGACTTTAATCCACTTTTAATTTAGTGGCAAGCAAAGGAGATACCTGGTTGCATCGGGCGGCAATATTCGTCGTTATGGGGCACAATAGTACACTGTGAACCAGCCTCCGGCAACGGTTGTGAGGTCAGACAGCTCACTAGTCTGTCAGCCTTCGAGTAATCAGGTAGGAGTGCGGGGATATTGGTGTCTGTGGCAGATATTAAACGATACCCATTCACGCCTCTGGAACACAGTCCATGGCTGTCCGTGGCCTCTGAGCGAGTAATAATGACCGAGAGAAAGGATCATTCTTGAGAATCGCGTTGCATCGAGGTACCAGGAGTAGAATACGTATTCCATTCTGATGAACTATAACTACAACAGTGGTCCACAAAATGGTGGCCTTATCGCGCTCAAGTTTTTCCTGTATGTTCGTGGAACAGTGGATTTTGTTCATAACCAGACGAGAAAAGTTTAATCCTTAATGGAATTTATCCGTGGGCTGTAAAACCGGCAGTCCATCAGTAAAAAATAGTCCACCGTGGGTGATTTTTTAAAATAACGTTCAGTTGTTTAGGACAGCTTATCAATTCTTCGAGAATTGTCAATTCACATTTCAAATAGTCATCACAATGGCCAACACGTCCATGGCATCAATCAACTTGTTCTTACGTCTGGTGAAGCATATCCTACCACAGGTATCGGGAAACTGTAGGAGGCATTGTGTGCTGTTTGGAGTTGAAGAAAAGTCGATGGACGCACATTCTCTGGCACATATAACTGATGATGATCGTGAACACGCTAAGTCAGATGATTTTAGCGCCTATCCTTTGGAGTTTTATTTGTATCAAGTTAAGAAAATGGTGTGAGGCGCCACTAGACTAAGTTCACAGATTCATCGCAAATGTTTTGAACAGACTTATTCCGCACAATATGCTGATATTAAAACTAACCCACCATTAGAAGTTAGGAATAATGTTATCTTTTTGAAGGGGGATATGCAGCCACGGTTTTATGTTTAATTGCTTATCACACATTTCATTTTATGCAAAATCTGTATACTACAGCTGTTTCTACTGGACAGTTACATGTTTTATTCGTCAAGGACATGCAAGCTAATGTGAAATTATGCCAACTGGATGACACTGACTGCGAATGTGCTTCCTTCCTCTATTTCATTCAATAAAAGCATCCTGACTGACTTTGGTTCTCATTTTGCGTTCGCTATGAAATTGCTTCCATAAAATATCAGCAAATCTTGAGGAGTCTACGAAAAGGTTTGCCATAATTTCGAGTCAATAAGCTTTCATAAAATGCTCCAAATAGTTTCTAATAATACGCGTAATCCTCCGTCATCTATGGTGGAATGTGACGAAATTATGTTACCCTGTCGAATTTCCGGAGTCCTACTCAGTAAGACATTTTGAGTTGATATATAACGCGCAGATTGGACGAAAAACTATTGGTAGACTTCCAACCGAAGCATCTTGTGAGTTGATTTTGATTATGCCTTCATTGAGAAAACAATTTATTGACGGACGGATATGTACACTACAGGCCTAGCTGGTCCACTGCGTACAATATAAGTAAGTTCTTCGTTGTCATTGATAAATTAAGTTCTGCAGTCCACCGGACACCGACACCGACACCAAATTCTAACTCACCGGGATGTTATAATACTCAGTGTCCGACAAATGGTGAGTTTAATCGTTAGCTGGCGTTCGTAATTAAATTAAGTTAGAAAAGCCTTTGTCGGCACCCGTCAGTAGTACCGAGGTTAGGACGTCAAGTCGTACGTTCATGGGTTATTATTATTTTCTAATCGAGTCTCATTAGCACTTACGAGGCCCAGTCCAGTACGTGTGGCAGAATCCCGTGAAACGTGGAGTCCAAAGGACAGTCAACCAGACAAAGATTCACCAATCCCACACACTACCTGCAAGCAATTGCGTGATATATATATATATATATATATATATATATATATATATATATATATATATCCAAAAACGCGAAGCAGGTTTAAAAATGTGCATACATTGCCCCCATCCTATGGAGAAGACCTGATCTGGTGGGAGGCATTCACTTGGAGTTAACTGGTCAGGTACCGTGTCTCCATTTGAAGCTGTCGGGCATTTCTGGCTGTCATAGAAGACCACATGTAAACAAACTTAGCTTGGTGATTCGGATCAGCTGGTAGTAGTAACACACACCCCTTCGAGATGGGAGGGTCCGGGGTTCGAACCCTGAGTGTGGCGGAGGATATGCACCACTGATGAGCTCTAACAAGAGCGAAACTCGAGTCTGGTGCTTCCGAGTGCAGGTTGGTCAGATGATCTGGGTTTTGTGCTTGAAACGTGCAGTCCAGGACAGTCAACCAAACAAAGAATTGCCATCATCAGTATCCAGTAAGTTAGTTCGTCTTGACTCACGTGGGAGATTTCACACGCAACCAAGGACAGATGGACTTGGGATTTACTAATGGCCCTGTAAGTCGCTGTTGGGAAAACATCAGACTACGCCAAAAGGATGCATCCAAGCTGCATGGGACAACGGAGTCCATCCTGTTGGACAGTTATGACCCCCAAAGAGTTTTTCCGATGAAAACTGCGGCCCAAGTTGCTGATTTAGATCAACACTTGGATGACGTGAAAGCCCGCAACCAGCTCGTAACCTGTTTTAATTGGAAATGAATATTGCGGAATAACATTATACGATCAAACAGTGGAGAAAATTACGACAAGTTCGTACGCAACTTGATGCTTGCACTGACCAGCTCGTGTCTCGCAGACGCCATGAACTATTCCGGAGATCATGGAAAATATGGGTTTCGTTAATCCACACCAAATGGCTCCATTATTGGTATGAATAAACTTTAAACGAGCATTTTATTTTTAGACTACTTCCACCAACGAACATCATTCACTAATGTGAAACAGTGTATAATTGTTATGTCCATTTGTGGCTGGTTGCACGATGCCGCCACAAACTCCCGAAGACAGGAACTCCAACGGGTAAAAAAATTTACGGACATTATTGTTCGCATTTTCTCTAGACCGCCGACGAAGCTCCAAGACAACTCAGCTTCATGGAAATGGATTCTAGAAAGTAGATCAGTTTCCGACTATCTGAATTTTCTATCATTACAAACTCCGAATGTTCATATTCTTCAGCCCCGTACCTAGACTGTCTACCTGCCCCATCAGAAGAACTTAACATTATTGAATGCCTCTCGGATAAGGTAACGCGCTTACAGGAAAAGCTGACCAGAGTGAAACAGCAATGTAGTAAAGAGCCCTCGGTCGACGATGAAGATAAGGAACGTAATCAGATGAGAAGGTTCACAAGTCGAAATTGTTGGATCAGCGCGCAAACCTCTGGATTATGCCCGGTCAGTGATTCTTCGATCGTTCAAACCCAACGGAAAAGTAATCACGAACAAAGTGCAGAAATTGAGTTCGATTGTAACCAAAAATGAACACTTTATATAGCGTGAGGCAAGGAATAAACGGACACATGATGCTGTTTTCGACTGCCCAGTGTGGTGCATAGATGTGATTGGTTAAGTCGGAACAGAACACTCCTCAAGTCTGATTGGCTGGCGGATTAGGGTGAAAGGTAGCCAACGGTGTGATAGAGTGATTGGTTCATGGTCACACGAGTCACGACTGCACTACGGTGTGGGATACGCGGGCCTCGTCATTGGTTATTATTCACAAAGCACTCTGTCCGTGGGTTGGAAAAGTGCGGACTGCAGCCTCACGGATAACGTGTTTCAGGGAGATTTCTGGCTTGCTGACAGGACTATCACACTCCGGTTATGCATTCCTCCTCTGAATAGCAGAACGAGTTCGTTGATCGTAAAGGCTATCTACCCGAACTTTTAAACTTATGTATTGGCATACCACGGATGGAAATCCCGAAATTCCACTGAAAACCACAGGAATACTGGATATTTAATCGTGGCTTCATTAACGGAGTCGAAAAATACGTCACCGACCCAGCTAACCGCCTGTCGTACCCCATTAATTATTGTGAGGGAGAGGCTCGTGAGGCAGTCGATCACTGCACAATTCTGGACTCCATGGACAGTTATTCCAAGGCCCGGAGGATTGTACAATAGCCTTTTGGCGAATCCGGCTTCATAGCCGACGAGTACCTAGCCAAGGTGACAGACGGCCCGGTGATAAAACAGAACAATGCCAAGGCCTTAATAAAACTGGCCGAACCCATGAACGCATGTGAGCTGACGCGGTCTCAACTGAATTATAGCTCCGAGCTTAACACCCGAAGCATTTTGTGTGCAGTAATCAGCCGACTGCCATGACGGATGCAGCACAAACGGTTTGATCAGGCATCAAACCTATTCCGGATTCGCCCATTTAACGCGGTTTGTGCAAGACAGGGCCGATGCAGCAGCAGTCAAGTCAATGTTCCTGTCCAAGCAATCTCGAGATAGGCCTGACTGTTCTGACGGCCAACAATATAGACCAATTCAGAAACCCAAAGTAAGCACAGTGACAGTCCAGGCAGATGAGCTACAGCCTGTGCATTGACCTCAACAACCACAAGTAACCAAATTTATAGTTCGATCTACTTGTCCTTATGGCGGCCAATACCACTACCTAGATCAGTGTTCCACGTTCCTCAATATGGAAAAGTCGATTCTCCATCGTTATGTGAAGACCTGTGCCCTGTGCGGTCTTTGTCTAAAACCAAGACACACCGTTAATCAGTGCCGTTCACGTAAGTTTCGTGGCGTGGATCGTTGCCGAGCTTCTCATTATTCCCTACCGCGTGCTCTTAAGGAATCTCCAACTAAGCCGCTTGGCGTAGGAAACGTGGCTACGGTAAACGTAAATACCAGCTCAACCACAGCCAGGAGTTCGGTCTCACTAGGTGTCATGAAGTTAAGGCTTCGTGGTCCTAAAACCGAATGTATCGTACATGCCTTGCTGGATAACGGTTCAAACTCTACAATAATCTTACGAGAGGCTGCAGAAAGATTAGGAGTGAAAGGCAGCCCCGCTACAATAAATAATCCTACTCTGAACCGTCTTTCTGTTCTAGATGCGTGCAGAGTAGAGTTTTACGTCGGCTCCTTGACTCCGGGACCCCATAAGATATTCACCCAAGCTTGGTCTGTGGATCATCATCAAATCAAATTTTCAGAGAAAGACACTGTCTTCGTTTTTTGCGGAAAAGCAATTTAGTGACTGATAGGCTGTCAAACGGGGTTCGCATGAAGATACACCCGTTCGGCGTGACTTCTTCACCATTTTGTGCCAGTTTTGCTCTCGTACAACCTTTAAAGGATAGCCAGTTACTTTTTACTTCAGCCGACTACGGATTGGCTCATAAGGCATTTTATGTGAATGACTTCTTCCAGTGCGCCATCCGAAGAGGAACCGATCGAATTTGTCACCAGCCTGGAGAGCGCTTTGTAAACAGGGGATTTCCATATCACGAGGTGATCAACCAATGCCCAAAGATTACTTAGAATGATTTCCGAAGATGAAAGGGTTGATAGGAAGTTGAATCTTGATTTTCAATCCTCCCGTCGTCACCGCACGTTGGAAGTTCAGTAGAACAGTACTGAAGACAAATGTGAGTTCCAAGTGAGTCAAGGACTGATTTTTCTGACCATACTCTCAGTTCTGTCAGACATTGCCTCGATATATGACCCTCTCGGACTTATTGATCCCGTAGTTCTACCAGGTCGACGGGAGCTTCAGGAACTTTGCAGGGCCGAGGGTGACTGGGATGATCTTTTAACGGAAAATCTTTCTCGCGTATGTCACAGATAAGTAGGTCAGATGAGTAAAGTCAGAAGGTCCCAGGTACTTAGATGTCTTACCACTGATTTAGAAACAAGCTCAATGTTCGAACTGCACTGTTTCCCGAAGCATCTCAGTCAGCTAACGGTACAGTAATTTACTTACGGTATAGGCGAAGCGAAAGACAGTTCGGTTGCACTCTTGTCTATGGCAAATCCTATGTGGCATAGCTAACGGTCATCACTATACCACTTCTGTAACTTATTGCCGCGCTACCATCAAGTCATCTGGCCTCCAGAGTTCGGAAGGAGTTGACCGTCACCATTGAACGGATGCAGAACTGGACGGATTCAATGATCATTCTGCAACGTTTTCGCAACAAGATATCTCTCTTCCAAACCTTTGTGACCAACCGAATATCTGCTATACGAGACTTCTCAGAAGTAAATAAGTAAGACTATATGGATTCCAGAAACAGTCGTGCGGACGCTGCTTCACGGGAGATAACGATCAAAGGTCTACAGGATAGTATATGGTTTTGAAGGCCAAAATTTCTAGAAAATGATGAGACGGCTTGGCCAAACGAGAACGAACAACGGCACGATATAGTACACGGACTGACCATGTAAATTACTTTTTGTAATTTGTATTTTTGACGACATCTTCGCTTGTCTTACTCGTGAGTAGCATGTATATGCATCATGAACCTCGAATACTTGTGATCCAATTCTCTGTTTTTACTGTACTGACACAGTTCAGATTTACCCCTTTCCGACGTATGGTGCGTGAACATTTTACGTTATGTTCCCGACTCGATTGTTCTATGATTGTACATTCCCCTTGTAAGAAAATTTTGCAGAACGTTTCACTTACGCTTCTTGACCCACTATCTGTACCGCAATCGTGCTGCGCTACAGTTTCGCATGACTCCTTGCTGAGTGGACCGTTTATGACCGCGCTGTCCCGATTTTTCGGATAACTTTCTGTACTGTTGCCCTTGGTTGCTCACCTGGCTGTAAGTCATTGCATTTATGTATTTTTATGTATTGCATTGTTTAGAAGCACGAAATTACGATAAACACGGTTATACATTTGGAATTTGTTCTGCTGCCCGTAGCCGTGTACAGCCCATTTCGTGCGTAAAGCTAGTGAGACTAAGTTTTCTGCTATATTGAAAGTTCAAGTAATCGGGATAGTTTCTACAGACCATGTCGTCCAGAACCTATATGATTGCAGCTATTCAAGCTCAGCCTCACTGGTTCGATGGATTCGAACGCTATGGCCCTTGGGTTTGTCTCCTGGGCGCTGTAGCATGGCTGAAACGTTCCTCACATTACTCCGTGGACGGAGGAAAAACCCATCCACCCAGATCGACATAACTGACTGCTCGAGAGATCGATGATTCTTGCATGACTATTATAAAACTGAAGCAGAATGCGGTGTTCGCTGCAGAAACCAGTGAGTTAAATAAGCTGAGGAACGAGAATCGAGGTGGGCACTAAAGGGCTGTTCCTTATGAAATCCCAGCCCGTTCATATCCGGAGAGTAATGCGAATGGGAGGTCCATTGAAATGGGCGTTGGAACCTTTCGAAGTGAAGTGCTCAGTCATTCTTCCCTAAAATCATTTTGTCACTCGTCTGTTGATTCGGTATTATCACGAAATCAACGGTCACGTGGGAACTAGTCAGGTTTTAGCTTCGACAAGGCAAATACATTGAATACTGCAAGGTCATGCAGCAGTAAAGTCAATTTTAGCAAGCCTTTTTCATTGCCGAAAAAGGCACTCTAAACCACGTCACCAAATAATGGATCAACTATCGATAGACAGATTTCAGATGGATAGAAAGCCGTTTTCTATTGCAAGTGGTATACCTCGTAAAGATCTCACAGACTCCATCTTATCCCAACTTCAGAAAATGTGCAAAAGATTTGTCGGGAGAATTCCGAATGACTCACCTCACCCGCTTCACACGGACCTCAGCGTGCGTGCTTCCTACTCTTCCACCTGCATGTACGACCGCGTACCGGTCCTCCTTCGTTCATTGCCTTGTTCGCTTATTAGGTAGTCCGGCAAACATTGACGCTGAAACTGGACGATATTTATTGTCTCAGTTCCTCGGAATTCCCTTTTATTGTTGCATTTTGTGTGTGTTGTACCTGCTGCTTTCTTTTCCGTGTAACGGTTGTGAGTACAACTCTATGTACTGCTGAATATTCATCCATCGGGGTGCATAAAGCAAATACTTGATTTGATTTGACTTGACTATTACCACGGTAAACTCCTAAGAATACGATCGTCAATTTTCCTCTTTTTTTCAGCCAGTTTTGCAACACTAATCTTTGTGGAAAAAATCAGTAGTAAATTGTTCCATCTTTTCTTGATACCATAATATTCCGATTCATTTGATCTGACTGGCTTGCCGTGGCATAGCTAAAGGTTGTACTTCAAGGCTAAAGAAAGATGGGCTGTGGGTCAAAAATGGTGGGTGGCGGCTAAAGAAATGCGGGTTTTACCTAAAGCTTCATGGAAAAAAGTGTAGAACATCAATCACCCAGGCACTAATTTAGGTTTCTCTTAAGTTAAGTCAGGACCTACTCCCGTATAGAGTCTATAGCCCCTTGTCCTCGGTTTGTGACACGTTAACGATTATACTCGGCAGCGTGCAAAGCAGCAGAACTCAAAACACTGGAGCGGGACAACGTGTGTATTGGAGGAAAGCAAAGGCGTGCTGACGGTGTACGCAGGCGAAACAAATGGAGCCACAAAATTCGATAATTGCCCAGATTAACAAATCTTGTTTCGATCCGTCCCACTAGCTCTAGGGAGAATTCTTAGGCCTTTAAATCATCTCATTCTATTAACAGAAAACGGACGATATATATATATATATATATATATATATATATATATATATATATGATGCAAGAGTCATTATCACCAGCCATTGCATCACGGACTAATCAGTCCAAGCTGCCATTGGATAATGTCTTTCCTGAGCGGTTGATTGGTGATATAGCCAGTCACCTTTTGAGGAGAGTCATTTTTCATCTTATCGAGTAACTGTCCTGTCGCTCGTGATTCCTTTTGCTCAAAACTAGACTTCTGGCTAGGCCCTGACGGGCCGACGGCCTACGTGACTCAGCTGTCTATCGATGATAAGTCAGACCGTACCTTCACAAAGCTGGGTTAAACCGAGACCTCATACCACAGAAGCTTAGTGAAACTTTGCACCTGTATGATCCGTATGCGAACAGTTTGAATCAGTTTCGAGTGACTCCTTAGTTCAACCCGTAGGGCACATGTAGTACTAAGGCGTGTTTGGCAACCATGTGTGGATTCGAATCCCGCTGAGCTGAACGAATTTCACTAGTTGGACGATGTTATACAGCCGAAGTCAAGCGTGAGGGCAAATCGGTAAGGAAATACATCAATTTGAGTGGTCCAATTTCCCTCAACTCATTGATACCATTACGAATTCTTTTGCAATGTATTCATTGCACCAGGGCCCTGTAATATCCGCAAAGCCCAAACTCATAGGACATGCTGAAATCGCTCCCACCCAGAACTAAGCAAGCCAAAGTAACAAGAAGACCAAGGCTGCGGAATAGCACGTTAATTGTATTGTGAAACTTGCTTATAAAAATATATAAAATCAATGAAATTAATTGGTAGATTAGAAGTTGAACAACCACAGAGAGTTTTTGCTGCACCTGTCCTCTGTGATCCTGACTGGATGAAGCTCCTCAGCGTGCTCAGCTGCGAAGTTGTACCTGCTCATATCACGTGTGATGCCTGCTGAATCACCACAACCTTCCTCCCTCAAGAGGTCGCTGTCAATTTGGCTCGCCTGTCTTATTGATCGTCAAACTGTAGATGTTTGTTGTGACTCAGACGCTGCGGCAGTCGTTTCGGTTGGTGGATTAGATGAATCTCCGTCATCAGCACGGTCAGCGTCTGGATCCTCGGTCTTCTCAGCTGTGTGATCGATCGCATCGTCGGTTGCCATTTTGAAATGGATTTGGCTGAGGTGGCACCGATGCACCAATGCATCATCCAAGTTCGTGATCTCGGCCATAGAATGACCAAGTTATCTGGTGATGATTTCGCGAATTGGTCGAAGGTCGTTGCCACGGAAGTATGTGACATCACTGGAGTCAAGACACTTCAATGGCACCCGCAGTCTTCTGAACTTGAAGAGAATGCTTGGACTCTCCTTAGTGGCTGTGTTCACTCCGTTTCTGTACTGCAGCAAGAAATTGTTGAGGAACGCTGCCAAGTCGGGCAACGTTCTCGGGTTGGCTGATGTTAGTGCGCTTTTCAAAGAACGCACCAAGTTTTCCACTGCACCGTTAGAACATGGGTGGCGTGGTGCCGTATGCAGATGCCGACATCCGATTCTATCAAGTCAACATTTCAGCTCCGCCGTTCAGAATTGCGATCCATTATCCGCGACTAGTACTTGAGGGATTCTTTCCCGGCTAAAGCATTTCCTTAACAACTGGATTACGAACAAGGTGGTTAGTGAACTCGTCAAGAACATTCCTGGCCATTTGGAGAGGGAGTCGATCAGTACAAGGTCGTGATACTGGTTCAAGAAGGGGCCATAAAAGTTAGCGTGAACCCAGTCTAATGGCCTTTCAGAGAACTTTGTGCACACGCTTAACAGTGCAATTTATTCTATGAATCCCCATACATTTTTTGAAATTGATCGTGCCATTGACAATTTTCTTATGCAATAGCGTAACGCTGTACATACTGCCACTGACAAAAGTCCATCTCAGTTATTTATAAGCCGTAGTATGAGAACCAACTTTGAGTGCTTGTTGAAAGCTCATGTCGGTTATCTCAGAGGGAATAATTTACGACCGGCGAACGGGATTGTCATTTCGCGCAACGGGAACCGGATGGTCACTTTACTGGATCTGGATGATCTATCCAGTGATAGGCGTCATGTTGACCAGGTACAGTTCAATGAAAGAGATCAGTCTGATGTCATTTCACCTGCTGCTGCATCAACTGATAATTTTGATCTAGATACATTTGAATCCGAGATTCCCACGTGCTGGGTCCGCGATTAATGAATAACAATACACAGTAAATCAGTTTATCACTGCCACGATCAGCCGGTATGCCACAAAACACACAAGCGCCGCATCTGCGCAAAAAACGTGCAAGCAATCGGCACGACCAAATAAGACCGCCTAGTGTTTGATGAAACATGATTGGTTAAATGGTTCGGTCACGTAATGTGCGTACCTGCGAGCAGTGATGGTAGCCGATAGTCGCGGATCAATAAGTAATCGCTAATTCAGCTTGAAGTCGTTAGGCTATCGATCCGAACGCCGAAAAGGCCACACAATACCACGGAACAACCAAGTATTCGAAGGTCTGAAAGAATTCGTTCATTACCACGAAGAGATTACAAACACCACTTCAATTCAGCGTGCGGCAGATGTGGTATTCAAGATTGACTCTTTCTATTTTGCGATAATGTAATCTTTCTGTTATAATACATACTCGTATTGTACGTGATTCCGCGCATACAAAACATTACGCTACATCCTACGCGTTCTTGGGGTTCTTGCTCCTCGGTAGTTCTGTGCGAGATTCAGCCTATTCAGTTCATTCGACATCACATTTGGCGTCGCGCAAATGAGTTAAAATATGGTTGCTTCTGAAATGGAACCTCTAGACGTAAATTCTACTTCTCGACAGGTCGTGAACTACATGGGACGTTTTAACATTCAGTGTCTGACCCGAAACCATTTGAATGATGCGGAGAAAACAGCTTTTTCTTCCATTTCTTTGAGAAGGAAGCTTACAATCTCGTGAAAAATTCGTCTTTTCCGGATTCCCCAATCAGTTTATCACACGACAAGCTCAGAACCGTTATTCTACAGCACTTCAAGCCAGTCAGTTTCGATGCTGCTGAGAAGGCCAAATTTAACTGCCTTACTGGACTTGATAACCAATCAGTACGTGAATTCATTTTTCAGCTATGGACACAGGTAGTGAAGTGCGACTACGGTCCTTAACTGGAAGATCACCTGCGCGATCGTTGATTGCCGGAATCAACCTCCCAGATTTGTAACAGAAGCTGTTACCTGAAACTGATCAGACCTTTCGCCACATTTGTGAACAGTGTCAGGACGTACAACCTGTAACTGCTGTGTCGGAGTCCGTATTGTCCAGTTCTACTGAACATCTAGGCGATCGACGCGCTCAAAAATTGTCGCATTTAAACATGCCAGTAAATTATCGTGGCAACCAGCCCCACTTCAGCTATCGACTCGTTCGAAATCTAACCTTGCAATTTTGAATTCGGGCAAGTGTATTTCCTGCGGTCAGTTACATTCTCATTTCACATGACCCTATCGACGAGCTACGTGTTTTGCTTGTGATGAGGTTGGCCACATTAAAAGTGTATTTAGAAATAGCCCAGTATGTAGACGGACACTTCCCTCAGCATCATCTGACACTTCTCCACTTGATACCGGTTTTTCGACCTTTGTGTTAGCCGTTTTCCCAGAGTAAGTTTCACACGTTTATCGAACATTGCGTACTCCAGAGGGTAGCAAACGCACTTATTGTTGACACTGAGAGTGTAGAATCAATAATTTCACGCCAAGCTCTGGATTGTTTTTATCCCATTGCTAAGATTAATCCTACCAATGTGACTATTCGAGGTATTACTGGACACAAGCTCACACTTGCCGGTCCCAAATCAGTTACATGACTCTGATCCGTTGAACGAGTTTAGTTTCTAATTTAGGACTTCCAGTTCTTGGTTTGTGTTGTGTCCCGCGAGTCAGTAATCAGGAGAAAGGCACTTTTGTATGAGTGAACGTGTATTCAGTAGAATCGTACGGCAAGCGCGTGTACAGGCAAGCAATCGAAAACGCAAAAACGTGTGCAACTGCGTGAGTTAGAGATGTATGCGATCGAAGGTGCAAGGCAGTAGTACAATCAGATTAGGCTGCGCAAAGCCGTGCAACACGTGGTACGATCTGACTGGTCAATGCTGTCCGAGACGAAGCACAGCAAACATCAACCGCGTACGTGTGTGCACGATTGCAGGCGTGCGATCATGACTGCGGTTTCGAATTCTTGTGTCACTATCATGATCTCCAAAACCGTTATAATGACAGCAAGCATGGTAGATGACGGCGAGGCGGCTGATGGTGACAGTTGTGGGATTCAGTTACTCTAGTGCCAACCTAGGACGTTCGAACTGAAGTAGTAGCAGTAAAATGGTGAATACGAATAATTCAAGAGGAAAAATTCGTGGACATCTCCTTGAAGCAGCAGTAAACTGAGCCGTCGTTCGCCTGTTACACAGGGTGAGTCAGAAGCAACGGTACAGTCGTCGCTGGAATTTTTGGTCGTAGAAAAATTGTCATGTCCCTTGTAGAATTAATAACTCTAATCCACGCATGTACTCTCAACTGGTTAACCTGAAAGCATTAGGGACAAACGCACAAACGATCAAGTATTCAATGGAATGAACTCCCCGTACGTCACACGTATCGAAAACAGAATGATCGCATCAGTGTGCATAATTCACCGGGGTTGATTGCCGATCATCTGTAGGAAAGAGAAAATGAGCCCGTTGGAGCGTCGACTGACATTTTCGGAATATTCCAATGGCAGAATTTTTCAGAAAATGGTATGCGGAAAGCACAGATCTGTCTTTTTGATACCTCACACTAGGCCAACAGAGTACACGAACGGGTTTTGCAAAATTATTTCAGTTAGTAAATGGATCAAATTGTTCACAGAAATTCGCAATAACAACCGTCAGGCTGACGGTTGTGGACTGGAGTGGACAACTCCGGTACCGGTTTCGTCGATTCCATGTGTATGTCTCAGCACTTGGCTGACAAAAGTTTTGGAGAACAGGGTTGACCGATGTGATCTGATAGCTGTTGCCTCGACTGTGGGTAGGATTCATGGTGTGACCCCTTTGGAGCGGCTCTGAGACACTTGATTGTAGTTCCCTGTTTGACAAAGTGTATCCTCGACGTGATTCATAGGGGACAAAATTGAGGGCACTCATTGGTTTGTCTCTTTATCGAAAATTAAAGGAACTTGAGCAAACCCCTGCGGAGTGGCCTACGCTGGGACAACGACCGAGTCTGTCTATCAATTCATGCAATATGAGCGAAGTTTGGAGCAATGCTTCATTTGTTTCAGACCGTAGTCATTTTCCAGGAAAGTAGTGGACTTCCAATAACTGATCTGATTTTCACCGCAGTGTGAATTTTTGTCTGATACCCAGTAGAACTGCTGGCTCAATAGTTCGGTGCTGCGAAGTGACTGTTTCCGAATTTCATGGTTGTCGACAGATTTGAACTGCTCTCAGTTCCAGAGATACGCTCCCACCCCCCACCCCCCAGGTGAACAACTTTGGTAAAAGTTTAGCATCAAAGGTCGCACTTATGGAGTGTATTAAAATAGGTTATCACTCCAATCGACGAATCAAAACACTGGAAGCTTTCCTCTGTTCTGAGGAGTCTCGAGTTTTTTTCGGTTTCTTCGCTGGTCTTTAGTAGCCGGTGCACAATAGCCATGTGCATTTGCTACCGCGAATTTGGCTGACTGGAGTGAATCGTATGTTTCAAATGCTCCCATAAATAAAACTCCAGTGGGCTGATATCTGGTTAACGTGTTGGCCATCCGTATCGTATCAGGGAATGTCGTAGCAACAGAACGAGGAGAGTATCAGATCAGTCGGGTCAACCATTCCAGATTCGTTGACAAAAAGAGCCATGCGGACTTGTAGATTGAAGTTAGCAGGATCTCAGGCAATCACCAAAGTAGTCCATTTGGTTTGCTATTGATCAAGCCGTTGTAGTGACCTCAACCGCACCGATGAAACGAACGCATCACAGGCATCTTCTCGGATTTCTTCTGTCCACCATCTGTCCAGAAGGCCAATTTCGACTATTTGATGCCTGTTCATTTGCATGCTTTTTAATGAACTAAAGAATCACGAAGTCTTCATTGGCTTCGCTGTCACTCACTATCGGTTTTCGCCGATTGTACTCGCCCGGGTCGTTCTCTCTCTTCCCTCCTTTTTTGGTTTGCTTATGATGCGTTGCTCCTATTTGTACCGTTTCAGTGCCACGATGAATACGATACACTCTTGAATCTGCCTACCAACTTGAATCTTCTCAGTTCATTCCACCGAGGAAATTTCGTTGATATTTCTTCCCCAGACTGGAAAGAAGACATATTCCAAAGCCACAGACCGTTCGTCTTCCATACCGTCGACCTGAGCTTTCGGACCAATGCAACAGAAATGGTGTTTAAAAGAATCAAGCTAACGGACACATGCACTTAGCCATAAACGAGCTGAAATGATCAGTCTGCTGGAGTATCTATATTGCTACTGCGCGGTCCGGAAAAGGAACCAAATAAGTGATTGTACATGCTTCACCAACTTGACTTGCCCGGATAGTCAATTACAGGTGTGCCTCACCCGTCTGGATTTCTTTTAATGGAGGGCACACTCCCTCAGCTCCTATGATCGCGTTTGTCGAGCAAGTCAACGAGAAAAATCGTGGAGTGCCAACCGCGTTTATTCTCACTGGACCTGAGTACAGAGACCGCATGATGGCTTGCGCCGAGGAAGTGTGTCGGAAGTAGAGCTAGGGATTGCCGCGTACGCGGAATCCACAGTCAAACAAGTGATAGATGGGGTATGATCGACTGATCATTCTACTTTTGTTACATTGGTACCGTGAGAACATGTACACACCCGCAATGAATTTGCTCTGGCCTGTTTCACTCGCGGATGGAGATGAGGACGCGTGGATCACATATTTTGACAGGATGGTATTATTACGGACAGCCCTAGCCTCATTACCTAGTCAATGACAGGATGATTTAACAGAAGGATGAAACAATGTTCAGACAACCATGGAAGTGATTGGCAAGAGGAGCTATCGAAAATATCGCTGTTACTGCACAACGAACAACTGAACGACGAGCAGGACACAGTTTGAAATGGTTTTTGGGCAAGAACCGAGAAAGTATCTGGACGTCTGGTTTACCGTGGTAAATCTCTGACAACTCGGAATCACTAGTACCTAGATAAACTGGCGGTACAATGGACGAGAGATACCCAAATTTGAAACAAAGAAAGATACGATGAACGAAACCACTGGTCTTTTTATCGATCATCTAATATGTAACGGGATGGTTACTGAGACTTTTAGCTCTGATCACGACCAGTTCGGGTCCACGCGCCTATTTGTGGCCGCATATGCTGCAGACGACTGGTGCACGGTGATGTGTGTAAGGGTAATCGGCGCGCCGGTCTTCAGACCAACGGTAGGTATCTGAAACGGCCAATCCGTTGGGAATTCCCAATTCTTTTGAAGTATTTCCGAATAAACTTGACTTTTTCCCCATAAATTTGACCTGTTTCCGAAGCAATGTGAAAATGATATTGTGTGAGGCTACCGGCCGACGAAAACGCTTTAGCTGGTGCTTGCTTAATGATTATGTCCCACTCCCATCTGTTCAATAGTAATCGTTTGTAACTTCACCCACAATAGGAGTCAAGTCCATAGAACCTTGATAAACACCAATTCCATATACGTCTTTAGGAATGCGCGTGACGTCTTCCCGGCTTTAGAGGTATGCTTTTGAACAGCATCCCATCTGAGTCTACCCAAGTAAGCACCTAACATGTTATTCGGCGAAATACAGCGTCATGGGTACAACGGCATCAAAATTACTCGTTGTTAAAATTCCCAGTAACGCTGCTTCTAGTTTACCACTCACTTTTCCTTAGAACATTGGTAATTCACTCAACATGTAATTACGTATGCAATCAGTCTTGCTCACACACAATCGCACCACCTGCAATTTCATCTCGGATCACAATATAGATTTTGGGCCCTATTGTGATCCCCCTGCCCATTACTATTTTTGTTCGAAGCCACTTCGATGATCTTTCTCTCCACCATTCATTATCCCACCTTACCATCAATTTTCTCTCTACGAAAGCAAACTGAACATGCTGTCCATTGATAAATGGTGTTCCGTCCTCTTTCACTGTTTCTTGTTTACTCGTACAGTATATGATAAACACAATGGTGGAAAACGCAACAAGTGTCATTTACACCAATTTTCTAGGTGGCGAAATCGTGGTATATCCCTGTGCTGTTCAGACACGTGTGAACATGCATTTACGGCTATTTGCGGTCGCCAACCAACTTCAGTCGACCTGTTGTTACATTTCTGTCCTGCTAGTGCGTTGTGTGAGTTGAAGATTGGCGGTTTCAGTTTGAGAAAACGTTGCACGTGAGATATCCAGATCGACCTAAACAATCCCAACAATCGTACCAGAATGCTGCTAAAAGGACACTAACCACCAGAAGCGTGCAACCGGGGAAGAGATATTTCGTGCGGCAGGGGACGAGTAAATCGTCGAAGACACTGACAACAGCACACACACACACACACACACACACACACAAACTTATGGTTGGTGTGTTTGTTGATGCATGCGTGTGCGTTGGCTTGTGTTCGCTAACCACCGTACAAACACACACACACACACACACACACACACGAGAAAAACAATACACATCCGGTTTTGATTTGAGCCCGGATTACATTTGTTTTCTTCCCCTCCCCACCCCCCTTTCATTATTAATTTTGTCACTTCCCATTTACCTAATTGGTTGAACTCTTTGACTTGTGGTAATATATTGTGACGTAATGGCATGATTATGAATCACTGAAAACGAGCTTGTTCGCCAAACTGTGTTCTCCAAATAATCTAAGAGATTGTCGGGTGAAACCAATCCTAATGTCCCGAACAGCGCGGTTCAGTGTGGCCAGGAAACCATTTCGTCGTTTAAACATGAAGGTGTGCAGGCACAGTGACCTAACATTGACGTGTGCAACTCCATCTCTGAGGATGAACTGTACACGGTGAATACAAGATATAGGAGATATGGGATATATATAACACAGAAATAAAAGATTTTGATGACTACCCAAGGAATAAAATTCTACCACAACCCAATCACATTTTTAACACAAATATAGTTCATAATTTATGCTTTTCTAGCCTACAAATGGAATTGTTCTAACCACGAGGACGATGCTACCGAAAAGGAGCTTGTTCTCTATTCATATTTCCTATATATAGCACAGGAAAAGTGTGCTGGGAGATTCATCGCTCATGAGAAGTTGTGGTATGGATTGACAAGATAGAGTGATAATTACGGAAGAGGATGAAGTACCATTGTGGTCCGTTCGTATCTAGCTGAGGATGGCCGTGTCATCTATCATCCTAAAGGAATAAAGGCGGTTGTGATTAGGAGATGACAAACGAGTGTATACCATGGCATCTACCATATAATTCATTGGCTTCCTTCCTTCACCGTGTTCTAAATGATACTGCCTGAAGAGATTATAATAACAATATAGATACAGCTTGTGATGAGCGCATAGGCTTAGCTACAAGTCCATACATTAGGGTCCGATGAACCGGCTAGCCATTACGGTGAAGATGCTAATACACTTGAGGATCAAAACTGATATTAGACTATGGACCTAATTGTCTCACACCTGGACAACCGGTCGTGCTTCCCGGTAATCTCACAGTTGTTGAGGCAGTTTTACTTCTGACTGATTGAACGGTGCCACTGTCGGGCTCATAAGCATTGATACTAAACACTGCCATGTTTATATCTCAGCGACTACACTTTCCACTAGTAATGTTCATCGAAATTCACTCCGGTTTTGTGAAATGAAGTTAAGTGAAGTAGAATTTACCAACATATTCAACATTCTCCCAAGTTACTTGAACCAATACCTAAGCACAACTAACGGAGAGTTCTTCAATCACCGGACAACAATAAATATGTCCAGGTTTGAAATAATCACACATGACTGGTACACGACAATAGCAGTTGCAGTGCATTCTTCCAAAACTGTCCGATGTGGTTATCATACCCATTTATCAGCCCTAATGAAATTAGTGTCAGGAAGCTAACAATTGGTATTAATATGCAAGCAATAGTTTCATCATAATATGCCGAGTATTGGACAAAATGCAATAACTTGTTTCAACGCGTTGTCTGATTGGTAATGTCGATTTTACTAATGTAAACATTGAGCACTTATCAAAAGCCACATGGACCTTGTTAGAATAAGTGCCATTAAATAGACAGTCCATAAGATGGGTGTAATGTATTGAGCCGGACCATTGCATTCGACTATTTTTCTTGTGTCGGACTTCCACGACATCGATACAAGCAGTGATCATTGGCAGGCAAGAAGATACGACTACATATCATGACAAATGAGGCATTTGTACTCACATAACCTAATCATCATGTTGCTACTAATAATTTTACTCTTCTTCCTACTTTGCCATACTTTTGATAACTTCCATTTCTTAGTTAAGCTGCTGTTGAGAAGTAGTAATCAGGACAGCCCCAATCCAGTTACCATTAATGATTATTCCAAATGAACTGGATTCTTTGAAGTCTTCACATTCAGGAGACCAAAGTGAATATACGAGAATAAACCACAAACGGGTTAGGGAGAAACACCGTGCTAATAGATGACATGCCGTTGATCTGATATTACTTAAGTTGCTATTCAACTCGGGTTTTCTATGCAAGGCTCTATTACATTGCACAACATGGCCCGTTTATATACAATGAACAAGTTCATATCGGCTTAAATACCACTACCGCTTGACTCGATTTGCTTAGGTAGCCTTATTCGATCACTCTGTGGTTAAAAAGAGCACCTTTGCATGTATAGCTTGCAAATTCTGTTGTAGCTCACTGTGGCAATTGTTAATGATAGTACTTATTGTTGTTTTATTGCATCTGCATATTTATGTACATTACGATTGCGCGGAATACACGTTCCAGTGTGAGCCTGTCCAGTGGGTGTTTTGGATCTTCAATTGTACATAGTTCGGGCAGGAGCTATATTGCGTACATTGTGGATAGTACGACTACTCTACTTCGGTTCTTAAACATCAAATCTGGCGTCGCGGTCAAAGAACCTACCATGGATTCTTGTGTCTTAGAGCCTCTGAATATTTAGAGGACTTCAAGTGAAGTGGAAAATTACCTGGAAAGTTTCGAAATCTGGTGTTTGACGCGGAAAAATGTGGATTCCGAGAAAACAACTGCTCATTTCTTGTCTGTCATCGGAAAGAATGGGTATTCTCTCGTGAAAAATTTGGCTTCTCCCAATTCACCCATTTCTCAACCGTATGAAGTCCTCAGAGATTTGCTTCTTCTACATTTGCAGCTAGCTAAATTCGAAGTTTCCGAACAAGCAAAATTTCATTCATTGATTCGTAAGAATCAGCAGCCCATCCACCATTTCATTTTGCAACCGCAAACTCAGTCTTCTCGGTGCAATTTTGGCGACCAATTATAAATTCAGTTACGTGATCGATTGATTGCCGGAATTAATTGTGTTGATTTACAATGACAGTTACTGTTGATTCCGGATTGCACATTCCAGTCTGCTAAACTCTTTGGTGAACGATTTCAAGATGTGAACGCAGTTGTTCATGAGAAACCATCCATATTGTTTAATGCTGTCAATGCCCAGAAGCCAACAGACTAAAAGCCGCACCGATTCAAACGTCTTTATGAATCATATAGTAAGAGAATTTCGTCCCCACCTCAACAAAGAAATCAATAACGATGAAATAATTGTCAAACTTGTGGTGCGAAGCATTCACGTTTGACTTGTCGCTTTCGTAGGGTTACATGTCATAAATGCGGTAAAATTAGCCATATTCAATCCGTTTGCCAACGTGCTAGGGTTTGCTTGACTGACAGTTCCAGTACTCAATCTCATTTGTCTCCTGATTTTCAGTCTCTATCCTTAGCCGCTAACAGTTCATATTCATCTTGTCATGTTACTCGCACCTATGTTGTTAACCATTCCACTAAACATTCATTCACATTGGATATCGGCAGTGTAGAGTTATTCATTTCTAATTCTGTTATTCAGCTTTTCCAACATCCTGAAAATATTAAACCTGTTAACATTTCAGTGAAAGGTATTATTGGTCATGATTTGCATGTGTTAGGAACGTGTGAACTATCTCTTACCGACTCCAAGTCGAATACTTATCAGTGCTCATTCCCCGTCATTGACTCACAGTCCTCAATTATTGATCTTAATTGCATGAAGAAACTTCACATTTCTTTGTCGTTCTTCTCTGACTGTCGTCACTCCCATCTTCGAAAATTGATTTTCGAGTGTTCCAGGGCTTCAGGTGGTATCAAGATGACACCCGTCGTTCTCGAGGTATCGGGTCCGCCAGAATTTTTCAAACTTCGGATGTTACCTTTGGGATTGCGTGAACCAGTGAAGAAGGCAGTCGACCAGTTAATCGAGAAAGGTGTCCTAACACAAGTGAGTGCGTCATCATGGGCTACACCAATTGTGACCCCATTGAAGAGGTATGGGAAAACTTCAAGGATTTGTGGAGATTATTGCATTACTGTGAATAAATTCCTGAAGCAGACCAGCTGTTCTACGATGGAACCGGAAGACATTCTGCATGAGTTTCATCGTTCGAAATTCTATTCCAAGTTGGATCTTAAAGATGCATTTCTACAAATACCTCTTGGCGAAAAATCCCATGAGTTCACAACAATCACTACACCTTTTGGACTATTTGAGTATAACTTTTTACCTTTTGGTCTCAGTGTATCACCTGGAATTTTCCAAAATGCCATTGATTCTCTCATTTCTGGTTCGCAGGATGTCGTCGCTCAACAAGACGATATTACAGTTCACGCACCAACCAGGGGATTACATGACGAACGTTTGTGTTTGTTGCTTGAACGGTTCCGTGTACATAATGTTGCTATTAATCCCAACAAATGTGTTTTTTCAACCATTCATTTCACGTGTTTAGGATATCTGATAGACGAACATGGTTTGCGACCCGATCTTGACCGTTTTTCTTCTTTATCGCATGCACATCCACCTACGTCCCTCGAAGAACTTCGTTCGTTATTGGGTTCAGTGCAGTATTATTCCAGATTCATCCCAGAATTTTCTTCTTAATCTGAACCCTTGTTCGACCTTTGTCCACAAAACTCAATCAAGTGGTCTCCTATACATGAGAGTTCGCTCCGACGATTGCTCAATTTCCTTTCTACCAATGCCGTTTTACATGCATTTTCACTCAGGTTACCATCTACTGTCATCACGGATGCTTCTCCCACTGGTCTCAGAGCTGTGCTCGAACAGGATGGCCATCCAGTGCTGTGCATTTCGTGTAAACTTAGTCCTGCAGAACGTGGATATTCACAGACACAACGTGAGGCTCTAGCTGTGTTTTGGGCAGTCACCCAACTAAACAAATACTCGTTTGGGTCACACTTCACATTGAAGGCTGGTCATGAAGCATTGAAGTTCATTTAAAATCCACACACTTCGTTAGCGAAATCATCCACGGTCATAGTTCAACGATAGAATGTAGCTCTTAGCGCATATTCTTATGATATTCAACGTCGTTAGGCAAAAACTATTACTCATGCGGACTATCTGTCTCGTTGCGCCACTTCGGAGGAAACCCCGTCTGACTGTTTGTTAATCCAGCCACTTCCTCCGAATCGATCCGATCTAGTTCGTGAAACTAGGGAATATTATCACGCCATTTTGTCTTGCTTTCGATATGGTTGGAAAGTGGATATCAAACACTGATTCCCGGAGTTTTACAAGCATCGCGAAGGCATTTTTGTGACTTTTGATGGTGTTTTGTGTTTCAATGATCGCATCATTATACCCCCTACATTGCTGTCAGCCGTTCTAACTGATTTGCATTCCCGACATCTTGGTATTGAAAAGATGAAATCCTTGGCCCAACTTACCTGCTGGTGGCCTGAATTGAACAGCGAATTATGCCAGTTTGCTAAACTTTGTACCAACTGTGTACATAAAATTCATTCCAAACCTTCCAAGTGGACTCCGTGGCCCATATCATGCGAGGCCTGGTAGCGTGTTCATGCTCATTATTGCGAACCATTCCTGAACAAGCACTACGCCCTCGTTATCATCGATTCTTATTCCAAGTGGCCAGAGGTTTATTTCACTACTTAACCGAGCTCTGATTTTACTATTGCTGCACTTCGCAAGACATCCAGCCGGGAAGGAGTACCATATGCACTGGTTACCGATAACGAAAGTCATCCCACTGCTCAAAAGGTGACAGATTGGCTAAAGTCCATGGGTTGCCATCATGTGTTAACTCCTCCGCGTCATCCGCAGTCAAATGGCATTGCTGAAAATTTTGTGCGAACATTGAAGAGTACGATCAAATCCACAAATGCAGGAACATTCAGTGAACTCAAGAGAACTGCGGACAATTTCCTAATGGATTATCGTAATTCTGTCCATTCAATCACGGGAAGTAGTCCGACGTGACTGTTCAAGAGTCGTACACTCAGCACTTTATTCACTCCAACTCGAGTCCTCGGAAGTCGCTTACCACAGAGGGAATGATTTGAGACCTTCAACAGGCGTTGTAATTGAGCAACTTGGGAAAAGACTTTGTCAGATTTTGGATCTCAGTGATGGTTCCACTCATCAAAGATATGTAGATCAGATCACCTTTCAACCCGCTTCCGATAGTGATCCGGTTGATACTACTTCTGATCTTTCTGAGTCTTTTGCAGACGTAAATGATCCCAGTTCAAATTCCAGTTCAACAGAAACAATCCTAAGATCGGAACGTTTAAGGAACAAAGAACGCCGTAAGTACAAAAACCCAGAACTTTATTCAAGCTGCGACGGATGTGGTGATTGGTAATGAAAGTTCTTCTTGTTGTTTTATTGCATCTGCATATTTATGTACATTACGATTGCGCGGAATGCAAGTTCGAGTATGAGTCCATCCGGACGGCGTTTTTGATCGTTTGTGTGACTGTGTGGTGATTCAGCAGCTGTCACACGTGATACGGACAGGTACAACTTCGTAGACACGTACACGGATGAGCCTCAATCAATCAGAATATCCACGGACAAGTCCGACAAAAGCTCCATGTGATTGGTCATCTTCGAATCTACCAATTATATTCTCTAATTTAACATATTTATACAAACCAATTCTGCAATACAACTAACGTGCTATTTCGCAGCCTTGGTCTTCTTGCTACTTTCGTCCGCGTAGTTCTGAATGGGGGTTATTTCAATACATCCTGTCAGTTCAGTTCATTACGATTATTACAGAGTGCCCGTTGTTGGAACTGTCGAGCTCTCGGAATAGATAAAGTAAGAATAGCAAGCTGTCACCAATAAGGAAAAGGTCAGGTGCAAAGAACGAACACCATATATTATTCGTTATTATAGGCTTCCACCGACTGAGACCCAAATGAACGGAACCGACTGCTGTCAAGCTTAACATAAAAATTCAACACTATGTACAGTGTATTTTTTAGGTCGTGAAAATATTTTAGAGATATATTCCAGCCCATCTGAACAGTATTCTACACCGGACTACTTTTATGTTTTCAGTGGGCAAATTATCGAAAAATCCTCTTGGACTTGGAGAGACCAGTCTGATTGCTTAAACTGTATATTTCGCACATTGAAAAAGTTCTTACCCGTAAAATCTGCCCTGAAACCAAGATCATCAACGGGAAAATATCAGCATGCAGTCGATTCCGCGGTGCTCTGCAGTGAATTGGTTTAGTTTAAACGTAATGGAGCTAGCGGTTCACATTGTTTCCCGAGAGTTTCATCGTATGTGGTAACAAGCTGGTGTTATCAACGCCACTCTCATCTGAATGTATCAAACAGTTAAAAACCTGAATCTGTAGAGCTTTTAAAAGAATGAAAAACACGATCCATATGATTATATATATATATATATATATATATATATATATATATATATATATAATTCCTTGAAGGCATTTAAATCTTACTTCAGAAGATCCCTGATGTGAATCGTTAGGAGTATTAACACTCGAACACAGAATCAGATGTTGTAGCCTCTGTAACGCCATAATTTTTTTCTCCACCACTTAGCGGGAATCGTAAATATGCCATGATGTGTTAAATAAATAGACCGATGAATTCAATTATTTTGGCAAGAAAACTTGCTACATATTTCAGTGACAAGCGGTATCCCACTCCCAACCAAAGATCAGTTAACCAACTGCAATACAACACGTTGTTGCAGTCCAAACTACCGCTTATCGTACGGCGTATTTGAATACACGTTCCTTCTTACATGCATGCTATTGTTCAACTAATTACTTACTACTAGACACAACTGGCGTTCCGCTTAGAATGGTCTTTTATTAATTAGCCAAATCAACACCACCAGTCCGACTACGGGTTGAATGTGTATATCGTGTTTGACTGCAATAGTTTAATCCAAAAGGCCTCATCAGGTTTTCAAATAGGAATGGATGATAATTACTACACACAAGGTGATTCCTCCTTCCAACTTACCTCGAGCGACTACTTTGGGAAACAATAAAGTTTGTTCGGATAGGATGCCCTAGAACTACATTTTTTGTGTACATGATCATTTGCGCGTACAGTGTAACTTTTGACATACTTCGTGTTGGTTCTTAATTAGCATTAGAACGCCGAAAGAGCACGAGGGGACATTGGCTGTTTGTAAAAGTCGAACAACTCGGTTTTCGTAGCAGTTCGTTGAAATTTTGTGACTTTTCCTGATGGTAAATTTTGCTCGCTCCCTCAAAAATTCGCTGAAAGCTGGTAATCCGTTCATACTTCAAGAAGACCCCTTATCCGCGTTCCAGGACACAAATCAAGGTGTTCAGGGCCACCCCATTTCGTAAGCAACCTCTTGTACGGCATCTCGGATTGTAAAGCACCCTCTTCACACGCACGTCGCAAACATGTCACGTGAGACGTGTAAGTGCATGGGTGACTAAGACAAATCATGGACAAAGGGTTCAGCTCCATCCGGTATCGAAATATAATCACCTATTTTTGAAACCCTGATGGTCAAGAGGACCACGGAGCAGACAGGCCTTGGTTGAAAGCTGGGTGGCTGAGTTAGCGTACCTGTGTGCGTGCACACGTGCACAATCAAAGGACAGCAGCCAAACTGTTTGCATGGTTTACACAGACAGAGGTATACTATATTGAACCTAGCATAAATATTTCGTATCCGAACATGCGTGGTGCGTATATGTGATTCTGCAATGGTACGTTCATCAACGCGAATACAACTCAACCTGGGTACTCACATCACTGTGTGGTTGACGTGTGCGTCAGTTACGAACCCTAACCAGCCCCACTGTATGCTCCTATCCGAATCATTTCCTCAAGATCTTATCAAAATAAAAGTTACCCAAGAACAATGTCAACCTTGTCAGGATTACGAAAGCTCATATTGATGCATCACGAGGCAGATTGAAACGGTTTATTGAAACTCAGCAACGTTTCGCTGACATCCTTTCTACCTTATCGCTGGTCTGTCGTATCAAATTTGATAACTTTTTCAGGGAGATGTTACAAAAGACGACGAACAAAACTATAAGAAACCTCCAAGGAAGCCTAAGCCACCCTAGAGAAAATCCAATCTTCCCAACGAACACAAACAGATACGTTCACAACCTCTGTGAAGCACATTTAACAAAGACCCATCTAGAGCTGCTTTCTCTGGGACTAAAATTCAAGGTTCCACCGAAACGCGTCAACGAATTACAAACAATGGTGTAGTTTGACAATTTATATGATAAAGTCAAAGACCTACAACCCACATCAAAAGACAAGACCGGGTGGTTCAAGGCCAAACTTGTGAATATTTCCGATCAACTTATTCCTGCCCCCATCCGTCAAGGATGCTGTTTGACTTCGGAGCACAGAGTTGCCATCAAACAACTAAATGAGGTGAGCTATTTGATATTTATGGAATCAGATAAAGGCTCAGAAGTGGCAGTCATGAAGAAGAAAGACCATATTGACAAGATGAACACTATTTCCTCAGATGGCCAAACATTTATATTAGACAAAACACCAGAGAATAATACACTCATCGAGAAACAAATATCTAGACACTTACAAATCCTACTACTATACGGATTCATATCGGAAAGCGTGTACAAGAAGCTGAAACCCATTGGAAACCAAAAGCCTTATCTGAAATGGTCACGAATGATTCACAAAAAAGGAGTTCCATTGAGGCCCATTTTGTGCATGCAAAATTCAGCTTACCATAAACCTGCTCGACGGTTATTCAGTATTCTTGACCTCGTCCGAAAACGCCTAACTCCTCATTGTTTACGAGATACATTTAAACTCACAAAAATTCTTGATATTTTCACGGTAAAGACTCATAAAATGTATTCTGTGGGTGTTGAATCTCTTTTTAACAAAGTACCTTTCCGAGAAATCGTTGATTATTTTCGTGACGTCATTTTATCCAAAAATATTGCACTGCCTATCCCCGTTGATTACTTAAAGGACCTTATACTTTCATGCACGGGAAATATCCGTTTTGAATTTGCGGGAAAAGCATACAGACAGATCGATCGGGTGGCAATGGGAAGCCCTCTAGGTCCTACACTAGCAAATATTTTTCTAGGAATGATCGAAAATCGGTTGACCGACCGAATTGCCCAGTTTCTTTTGTACAAACGTTATGTTGATGACATTTTATTGATTTCTAATGACGACGATTTTATTCAGTTCTTTAATATTTTAAATTCTATACATCCGAATTTATCTGTATCTTATGAGAAAGAATCCAACTTGAGTTTACCCTTCATACAGATTTTAATCAAAAGGCGTCCAGGCAGCACACTGTAAATGGCCATCTGAAGAAAAGCAACATGGAGCTGACGTTATATGATTTTTTCTAGTTTCGTGCCGGTTACCTACAAACGTGGTTTGGTCAGAATGCTTTTCCATAGGGCCCGAAACATTTGCACCGCTGATCAACTGCAAAAAGAAGAAAATTTTATCAAGGAAACCCTTTTGGCCAATGGTTATCCAGAAGCGTTCATCGAGCACCACAGCAAACCACGATGTAAAACGGAGCCCATTTTAACAGCTGAACGAAATCAAGTTATTTTATCTGTTCCTTTTAAAGGTGATCACATTTCTAACCATTTACGCATAACTTAAGCTCCGCTGTAGGCCGAACATATATGACAGCCCAATTACGCACAGTGCAGACCATTAGAGGATTAAAATTAGATCACTCATACAGTCATATTACTCTTAATGCCTCACGTTGTTTACCAGTTCATTTGCAATTGCGGTCACACGTATATTGGCAGAACAGAATGATACTTGACTCAAAGAGTGACTGGACACATTCCAAAATGGCTTTTGCACTCAATGACTCATTTGGACTGCACAAAACAAATTCCGACAAGAAACCCAGCATTGGCTATCGCCAGGCCTCTACTTTCAACAGGTCATCGAGTTGACCTGACCCGGTCATTCAAAGTACGATTATGTAACCGAAATGCAAAACTGCTGGCGTTCAGCGAAGCTATGCTGATAAAGATAGAAAACCCCACTCTTTGGGCACAGAAACAATTATTGCAAACAATTTGTCTTCTCTGGAATTAGCCACTAACACAAAACGAATTGCTGTGTTCTTTGTGATAAACATTTTTTCTCACTTTCCCACTGTGTATCCCATGTACCCTATCATATATAAACTGATATGTTTCACGTACGCGATCGACAAGAGTGAACGAAATACTTGCATCTCGCAATACATGCCTTCTTTCCGCTCTTAATAAACAATGCATTTCATTTTTGTTCTTAGCTTGTCCCCACGTGTGCGTGCACAGATATGCGCTCACCCAGTCACCCAGCTTCCACTGAAGGTCTGTCTGTTCTATGATCTTTTTACTGGCCAGACATGGACAACAGGTGTTTCAATCACTCCCACTAACTCTATACCATTTTCCACATTGTTTCGGAATTAGGTCAAAATTATTCGGAATTGCCACCCGATTGGCTGTTTGAGATTTCCTCCTGATTGGTCTGAAGACTGGCGTATCAATCACCCCTACACATTTTGCATAGGTGCCCCCCCCCCTCCCCCGTGCACTTGTCGTCTGAGCCCCGCACTATAATGTGCGTCCACAATTACGCACGTGCACTCGACTTTATCGTGACTAGAGCTAAGAGGCTCAGTAACTATCATGTGACCGAACCAGGTGGTCGAGACGCAATCATTAACAAGATCAGTGGATAGAGGCAAGCCCCTCAGTCGGCTTTACACGTTTCAGGTGAGAGAAGTGAACAAAGCAGGTGAAATGACACTGCGGTCACAGATTGATTCCGAGGTGAGAAATGGGAAACGAAAACTGTAGTGCGGTTATAATGGAGCAAATGTATCCGAATTTCGACCCGCTTTCACAGTTGCCACGTGGTGATAAAAAATTATCAGGCCATACGAATGATAGACTGCAGTTAGGCGCTCGAGCTGATCGTGTGATTAGATCATGTCTGACTGAGGATGGTGGTATGCCCAGTACATCTTTATCTAATTAGGATGGTTACGCTCACGAGATGATACAAACGAGTGTATATCATGACAACTATGACTTAATTCGGTGACAGCTCCAATCTCATTTGAATCGAATGGAGCGTGCATGAACGGGGAGTCCATTTTTAGAATCACACTTTGGAAGAATCACCGTGTGATTACAGCAGTAAACCAACTGTGGAGTGCTCAAGTATAAGGATGATTGAGCGGAACAGTATCGGGTACGCATACCTGATGAGCGGCAATATCCGCGAAACCGGTCGTGTGCTTCCGGGGAAATTTTTTCCTGTCATCCGCATACAATGCCATGCTACTTAATTCAGTTACTTCGATCTTTCTTTCCCTGTTTCGGACGACTAACTTAGGGGGTTATGGCGAACATACAGATGCACCTTTGGTAGCTCCATACTTGTCAATACGTACTGATGAACTAGCTAGTCATTTCAATTTGGACTGTAATACAGTGGATGATCAAAATTGATAACAGAACGTGAACTACTTGTCTCGTACCTGATCTACGGTCTCGCTTCCAAGTCATTTCACTTTCGAAGCAGCTTTCTCTCTGACTGATTTGGTGGTGTGTTGGCAAAACTACCAATCTTTAGCACGTCTTTATTGAGATGAATGTTTGTGGGCAGTAGCTTGTTCGATAATGTTACCTAACTTTCGATCTGCGTCACTACCAAACGTATTCTGTGTGTTTCCATATACTGCACCGCTACCGATATGGTCGAATAAAAGAGCGAATTGATGTTATTCAGAAATCTAGGTGACTACGTGGTTCACTGGAATTGCTTGCTTTTAACACAAGTCGATGGCAACTTTTTCCAGTTTTGTCGAGTTAAGTCAAATTGTGGTATTATTGCACGGTTTGTCGCATGAAGTGAAGTGTTCCTCTGTTAGGAAACCGAATAATTTAAGGGGAAAGATAACACTGAATCGTGATATTACTTCAGTGGACCTTTCCAAAATGACAAAATCTTTCACTAGAAGATCAACAACAATGATAAGGGAACAACAAAGTCCGATAAGAATTGCCGACATGTCCAAGATTCTCCAATTTCTCTGATATGCTACTTTACCAAATCAAGCGAAAAGCTGCCACACACTGGAAAGACGAAGGAAAACTCCTCGACAGAATGGCGACATGTCCGTACGGACACTTTGCATCATGAAGCCAGAAAAAATGCCCCACACAAACTCACTGGGCCAAATTCCAAAGCCAATAGAAAGATCTTTTCAAATATACCAAATTTATAAAGGGAATAGAATACAACTTTGAAACACCACTTCAGCGAAACTTTAGGGAAAGGCGTGAAACTTATCATCAGGAAAAGTCACGAGACTTCAACAAATTGCCATGAAAGTCAAGTTACTTAATTTTCATTATGAGCCAGTGTCCCCTTAGAATCCCTTGGCATTCTAGAGCTAATAAAGAGATAACGCATATAACGCTAAATGCTACACTAGACGCGCAAATAATCGTGCACACAATAATTGCGGTGGCTTTGTATTCCACCAGAACGAAAAAATTATTCATCATCCATCTCTGTTTAACAGCTCGAAAAGGCTGAATCCATTCGATAACCATTAAAAACATCATGACACTACACGGTTTCCGATGAGAAATAGAGGAAAAATTATGGCGTTATAGAGGTTACATTATCTGATCTGCTGTTTGAGTGTTCATACTCCTAATGGTTCACATCAGGAATCGTTTGCAATAAGATTTCACATGCCTTCAAGGAACTTTATATGCATCATACGGATCGTACTTTTACATTATGTCACTAGTGCGACAAAAATCCAAACTTTAAATTGTCCGATGTATTCAAAAAGAATTGGTAATAATAACTCCACGGTTTTACCGTATGCAATAAGACTATCGGCAAGCAACCTGGACCACCAGCTTCATAACCTTGTGGAATCCAGAGGAATTGATAAAATGTTGCTATCTATTCGTCGATAGCCTCTGTTTTATCACAACTTTTACTGGCGAGAGTTTTGTTAGTATGCAATCATATGGCCTATGCAATCAGGCCGACTCTCGCATCCCAAGTGGAATTTTTGGCAATTTGCCTACTGACAAGCATGGGAGTAGTCCAGAGCAGAACGTAGTTTGAATGGGCTTCGGCAAGTCTAAAACATTTTCATGACTTAAAATCTACGATGTACATACCGATAAGCTCCGCTTTACGTTTGATAATTGGTGAAAAGCAGTGATATGCCATTGTGTGATATTGAGTTTTGGTGTGAAATAACAATCCGATCAACTGGCCTTTAAATTTTACATGCGATGCCCAGAAGTGCGCCGTGCGAGAAGCGTTCGAGTGAGATCCGAGGGCGTATTGTTCTGGTGCTTCAATCCGGACAAAATTGGCGGTATTTAACTCGTGCTATGGAAGTTAAGCAATCACGAAACATTAGGTGGATACGTGCCATGATGACGGAACGAACCATGATATGTTACAGTGGAAAGGGTCCCGGTGGGTCGTTGCCGTGGTCCACTCCATTGATGAAAACCGAAGAGGAATACGCTCGGTGATTGTCGCATCCGAACTGCTAGCTGGGCTTATTTTTGTCTGGTTATCCGACACTGGTTAGTTTTATACGGGTGAGAATCAAGCCCATTTCAGACCCGGTTGGGATCGCATTGATTACATATTTGCCTTTTGACAAATATCGATGCACAGGAGCACCGTGAGAAGTCCCCCCCTCTATCTTCCGGGGAAATAATGTCCACTGGTTAACATACTACTTACTATCAGTATGAGCGCCTGCATATGCAGCCTCGTTGTTCGTTGTGTATGGAGTGACACAGACACGAATAACTATGAGAAATCACAGTTGTGATTCGTTTGTGGGCTCTTCAACGAAGAGTATCCATTCACACTCCAGACGATTCAAATTAGATTCTGGTGAATTGTATATATATATATATATATATATATATATATATATATATATATATATATATCATACGCCGTATAGTATTCGCTTCACTGGATTCGGTTCCGAACCATATTCCTCAGCGTCGGAAACCAACGTAAATCCTCAGCTCTTGGCCAGAACCAGGAAGGCATGTAGCACCAACTGAAATCAAAGCCAAAACTAACTTCTTCATGCCTCTACGCCAAGTCGTCACCTACTCTAAGTCAAAATCTCTGTTACCTGAGAGGAGTTCAATCCCATCGTTTCGAGGATCAGACAAAGCGTTCTGTATAACATCCTCCATAACAAAGTTGAAAAGAAATGGAGGTATAGGGCAGCCTTGTCGTACTCCACAGGAAACGACAAAGGGTTATGAAAGCTGGTCATCAGCCGCAACTCGACCTGAGGTATGACCATAAAGAAATTTTGAGAACCGACACATACTTCTCAAGCACACCATTCCTTAACAAACAAAGCCATAGTACAGACCTTTCGACGTAGTCGGAAGCCACACGAATGTGTAGAAACACAAAGATCGTTGGTTGCGTTTTGAAAGCGTAATGGTGCTCTAACAGTTGTCGGGGAGTGAAGATTTGATTGATGCATCCATGCCCGGTACGAAACCCAGTCTGTTCCTCGCGCGAGCTTTTTTTATCCATGCTTGCGCACGAGTGCAGTGGGAGGGCTATACACCCCATAGCCACGAGGGCCCACCGTACTATTAACTATAACCGGCAACCAGACCCTGAGACTTGGAGTGGCGAACAACCACATAAGGTCCCAATAGGTCAGATGTGGTAACGATCCGGACGACAGTGGTTTACTGTCTACCACCAAATTTGTACAACCTGCGAAGAATGACAAGCGCTAGCAGCTTGGACGCTATCGGGATTAAGCTTATGCCCCTGTAGTTGTCGCAGTCACTGGGCGATCCGTTCTTGAAGATGGGGATAACGATCAATTTCCCCCACAAGTAGGGAACTTTGTCAGGGTGTCAGACCTTGAGGTACAGAAACTTCAAGTTCTGCAACAAGCTCCATTCCATGATCTTTAAATGGGACTGGGAAAAGGCCATCAGAACTCGGTGCTCTGTGACTTCGTGGGGTTTGAATTTCCTTGTGGATCTCCGCCTCAGAAGGTGGATCTGTCGAAATGGACCACGGGACATGTGCCGGAACAGCTATGGGAGGCGCTCATGCTGGAGGCCATCTAAGCTTTATTCTGACTTGCTGTATACATCATACATCATACGTCTCTGCAGACTGTGGTTGGGGGAATCGTTAGCTCCACAGGTCGTTTCGCTCACATTCCGTGTCTTTCTACAGGTGGCTTGGATGAGATGAAACAGATTGCGAGAATTGACTGTAGTGGCAGCATGTTCCATCTCCGATGCTTTTCTAGACCCCCATATTTTGCGATCCCTACACAGCTTTGCATTGAGCACACGTCTAATCGTGAACCGTGCTTTATTATGCTCACTACCAGTCGGGATGGCTTGGCGTAGATCAAGAGGGGATTAGCGACTCAGCAGAAATCCAGGGTGGCACGACACGACGAGTCAGGCCACAACTCACCGTGCCAGCAGAATAGAAATACATAACACCAATTCCAACTGCTATAACTGTCTGCTGGACTCTGTTGCCTCGATCTGTCTTATCTCTATATTTGCTGGTGTTTTGCAGCCCATGGATGAATTCAGTCCGTCTTCACGGTTTGTAATTGAACTTCATCACGTCAGAAATGTGTAAGATCTCCGGAATAGAATTCACGTTCTTCGTTGCCACAAACCGTCCTTCCAGATGTTGGATCATGGCGTGTACGAAAACACGTCTCCCGATTTCGGAAATCAGCGTTTCTTGCATTTGCTTGCATGTAATCGGACCAACTGCAGCTATTATTGGTACGCTCTGTCATCATGGCACGTATCCACCTAATGTTTCGTGATTGCTTAACTTCCATAGCACGAGTTAAATACCGCCAATTTTGTCCGGATTGAAGCACCAGAACAATACGCCCTCGGATCTCACTCGAACGCTTCTCGCACGGCGCACTTCTGGGCATCGCATGTAAAATTTAAAGGCCAGTTGATCGGATTGTTATTTCACACCAAAACTCAATATCACACAATGGCATATCACTGCTTTTCACCAATTATCAAACGTAAAGCGGAGCTTATCGGTATGTACATCGTAGATTTTAAGTCATGAAAATGTTTTAGACTTGCCGAAGCCCATTCAAACTACGTTCTGCTCTGGACTACTCCCATGCTTGTCAGTAGGCAAATTGCCAAAAATTCCACTTGGGATGCGAGAGTCGGCCTGATTGCATAGGCCATATGATTGCATACTAACAAAACTCTCGCCAGTAAAAGTTGTGATAAAACAGAGGCTATCGACGAATAGATAGCAACATTTTATCAATTCCTCTGGATTCCACAAGGTTATGAAGCTGGTGGTCCAGGTTGCTTGCCGATAGTCTTATTGCATACGGTAAAACCGTGGAGTTATTATTACCAATTCTTTTTGAATACATCGGACAATTTAAAGTTTGGATTTTTGTCGCACTAGTGACATAATGTAAAAGTACGATCCGTATGATGCATATAAAGTTCCTTGAAGGCATGTGAAATCTTATTGCAAACGATTCCTGATGTGAACCATTAGGAGTATGAACACTCAAACAGCAGATCAGATAATGTAACCTCTATAACGCCATAATTTTTCCTCTATTTCTCATCGGAAACCGTGTAGTGTCATGATGTTTTTAATGGTTATCGAATGGATTCAGCCTTTTCGAGCTGTTAAACAGAGATGGATGATGAATAATTTTTTCGTTCTGGTGGAATACAAAGCCACCGCAATTATTGTGTGCACGATTATTTGCGCGTCTAGTGTAGCATTTAGCGTTATATGCGTTATCTCTTTATTAGCTCTAGAATGCCAAGGGATTCTAAGGGGACACTGGCTCATAATGAAAATTAAGTAACTTGACTTTCATGGCAATTTGTTGAAGTCTCGTGACTTTTCCTGATGATAAGTTTCACGCCTTTCCCTAAAGTTTCGCTGAAGTGGTGTTTCAAAGTTGTATTCTATTCCCTTTATAAATTTGGTATATTTGAAAAGATCTTTCTATTGGCTTTGGAATTTGGCCCAGTGAGTTTGTGTGGGGCATTTTTTCTGGCTTCATGATGCAAAGTGTCCGTACGGACATGTCGCCATTCTGTCGAGGAGTTTTCCTTCGTCTTTCCAGTGTGTGGCAGCTTTTCGCTTGATTTGGTAAAGTAGCATATCAG